>CM060918.1:300988468-301613468 GCA_030737875.1 Allium sativum | reverse complement strand
ATTTTTCGGATTCGTTGGAAAGATATTCACAATTAGATTCCATTATTTTTGGTTTCACTAAAATCCGGATTGTTTTGCACCCGGTACATTCAATTGAAGTTTGAAATCAAATTATCGAACTACCGCGCCATTTTCAATTCCTTTTATAATTATATATAAATATTTATATTCTAGCGACGACGCGTATAATATATACGTTCGATTATATTCAAAATAAATTTCTCGTCGATATTATTTAAAATAATTCATTTTAAATAATCAAAATTCGCTAAAATGGCCAAAATAAAAATTTCAAACTGGCTCGCATTTTACGGGTTGTTACAATTAAAAAGAACCGTTGTTTTGAAGTATTAAGAGAAGTATGAGTAGTTTAAGCATAGTAGGGGTATATCGACAAATACGAAAGATGATGAATCGTTTGGATTGGGTGCTGCAAAAACCAATCCTTCACAGTAGTTAAAATATAGGGGTAATTGTTGGAAAGTAGGGTTATTTAGAGAATTAGGTGTAGGATTAAAAGTAAGGGTTGTTCTGAAGTATTAAGAGAACAGTGGTAGTTAAACATAGTAGGGGTAGATCGACAAATATGAAAGATGATGAAACATTTAGACTGGATGCTCGAAAAACTAATTCTTCACAGAAATTAAAAAAAAAGCGGAAATTGTACGAAGTAAGGGCTATTTAGAGAATTAGTGGTAGATCAGAAAGAAAGGTTGTTTTGAAGTACAAAGAGAAGTAGGTGTAGTTTAAGCATAGTAGGGGTAGAACGACGAATATAAAAGATGATGAATTGTTTGGATTAGGCGCTGCAAAAACCAATCCTTCAAAAAAGAAAAAAAAAACAGAGAAAACTGTAGGAAGGAAGGGCTGATTTGAACTATTAAGATAAGTATGGTTTGTTTAAGCATAGTGAGGTTAGATCGACAAATATAAAAGATGATGAATCATTTGGATTGGGTGCTGCAAAAACCAACCCTTCACATCTGTTAAAAAATAAGGGTAATTTTTGGAATTAAGGGCTATTTAGAGAATTAGGGATATAAATAAAAAGAAGGGCTGTTTTGAAGTATTAAGGGAAGTAGTGGTAGTTTAAGCATAGTAGTGGTAGATCGACAAATATGAAAGACGATGAATCGTTTAGATTGGGTGATGCAAAATCCAACCCTTCAAAGAAGTTAAAATATAGGGGTAATTGTCAGAAGAAAGGGCTATTTAGAGAATTAGAATTAAGATTAAAAAGAAGGACTATTTTGAAGTATTAAGAGAAGTCGGGGTAGTTTAGGCATAGTAGGGGTAGATCGACAAATATGAAAGATGATGAATCATTTGGATTGGGTGCTGAAAAACCAACCCTTCACAACAGTTAAAAAATAGGGGTAATTGTTGGAAATGAGGCCTATTTAGAGAATTAGGTGAAGGATTTAATAGAAGGACTGTTTGGAAGTATTAAGATAAGTATGGTTAGTTTAAGCATATAGTAGGGGTAGATCGACAAATATGAAAGATGATGAATCATTTCGATTGGGTGCGACAAAAACAAACCCTTCACAGAAGTTAAAAAATAGGGGTAATTGTTGTAAGTAAGGGCTATTTAGAAAATTCGGGATAGGACTAAAAAGAAGCGTTGTTTTGAAGTATTAAGAGAAGTAGGGGTAGATTAAGCATAGAAGGGGTAGATCGACAAATATGAAAGATGATGAATCGTTAAAATTGGTTGCTGCCAAAACCAATCGTTCACAGTATTTAAAAACTTGAGGTAATTGTTGGAAAGAATGGCTATTTAGAAAATTATGGGTAGGATTAAAAATAAGGGTTGTTTTGAAGTATAAGGATAAGTAGGGTAGATCGACAAATATGAAAGATGACGAATCATTTGGATTGGGTGCTCCAAAAACCAACCCTGCACAGAAATTAAAAAATACGGGTAGTTGTTGGAAGTAAGGGCTATTTAGAGAATTAGTGGTAGGATCAAAATGAAGGGTTGTTTTGAAGTATGAAGAGAAGTAAGGGTAGTTTAAGCATAGTAGGGGTAGATCGACGAATACGAAAGATGATGAATTGTTTGGATTAGGTGCTGCAAAAACCAATCCTTCGCAATAGTAAAAAAAAAGGGTGATTGTTGGAAGGAAGGGCTATTTACAGAATTAGGATTAAAAAGAAGGGTTGTTTTGAAGTATTAAGGGAAATTGGGGTAGTTTAAGCGTAGTAGGGGTAGATCGACAAATACGAAAGATGATGAATCATTTGGATTGGGTGCTGTAAAAACCAACCCATACAGTAGTTAAAAAATAAGGGTAATTGTTGGAAGTAAGGGCTATTGACTGCTTTGAAGTATTAAGATAAGTAGGGGTAGTTTAAGTATAGTAGGGGTAGCTCGACAAATATGATAGATGACGAATCATTTGGATTGGGTGCTGCAAAAACCAACCCTTCACAGAAGTTAAAAAATAGGGGTAATTGTTGAAAGTAAGGGCTATTTTAAGAATTAGGGGGAGGATTTAAAAGAAGGATTGTTTCGAAGTATTAAGAAAAGTAGGGGTAGTTTAAGCATAGTAGGGGTAGATCGACAAATATGAAAGATGTTGAATCATTTGGATTGGGTAATGCAAAAACCAACACTTCACAGTTGTTAAAAAATAAGGGTAATTTTTGGAACTAAGCGCAATTTAGAGAATTAGGGATAGGATTTAAAATAACGGTTGTTTTGAAGTATTAAGGGAAGTTTGGGTGTTTAAGCATAGTAGGGGTAGATCGACAAATACGAAAGATGATGAATCGTTTAGATTGGGTGATGCAAAAACCAACCCCTTACAGAAGTTGAAAAATAGGGGTAATTGTTGGAAGTAAGGGCTATTCAGAGAATTACAAGTTGGATTAAAAAGGACTGCTTTGAAGTATTAAGAGAAGTAGAGGTAGTTTAGGCATAGTAGGGGTAGATCGACAAATATGAAAGATGATGAATCGTTTAGATTGGGTGATGCAAAATCCAACCCTTCACAGAAGTTAAAAAAATAGGGGTAATTGTTAGAAGAAAGGGCTATTGAGAGAATTAGAATTAGGATTAAAAAGAAGGATTGTTTTGATGTATTAAGAGAAGTCGGGATAGTTTAAGCATAGTAGGGGTAGATCGACAAATATGAAAGATGATGAATCATTCGGATTGGGGGTGCTGCAAAAATCAACCCTTCACAGAAGTTAAAAAATAGGGGTAATTGTTGAAAGTAAGGCCTATTTAGAGAATTAGGTTTAGGACTAAAAAGAAGGGTTGTTTTGAAGTATTAAGGGATGTTAGGGTAGTTTAAGCATAGTAGGGGTAGATCGGCAAATATGAAAAATGATGAATCCTTTTGATTGGGTGCTACAAAAACCAACCCTTCACAGAAGTAAAAAAATAGGGGCAATTGTTGGAAGTAAGGTCTATTTAGGGAATTATGGATAGGATTAAGAAGAAGCGTTGTTTTGAAGTATTAAGAGAAGTAGGGGTAGTTTAAGCATAGTAGGGGTAGATCGACAAATATGAAAGATGATGAATCGTTTGGATTGGGTGCTGGAAAAACCGATCCTTCACAGTAGTTAAAAAGTAGAGGTAATTGTTGGAATGAAGGGGTATTTAGAGAATTAGGGGTAATTTAAGAGAAGTTGTGGTAATTGTTAAAAATAAGGGTTGTTTTGAAGTATTAAGAGAAGTAGTGGTAGTTTAAGCATAGTAGAAGTAGATCGACAAATATGAAAGATGAGGAAACATTTAGATTCTTTGCTCCGAAAACCAACCCTTCACAGAAATTATAAAATAGGGGTAGTTGTTCGAAGTAAGGGATATTTAGAGAATTAGTGGTAGGATTAAAAATAAGCATTGTTTTGAAGTATAAAGAGAAGTAGTGGTAGTTTAAGCATAGTAGGGGTAGAACGACGAATACGAAAGATGATGAATTGTTTGGATTGGGTGCTGCAAAAACCAATCCTTCACAATAGCAAAAAAATAGAGGTAATTGTAAGAAGGAAGGGCTATTTAGAGAATTAGGTTTGGAGTAAAAAGATGGGCTATTTTGAAGTATTAAGAGAAGTAGGGGTAGTTTAAGCAAAGTAGGGGTAGATCGACAAATATGAAAGATGATGAATCGTTTGGATTGGTTGCTACAAAAACCTATCCTTCACAGTAGTTAAAAGGTAGGGATAATTGTTGGAAAGAAGGGCTATTTAAAGAATTAGGGGTAGGATTAAAAATAAGGGTTGTTTTGAAGTATTAGGAGTAGTGTTAGTTTAAGCATGGTAGGGGTAGATCGACAAATATGAAAGATGACGAATCATTTGGATTGGGTGCTCCAAAAAGGAACCCTACACAGAAATTAAAAAATAGGGTTAGTTGTTGGACGTAAGGGCTATTTAGATAATTAGTGGTAGGATCAAAATGAAGGGTTGTTTTGAAGTATGAAGAGAAGTAAGGGTAGTTTAAGCATAGTAGGGGTAGATCGACGAATATGAAAGACAACGAATTGTTTGGATTAGGTGCTGCAAAAACCAATCCATCGCAATAGTTAAAAAAAAGGGGTAATTGTTGGAAGGAAGGGCTATTTAGAGAATTAGGGTTAGTATTAAAAAGAAGGGTTGTTTTGAAGTATTAAGGGAAATTGGGGTAGTTTAAGCATAGTAGGGTTAGACTGACAAATATGAAATACGATGAATCATTTGGATTGGGTGCTGCAAAAACCAACCCTTCACAAAAATTAAAAAATTGGGATAGTTGTTAGAAATAAGGGCTATTTAGAGAATTAGTGGGAGGATTTAAAAGAAGTATTGTTTTGAAGTATTAAGAAAAGTAGGGGTAGTTTAAGCATAGTAGGGGTAGATCGACAAATATGAAAGATGTTGAATCATTTGGATTGGGTGATGCAAAAACCAACCCTTCACAGTTATTAAAAAATAAGGGTAATTTTTGGAACTAAGGGCAATTTAGAGACTTAGTTATATCATTTAAAAGAAGGGTTGTTTTGAAGTATTAAGGGAAGTTTGGGTGTTTAAGCATAGTAGGGGTAGACCGACAAATACGAAAGATGATGAATCGTTTAGATTGGGTAATGCAAAAACCAACCCCTTACAGAAGTTGAAAAATAGGGTTAATTGTTGGAAGTAAGGGCTATTTAGAGAAATACTGGTAGGATTAAAAAGAAGGATTGCTCTGAATTATTAAGAGAAGTAGAGGTAGTTTAAGCATAGTAGGGGTAGATCGACAAATATGAAAGATGATGAATCATTTAGATTGGGTGATGCAAAATCCAACCCTTCACAGAATTTAAAAAATAGGGGTAATTGTCGGAAGAAAGGGCTATTTATAGAATTAGAATTAGGATTAAAAAGAAGGATTGTTTTTATGTATTAAGAGAAGTCGGGATAGTTTAAGCATAGTAGGGGTAGATCGACAAAGATGAAAGATGATGAATCATTTGGATTGGGTGCTGCAAAAATCAACCCTTCACAGAAGTTAAAAAATAGGGGTAATCATTGAAAGTAAGGCCTATTTAGAGAATTAGGTTAAGGATTAAAAAGAAGGGTTGTTTTGAAGTATTAAGGGAAGTTGGGGTAGTTTAAGCATAATAGGGGTAGATCGGCAAATATGAAAAATGTTGAATCATTTGGATTGGGTGCAACAAAAACCAACCCTTCACAGAAGTAAAAAAATATGGGCAATTGTTGGAAGTAAGAGCTATTTAGGTAATTAGAGATAGGATTAAAAAGAAGCGTTGTTTTGAAGTATTAAGAGAAGTAGGGGTAGTTTAAGCATAGTAGGGGTAGATCGACAAATATGAAAGATGATGAATCGTTTGGATTGGGTGCTGCAAAAACCGATCTTTCACAGTAGTTAAAATGTAGAGGTTATTGTTGGAATGAAGGGGTATTTAGAGAATTAGGGGTAGGATTAAAAATAAGGGTTGTTTTGAAGTATTAAGAAAAGTAGTGGTAGTTTAAGCATAGTAGGAGTAGATCGACAAATATGAAAGATGAGAAATCATTTGGATTCTTTGCTCCAAAAACCAACCCTTCACAGAAATTAAAAAATTGGGGTAGTTGTTTGAAGTAAGGGCTATTTAGAGAATTAGTGGTAGGATCAAAAATAAGTGTTGTTTTGAAGTATAAATAGGAGTAGTGGTAGTTTAAGCATAGTAGGTGTAGAACGACGAATACGAAAGATGATGAATTGTATGGATTGGGTGCTGCAAAAAACAATCCTTCACAATAGCCAAAAAATAGAGGTAATTGTAGGATGGAAGGGCTATTTAGAGAATTAGGTTTGGATTAAAAAGATGGGCTATTTTGAAGTATTAAGAGAAGTAGGGGTAGTTTAAGCAAAATAGGGGTAGATCGACAAATATGAAAGATGATGAATCGTTTGGATTGGTTGCTGCAAAAACCATTCCTTGACTGTAGTTAAAAAGTAGGGGTAATTGTCGGAAAGAAGGGGTATTTAGAGAATTAGGGGTAGGATTAAAAATAAGGGTTGTTTTGAAGTATTAGGAGAAGTAGTGTTAGTTTAGCATGGTAGGGGTAGATCGACAAATATGAAAGACGATGAATCATTTGGATTGGGTGCTCCAAAAACCAATCCTTCACAGAAATTAAAAAATAAGGGTAATTGTTGGAAGTAACGGCTATTTAGGGGATTAGTGGTAGGTTCGAAATGAAGGTTCTTTTTGAAGTATTAAGGGAAGTAGGGGTAGTTTAAGCATAGTAGGTGTAGATTGATGAATACGAAAGATGATGAATTGTTTAGATTAAATGCTGGAAAAACCAATCCTTTACAATAGTAAAGAAATAAGCATAAATGTTGTAAGGAAGGGCTATTTAGAGAATTAGGAGTAGGATTAAAAAGAAGGGTCATTTTGAAGTATTAAGAGAAGTTGGTGTGGTTTAAGCCTAGCATGGGCAGATCGACAAATATAAAAGATGATGAATCATTTGGATTGTGTGCTGCAAAAATCAACCCTTCACACTAGTTAAAAACTATACGTATTTCTTGGAAGTAAGGGCTATTTAGAGAATTAGGGGTAGGATTTAAAAGAAGGATTGTTTTGAAGAATTAAGATAAGCAAGGGTAGTTTGAGCATAGTAGGGTTAGATCGACAAATATGAAATACGATGAACCATTTGGATTGGGTGCTGCAAAAACAAACCCTTCACAGAAATTAAAAAATAGGTGTAGTTGTTAGAAGTAACGGCTATTTAGAGAATTAGAGGGAGGATTTAAAAGAAGGATTGTTTTGAAGTATTAAGAAAAGTAGCAGTAGTTTAAGCATAGCAGGGGTAGATCGACAAATATGAAAGATGTTGAATCATTTGGATTGGGTGATGCAAAAACCAACCCTTAACAGTTGTTAAAAAATAAGGGTAATTTTTGGAACAAAGGGCAATTTAGAGAATTAGGGATAGGATTTAAAAGAAGGGCTGTTTTGAAGTATTAAGGGAAGTTTGGGTGTTTAAGCATAGTAGGGGTAGATCGACAAATACGAAAGATAATGAATAGTTTAGATTGGGTGATGCAAAAACCAACCCCTTACAGAAGTTGAAAAATAGGGGTAGTTGTTGGAAGTAAGGGCTATTTAGAGAATTACAGGTAGGATTAAAAAGAAGGACTGCTTTGAATTATTAAAAGAAGTAGAGGTAGTTTAAAAGTAGTATGGTTAGATCAACAAATATGAAAGATGATGAATCATTTAGATTGGGTGATGCAAAATCCAGCCCTTCACAGAAGTTAAAAAATAGGGGTAACTGATGGAAGAAAGGGCTATTTTAGAATTAGAATTAGGATTAAAAAGAAAGATTGTTTTGATGTATTAAGAGAAGTCGGGATAGTTTAAGCATAGTAGGGGTAGATCGAAAATATTAAAGATGATGAATCATTTCGATTGGGTGCTGCAAAAATCAACCATGCACAGAAGTTATAAAATAGGGGTAGATTGGCAAATACGAAAAAAGATGAATTATTTGGATTGGGTGCTACAAAAACCAACCCTTCATAGAAATAAAAAAATTGGGGCAGTTGTTGGAAGTAAGGGCTATTTAGGGAATTAGGGATAGGATAAAAAAGATGCGTTGTTTTGAAGTATTAAGAGAAGTAGGGGTAGTTTAAGCATAGTCGGGGTAGATCGACAAATATGAAAGATGATGAATCGTTTGGATTGGGTGCTGCAAAAACCGATCCTTCACAATAGTTAAAAAGTAGAGGTAATTGTTGGAATGAAGGGGTATTTAGAGAATTAGGGGTAGGATTAAAAATAAGGGTTGTTTTGAAGTATTAAGAGAAGTAGTGGTAGTTTAAGCACAGTAGGAGTAGATCGGCAAATATGAAAGATGAGGAATCATTTGGATTCTTTGCTCCAAAAACCAACCCTTCACAGAAATTAAAAAAAGGGGTAGTTGTTTGAAGTAAGGGCTATTTAGAGAATTAGTGGTAGGATCAAAAATAAGCGATGTTTTGAAGTATAAAGAGAAGTAGTGGTAGTTTAAGCATAGTAGGGGTAGAACGACGAAAACGAAAATGATGAATTGTTTGGATTAGGTGCTGCAAAAACCAATCCTTCACAATAGCAAAAAAATAGAGGTAATTGTAGGAAGGAAGGGCTTTTTAGAGAATTAGGTTTGGATTGAAAAGATGGGCTATTTTGAAGTATTAAGAGAAGTAGGGGTAGTTTAAGTAAAATAGGGGCAGATCGACAAATATGAAAGATGATGAATCATTTGGATTGGTTGCTGCAAAAACCAATCCTTCACAGTAGTTAAAAAGTAGGGGTAATTGTCGGAAAGAAGGGCTATTTAAAGAGTTAGGGGTAGGATTAAAAATAAGGGTTGTTTTGAAGTATTAGGAGAAGATGTGTTAGTTTAAGCATGGTAGGGCTAGATCGACAAATATGAAAGACGGTGAATTATTTGGATTGGGTGCTCCAAAAACCAACCCTTCACAGAAATTAAAAAATAGGGGTAATTGTTGGAAGTAACGGCTATTTAGGGGATTAGTGGTAGGTTCAAAATAAACGGTTTTTTTGAAGTATAAAGGGAAGTAAGGGTAGTTTAAGCATAGTAGGGGTAGATTGATGAATACGAAAGATGACGAATTGTTTAGATTAAATGCTGCAAAAACCAATCCTTCACAATAGTAAAGAAATAGGCATAATTGTTGGAAGGAAGGGCTATTTAGAGAATTAGGAGTAGGATTAAAAAGAAGGGTCGTTTTGAGGTATTAAGAGAAGTTGGTGTGGTTTTAGCCTAGCAGGGGTAGATCGACAAATATAAAAGATGATGAATCATTTGGATTGGGTGCTGCAAAAACCAACCCTTCACACTAGTTTAAAAATAAAGGTAATTGTTGAAAGTAAGGGCTTTTTAGAGAATCAGGGGTAGGATTTAAAAGAAGGATTGTTTTGAAGTATTAAGATAAGCAAGGGTAGTTTGAGCATAGTAGGGTTAGATCGACAAATATGAAATACGATGAATCATTTGGATTGGGTGCTGCAAAAACCAACCCTTCACAGAAATTAAAAAATAGGGTAGTTGTTAGAAGTAAGGGCTATTTAGAGAATTAGGGGGAGGATTTAAAAGAAGGATTGTTTTGAAGTATTACGAAAAGTAGGGGTAGTCTAAGCATAGTAGGGTAGATCGACAAATATGAAAGATGTTGAATCATTTGGATTGGGTGATGCAAAAACCAACCCTTCACAATTTTTAAAAAATAAGGGTAATTTTTGGAACTAAGGGAAATTTATTGAATTAGGGATAGGATTTAAACGAAGGGCTGTTTTGAAGTATTAAGCAAAGTTTGGGTGTTTAAGCATAGTAGGGGTAGATCGACAAATACGAAAGATGATGAATCGTTTAGATTGGGTGATGCAAAAACCAACCCCTTACTGAAGTTGAAAAATAGGGGTAGTTGTTGGAAGAAATGGCTATTTAGAGAATTATAGGTAGGATTAAAAAGAAGGACTGATTTGAAGTATTAAGAGAAGTAGAGGTAGTTTAAGCATAGTAGGGGTAAATCGACAAATATGAAAGATGATGAATCGTTTAGATTGGGTGATGCAAAATCCAACGCTTCACAGAAGTAAAAAAATAGGGGTAGTTGTTGGAAGAAAGGGCTATTTAGAGAATTAGAATTAGGATTAAAAAGAAGGATTGTTTTGATGTATCAAGAGAAGTCGGGATAGTTTAAGCATAGTAGGGGTAGATCGACAAATATGAAAGATGATGAATCATTTGGATTGGGTGCTACAAAAATCAACCCTTCACAGAAGTTAAAAAATAGAGGTAATTGTTGAAAGTAAGGCCTGTTTAGAGAATTAGGTTTAGGAATAAAAAGAAGGGTTGTTTTGAAGTATTAAAGGAAGTTGGGGTAGTTTAAGCATAGTAGGGGTAGATCGGCAAATATGAGAAATGATGAATCATTTGGATTGGGTGCTACAAAAACCAACCCTTCACAGAAGTAAAAAAATAGGGGCAAATGTTGGATGTAAGGGCTATTTAGGGAATTAGGTATAGGATTAAAAAGAAGCGTTGTTTTGAAGTATTAAGAGAAGTAGGGGTAGTTTAAGCATAGTAGGGGTAGATCGACAAATATGAAAGATGATGAAACGTTTGATTTGGGTGCTGCAAAAACCGATCCTTCACAGTAGTTAAAAAGTAGAGGTAATTTTTGGAATGAAGGGGTATTTAGAGAATTCGTGGTAGGATTAAAAATAAGGGTTGTTTTGAAGTATTAAGAGAAGCAATGGTAGTTGAACCAAAGTAGGAGTAGATCGACAAATATAAAAGATGAGGAATCATTTGGATTTTTTGCTCCAAAAACCAATCCTTCATAGAAATTAAAAAATAGGAGTAGTTGTTCGAAGTAAGGGCTATTTAGAGAATTAGTGGTAGGATAAAAAATAAGCGTTGTTTTGAAGTATAAAGAGAAGTAGTGGTAGTTTAAGCATTGTAGGGGTAGATTGACGAATATGAAAGATGATGATTTGTTTGGATTGGGTGCTGCAAAAACCAATCCTTCACAATAGCAAAAAAATGAGGTAATTGTAGGAAGGAAGGGCTATTTAGAGAATTAAGGTCGAATTAAAAAAAAGGGCTATTTTGAAGTATTAAGAGAAGTAGGGATAGTTTAAGCATAGTACGGTTAGATCGACTAATATGAAAGCTGATGAATCGTTTGGATTGGTTGCTGCAAAAACCAATCCTTCACAGTAGTTAAAAAGTAGGGGTAATTGTCGGAAAGAATGGCTATTTAAAGAATTAGGGGTAGGATTAAAAATAAGGGTTGTTTTGAAGTATTAGGAGAAGTAGTGTTTGTTTAAGCATGGTAGGGTTAGATCGACAAATATGAAAGACGATGAATCATTTGGATTGGGTGCTCCAAAAACCAATCCTTCACAGAAATTAAAAAATAGGGGTAATTGTTGGAAGTAAGGGCTATTTAGGGGATTAGTGTTAGGTTCAAAATGAAAGGTTTTTTTGAAGTATAAAGGGAAGTATGGGTACTTTAAGCATAGTAGGTGTAGATCGATGAATACGAAAGATGATGAATTGTTTGGATTAGGTGCTGCAAAAACCAATCCTTCAGAATAGTAAATAAATAGGCATAATTGTCGGAAGGAAGGGCTATTTAGAGAATTAGGAGTAGTATTAAAAGAAGGGTCGTTTTGAAGTATTAAGAAAAGTTGGTGTGGTTTAAGCATAGCAGGGTAGATCGACAAATATAAAAGATGATGAATCATTTGGATTGGGTGCTGCAAAAACCAACCCTTCACAGTAGTTAAAAACTAAGGGTAATTGTCGGAAGTAACGGCTATTTAGAGAATTAAGGTTAGGATTTAAAAGAAGGGTTGTTTTGAAGTCTTAAGATAAGTAGGGGTAGTTTAAGCATAGTAGGGGTAGATCGGAAAATATGAAGGATGATGAATCATTCGGATTGGGTGCTGCAAAAACCAACCCTTCACATAAGTTAAAAAATAATTGTAATTGTTGAAACTAAGGGCTATTTAGAGAATTAGGGATAGGATTAAAAATAAGGGCTATTTTGAAGTGCTAAGAGAAGTAGGGGTAGTTTAAGCATAGTAGGGGTAGACCGACAAATATGAAAGATGATGAATCATTTAGATAGGGTGATGCAAAAACCCTTCACAAAAATTAAAAAATAGGGGTAATTGTTGGAAATAAGGGCTATTTAGAGAGTTAGATGTAGGATTAAAAAGAAGGACTGTTTTGAAGTATTAAAGGAAGTAGTGGTAGTTTAAGCATAACAGGGGCAGATCGAAAAATATGAAAGATGATGAATCTTTTTAGTTTGGGTGATTCAAAATCCAACCCTTCACATAGGTAAAAAATTAGGGGTAATTATTGGAAGAAAGGGTTATTTAGAGAATTAGAATTAGGATTAAAAAGAAGGACTGTTTTGAACTATTAAGAGAAGTCGGGGTAGCTTAAGCATAGTAGGGGTAGATCGACAAATATGAAAGATGATGAATCATTTGGATTGGGTGCTCCAAAACCCAACCCTTCACATAAGTTAAAAAATAAGTGGAATTGTTGGAACTAAGGGGTATTTAGAGAATTAGGGATAGGATTAAAAATAAGTGCTATTTTGAAGTACTAAGAGAAGTAGGGGTAGTTTAAGCATAGTAGGGGTAGACCGACAAATATGAAAGATGATGAATCGTTTAGATTGGGTGATACAAAAACCAACCCTTCACAAAAATTAAAAAATAGGGGTAATTGTTGGAAATAAGGTCTATTTAGAGAGTTAAAGGTAGGATTAAAAAGAAGGACTGTTTTGAAGTATTAAAGGAAGTGGTGGTAGTTTAAGCATAGTAGGGGTAGATCGAAAAATATGAATGATGATGAATCGTTTAGATTGGGGGATTCAAAATCCAACCCTTCAAAGAGGTTAAAAAATAGGGGTAATTGTTGGAAGAAAAGGCTATTTAGAGAATTAGAATTAGGATTAAAAAGAATGACTGTTTTGAACTATTAAGAGAAGTCGGGGTAGTTTAAGCATAGTAGGAGTAGATCGACAAATATGAAAGATGAAGAATCATTTGGATTTTTTGCTCCAAAAACCAACTCTTCACAAAATTTAAAAAATAGGAGTAGTTGTTCTAAGTAAGGGCTATTTAGGGAATTAGTGGTAGGATCAAAAATAAGCATTGTTTTGAAGTACAAAGAGAAGTAGTGGTAGTTTAAGCATTGTAGGGGTAGATTGACAAATATGAAAGATAATGATTTGTTTGGATTGGGTGCTGCAAAAACCAATCCTTCACAATAGCAAAAAAAAGAGGTAATTGTAGGAAGGAAGGGATATTTAGAGAATTAGGGTTGGATTAAAAAAGGGCTATTTTTAAGTATTAAGAGAAGTAGGGATAGTTTAAGCATAGTACGGTTAGATCGACAAATATGAAAGATGATGAATCATTTGCATTGGGTGCTGTAAAAACCAACCCTTCGCATAAGTTAAAAAATAAGTGTAATTGTTGGAACTAAGGGCTATTTAGAGAATTAGAATTAGGATTAAAAAGAAGGACTGTTTTGAACTATTAAGAGAAGTCGATGTAGTTTAAGCATAGTAAGGGTAGATCGACAAATATGAAAGATGATGAATCATTTGGATTGGTTGCTGCAAAAACCAACCATTCACATAATTTAAAAAATAAGTGTAATAGTTGGAACTAAAGGCTATTTAGAGAAGGACTGTAAAAAAATAGGGGTAATTGTTGGAAGAAAGGGCTATTTAGAGAATTAGAACTAGGATTAAAAAGAAGGATTGTTTTGATGTATTAAGAGAAGTCGGGATAGTTTAAGCATAGTAGGGGTAGATCGACAAATATGAAAGATGATGAATCATTTGGATTGGGTGCTGCAAAAATCAACCCTTCACAGAAGTTAAAAAATAGGTGTAATTTTTGAAAGTAAGGCATATTTAGAGAATTAGGTTTATGATTAAAAAGAAGGGTTGTTTTGAAGTATTAAGGGAAGTTAGGGTAGTTTAAGCATAGTAGGGGTAGATCGGCAAATATGAAAAATGATGAATCATTTGGATTTTTTGCTCCAAAAACCAACCCTTCACAGAAATTAAAAAATAGGGGTAGTTGTTCGTAGTAAGGGTTATTTAGAGAATTAGTGGTAGGATCAAAAATAAGCTTTTTTTGAAGTATAAAGAGAAGTAGAGGTAGTTTAAGCATAGTAGTGGTAGATTGACGAATATGAAAGATGATGATTTGTTTGGATTGGGTGCTACCAAAACCAATCCTTCACAATAGTAAAGAAATAGACATAATTGTCGGAAAGAAGGGCTATCTAGAGAATTAGGAGTAGGATTAAAAAGATGGGATGGTTTAAGCATAGTAGGGGTAGATCGACAAATGTAAAAGTTGATGAATCATTTTGATTGGGTGCTGTAAAAACCAACCCTTCACACTAGTTAAAAAATAAAGATAATTGTTGGAAGTAAGGGCTATTTTCAGAATTAGGGGTAGGATTCAAAAGAAGGATTGCTTTGAAGTATTGGGATAAGTAGGGGTAGTTTGAGCATAGTAGGGGTAGATCGACAAATATGAAAGATGGTGAATCATTTGGACTGGGTGCTGCAAAAACCTACCCTTCACAGTTGTTAAAAAATTAGGGTAATTTTTGGAACTAAGGGCTATTTAGAGAATTAGGGATAGGATTTAAAAGAAGCGCTGTTTTGAGTATTAAGGGAAGTTGGGGTAGTTTAAGCATAGTAGGGGTAGATTGACAAATACGAAAGATGATGAATCGTTTAGATTGGGTGATGCAAAAACTAACCACTCACAGAAGTTATAAAATAGGTGTAATTATTGGAAGTAATGTCTATTTAGAGAATTATAGGCAGGATTAAAAAGGAGGACTGTTTTGAAGTATTAAGTGAAGTAGGAGTAGTTTAAGCATAGTAGGGGTAGATCGACAAATATGAAAGATGATGAATCATTTGGATTGGGAGCTGCAAACACCAACCCTTCACAGAATTTAAAAAATAGGGGTAATAGTTGGAAGTATGGCCTATTTAGAGAATTAGGGGTAGGACTTAAAAGAAGGACTTTTCAGAAGTATTAAGATAAGTATGGGTAGTTTTAGCAGAGTAGGGGTTGCTCGACAAACATGAAAGATGATGAATCATTTGGATTGGGTGCTGCAAAAACCAACCCTTCACAGAAGTTAAAAAATAGGGATAATTGTTGGATGTATGGCCTATTTAGAGAATTAGGGGTAGGATTTAAAAGGAGGACTATTTTGAAGTATTAAGATAAGTGCGGGTAGTTTAAGCATCATAGGGGCAGATCGACAAATATGAAAGATGATGAATCATTTGGATTGGGTGCTGCAAAAACAAACCCTTCACAGAAGTTAAAAAATGGGGGTAATTGTTGGAAGTAAGGGCTATTTAGAGAATTAGGGATAGGATTAAAAAGTAGGGCTATTTTGAAGTATTAAGAGAAGTAGGGGTAGTTTAAGCATAGTAGGGGTAGACCGACAAATATGAATGATGATGAATCTTTTAGTTTGGGTACTGCAAAAACCAACCCTTCACAAAAGATAAAAATAGGGGTAATTGTTGGAAATAAGGGTTATGTAGATAATTAGAGGTAGGATTAAAAAGAATAACTGTTTTGAAATATTAAGAGAAGTAGGGGTAGTTTAAGCATAGTAGGGGTAGATCGACAAGTATGAAAGATGATGATTCGTTTGGATTGGGTGCTGCAAAAACCAACCCTTAACAGAAGTTAAAAAATAGGGATAATTGTTGGAAGTATGGCCAATTTAGAGAATTAGGGGTAGGGTTAAAAGAAGGACTATTTTAAAGTATTAAGATAAGTGTGGGTGATTTAAGCATCGTAGGGGTAGATCGACAAATATGAAAGATAATGAATCTTTTGGATTGGGTGCTGTAAAAACCAACCCTTCGCAGAAGTTAAAAAATAGGGGTAATTGTTGGAAGTAAGGGCTATTTAGAGAATTCTGGATAGGACTAAAAAGAAGCATTGTTTTGAAGTATTTAGAGATGCAGGAGTAGTTTAAGCATAGTAAGGGTAGATCGACAAGTATGAAAGATGACGAATCATTTGGATTGGGTGCTGCAAAAACCAATCCTTCACAGTTGTTAAAAAGTAGGGGTAATTGTTTGAAAGAATGGCTATTTAGAGAATTACGGGTAGGATTAAAATAAGGGTTGTTTTGAAGTATTAGGATAAGTAGGGGTAGATCGACAAATAAAAAAGATGATGATTCATTTGGATTGGGTCCTCCAAAAACCAACCCTGCACAGAAATTAAAAATTAGCGGTAGATGTTGGAGGTAAGGGCTATATAGAGAATTAGTAGTAGGATCAAAAAGTAGGGTTGTTTTGAAGTATGAAGAGAAGTAGGGGTAGTTTAAGCATGGGAGGGGTAGATCGACGAATACGAAAGAGGATGATTTGTTTGGATTTGGTGCTACAAAAACCAATCCTTCACAATAGTAAAAAAATAGGGGTGTTTGTTGGAAGGAAGGGCTATTTAGAGAATTAGGGTTAGGATTAAAAAGAAGTGTTGTTTTGAAGTATTAAGGGAAGTTGGGGTAGTTTAAGCATAGTAGAGTAGATCGACAAATACGAAAGATGATGAATCATTTGGATTGAGTGCTGTAAAAACCAACCCTTCACAGTAGTTAAAAACTAAGGGTAATTGTCGGAAGTAAGGCCTATTTAGAGAATTAGGGGTAGGATTTAAAAGAAGGATGTTTTTGAAGTATTAAGATAAGCAAGGATAGTTTGAGCATAGTAGGGTTAGATCGACAAATATGAAATACGATGAATCATCTGGATTGGGTGCTGCAAAAACCAACCCTTCACAGAAATTAAAAAATAGGGGTAATTTTTGGAAGTAAGGGCTATTTATGGGATTAGTGGTAGGTTCAAAATGAAGGGTTGTTTTGAAGTATAAAGAGAAGTAGGGGTAGTTTAAGCATAGTAGGTGTAGATCGATGAATACGAAAGATGATAAATTGTTTGGATTAGGTGCTGCAAAAACCAATCCTTCACAATAGTAAAGAAATAGACATAATTGTTGGAAGGAAGGGCTATCTAGAGAATTAGGGGTAGGATTAAAAAGATGGGGTGGTTTAAGCATAGTAGGTGTAGAACGACAAATATAAAAGTTGATGAATCATTTGGATTGGGTGTTGCAAAAACCAACCCTTCACACTAGTTAAAAAATAAAGATAATTATTGGAAGTAAGGGCTATTTTCAAAATTAGGGGTAGGATTTAAAAGAAGGATTGCTTGGAAGTATTGAGATAAGTAGGGGTAGTTTAAGCATAGTAGGGGTAGATTGACAAATATGAAAGATGGTGAATCATTTGGATTGGGTGCTGCAAAAACCAACTCTTCACAGTTGTTAAAAAATTAGTGTAATTTTTGGAACTAAGGGCTATTTAGAGAATTAGGGATAGGATTTAAAAGAAGCGCTGCTTTGAAGTATTAA
This sequence comes from Allium sativum, assembly GCA_030737875.1. NCBI lineage: Eukaryota > Viridiplantae > Streptophyta > Magnoliopsida > Asparagales > Amaryllidaceae > Allium > Allium sativum. Next base: position 301,595,964 of record CM060918.1, on the reverse strand, counting down.
GGGAAGTTGGGGTAGTTTAAGCATAGTAGGGTTAGATTGACAAATACGAAAGATGATGAATCGTTTAGATTGGGTGATGCAAAAACCAACCCCTCACAGAAGTTAAAAAATAGGTATAATTATTGGAAATAAGGTCTATTTAGAGAATTATAGGTAGGATTAAAAAGAAGGAATGTTTCGAAGTATTAAGTGAAGTAGGGGTAGTTTAAGCATAGTAGGGGTAGATCGATAAATATTAAAGATGATGAATCATTTGGATTGGGTGTTGCAAAAACCAACCCTTCATAGAAGTTAAAAAATAAGTGTAATTGTTGGAACTAAGGGCCATTTAGAGAATTAGGGATAGGATTAAAAAGAGGGTTATTTTGATGTATTAAGAGAAGTAGGGGTAGTTTAAGCATAGTAGGGGTAGGCCGACAAATATGAAAGATGATGAATCATTTAGATTGGGTGATGCAAAAACCAACCCTTTACAAAAATTAAAAAATAGGGTTAATTGTTGGAATTAAGGGCTATTTAGAGAGTTAGAGGTAGGATTAAAAAGAAGGACTATTTTGAAGTATTAAGGGAAATAGTGGTAGTTTAAGCATAGTAGGGGTAGATCAACAAATATGAAAGATGATGAATCGTTTAGATTGGATGATGCAAAATCCAACCCTTCACGGAAGTTAAAAAATAGGGGTAATTGTTGGAAGAAAGGGCTATTTAGAGAAATAGAATTAGGATTAAAAAGAAGGATTGTTTTGATGTATTAAGAGAAGTCGGCATAGTTTAAGCATAGTAGGGGTAGATCGACAAATATGAAAGATGATGAATCATTTGGATTGGGTGCTACAAAAATCAACACTTCACAGAAGTTAAAAAATAGGGGTAATTGTTGAAAGTAAGGCCTATTTAGAGAATTAGGTTTAGAATTAAAAAGAAGGGTTGTTTTGAAGTATTAATAGAAGTTGGGGTAGTTTAAGCATAGTAGGGGTAGATCGGCAAATATGAAAAATGATGAATCATTTGGATTGGGTGCTACAAAAACCAACCCTTCAAAGAAGTAAAAAAATAGGGGCAATTGTTGGAAGTAAGGGTTATTAAGGAATTAGGGATATTAAAAAGAAGCGTTGTTTTGAAGTATTAAGAGAAGTAGCGGTAGTTTAAGCATAGTAGGGGTAGATCGACAAATATGAAAGATGATGAATCGTTTGGATTGGGTGCTGCAAAAACCGATCCTTCACAGTAGTTAAAAAGTAGAGGTAATTGCTGGAATCAAGGGGTATTTAGAGAATTAGGGGTAGGATTAAAAATACGGGTTGTTTTGAAGTATTAAGACAATTAGTGGTAGTTTAAGCATAGTAGGAGTACATCGACAAATATGAAAGATGAGGAATCATTTGGGTTTTTTCCTTCAAAAACCAACCCTTCGCAGAAATTAAAATATAGGGGTAATTGTTCGAAGTAAGGGCTATTTAGGGAATTAGTGATAGGATCAAAAGGAAGCATTGTTTTGAAGTACAAAGAGAAGTAGTGGTAGTTTATGCATAATAGGGGTAGAACGACGAATACGAAAGATGATGAATTGTTTGGATTGGGTGCTGCAAAAACCAATCCTTCACAATAGAAAAAAATAGTGGTAATTGTAGGAAGGAATATTTAGATTATTAGGTTCGGATTAAAAAGATGGGCTATTTTGAAGTATTAAGAGAAGCAGGGGTAGTTTGAGCAAAGTAGGGGGTAGATCGACAAATATGAAAGATGATGAATCGTTTGGATTGGTTGCTGCAAAAACCAATCCTTCACAGTAGTTAAAAAGTAGGGGTAATTGTCGGAAAGAAGGGCTATTTAAAGAATTAGGGGTAGGATTAAAAATAAGGGTTGTTTTGAAGTGTTAGGAGAAGAAGCGTTAGTTTAAGCATGGTAGGGGTAGATCGACAAATATAAAAGACGATGAATCATTTGGATTGGGTGCTCCAAAAACAAACCCTTCCAAGAAATTAAAAAATAGGGGTTATTGTTGGAAGTAAGGGCTATATAGGGGATTAGTGGTAGGTTCAAAATGAAGGGTTTTTCTGAAGTATAAAGGGAAGTAGGGGTAGTTTAAGTATAGTAGGGGTAGATCGATGAATACGAAAGATGATGAATTATTTAGATTAAATGTTGCAAAAACCAATCCTTCACAATAGTAAAGAAATAGGCATAATTGTCGAAAGGAAGGGCTATTTAGAGAATTAGGAGTAGGATTAAAAAGAACGGTCGTTTTGAAGTATTAGGAAAAGTTGGTGTGGTTTAAGCCTAGCAGGGGTAGATCGACAAATATAAAAGATGATGAATCATTTAGATTGGGTGCTGCAAAAACTAACCCTTAACACTAGTTAAAAAATAAAGGTAATTGTTGGAAGTGAGGGCTATTTAGAGAATTAGGGGTAGGATTTTAAAGAGGGATTGTTTTGAAGTATTAAGATAAGCAAGGGTAGTTTGAGCATAGTAGGGTTAGATCGACAAATATGAAATACGATGAATCATTTGGATTTTGTGCTGCAAAAACTAACCCTTCACATAAATTATAAATAGGGGTAGTTTTTAGAAGTAAGGGCTGTTTAGAGAATTAGGGGGAGGATTTAAAAGAAGGATTGTTTTGAAGTATTAAGAAAAGTAGGGGTAGTTTAAGCATATTAGGGGTAGATCGACAAATATGAAAGAAGTTGAATCATTTGGATTGGGTGATGCAAAAACCCACCCTTCACAGTTGTTAAAAAATAAGGATAATTTTTGGAACTAAGGGCAATTTAGAGAATTAGGGATAGGATTTAAAAGTAGGGCTGTTTTGAAGTATTAAGTGAAGTTTGGGTGTTTAAGCATAGTAGGGGTAGATCGACAAATACGAAAGATGATGAATCGTTTAGATTGGGTGATGCAAAAACCAACCCCTTACAGAAGTTGAATAATAGGTGTAATTGTTGGAAGTAAGGGCTATTTAGAGAATTACAGGAAGGATTAAAAAGAAGGACTGCTTTGAAGTAATAAGAGAAGTAGAGGTAGTTTAAGCATAGTAGGGGTAGATCGAAAAATATGAAAGATGATGAATCGTTTAGATTGGGTGATGCAAAATCCAACCCTTGACAGAAGTTAAAAAATAGGGGTAATTGTTGGAAGAAAGGGATATTTAGAGAATTTGAATTAGGATCAAAAAGAAGGATTGTTTTGATGTATTAAGAGAAGTCGGGATAGTTTAAGCATAGTAGGGGTAGATCGACAAATATGAAAGATGATGAATCATTTGGATTGGGTGCTGCAAAAATCAACCCTTCACAGAAGTTAAAAAATAGGGGTAATTCTTGAAAGTAAGGCCTATTTAGAGAATTAGGTTTAGGATTAAAAAGAAGGGTTGTTTTAAGTATTAAGGGAAGTTGGGGTAGTTTAAGCATAGTAGAGGTAGATCGGCAAATATGAAAAATGATGAATCATTTGGATTGGGTGCTACAAAAACCAACCCTTCACAGAAATAAAAAAATAGGGGCAATTGTTGGAAGTAAGGGCTATTTAGGGAATTTGGGATAGGATTTAAATGAAGCGTTGTTTTGAAGTATTAAGAGAAGTAGGGGTAGTTTAAGCATAGTAGGGTTAGATCGGCAAATATGAAAGATGTTGAATCGTTTGGATTGGGTGCTGCAAAAACCGATCTTTCACAGTAGTTAAAAAGTAGAGGTAATTGCTGGAATGAAGGGGTATTTAGAGAATTAGGGTTAGGACTAAAAATAAGGGTTGTTTTGAAGTATTAAGAGAAGTAGTGGTAGTTTATGCATAGTAGGAGTAGATCGACAAATATGAAAGATGAGGAATCATTTGGATTTTTTACTCCAAAAACCAACCTTTCACAGAAATTAAAAAATAGGGGTAGTTGTTCGTAGTAAGGGCTATTTAGAGAATTAGTGGTAGGATAAAAAATAAGATTCGTTTTGAAGTATAAAGAGAACTAGTGGTAGTTAAAGCATAGTAGGGGGTAGATTGACGAATATGAAAGATGATGATTTGTTTGGATTGGGTGCTGCAAAAACCAATCCTTCACAATAGCAAAAAAAAAAGGTAATTGTAGGAAGGAAGGGCAAGTTAGAGAATTAGGGTTGGATTAAAAAGAAGGGCTATTTTCGAAGTATTAAGAGAAGTAGGGATAATTTAAGCATAGTACGGGTAGATTGACAAATATGAAAGATGATGAATCTTTTGGATTGGTTACTGCAAAAACTAATCCCCTACAGTAGTTAAAAAGTAGATGTAATTGTTGGAAAGAAGGGCTATTTAAAGAATTAGGGGTAGGATTAAAAATAAGGGTTGTTTTGAAGTATTAGGAGAAGTAGTGTTAGTTTAAGCATGGTAGGGGTAGATCGACAAATATAAAAGACGATGAATCATTTGGATTTGGTGCTCCAAAAACCAATCCTTCACAGAAATTAAAAAATAGGGGTAATTGTTGGAAGTAAGGGCTATTTAGGGGATCAGTGGTAGGTTCAAAATGAAGGTTTTTTTTGAAGTATAAAGGGAAGTAGGGGTAGTTTAATCATAGTAGGGGTAGATTGATGAATACGAAAGATGATGAATTGTTTGGATTAGGTGCTGCAAAAACCAATCCTTCACAATAGTAAAGAAATAGGCATAATTGTTGGAAGGAAGGGATATTTAGAGAATTAGGAGTAGGATTAAAAAGAAGGGTCGTTTTGAAGTATTAAGAGAAGTTGGTGTGGTTTAAGCATAACAGGGGTAGATCGACAAATATAAAAGATGATGAATCATTTGGATTGGGTGCTGCAAAAACCAACCCTTCACACTAGTTAAAAAATAAATGTAATTGTTGGAAGTAAGGGCTATTTATAGAATTAGGGGTAGGATTTAAAAGAAGGACTGTTTTGAAGTATTAAGATAAGCTAGGGTAGTTTGAGCATAGTAGCGTTAGATCGACAAATATGAAATACGATGAATCATTTGGATTGGGTGCTGCAAAAACAAACCCATCACAAAAATTAAAAAATAGGGTTAGTTGTTAGAAGTAATGGCTATTTAGAGAATTAGGGGGAGGATTTAAAAGAAGGATTGTTTTGAAGTATTAGGAAAAGTAGGGGTAGTTTAAGCATAGTAGGGGTAGATCGACAAATATGAAAGATGTTGAATCATTTGGATTGGGTGATGCAAAAACCAACCCTTCACAGTTGTTAAAAAATAAGGATAATTTTTGAAACTAAGGGCAATTTAGAGAATTAGGGATAGGATTTAAAAGAAGGGCTGTTTTGAAGTATTAAGGGAAGTTTGGGTGTTTAAGCATAGTAGGGGTAGATCGACAAATACGAAAGATGATGAATCAGTTAGATTGGGTGATGCAAAAACCAACCACTTACAGAAGTTGAATAATAGGGGTAATTGTTGGAAGTAAGGGCTATTTAGAGAATTACAGGTAGGATTAAAAAGAAGGACTGCTTTGAAGTATTAAGAGAAGTAGAGGTAGTTTAAGCATAATAGGGGTAGATCGAAAAATATGAAAGATGATGAATCGTTTAGATTGGGTGATGCAAAATCCAACCCTTCACATAAGTTAAAAAATAGGGGTAATTGTTGGAAGAAAGGGATATTTAGAGAATTAGAAATAGTATTAAAAAGAAGGATTGTTTTGATGTATTAAGAGTAGTCGGAATAGTTTAAGCATAGTAGGGGTTGATCGACCAATACGAAAGATGATGAATCATTTGGATTGGGTGCTGCAAAAATCAACCCTTCACGGAAGTTAAAAAATAGGGGTAATTGTTGAAAGTAAGGCATATTTAGAGAATTAGGTTTAGGATTAAAAAGAAGGGTTGTTTTTAAGTACTAAGGGAAGTTAGGGTAGTTTAAGCATAGTAGGGGTAGATCGGCAAATATGAAAAATGGTGAATCATTTGGATTGGGTGCTAAAAAAACCAGCACTTCACAGAAGTAAAAAAAATAGGGGCAATTGTTGGAAGTAAGGGCTATTTAGGGAATTAGGGATAGAATTTAAAAGAAGCATTGTGTAACAACCCGTAAAATCTGGGCCAGTTTAAAATTTTTATTTTGGCAATATTAGCGAATTTTAATTATTTGAAATGAATTATTTTAAATAATATCGACGTGAAATTTATTTTGAATAGAATTAGAACGTATATATTATATACGTCGTCGTTAGAATATATAATAATTATATATAATTAAAAGGAATTGAAAATGGCGCGGTAGTTCGATAATTCGATTTCAAACTTCAATTGAATGTACCGGGTGCAAAACAATCCGGATTTTAGTGAAACCAAAAATAATGGAATCTAATAGTGAATATCTTTCTAACGAATCCGAAAAATCAAGATTTCATATCAGGAATCAAAAGATATGTCCAGTTGAAAATTCTGAATAGTCGCTATGGAATTCAGGCCCTTAAAAATGGACATTTTGCAAATGACCTCGGATTTCGACGAAACCACTTTTGTTGGGTCCGTGATGTCGAATTATTACTAGGTTTCAAATTTCATAATTTTTCGAATCAATATGTGAGCGTGGCAAAGGAAAACGCGTTTGACCAGTTTCAGTTGATTTCAATCGACTGGAAAATGGCCATTTTTCCAACGGTCTCAGAATTCGACGAAACTAGTTTTGTTAGGACCGTATCGTCAATACGAAGCTAGAAAATATTTTTCTGGAATTTTTCTAGTTAGTATGTGACCCCGGTAATTTGAAATGTACGTTTAAAATTCAATATAGAGATTTAAATGTAAATTTAACGGAAACTGATTGTAACAGCCGAATCAGCTTGCGTGGCATATCCCATTGTGTTCGGAATGGGGGTGAAACGCTATGGACGACAGGCGGTGGGCCTCGTTTAGAGGTCATGTGTGAAAAGTCAACTTCTTCGAAAATAAAATAATTAAATAAAAAAAAAAAAAAAAAAAAATATAATAACTCCCTCCTTTTGACTCTGGCCCCCCCCCCTATTTCCCCAAAACCTGATTCATCCATCAGATAAAAAAAAAAAAAAAAAAAAAAAGAGAAAAACCGCAATCGAACCATCGCCGCCGCCAAAACCCTGGAAGCCGCCCTCCGTTCATCCTCCTCCCACCGAACGACAACCCGAAGCCGCCTCATCCCGAAGCAGCGCCACCCCGTTCGAGCCCCCTGGAAGCCACCGCCCTCCTCCTCCTTCAATTCGCCAGCCCCCCCCCCCCTTCGAGACATCACCGACGAAGCCCTCCCCCTCGCTGACGACGATGAAGCCGCCGTCCATACCTCGAAACCCTCCGACGCAGTGAAGACCCCCCCCCCCCCCCTGTTTCTTCGGCAGTAAGTTTTTTTTTTTTTTTTCTTTTCTACTTTACTTTATTTTATTTTTATTTTTCAATTCTGTAATTCTAATTTTGAAAAAGGTTTTTAAAACTGTTTTTTTTTAAAAGAGCAAAACTGCATTTTTTTTTAAGAATTTTAAAAACTGTTTCTTTGTTTTAGAATTTAAAAACTGAATTTTTTTTACAGTTAGAAAACTGTTTTTATTTTAGTTAGAAAACTGTTTTTAATTTGATTTAAAAAAAAAAAAAAAAAAGAAACAGATTTGATTTTAAAAAAAAGTAACAGGTTTGATTTTTTAAAAAGTAACAGATTTGATTTTTAAAAAGGAAAAAGAATTGATTTTTAAAGCATAAAAATATGATTTTTATATATTGAACTTCGGCATAAAAATATGATTTTTATATATTGAACTTCGGCATAAAAATATGATTTTTATATATTGAACTTCGGCATAAAAATATGATTTTTATATATTGAACTTCGAGTTAAAAATATGATTTTTATATATTGAACTTCGAGTTAAAAATAGAATTTTTATATATTGAACTTCGAGTTAAAAATAGAATTTTTATATATTGAACTTCGAGTTAAAAATAGAATTTTTATATATTGAACTTCGAGTTAAAAATAGGATTTTTATATATTGAACTTCGAGTAAAAAAAAAAAAAATAATAATATGATTATTATATATTGAATAGCGAAGTAAAAATTCGATTTTTACATATGTAGTGAAAGCGGACAACGAAAGCGACAAAAAGGCGAGTTGGCGAAGGTTTCCTGCATTAGAAGGGCCGTGGAGCTAGGATAGCTAAATGTGAGAACTTCTCACTCTTAATTCTCTTTTTCTAGATATATATATATACTAGGATGCAGACGGTGCTTATTAGAAGCACCCGACACCCGTCCACATACCATGGACTTGTTTGTTTGGATGTTTGGTGATTGATTGAGATATTGGTTTGAATGTGGTTTGTGGTGTGAAAAATCGAATCGATAAATTGGTTAGGATTAGACGTGCGCCGTTATAAGGCGAAGGAGTAAGACTAGGTTAGATTCTTACCCCAAATTTTGTAGTTTGCATAACGAAAGTGATTTGATTGATGTGTGAATGGCGTGGGCCTTCACTAGACCGGGGATAAGGCTAGGCCTTGTCCCGTTTCTAGTATCGTGCCGTTATGCCGCCGAAATTTTCTAAAATATGTTAGAAAAATAAAAATAACATTTTATTTAAAGAATGAATTGAATAGAAATTCATAGGTTGAAATAAAATGTTTTATCGTTAAAAATATAATTTTTAACGTGAAGTGAATAAAATAAAATATTCATTTATAAACCGGACGGTTTGTTTATGTACACCTATTTGAATGACATTGATTGGGACGATAAATTTTACACATCGCCCAACTGCACAAATAAAATATGCGTTTGATTGTTTGAAACCCCACACGGGTGTTGGGATGAAATTTGAAGTTCACTCATCCTGATTGATTAATATGTCGATCGATCGATTGACAGGCTGTTATAAGCGTTGAATATCTATATTTGATGCTTATACAGTGTAGTGCACTTTGGTTGATGGTTGATTATTTTTCAATGCTATGATATACATGTGTTGTATGAAAATCCATATAATTAACTTTATATGGTAATTGATTGGGCCTCATTCCAATTTGAAAAATAAAGAATATTATAAAATAAAAGTTCATGTGTTGACAGTACTCATTCATTGAGATTGGTCATGTGTTGAACGAAATATTTTAATAATAGAAATATTTGAAATAGAATATTTGAAAATGGAAATATATGAAGCCGTGTTGATTAGATGCGCCATTTTGACGTGAACGATATTTTTATCGATTTTATTCATTTTGAAATGGATATTGAAAAGTAATTTTGAAATCAAATATTTCGAAATGAATTGAATTGAAAATATTTCGAAATGAATTGAATTGAAAACGATTTCGAAATGAATTGAATTGAAAACGATTTCGAAATGAATTGAATTGAAAACGATTTCGAAATGAATTGAATTGAAAACGATTTCGAAATGAATTGAATTGAAAACGATTTCGAAATGAATTGAATTGAAAACGATTTCGAAATGAATTGAATTGAAAACGATTTCGAAATGAATTGAATTGAAAACGATTTCGAAATGAATTGAAAACGATTTCGAAATGAATTGAATTGAAAACGATTTCGAAATGAATTGAATTGAAAATATTTCGAAATGAATTGAATTGAAAACGATTTCGAAATGAATTGAATTGAAAATATTTCGAAATGAATTGAATTGAAAACGATTTCGAAATGAATTGAATTGAAAACGATTTCGAAATGAATTGAATTGAAAACGATTTCGAAATGAATTGAATTGAAAACGATTTCGAAATGAATTGAATTGAAAACGATTTCGAAATGAATTGAATTGAAAACGATTTCGAAATGAATTGAATTGAAAACGATTTCGAAATGAATTGAATTGAAAACGATTTCGAAATGAATTGAAAACGATTTCGAAATGAATTGAATTGAAAACGATTTCGAAATGAATTGAATTGAAAATATTTCGAAATGAATTGAATTGAAAACGATTTCGAAATGAATTGAATTGAAAATATTTCGAAATGAATTGAATTGAAAACGATTTCGAAATGAATTGAATTGAAAACGATTATGAAATGAATTGAAAACGATTTCGAAATGAATTGAATTGAAATATTTCGAAATGAATTGAATTGAAAACGATTTCGAAATGAATTGAATTGAGAACGATTTCGAAATGAATTGAACTGAAAACGAATTCGAATTGAATTGAAAGCGAAGTGAAATAAATTCAAATTGAATTGAAATTTGAATTGAATAGAAATGGATTTTAAAACGAATTTATAAAGAAGAATTCAATTTTGATTTGAATTGAAATGGAAGTTGAAAATGTTTTTGAAACGAATTCAAAACTATTTATATAATTCGTTTTAAATAGAAATCGACGATATATATATTATATATATATTATATATAATATAATGGCCTGAATAGAACGCGCCACGCCGCGGCAGTTCGCGAATTTCGACCATTTATTTCAAACGGGCATTACGGGAGATCCGACCGTCGGATTCTCCTAAAACCGGAACCGTTGGGTTCGTATCGAAAAGAGCTTTCTAATGAATGTTAGAAATTTGAAATCTAACGGTTGGATTTGGAGATATGTCCAAATCAAATTCAAAAAAGGTCGCTGTAAGTGCAGTTCGATGGCCATTGATGGAAATCGACTGTACGGGCCTTGATAAAATTATTAAAAATAGCAATAATTTGTGTAAAATCATAATAAATGATTTAGAAAGAATTGGGATGAAAAACTCCATACTTGAAAAGATAAAAATAAATTTTTATCGAAATGAACTAGTTTTGAACTAGAATTATAATCCTATTTATTTTTAAATAAATAAATTGAATTCGAAAAGGGTTTTAAAAATAACCAAAATTTCCAATGATTGCATTGGAGTGGATTTGAATCGAAATTGTCTTCGGAATATTTCGATGTTGGAATTCGTGATTATACAGGTGTTGTTATGGAAATTTGAAAGATATATATTGATATCGTTATTTCCAATACGACATTTGTTAGTCGTAGAATTCGATATTGAATATAAGCCGATATATTTTCTATTCAGAGCCTTGTATTGAATATCGAATGTGATTTGGGTTTGTCGTGAATGGTGTCTTCACTAACACTATTCTTGAACCCAGTTGAGAAAAGATTAAATCTTTTTATTTAGATTTAATGAAGTGTACCAATTAAATAATATTTAATTGGAATTGAATAGATATTGATTTTTGGGCTTATCGTGAACAGTGTTTTAAATAACACTTGTTCTTTAACCCGATAATTAATGAATGTGATTTTGGGTTTATCGTGAACCGTGTTTTAAATGACACTGATTCTTTAACCCAGATAATGATTAAAACTAAGTGGAGTTTTAATGAATCTTTAATTAGATTGAAAAGATCGAGAATGGAGTATCACCAGTTTTGCTCCAGGCGATAGATAAATCTGTAATTAGATTTGAATGTGAAATTTAGAAACTAACTGGCGGTTAGCCAAGCAGAATGGTTTTCTGGATATTGATCTGATGTTGGTTTCGGCCTTCGGGGTTAATATTTGGGGAATTATTCTCTTGATTAATTTACGGTTAGTGACTAATGAATTGGAATGAGGCGTATGTTGTGTTTGTGTAACACTTATTTAAAATATACGCGAGTTATTCGGAAAGACCGGGTTTATCCCATTCTGAGTAACTGATACGACGATAAGTCGAAGACGAAGACGATGGTCGAAGACCGGAGGTCTTCACGTCGTTTGGGTGATAACTGATGATCTTGATTGGGCTGTACACCCAAGAAGATGGAAACAGTTAGTGATCGTCCAGACGTACTTGGAGATCGATGGATATGCGGGGTACTAGGTGCCTCCGGTTTCGTTCAGACCCAGAACGGACTTGTAAATGGACTGTGTGTCTGACATCGGATTTCATTCTGTGTGACTGATATCGGTTGCATAGGATGGCTTGCCTGTGTGGCATGCTAAGATGCAAATGATCAAGGCTTCTGTTGAAAAGCAAAGTCTTGTGGTTGATGATCAAAGCACGACCTTTGTGGCGTAGCTTTGTGTAACGTTTGATTCGCGAGTTTCACACCCGGTATGAATCAAAAACGGGAGACGGACCTCAGGGAGGGCATGCGTTTCTTTCTAGTTAGAAGTGGCGTCAGTGGTTTTACACGCCCTGACGAGTTTGACTTATGTTGTTGTTGCTGTTGCGAGGCGCCTCGGTTATATCGGTTTCGGCCGAATGCATTCTGGTCGGCTGACGGACCAGACTTACACCCCATAGGGTGGGGAGACGTATTGTTCAGGCATAATAATCCACTCCGTGTGGACCGGCCCTGACGATCCAAGGGGCAGTTGCGGCTGTTCCTGAGGGGCGGGCTAGAGCGTCTCGAATCGGTTGAGGATCTTGCCCCTAGCCTCGGTTCATAGATGGAAACCCAATTTCCAAATACGTGACATTTGCGGTTTTATTTGTAAACCTATATATGGCGACATAGTGGTATGGGGCATTCATGCCGCCTATGATTGATACTTATGATTTGAAGTTGTTTTATACACTATGCACTTATTATAGTATCAAATGATTTGTTTTAAACGTATCAAGCATTCTTTGGCTGTTATAAGGGAAAACCCTATCCCCCGGTTTGCGTTGCATTGTGTGATAGGAACTGGGTCTTATAACAGCTTCATCTTTCTTTATTTAGCATTGCGCTGCTGTTTTATGCACTGGTATTCTTGGGAGGAAACCCGTTCCGTGTTATACGGCGTGGTCCCTTGATTTACCTAACTTTTAAAATAAAGAATAATAACTATTTTAGTTCTCACACCAGTCACATGACTGACCTGGAGTTTATTGTTTTAACCTAAACTCTGGGTGCCCTTATTTTGACACGGGCAGCTAGTAGTTTTGGTTTTGCAGATTTATATTCACAGGATCCTGGTTTACAGCTGGAACGATATCCGGAAAGCTTTGTATCCGTATATCTTCTTCTAGTTGTGTATTGTATTATTTTCCGCTGCGATGTATTTAAATGTAATTTAAATCTCTGATATTTCTGTGTAATATTCTTTTATACTCTGCATATTCTTGTAATCTGATGCATCGTTGTAATATACAATGAAATGTTCTTTTATATGCATTCTGTTGTGGCTTGTTCTCGAACTATCCGACGCTTTCCTTTACGGGGAAGTTGCGGGTCTTTACATTTGGTATCAGAGCTTTGGTTTACAAAGCTAGAGAACAAGACACATTAGAACCATACGAAAGAATACATCAGATATTGGATTAGTAAAATCCAACGGGAATGACTCGTTAGAGATGGGATCAGTAGTATCCTAGAACGAGTGTGAAGAGTATATTTTTGAAAGTGAAAACAAATTTTTGTTTTGAAAATTTAAATCAATTATTCGTATTTGATTACCTATTTATATTGATGTGGACAATCCAATATATATAGATTTTGCGTATACGTCTGATCCGCGTGTATTTGAAATTTTAATATATTGGATAGATATAGAGTCACATTCTAGACACCCGGGGATAATTCTGATGATGTGGCCACATCATTAGTATTTATATTCGTGTTTCGAATGTGTGATATCTATATATTTCCATTAGACTGGTGTGAGAACCAAAATTAGATAGGGCCTATTGTTGTGATTTGGTATCAAAAACATGATTTTTGTATATGTATCAAAATTATGAATTTGAAACTCTAATTCACTAATTGATTGATGTTTGTGTTGTTTGTTTAGTTGTTTGCTAATTTTGAACCATTTAGCCTAATTGAATCAAATATTGAATTGTATTGAAGTTTGGTTGCATTTGCTTGCATACATGTATATCTTTTGAACAGGTCATAGCAAGGAGGCTAGAGCCAGAGAATAAAATTTGTTTGCCCGACAAATAGGTACATGTTTACTACATAATTTCCTGTTTTGTTTGGGTGATGATGATTTTGTGAGCCTATTGGCTAGCCGCTTGGCTTTTTCTTTTTCTTTTTTTAAGATCTGAAGGACCGGGGAAGCTATTTGAAATTCCCCGATGCTCCCATTGCAGGGGAGGTTATGGCGAAATTTTTCAAAAATTTCGGGAGTTAGCCAAATTTTTGAAGTTTTGAAAATTCTCAGAAACTAAAGAGTTGGAGAATGGAAGCCAGATCGAGCGTAGAGTTGATTAATCAAACCACTTTCGACTTTGTTCCTTTTCGGGGACGAAAAGTTTTAAGTGGGGGAGATTGTAACAACCCGTAAAATCTGGGCCAGTTTAAAATTTTTATTTTGGCAATATTAGCGAATTTTAATTATTTGAAATGAATTATTTTAAATAATATCGACGTGAAATTTATTTTGAATAGAATTAGAACGTATATATTATATACGTCGTCGTTAGAATATATAATAATTATATATAATTAAAAGGAATTGAAAATGGCGCGGTAGTTCGATAATTCGATTTCAAACTTCAATTGAATGTACCGGGTGCAAAACAATCCGGATTTTAGTGAAACCAAAAATAATGGAATCTAATAGTGAATATCTTTCTAACGAATCCGAAAAATCAAGATTTCATATCAGGAATCAAAAGATATGTCCAGTTGAAAATTCTGAATAGTCGCTATGGAATTCAGGCCCTTAAAAATGGACATTTTGCAAATGACCTCGGATTTCGACGAAACCACTTTTGTTGGGTCCGTGATGTCGAATTATTACTAGGTTTCAAATTTCATAATTTTTCGAATCAATATGTGAGCGTGGCAAAGGAAAACGCGTTTGACCAGTTTCAGTTGATTTCAATCGACTGGAAAATGGCCATTTTTCCAACGGTCTCAGAATTCGACGAAACTAGTTTTGTTAGGACCGTATCGTCAATACGAAGCTAGAAAATATTTTTCTGGAATTTTTCTAGTTAGTATGTGACCCCGGTAATTTGAAATGTACGTTTAAAATTCAATATAGAGATTTAAATGTAAATTTAACGGAAACTGATTGTAACAGCCGAATCAGCTTGCGTGGCATATCCCATTGTGTTCGGAATGGGGGTGAAACGCTATGGACGACAGGCGGTGGGCCTCGTTTAGAGGTCATGTGTGAAAAGTCAACTTCTTCGAAAATAAAATAATTAAATAAAAAAAAAAAAAAAAAAAAAATATAATAACTCCCTCCTTTTGACTCTGGCCCCCCCCCTATTTCCCCAAAACCTGATTCATCCATCAGATAAAAAAAAAAAAAAAAAAAAAAAAGAGAAAAACCGCAATCGAACCATCGCCGCCGCCAAAACCCTGGAAGCCGCCCTCCGTTCATCCTCCTCCCACCGAACGACAACCCGAAGCCGCCTCATCCCGAAGCAGCGCCACCCCGTTCGAGCCCCCTGGAAGCCACCGCCCTCCTCCTCCTTCAATTCGCCAGCCCCCCCCCCCCTTCGAGACATCACCGACGAAGCCCTCCCCCTCGCTGACGACGATGAAGCCGCCGTCCATACCTCGAAACCCTCCGACGCAGTGAAGACCCCCCCCCCCCCCCTGTTTCTTCGGCAGTAAGTTTTTTTTTTTTTTTTCTTTTCTACTTTACTTTATTTTATTTTTATTTTTCAATTCTGTAATTCTAATTTTGAAAAAGGTTTTTAAAACTGTTTTTTTTTAAAAGAGCAAAACTGCATTTTTTTTTAAGAATTTTAAAAACTGTTTCTTTGTTTTAGAATTTAAAAACTGAATTTTTTTTACAGTTAGAAAACTGTTTTTATTTTAGTTAGAAAACTGTTTTTAATTTGATTTAAAAAAAAAAAAAAAAAAGAAACAGATTTGATTTTAAAAAAAAGTAACAGGTTTGATTTTTTAAAAAGTAACAGATTTGATTTTTAAAAAGGAAAAAGAATTGATTTTTAAAGCATAAAAATATGATTTTTATATATTGAACTTCGGCATAAAAATATGATTTTTATATATTGAACTTCGGCATAAAAATATGATTTTTATATATTGAACTTCGGCATAAAAATATGATTTTTATATATTGAACTTCGAGTTAAAAATATGATTTTTATATATTGAACTTCGAGTTAAAAATAGAATTTTTATATATTGAACTTCGAGTTAAAAATAGAATTTTTATATATTGAACTTCGAGTTAAAAATAGAATTTTTATATATTGAACTTCGAGTTAAAAATAGGATTTTTATATATTGAACTTCGAGTAAAAAAAAAAAAAATAATAATATGATTATTATATATTGAATAGCGAAGTAAAAATTCGATTTTTACATATGTAGTGAAAGCGGACAACGAAAGCGACAAAAAGGCGAGTTGGCGAAGGTTTCCTGCATTAGAAGGGCCGTGGAGCTAGGATAGCTAAATGTGAGAACTTCTCACTCTTAATTCTCTTTTTCTAGATATATATATATACTAGGATGCAGACGGTGCTTATTAGAAGCACCCGACACCCGTCCACATACCATGGACTTGTTTGTTTGGATGTTTGGTGATTGATTGAGATATTGGTTTGAATGTGGTTTGTGGTGTGAAAAATCGAATCGATAAATTGGTTAGGATTAGACGTGCGCCGTTATAAGGCGAAGGAGTAAGACTAGGTTAGATTCTTACCCCAAATTTTGTAGTTTGCATAACGAAAGTGATTTGATTGATGTGTGAATGGCGTGGGCCTTCACTAGACCGGGGATAAGGCTAGGCCTTGTCCCGTTTCTAGTATCGTGCCGTTATGCCGCCGAAATTTTCTAAAATATGTTAGAAAAATAAAAATAACATTTTATTTAAAGAATGAATTGAATAGAAATTCATAGGTTGAAATAAAATGTTTTATCGTTAAAAATATAATTTTTAACGTGAAGTGAATAAAATAAAATATTCATTTATAAACCGGACGGTTTGTTTATGTACACCTATTTGAATGACATTGATTGGGACGATAAATTTTACACATCGCCCAACTGCACAAATAAAATATGCGTTTGATTGTTTGAAACCCCACACGGGTGTTGGGATGAAATTTGAAGTTCACTCATCCTGATTGATTAATATGTCGATCGATCGATTGACAGGCTGTTATAAGCGTTGAATATCTATATTTGATGCTTATACAGTGTAGTGCACTTTGGTTGATGGTTGATTATTTTTCAATGCTATGATATACATGTGTTGTATGAAAATCCATATAATTAACTTTATATGGTAATTGATTGGGCCTCATTCCAATTTGAAAAATAAAGAATATTATAAAATAAAAGTTCATGTGTTGACAGTACTCATTCATTGAGATTGGTCATGTGTTGAACGAAATATTTTAATAATAGAAATATTTGAAATAGAATATTTGAAAATGGAAATATATGAAGCCGTGTTGATTAGATGCGCCATTTTGACGTGAACGATATTTTTATCGATTTTATTCATTTTGAAATGGATATTGAAAAGTAATTTTGAAATCAAATATTTCGAAATGAATTGAATTGAAAATATTTCGAAATGAATTGAATTGAAAACGATTTCGAAATGAATTGAATTGAAAACGATTTCGAAATGAATTGAATTGAAAACGATTTCGAAATGAATTGAATTGAAAACGATTTCGAAATGAATTGAATTGAAAACGATTTCGAAATGAATTGAATTGAAAACGATTTCGAAATGAATTGAATTGAAAACGATTTCGAAATGAATTGAATTGAAAACGATTTCGAAATGAATTGAAAACGATTTCGAAATGAATTGAATTGAAAACGATTTCGAAATGAATTGAATTGAAAATATTTCGAAATGAATTGAATTGAAAACGATTTCGAAATGAATTGAATTGAAAATATTTCGAAATGAATTGAATTGAAAACGATTTCGAAATGAATTGAATTGAAAACGATTTCGAAATGAATTGAATTGAAAACGATTTCGAAATGAATTGAATTGAAAACGATTTCGAAATGAATTGAATTGAAAACGATTTCGAAATGAATTGAATTGAAAACGATTTCGAAATGAATTGAATTGAAAACGATTTCGAAATGAATTGAATTGAAAACGATTTCGAAATGAATTGAAAACGATTTCGAAATGAATTGAATTGAAAACGATTTCGAAATGAATTGAATTGAAAATATTTCGAAATGAATTGAATTGAAAACGATTTCGAAATGAATTGAATTGAAAATATTTCGAAATGAATTGAATTGAAAACGATTTCGAAATGAATTGAATTGAAAACGATTATGAAATGAATTGAAAACGATTTCGAAATGAATTGAATTGAAATATTTCGAAATGAATTGAATTGAAAACGATTTCGAAATGAATTGAATTGAGAACGATTTCGAAATGAATTGAACTGAAAACGAATTCGAATTGAATTGAAAGCGAAGTGAAATAAATTCAAATTGAATTGAAATTTGAATTGAATAGAAATGGATTTTAAAACGAATTTATAAAGAAGAATTCAATTTTGATTTGAATTGAAATGGAAGTTGAAAATGTTTTTGAAACGAATTCAAAACTATTTATATAATTCGTTTTAAATAGAAATCGACGATATATATATTATATATATATTATATATAATATAATGGCCTGAATAGAACGCGCCACGCCGCGGCAGTTCGCGAATTTCGACCATTTATTTCAAACGGGCATTACGGGAGATCCGACCGTCGGATTCTCCTAAAACCGGAACCGTTGGGTTCGTATCGAAAAGAGCTTTCTAATGAATGTTAGAAATTTGAAATCTAACGGTTGGATTTGGAGATATGTCCAAATCAAATTCAAAAAAGGTCGCTGTAAGTGCAGTTCGATGGCCATTGATGGAAATCGACTGTACGGGCCTTGATAAAATTATTAAAAATAGCAATAATTTGTGTAAAATCATAATAAATGATTTAGAAAGAATTGGGATGAAAAACTCCATACTTGAAAAGATAAAAATAAATTTTTATCGAAATGAACTAGTTTTGAACTAGAATTATAATCCTATTTATTTTTAAATAAATAAATTGAATTCGAAAAGGGTTTTAAAAATAACCAAAATTTCCAATGATTGCATTGGAGTGGATTTGAATCGAAATTGTCTTCGGAATATTTCGATGTTGGAATTCGTGATTATACAGGTGTTGTTATGGAAATTTGAAAGATATATATTGATATCGTTATTTCCAATACGACATTTGTTAGTCGTAGAATTCGATATTGAATATAAGCCGATATATTTTCTATTCAGAGCCTTGTATTGAATATCGAATGTGATTTGGGTTTGTCGTGAATGGTGTCTTCACTAACACTATTCTTGAACCCAGTTGAGAAAAGATTAAATCTTTTTATTTAGATTTAATGAAGTGTACCAATTAAATAATATTTAATTGGAATTGAATAGATATTGATTTTTGGGCTTATCGTGAACAGTGTTTTAAATAACACTTGTTCTTTAACCCGATAATTAATGAATGTGATTTTGGGTTTATCGTGAACCGTGTTTTAAATGACACTGATTCTTTAACCCAGATAATGATTAAAACTAAGTGGAGTTTTAATGAATCTTTAATTAGATTGAAAAGATCGAGAATGGAGTATCACCAGTTTTGCTCCAGGCGATAGATAAATCTGTAATTAGATTTGAATGTGAAATTTAGAAACTAACTGGCGGTTAGCCAAGCAGAATGGTTTTCTGGATATTGATCTGATGTTGGTTTCGGCCTTCGGGGTTAATATTTGGGGAATTATTCTCTTGATTAATTTACGGTTAGTGACTAATGAATTGGAATGAGGCGTATGTTGTGTTTGTGTAACACTTATTTAAAATATACGCGAGTTATTCGGAAAGACCGGGTTTATCCCATTCTGAGTAACTGATACGACGATAAGTCGAAGACGAAGACGATGGTCGAAGACCGGAGGTCTTCACGTCGTTTGGGTGATAACTGATGATCTTGATTGGGCTGTACACCCAAGAAGATGGAAACAGTTAGTGATCGTCCAGACGTACTTGGAGATCGATGGATATGCGGGGTACTAGGTGCCTCCGGTTTCGTTCAGACCCAGAACGGACTTGTAAATGGACTGTGTGTCTGACATCGGATTTCATTCTGTGTGACTGATATCGGTTGCATAGGATGGCTTGCCTGTGTGGCATGCTAAGATGCAAATGATCAAGGCTTCTGTTGAAAAGCAAAGTCTTGTGGTTGATGATCAAAGCACGACCTTTGTGGCGTAGCTTTGTGTAACGTTTGATTCGCGAGTTTCACACCCGGTATGAATCAAAAACGGGAGACGGACCTCAGGGAGGGCATGCGTTTCTTTCTAGTTAGAAGTGGCGTCAGTGGTTTTACACGCCCTGACGAGTTTGACTTATGTTGTTGTTGCTGTTGCGAGGCGCCTCGGTTATATCGGTTTCGGCCGAATGCATTCTGGTCGGCTGACGGACCAGACTTACACCCCATAGGGTGGGGAGACGTATTGTTCAGGCATAATAATCCACTCCGTGTGGACCGGCCCTGACGATCCAAGGGGCAGTTGCGGCTGTTCCTGAGGGGCGGGCTAGAGCGTCTCGAATCGGTTGAGGATCTTGCCCCTAGCCTCGGTTCATAGATGGAAACCCAATTTCCAAATACGTGACATTTGCGGTTTTATTTGTAAACCTATATATGGCGACATAGTGGTATGGGGCATTCATGCCGCCTATGATTGATACTTATGATTTGAAGTTGTTTTATACACTATGCACTTATTATAGTATCAAATGATTTGTTTTAAACGTATCAAGCATTCTTTGGCTGTTATAAGGGAAAACCCTATCCCCCGGTTTGCGTTGCATTGTGTGATAGGAACTGGGTCTTATAACAGCTTCATCTTTCTTTATTTAGCATTGCGCTGCTGTTTTATGCACTGGTATTCTTGGGAGGAAACCCGTTCCGTGTTATACGGCGTGGTCCCTTGATTTACCTAACTTTTAAAATAAAGAATAATAACTATTTTAGTTCTCACACCAGTCACATGACTGACCTGGAGTTTATTGTTTTAACCTAAACTCTGGGTGCCCTTATTTTGACACGGGCAGCTAGTAGTTTTGGTTTTGCAGATTTATATTCACAGGATCCTGGTTTACAGCTGGAACGATATCCGGAAAGCTTTGTATCCGTATATCTTCTTCTAGTTGTGTATTGTATTATTTTCCGCTGCGATGTATTTAAATGTAATTTAAATCTCTGATATTTCTGTGTAATATTCTTTTATACTCTGCATATTCTTGTAATCTGATGCATCGTTGTAATATACAATGAAATGTTCTTTTATATGCATTCTGTTGTGGCTTGTTCTCGAACTATCCGACGCTTTCCTTTACGGGGAAGTTGCGGG
This sequence comes from Allium sativum, assembly GCA_030737875.1. NCBI lineage: Eukaryota > Viridiplantae > Streptophyta > Magnoliopsida > Asparagales > Amaryllidaceae > Allium > Allium sativum. The sequence continues at coordinate 301,574,689 of CM060918.1, read as the reverse complement.
TCTTTACATTGTTTTGAAGTATTAAGAGAAGTAGGGGTAGTTTAAGCATAGTAGGGGTAGATCGACAAATATGAAAGATGATAAATCGTTTGGACTGGGTGCTAAAAAAACCAACACTTCACTGTAGTTCAAAATAGGGGTAATTGTTGGAAGTAAGGGCTATTTAGATAATTTGAGGTAGGATTAAAAATAAGGGTTGTTTTGAAGTATTAAGTGAAGTATGGGTAGTTTAAGCATATTAGGGGTATATCGACAAATGTGAAAGATGATGAATCGTTTGGATTGGGTGCTGCAAAAACCATCCTTCAAAGTAGTTAAAAAACAAGAGTAAATGATGGAAAGGACTATTTAGATAATTAAGGGTAGGATTAAAAAGAATTGTTCTTTTGAAGTATTAAGAGAAGTATGAGTAGTTTTAGCACAGTAGGGTTAGATCGAGAAATATGAAAGATGATGAATCGTTTGGATAGGGTGCTGCAAAAACCGATCCTTCAAAGTAGTTAAAAAGTAGAGGTAATTATTGGAATGAAGGGGTATTTAGATAATTAGGGTTAGGACTAAAAATAAGGGTTGTTTTGAAGTATTAAGAGAAGTAGTGGTAGTTTAAGCATAGTAGGAGTAGATCGACAAATATGAAAGATGAGGAATCGTTTGGATTTTTTGCTCCAAAAACCAACCCTTCACAGAAATAAAAAAATAGGGGTATTTGTTCGTAGTAAGGGCTATTCAGAGAATTAGTGGTAGGACAAAAAATAAGCTTTGTTTTGAAGTATAAAGAGAAGTAGTTTTAGTTAAAGCATAGTAGGGGTAGATTGATGAATATGAAAGATGTTGATTTGTTTGGATTAGGTGCTGCAAAAACCAATCCTTCACAATAGCAAAAAAAGAGGTAATTGCAGGAAGGAAGGGCTATTTAGAGAATTAGGGTTGGATTAAAAAGAAGGGCTATTTTGAAGCATTAAGAGAAGTAGGGATAGTTTAAGCATAGTATGGGTAGATCGACAAATATGAAAGATGATAAATCGTTTGGATTGGTTGTTGCAAAAACCAATCCCCCACAGTAGTTAAAGAGTAGGGGTAATTGTCGAAAAGAAGGGCTATTTAAAGAATTAGGGGTAGGATTAAAAATAAGGGTTGTTTTTTAAGTATTAGGAGAAGTAGTGTTAGTTTAAGCATGGTAGGGGTAGATCGACAAATATGAAAGACGATGAATCATTTGGATTGGGTGCTCCAAAAACCAATACTTCACAGAAATTAAAAAATAGGGGTAATTGTTGGAAGTAAGGGCTATTTAGTGGATTAGTGGTAGGTTCAAAATGAAGGTTTTTTTTGAAGTATAAAGGGAAGTAGGAGTAGTTTGATCGTAGTAGGGTTAGATTGATGAATACGAAAGATGATGAATTGTTTGGATTAGGTGCTGCAAAAACCGATCCTTCCCAATAGTAAAGAAATAGGCATAATTGTTGGAAGGAAGGGCTATTTTGAGAATTAGGAGTAGGATTATAAAGAAGTGTCGTTTTGAAGTATTAAGAGAAGTTGGGGTGGTTTAAGCATAACAGGGGTAGATCGACAAATATAAAAGATGATGAATCATTTGGATTGGGTGCTGCAAAAACCAACCCTTCACACTAGTTAAAAAATAAAGGTAATTGTTGGAAGTTAGGGCTATTTAGAGAATTAGGGGTAGGATTTAAAAGAAGGACTGTTTTGAAGTATTAAGATAAGCTAGGGTAGTTTAAGCATAGTAGGGTTAGATCGACAAATATCAAATACGATGAATCATTTGGATTGGGTGCTGCAAAAACCAACCCTTCACATAAATTAAAAAATAGGGTTAGTTGTTAGAAGTAAGGGCTATTTAGAGAATTAGGAGGAGGATTTAAAAGAAGGATTGTTTCGAAGTATTAAGAAAAGTAGGGGTAGTTTAAGCATAGTAGGGGTAGATCGACAAATATGGAAGATGTTGAATCATTGGGATTGGGTGATGCAAAAAACAACCCTTCACAGTTCTTAAAAAATAAGGGTAATTTTTGGAACTAAGGGCAATTTAGAGAATTAGGGATAGGATTTAAAAGAAGGGTTGTTTTGAAGTATTAAGGGAAGTTTGGGTGTTTAAGCATAGTAGGGGTAGATCGACAAATACTAAAGATGATGAATCATTTAGATAGGGTGATGCAAAAACCAACCCTTCACAGAAGTTAAAAAATAGGGGTAATTGTTGGAAGTAAGGGCTATTTAGAGAATTACAGGTTGTAATGGCGCGTTTTGTTAGCTGTCGAATAATTAATTTATTTAATTATTAAATATCGATTGGGCGATATCGATGACTTGAATTAAATAATATTGAATATTTAATTAAAGTAATATATAAAATAATATATTATAATGTCGAAATAATCGGAAATCACCGAATTCACAATACTGTGTGAATTGGATCAGCTAAAATATTTAATTCAGTTTAGAATTGAATTTGAATAACGAATCGATTTAATAATCGACGTTAAAACGTATTAATTATATTATAATTAAAATAGAGCGCGTAACGACGCGACAGTTCGTTATTTGGCGATTTAGACTTCAAGTGGATGTACAGGGTTCGTTTTAAATCGGATTGCTGTGAAACAAGAAACGTGTGGAGCTGGTGGAGTATATCTTTCTAGTGGAAGAGAAAAATCAGGATTTCGTCATGTAGATTTTGGGATATGTCCAAATCAAATTTGAAAATAGTCGCTATAGAATCGTTTATCGACCGTAACGGTTTATTCGATAAAACTAGATATCGGGTTTGAATTTAGACAAGGTTCTTTTGGGACATAGCGATAATTTAATTTTTAGAATTTTATGGAAAATTTTAATTAATTAAATAAACGACTTTTTATTTGAAGTATTTCGCACCCTGAAATCAACATTTTGAGATTTCACAATATGAGTCCATCTACCGGTATTATTATATTTTTGGGATCGCAGCACCTCACTCAACATAACTGTATTTTTATTTCAGTCTGCAACGCTCGTATATGAATATTACCATACATAGTGGGGTGGGTAACTCTTAAAATTAAAAAGAAAATATCCTAAATGTTCATCTGATCGAAAACAAGGCCACATACTCTCTTATCTCAGCCATCTATTTTGTGTGTCATAAAAACGTGGATGCCAACCTCTCCAAAAATTCTTTCACTAAAACCAATATGAGCCACATCTCATTTGTTTACAGCCACACAAGAATATCACTTCCCTTATATAATCGATTCTCTCTAAGCCGCCACCAAAAATCACTTCGAACGTGATGAATTCATCCTCAAGAATCAAATAAAAACCCAAACGTGGAAATCCTCAACAAGAAAAATCAAAAGAAAATTGAAAATAAATCCTTAAACCTCCAAAGTATTTTATTCGAGATCTCCAAAGTTTGCTCTTCAATTCGGTGTGCTCATGGGAGGGTTCGCGTACGATTTTGGTTCGCTAGAAATTTAACAGCGTAGGGTACTTGAGCTAGGGCTTGAGTATTGGAGATTTGTGTGCATTAGATTGGACTTTTGAAGCCGGATTCAGGTTAGTGAGGTAGTTTAACATCTCGTTGAGGAGTTGGGTGGATTCTGGTTAGAATGGATGTCGCACTTTTTGAACGGACGTGTGCAAAGTCCTGGAGTCGCGACCTTTTCTCTGAAGTGCGAGTTGAGGTATTGGTGTTGAGGTTGAAGAGGAAAGGTGGGGGAGTTCAACGATGGTGTTGTTTTGGGGATTCGTGGGTTTTAATTGGTGGAGGAGAAACATACAGGAAATGATGATGAGTTGTTTGGATGTTTAATAAAGGAAGGTGGAGTTGATTTTATTCTTGTTATGTGGTGTAGGAGTTGAACGGGATTGAACAAAAAGGAGGAAGTTCGGTAATTGCCATTTGCTTTCACGGTTGTGTTTACTGGAGGAGGATATTATCAGGGAAGATGGATGGGGGACTGGGCTTCAACGGGTTGGGTTTGGGCTTGCGAAAGCAGTTGGGCCGCGATAATTAAGGTTAAGCCATTTCTTTGAAATAGAAATTCAAGTTTAAACTTAATTTAAAATGTACTAACTTGAAAAGTATATAACTTGATCATATGTAGACGAAATTCAGCGAAACAAGTTCCGACAGGATCTTATGGATGGTACTCCACAATAGGACTGACTGCGAGTCAATTGGAGCAAGTTACAATTTATAGCGAAATAAATTGTCCGTATGAATCAAACAAACAGTTTATCGTTCTTTAACGATGAACTGCCAATGTGAGTAAAACTCACCAACTCTGAATAGTTCTGTTTTTACAGTGTATTCTTAGGACTGTTAATTATTGTGTGTTTGACTATGTGTTGACTGTTGATTGAACTGCTAGTCAGTTAGTAGAGATTATATATATATATGTATATATATATATATATAAACCGTTTATGTATATAAAATCAAGGGATTATATATATATATATATAAGAAAAAGGATTTTGAATATAAAGGAATATAGTTGGTAAAAACAAATATAAAAGAATTATATTTGTAAATCAAATACAAGGGAATATATATGTTAATCGAATATAAGGGGATATATTTGTTAATCAAAATATAAAGGAATTATATTCGTTAAAAGAAATATAAAGGATATTTATTTAGAGATTAAATAAATAGAATTTAACTAAAGGAGATATTTATTTGTTAAATAAATAGGAGTTAACCAAGTGAATTGGTCGAGTTAACCAAGTGAATTGGTCGAGTTAATCGAAGTGAATTTGTTAAGTTAAACTAAGTGAATCGGTTAGAGTAAATCAAAGTGAATTAGTTAAGTTAAACTAAGTGGTTAATCGATGTGAATTAGTTAAGTTAAACTAAGTGGTTAATCGATGTGAATTAGTTAAGATAAACTAATTGGTAAATCAAAGTGAATTAGTTGCGTCAAACTAAGTGGATTAACTAAGTTAAACTAAGTGGATTAGTTCAGTTAATCAAGACAAGTAAATCAAGTTAGATTAAACCATTTGAGTTAACCAGTTAAGTATACCAGTTAAAGATAAACAGTTAGAGTTGACCAGTTAAAGTTGACCAGTTAAAATTGACTAGTTAGAGTTGATCAGTTAGAATTGACCAGTTAAAGTTGACCAGTTAAAGTTGACCAGTTAAAATTGACCAGTTAGAGTTGATCAGTTAGAGTTACTCAGTTAGAGTTGACCAGTTAGAGTTGACCAGTTAGAGTTATCCAAGTGGAGTTAATCGAGTAGAGTTGTCGAATATCACTTATTCAAAGTAGAGTATCAAATATAGTATATTCGAGGGAAGAGTAATCGAATATAGTTTATTCGAGTGGAGAAATCAAATGTTATTCATTTGAGAAGAGTTACCGAATATTATTTATTCGAAGAGTAGTTATCGAATATTGCTTATTCGAAGTTAGTTAATCCAAAGGAGTTATTCGAAGTTAGTTAATCCAAAGGAGTTATTCGAAGTTAGTTAATCCAAAGGAGTTATTCGAAGTTAGTTAATCCAAAGGAGTTATTCGAAGTTAGTTAATCCAAAGGAGTTATTCGAAATTAGTTAATCCAAAGGAGTTATTCGAAGTTAGCTAATCCAAAGGAGTTATTCGAAGTTAGTTAATCCAAAGGAGTTAGTCGAAAAGTTAATCGAATATGGTTATTCGAAAGAAGGTGTTAATCGAATATAGTTATTCGAGTAAAGTTAAAAGAGTTAATCGAATTTAGTTATTCGAAATGAGTTATTCGAATTTGATATTTGAATAGAGTTAAACACATTAGAGTGATTCGAATTACTTATTCAAATAGAGTTAAACACGTAAGAGTTAATTGAATATTAGTTATTCAATTAGAGTTAAATCGAATTTAGTTATTCGAAAGGAGTTAATCAATTTGAGTTAAGTTAATCGATTTGAATTAAGTTGAATCGAAATGGAGTAAATCGATTAGAATTAAGTTAATCGAGTTAGAGTAAATCGAATATTGGTTATTCGAAGGTAAGTTATTCGAATTAGTTATTCGAAGGAGTTAATCAAATGATTTGATCCAAAGGAGTTAGTCGAATATTAGTTATTCGAATAGAGTTAAAGGAGTTATCGATTTTAGTTTGATCGAAAGGAGTTATCGATTAGTAAATCGAAAGGAGATTTTCGAATATAGCATATTCGAAAGAAAGAGATCGAATATTGTTTATTCGAAAGAAAGAGATTTCGAATATGAGTTATTCAAAGAGAGATAATCGAATATAGGTTATTCGAAGAAGAGTAAATCAAATAGAGATTACTCGAAAGAGAGTTATACGTCGAATTCGATTATAGCGAATTCGGGAAAGTACTATTTACTTTCCAGGGTTTAAATCAAGATTTAGTTATTGATTTAGAAATTAGGTGTCTGTTAAATTATTCGAGTTAGGAGATAAAGTTATAATTTAGGTTAGATATTGCAGAAGTAGGAATTATAACGTTATAGTTATAATCAAACGTTTTCATATAAGAAGTAGATCCGTAACTTGAATCCGAGAATTTGCGTAAACAGATGATTGTAAAAAAAGTGAGTGATGAGCTTCATCTATTTCACAGTAAAGGACGTTGTTCAATTAAGGTCTGCGAGGTAATTATACCCCAACTTGATTGACTTCAGAATTGACAAAGGAATAGTTGTGGTTCGATCTAAAAGGTTGATTAGGAATAAAGTTAAGGAATAAGCGATAAATGGATTAAGCGAAACGATGTTTTATACAACGTTCATTGGAAATCCGTAAATGAGTTTTGGAAACGTTTTCCAAATATAGTCAGATATGTTTTCTAAACATAGAAAATGAAATGTTTTCATGATAAGAATTTAAGAAATAGAGTTAAGCAAATTCAGAAACTGACTGGAGAGGGTAAGTTGAACGGTTTTCTAAGTGACGATCTGATGTTGGTTTCGACCTTCCGTATTGATACTTAGAGAATTGTTCTCATACTAGTTACAGTTAGGGACTGATAGATGCGAAATAATAGTGATGTGAAAATAAGCTATGGAAATGTTTTCCAATGATTAATAACATATATTTTCTAAATATATGAAATAAGGAAATATGAACATATGATGATTGATCGATCGAATTCCCATTTGGAAATAAGATCGTTGTTTGTACACCGACATGTTTTCATTTGATAGTTGAATCACAGACTATCAAAGTTTTTACCATTTTAACGTTGTTATTATGGAGAGACCGGTTGGATTATTATCCAAAGAACCACTCTGTATCGGCATAAGCGTTGCGAGCAATATATGCCAAAGATAAATTGAAGACGGAGTAAAGTGCAAGGGCTGTTGTATAAGTCTTAGATAACAGTGACTAAGATGGATATACTGAATAGTGCCTTCGGTTTGTCCAGTCCCAGGACAACGTATATGGAAGAAGGTCTGACAGAGTATATCCAATGGATCGCGTAAGTTGATCTGTTCAAACGTATTCACGTTTGGTGGCGGAGGAATTCGTTTCTCTCAGCTATATACCCGTGTTATTTTTGGATAAGTCAATTTGTGATTTGGTGGGTATGACGATGTGGCATTCAAAGTGAATGGTGATCAGATGTTCTGAAGATAGACGTAGCTTCTAGCCTCACACCGGGAAGTAACAAAAGTTGGGCTAGGCAGCATGGCTAGTTGGGTCATCCCCAAGCAGGGTGTATTGTCACCGATCTAGAGAATATTCATATTTATACTTCTTTTTGATTCTGTATCTTCGGATGACGGTTTGATGGCCTATAACCGTGGTGGCAATATATTCGCGACACTCAAGCTAAATGAGTGAGCGGTCATGTGTGGCCGGGTTGCAAGACGTTCTTGTTGAACCCTGAGTGTATCACCTCTAGAGTACACTATTCAGAAGGTGCTCCCATACCTTGTCTTTTGGAATCCATTCTCCGATAAGAGCCCTGCGGTTTATGATTTTATACTATGTATGTAGAACGTGAGATGCAAGCGTTTCTGCTAGATTGATACCTATTTGTACTTAGACATTATTATAATATCACAATGATATTGCTTGTCAAAGTTGTTCAGATACTCATAAGGGAAAAACCCGTTCCGTATTCACGGCGTGGTCTTATGAGATATCCTATACCTGTTTTAAACTATTTTACTCATACCAGTCCCATGACTGACCCGGAGTTTACTTTGCTGTTTTCCCTAAACTCTTGGGTGCCTAAATTTGTATGGGCAGTCAAGTAGTCGGGATTTACAGATATACTTGGAGAGCTTGGAGCAGGAGACTTCAAGATTCTATAAGCTATAGTTATTTCCGCTGTGTTGTAAGTGTTGTACTCTGATAAGTGCTATTGTATATATATAACTGTTTACTTCAAAGTTATGTTATATATTATATGTTATTCGTTCCGCTGTGAGATTCGTGTTACTCTGATGATTCTGATGTTCTTCTTCTTCTTCTATTCTATTAGTTCTATCTTTTCTTTCTCACCTTCTAAATTCTTCCACTAACGTCTCGGAATTTCCGACTCTCGAGGAGTCGGAAATTTCCAGCCGTTACAGTTGGTATCAGAGCTTAAGTTAAGTGATTACCTTGGCTCTGTGGCATAACTCGATAGAGATGGGATTAGTAATATCCTAGATTGAGTTTGAGTGTATATATATGAGTGCGTATATGTTATACAATATAAAATGGTTTTATATTGTGGTGACTCATTGGTTGAGTGGCTTATGAATTCTGGTCGATCAGTTTGGTCCACTGTATCGATAAGGGTTACTAAACACTCGAATACGATGAACCATCATGGTATGTTTTGGAAGAGGGTAAATGAAATAATTTTTCCCAAAATATATTTGTTTATAGAAGAAATATATATCTTGAAATTATTATAGTATATTGATTGGGTTGGTTGTTATTATAATCGAATAAGATTATAAAAGGGTGAAATGGTTATAAATGGCCAATCAGAATTCATATGAATGTAATATATGAAATAGTTTGAATTAAATATGAATTTAAATCAGAATTTGGAATTTAAAATAAGGAAATTTTAAGTTCCTGGGAGATTTTGAAAATGTTTTTCAAATTGAAAATGATATAGTATTGAACTCACTTCGATAGCTGGAAAATAGATTCTGATGATGATTCTAGACATCATCAGTGTTCATTTTCGTGTTCTAAGTAACGGATTACTACCAAAGGTTTTGTTTTTGAATTGTTTTGAGAAAACAAGTTGTTTTAGACATTCAAAGGTTTTGAATTGGCATTATGATTTCAAATTGATTTGAAAGAAACCCAGGAACTTAAGTTCTGGAATTAAAATTTAACTAATGAAGTTAAATAAGATAAAATGAGATGGTAAAAATAAATTGAAATTTAACTTGAACCGAGTTAAATAAAATTGAATTGGATTAGAGATAATCTAGAATGGAACCAAATTGATAAGTCAATAATTTGGAATTTGATATTAAAGTTCGAATGAAATTCGATTTGGATTGAGGATATGAACTGATTGGAGATCAAATGGGGATGGATAACATTGGTATATGTTGAAGTGGTAGCAGATGAAAGGGATAGAGTTAAATGCCCGACAAAAAGGTACAAGTTTATATCATATATGAGTTTGGATTGTATGAGCCGAATTGGCAAGCCGCTTGGCTATTTTGATTTCCTTTTGGATTGGAGGAGGCCTAGAGAGGCGAGTTGTGGTTTGACGTATTGAGCCGTACAAAGGAGATTATGGCGAAATTTTTCGAAAATTTCAGGCATTAGAACATTCTCATGATTTATGGAAATTCAGTTAGCCAGATCGAATTAATAATTTAATTGAAAATTAAATGGTTCAGTTGAAACTGGAGTTGAGAAGTAAACTAAAAGATTTTTAAATCTAGTCAGTAGAGTTAGTAGCATTTTTCTAACTTAGCAATTTCGAGGACGAAATTATTTTAAGGGGGGAAGTCTGTAATGGCGCGTTTTGTTAGCTGTCGAATAATTAATTTATTTAATTATTAAATATCGATTGGGCGATATCGATGACTTGAATTAAATAATATTGAATATTTAATTAAAGTAATATATAAAATAATATATTATAATGTCGAAATAATCGGAAATCACCGAATTCACAATACTGTGTGAATTGGATCAACTAAAATATTTAATTCAGTTTAGAATTGAATTTGAATAACGAATCGATTTAATAATCGACGTTAAAATGTATTAATTATATTATAATTAAAATAGAGTGCGTAACGACGCGATAGTTCGTTATTTGGCGATTTAGACTTCAAGTGGATGTACAGGATTCGTTTTAAATCGGATTGCTGTGAAACAAGAAACGTGTGGAGCTGGTGGAGTATATCTTTCTAGTGAAAGAGAAAAATCAGGATTTCGTCATGTAGATTTTGGGATATGTCCAAATCAAATTTGAAAATAGTCGCTATAGAATCGTTTATCGACCGTAACGGTTTATTCGATATAACTAGATATCGGGTTTGAATTTAGACAAGGTTCTTTTGGGACATAGCGATAATTTAATTTTTAGAATTTTATGGAATTTTTTAATTAATTAAATAAACGACTTTTTATTTGAAGTATTTCGCACCCTGAAATCAACATTTTGAGATTTCACAATATGAGTCCATCTACCGGTATTATTATATTTTTGGGATCGCAGCACCTCACTGAACACAACTGTATTTTTATTTCAGTCTGCAACGCTCGTATATGAATATTACCGTACATAGTGGGGTGGGTAACTCTTAAAATTAAAAAGAAAATATCCTAAATGTTCATCTGATCGAAAACAAGGCCACATACTCTCTTATCTCAGCCATCTATTTTGTGTGTCATAAAAACATGGATGCCAACCTCTCCAAAAATTCTTTCACTAAAACCAATATGAGCCACATCTCATTTGTTTACAGCCACACAAGAATATCACTTCCCTTATATAATCGATTCTCTCTCAGCCGCCACCAAAAATCACTTCGAACGTGATGAATTCATCCTCAAGAATCAAATAAAAACCCAAACGTGGAAATCCTCAACAAGAAAAATCAAAAGAAAATTGAAAATAAATCCTTAAACCTCCAAAGTATTTTATTCGAGATCTCCAAAGTTTGCTCTTCAATTCGGTGTGCTCATGGGAGGGTTCGCGTACGATTTTGGTTCGCTAGAAATTTAACAGCGTAGGGTACTTGAGCTAGGGCTTGAGTATTGGAGATTTGTGTGCATTAGATTGGACTTTTGAACCCGGATTCAGGTTAGTGAGGTAGTTTAACATCTCGTTGAGGAGTTGGGTGGATTCTGGTTAGAATGGATGTCGCACTTTTTGAACAGACGTGTGCAAAGTCCTGGAGTCGCGACCTTTTCTCTGAAGTGCGAGTTGAGGTATTGGTGTTGAGGTTGAAGAGGAAAGGTGGGGGAGTTCAACGATGGTGTTGTTTTGGGGATCCGTGGGTTTTAATTGGTGGAGGAGAAACATACAGGAAATGATGATGAGTTGTTTGGGTGTTTAATAAAGGAAGGTGGAGTTGATTTTATTCTTGTTATGTGGTGAAGGAGTTGAACGGGATTGAACAAGAAGGAGGAAGTTCGGTAATTGCCATTTGCTTTCACGGTTGTGTTTACTGGAGGAGGATATTATCAGGGAAGATGGATGGGGGACTGGGCTTCAACGGGTTGGGTTTGGGCTTGCGAAAGCAGTTGGGCCGCAATAATTAAGGTTAAGCCATTTCTTTGAAATAGAAATTCAAGTTTAAACTTAATTTAAAATGTACTAACTTGAAAAGTATATAACTTGATCATATGTAGACGAAATTCAGCGAAACAAGTTCCGACAGGATCTTATGGACGGTACTCCACAATAGGACTGACTGCGAGTCAATTGGAGCAAGTTACAATTTATAGCGAAATAAATTGTCCGTATGAATCAAACAAACAGTTTATCGTTCTTTAACGATGAACTGCCAATGTGGGTAAAACTCACCAACTCTGAATAGTTCTGTTTTTACAGTGTATTCTTAGGACTGTTAATTATTGTCTGTTTGACTATGTGTTGACTGTTGATTGAACTACTAGTCAGTTAGTAGAGATTATATATATATGTATATATATATATATATATATATATATATAAACCGTCAAATAGTTATATGTTGATTCTGTTCTAACAGAATATTATACTGGTGTTGTCTAACATCTGTGGTGCAGGGAAACAGGTTGGAGGAATCCAACAGGATTCCTCAATAGTTATTTTACTGTGATTTTTATATTGTGATATATAATGTGATGTATATAATCTGTGTGATTTTGTGTGGTGGGACGATAGTTATCGTTGTTATATGGCGTGTTAAATACCATGAGAAATACCAGAATGTAGGAGAGGGGTTTTCAAAGTATATTTTGAAAATAGTTTATGTATATAAAATCAAGGGATTATATATATATATATTTATTTATATATATATATATAAGAAAAAGGATTTTGAATATAAAGGAATATAGTTGGTAAAAACAAATATAAAAGAATTATATTTGTAAATCAAATACAAGGGAATATATATGTTTATCGAATATAAGGGGATATATTTGTTAATCAAAATATAAAGGAAATATATTCGTTAAAAGAAATATAAAGGATATTTATTTAGAGATTAAATAAATAGAATTTAACTAAAGGAGATATTTATTTGTTAAATAAATAGGAGTTAACCAAGTGAATTGGTCGAGTTAACCAAGTGAATTGGTCGAGTTAATCGAAGTGAATTTGTTAAGTTAAACTAAGTGAATCGGTTAGAGTAAATCAAAGTGAATTAGTTAAGTTAAACTAAGTGGTTAATCGATGTGAATTAGTTAAGTTAAACTAAGTGGTTAATCGATGTGAATTAGTTAAGTTAAACTAATTGGTAAATCAAAGTGAATTAGTTGCGTCAAACTAAGTGGATTAACTAAGTTAAACTAAGTGGATTAGTTCAGTTAATCAAGACAAGTAAATCAAGTTAGGTTAAACCATTTGAGTTAACCAGTTAAAGTTTACCAGTTAAAGATAAACAGTTAGAGTTGACCAGTTAAAGTTGACCAGTTAAAATTGACTAGTTAGAGTTGATTAGTTAGAATTGACCAGTTAAAGTTGACCAGTTAAAATTGACCAGTTAGAGTTGATCAGTTAGAGTTACTCAGTTAGAGTTGACCAGTTAGAGTTGACCAGTTAGAGTTATCCAAGTGGAGTTAATCGAGTAGAGTTGTCGAATATCACTTATTCAAAGTAGAGTATCGAATATAGTATATTCGAGGGAAGAGTAATCGAATATAGTTTATTCGAGTGGAGAAATCAAATGTTATTCATTTGAGAAGAGTTACCGAATATTATTTATTCAAAGAGTAGTTATCGAATATTGGTTATTCGAAGTTAGTTAATCCAAAGGAGTTATTCGAAGTTAGTTAATCCAAAGGAGTTATTCGAAGTTAGTTAATCCAAAGGAGTTATTCGAAGTTAGTTAATCCAAAGGAGTTATTCGAAGTTAGGTAATCCAAAGGAGTTATTCGAAGTTAGCTAATCCAAAGGAGTTATTCGAAGTTAGTTAATCCAAAGGAGTTAGTCGAAGAGTTAATCGAATATAGTTATTCGAAAGAAGGTGTTAATCGAATATAGTTATTCGAGTAAAGTTAAAAGAGTTAATCGAATTTAGTTATTCGAAATGAGTTATTCGAATTTGATATTTGAATAGAGTTAAACACATTAGAGTGATTCGAATTACTTATTCAAATAGAGTTAAACACGTAAGAGTTAGTTGAATATTAGTTATTCAATTAGAGTTAAATCGAATTTAGTTATTCGAAAGGAGTTAATCAATTTGAGTTAAGTTAATCGATTTGAATTAAGTTGAATCGAAATGAAGTAAATCGATTAGAATTAAGTTAATCGAGTTAGAGTAAATCGAATATTGGTTATTCGAAGTTAAGTTATACTAATTAGTTATTCGAAGGAGTTAATCAAATGAGTTGATCCAAAGGAGTTAGTCGAATATTAGTTATTCGAATAGAGTTAAAGGAGTTATCGATTTTAGTTTGATCGAAAGGAGTTATCGATTAGTAAATCGAAAGGAGATTTTCGAATATAGCATATTCGAAAGAAAGAGATCGAATATTGTTTATTCGAAAGAAAGAGATTTCGAATATGAGTTATTCGAAGAGAGATAATCGAATATAGGTTATTCGAAGAAGAGTAAATCAAATAGAGATTACTCGAAAGAGAGTTATACGTCGAATTCGATTATAGCGAATTCGGGAAAGTACTATTTACTTTCCAGGGTTTAAATCAAGATTTAGTTATGTATTTAGAAATTAGGTGTCTGTTAAATTATTCGATTTAGGAGATAAAGTTATAATTTAGGTTAAATATTGCAGAAGTAGGAATTATAACGTTATAGTTATAATCAAACGTTTTCATATAAGAAGTAGATCCGTAACTTGAATCCGAGAATTTGCGTAAACAGATGATTGTAAAAAAAGTGAGTGATGAGCTTCATCTATTTCACAGTAAAGGACGTTGTTCAATTAAGGTCTGCGAGGTAATTATACCCCAACTTGATTGACTTCAGAATTGACAAAGGAATAGTTGTGGTTCGATCTAAAAGGTTGATTAGGAATAAAGTTAAGGAATAAGCGATAAATGGATTAAGCGAAACGATGTTTTATACAACGTTCATTGGAAATCCGTAAATGAGTTTTGGAAACGTTTTCCAAATATAGTCAGATATGTTTTCTAAACATAGAAAATGAAATGTTTTCATGATAAGAATTTAAGAAATAGAGTTAAGCAAATTCAGAAATTGACTGGAGAGGGTAAGTTGAACGGTTTTCTAAGTGACGATCTGATGTTGGTTTCGACCTTCCGTATTGATACTTAGAGAATTGTTCTCATACTAGTTACAGTTAGGGACTGATAGTTGCGAAATAATAGTGATGTGAAAATAAGCTATGGAAATGTTTTCCAATGATTAATAACATATATTTTCTAAATATATGAAATAAGGAAATATGAACATATGATGATTGATCGATCGAATTCCCATTTGGAAATAAGATCGTTGTTTGTACACCGACATGTTTTCATTTGATAGTTGAATCACAGACTATCAAAGTTTTTACCATTTTAACGTTGTTATTATGGAGAGACTGGTTGGATTATTATCCAAAGAACCACTCTGTATCGGCATAAGCGTTGCGAGCAATATATGCCAAAGATAAATTGAAGACGGAGTAAAGTGCAAGGGCTGTTGTATAAGTCTTAGATAACAGTGACTAAGATGGATATACTGAATAGTGCCTTCGGTTTGTCCAGTCCCAGGACAACGTATATGGAAGAAGGTCTGACAGAGTATATCCAATGGATCGCGTAAGTTGATCTGTTCAAACGTATTCACGTTTGGTGGCGGAGGAATTCGTTTCTCTCAGCTATATACCCGTGTTATTTTTGGATAAGTCAATTTGTGATTTGGCAGGTATGACGATGTGGCATTCAAAGTGAATGGTGATCAGATGTTCTGAAGATAGACGTAGCTTCTAGCCTCACACCGGGAAGTAACAAAAGTTGGGCTAGGCAGCATGGCTAGTTGGGTCATCCCCAAGCAGGGTGTATTGTCACCGATCTAGAGAATATTCATATTTATACTTCTTTTTGATTCTGTATCTTCGGATGACGGTTTGATGGCCTATAACCGTGGTGGCAATATATTCGCGACACTCAAGCTAAATGAGTGAGCGGTCATGTGTGGCCGGGTTGCAAGACGTTCTTGTTGAACCCTGAGTGTATCACCTCTAGAGTACACTATTCAGAAGGTGCTCCCATACCTTGTCTGTTGGAATCCATTCTCCGATAAGAGCCCTGCGGTTTATGATTTTATACTATGTATGTAGACCGTGAGATGCAAGCGTTTCTGCTAGATTGATACCTATTTGTACTTAGACATTATTATAATATCACAATGATATTGCTTGTCAAAGTTGTTCAGATACTCATAAGGGAAAAACCCGTTCCGTATTCACGGCGTGGTCTTATGAGATATCCTATACCTGTTTTAAACTATTTTACTCATACCAGTCCCATGACTGACCCGGAGTTTAATTTGTTGTTTTCCCTAAACTCTTGGGTGCCTAAATTTGTACGGGCAGTCAAGTAGTCGGGATATACAGATATACTTGGAGAGCTTGGAGCAGGAGACTTCAAGATTCTATAAGCTATAGTTATTTCCGCTGTGTTGTAAGTGTTGTACTCTGATAAGTGCTATTGTATATATATAACTGTTTACTTCAAAGTTATGTTATATATTATATGTTATTCGTTCCGCTGTGAGATTCGTGTTACTCTGATGATTCTGATGTTCTTCTTCTTCTTCTATTCTATTAGTTCTAT
Source organism: Allium sativum (assembly GCA_030737875.1). NCBI lineage: Eukaryota > Viridiplantae > Streptophyta > Magnoliopsida > Asparagales > Amaryllidaceae > Allium > Allium sativum. Next base: position 301,558,298 of record CM060918.1, on the reverse strand, counting down.
CTTTTCTTTCTCACCTTCTAAATTCTTCCACTAACGTCTCGGAATTTCCGACTCTCGAGGAGTCGGAAATTTCCAGCCGTTACAGTTGGTATCAGAGCTTAAGTTAAGTGATTACCTTGGCTCTGTGGCATAACTCGATAGAGATGGGATTAGTAATATCCTAGATTGAGTTTGAGTGTATATATATGAGTGCGTATATGTTATACAATATAAAATGGTTTTATATTGTGGAGACTCATTGGTTGAGTGGCTTATGAATTCTGGTTGATCAGTTTGGTCCACTGTATCGATAAGGGTTACTAAACACTCGAATACGATGAACTGTCATGGTATGTTTTGGAAGAGGGTAAATGACATAATTTTTCCCAAAATATATTTGTTTATAGAAGAAATATATATCTTGAAATTATTATAGTATATTGATTGGGTTGGTTGTTATTATAATCGAATAAGATTATAAAAGGGTGAAATGGTTATAAATGACCAATCAGAATTCATATGAATGTAATATATGAAATAGTTTGAATTAAATATGAATTTAAATCAGAATTTGGAATTTAAAATAAGGAAATTTTAAGTTCCTGGGAGATTTTGAAAATGTTTTTCAAATTGAAAATGATATAGTATTGAACTCACTTCGATAGCTGGAAAATAGATTCTGATGATGATTCTAGACATCATCAGTGTTCATTTTCGTGTTCTAAGTAACGGATTACTACCAAAGGTTTTGTTTTTGAATTGTTTTGAGAAAACAAGTTGTTTTAGACATTCAAAGGTTTTGAATTGGCATTATGATTTCAAATTGATTTGAAAGAAACCCAGGAACTTAAGTTCTGGAATTAAAATTTAACTAATGAAGTTAAATAAGATAAAATGAGATGGTAAAAATAAATTGAAATTTAACTTGAACCGAGTTAAATAAAATTGAATTGGATTAGAGATAATCTAGAATGGAACCAAATTGATAAGTCAATAATTTGGAATTTGATATTAAAGTTCGAATGAAATTCGATTTGGATTGAGGATATGAACTGATTGGAGATCAAATGGGGATGGATAACATTGGTATATGTTGAAGTGGTAGCAGATGAAAGGGATAGAGTTAAATGCCCGACAAAAAGGTACAAGTTTATATCATATATGAGTTTGGATTGTATGAGCCGAATTGGCAAGCCGCTTGGCTATTTTGATTTCCTTTTGGATTGGAGGAGGCCTAGAGAGGCGAGTTGTGGTTTGACGTATTGAGCCGTACAAAGGAGATTATGGCGAAATTTTTCGAAAATTTCAGGCATTAGAACATTCTCATGATTTATGGAAATTCAGTTAGCCAGAACGAATTAATAATTTAATTGAAAATTAAATGGTTCAGTTGAAACTGGAGTTGAGAAGTAAACTAAAAGATTTTTAAATCTAGTCAGTAGAGTTAGTAGCATTTTTCTAACTTAGCAATTTCGAGGACGAAATTATTTTAAGGGGGGGAAGTCTGTAATGGCGCGTTTTGTTAGCTATCGAATAATTAATTTATTTAATTATTAAATATCGATTGGCCGATAACGATGACTTGAATTAAATAATATTGAATATTTAATTAAAGTAATATACAAAATAATATATTAAAATGTCGAAATAATCGGAAATCACCGAATTCACAATACTGTGTGAATTGGATCAGCTAAAATATTTAATTCAGTTTAGAATTGAATTTGAATAACGAATCGATTTAATAATCGACGTTAAAACGTATTAATTATATTATAATTAAAATAGAGCGCGTAACGACGCGACAGTTCGTTATTTGGCGATTTAGACTTCAAGTGGATGTACAGGGTTCGTTTTAAATCGGATTGCTGTGAAACAAGAAACGTGTGGAGCTGGTGGAGTATATCTTTCTAGTGGAAGAGAAAAATCAGTTTAGAAGTATTAAGATAAGTATTGGTAGTTTTAGCAGAGTAGGGGTTGCTCGACAAACATGAAAGATGATGAATCATTTGGATTGGGTGCTGCAAAAACCAACCCTTCACAAAAGTTAAAAAATAGGGATAATTGTTTGATGTATGGCCTATTTAGAGAACTAGGGGTAGGATTTAAAAGAGGGACTATTTTGAAGTATTAAGATAAGTGGGGGTAGCATCATAGGGGCAGATCGAAAATATGAAAGATGATGAATCATTTGGATTGGGTGCTGCAAAAACAAACCCATCACAGAAGTTAAAAAATAGGCGTAATTGTTGGAAGTAAGGGCTATTTGGAGAATTAGGGATAGGATTAAAAAGAAGGGCTATTTTGAAGTATTAAGAGAAGTATGGGTAGTTTAAGCATAGTAGGGGTAGACCGACAAATATGAAAGATGATGAATCTTTTAGATAGGGTGCTGCAAAAACCAACCCTTCACAAAAGTGAAAAAATAGGGGTAATTGTTGGAAATAAAGGCTATTTAGAGAATTAGAGGTAGGATTAAAAAGAAGGACTTTTTTGAAATATTAAGAGAAGTAGGGGTAGTTTAAGCATAGTAGGGGTAAATCGACAAGTATGAAAGATGATGATTGGTTTGGATTGGGTGCTGCAAAAACCAACCCTTAACAAAAGTTAAAAAATAGGGATAATTGTTTGAAGTATTGCCTATTTAGAGAATTAGGGATAATTGTTTGAAGTATTAAGATAAGTGTGGGTGATTTAAGCATCGTAGGGGTAGATCGACAAATATGAAAGATGATGAATCATTTGGATTGGGTGCTGTAAAAACCAACCCTTCACAGAAGTTAAAAAATAGGGGTAATTGTTGGAAGTAAGGGCTATTTAGAGAATTTTGGATAGGACTAAAAAGAACCGTTGTTTTGAAGTATTTAGAGAAGCAGGAGTAGTTTAAGCGTAGTAAGGGTAGATCGACAAGTATGAAAGATGACAAATCATTTGGATTGGGTGCTACAAAAACCAATCCTTCACAGTTGTTAAAAAGTAGGGGTAATTGTTTGAAAGAGTGGCTATTTAGAGAAATACGGGTAGGATTAAAGTAAGGGTTGTTTTGAAGTATTAGAATAAGTAGGGGTAGATCGACAAATATGAAAGATGATGATCGATTTGGATTGGGTGCTCCAAAAACCAACCCTGCAAAGAAATTAAAAAATAGGGATAGATGTTGGGGGTAAGGGCTATTTAGAGAATTAGTGGTAGGATCCAAAAGTAGGGTTGTTTTGAAGTATGAAGAGAAGTAGGGGTAGTTTAAGCATAGGAGGGGTAGATCGACGAATACGAAAGATGATGATTTGTTTGGATTTGGTGCTGCAAAAACTAATCCTTCACAATAGTAAAAAAATAGGGGTGATTGTTGGAAGGAAGGGCAATTTAGAGAAATAGGGTTAGGATTAAAAAGAAGTGCTGTTTTGAAGTATTAAGGGAAGTTGGGGTAGTTTAAGCATAGTAGAGTAGATCGACAATTACGAAAGATGATGAATCATTTGGACTGAGTGCTGTAAAAACCAACCCTTCACAGTAGTTAAAAACTAAGGGTAATTGTTGGAAGTAATGGCTATTTAGAGAATTAAGGGTAGGATTCAAAAGAAGGACTGTTTTGAAGTATTAAGATAAGTAGGGGTAGTTTAAGTATAGTAGGGGTAGATCGACAAATATGAAAGATGATGAATCATTTGGATTATGTGTTGCAAAAACCAACCCTTCACATAAGTTAAAAAATAAGTGTAATAGTTGGAACTAAGGGCTATTTAGAGAATTAGGGATAGGATTAAAAATAAGGGCTATTTTGAAGTACTAAGAGAAGTAGGGGTAGTTTAAGCATAGTAGGGGTAGACCGACAAATATGAAAGATGATGAATCGTTTAGATTGGGTGATGCAAAAACCAACCCTTCACAAAAATTAAAAAATAGGGGTAATTGTTGGAAATAAGGGCTATTTAGAGAGTTAGAGGAAGGATAAATAGAAGGACTGTTTTGAAGTATTAAATGAAGTAGTGGTAGTTTAAGCATAATATGGGTAGATCGAAAAATATGAAAGATGATGAATCGTTTAGATTGGGTGATTCAAAATCCAACCCTTCACAGAGGTTAGAAAATAGGGGTAATTGTTGGAAGAAAAGGCTATTTAGAGAATTTGAATTAGGATTAAAAAGAAGGACTGTTTTGAACTATTAAGAGAAGTCGGGGTAGTTTAAGCATAGTAGGGGTAGATCGACAAATACGAAAGATGATGAATCATTTGGATTGGGTGCTCCAAAAACCAACCCTTCACAGAAATTAAAAAATAGGGGTTATTGTTGGAAGTAAGGGCTATTTAAGGGATTAGTGGTAGGTTCAAAATGAAGTGTTTTTTTGAAGTATAAAGGGAAGTAGGGGTAGTTTAAGCATAGTAGGGGTAGATCGATGAATACAAAAGATGATGAATTGTTTAGATTAAATGCTGCAAAAACCAATCCTTCACAATAGTAAAGAAACAGGCATAATTGTTGGAAGGAAGGGCTATTTTGAGAATTAGGAGTAGGATTAAAAAGAAGGGTCGTTTTGAAGTATTAAGAGAAGTTGGTGTGGTTTAAGCCTAGCAGGGTTAGATCGATAAATATAAAAGATGATGAATCATTTGGATTGGGTGCTGCAAAAACCAACCCTTCACATTAGTTAAAAAATAAAGGTAATTGTTGGAAGTAAGGGCTATTTAGAGAATTAGGTGTAGGATTTAAAAGAAGGATTGTTTTGAAGTATTAAGATAAGCAAGGGTAGTTTGAGCATAGTAGGGTTAGACCGACAAATTTGAAATACGATGAATCATTTGGATTGGGTGCTGCAAAAACCAACCCTTCACAGAAATTAAAAATAGGGGTAGTTGTTAGAAGTAAGGGCTATTTAGAGAATTAGGGGGAGGATTTAAAAGAAGGATTGTTTTGAAGTATTAAGAAAAGTAGGGGTAGATCGACAAATACGAAAGATGTTGAATCATTTGGATTGGGTGATGCAAAAACCAACCCTTCACAGTTGCTAAAAAATAAGGGTGATTTTTGGAACTAAGGGCAATTTAGAGAATTAGGGATAGGATTTAAAAGAAGAGCTGGTTTGAAATATTAAGGGAAGTTTGGGTGTTTAAGCATAGTAGGGGTAGATCGACAAATACGAAAGGTGATGAATCGTTTAGATTCGGTGATGCAAAAACCAACCCCTTACAGAAGTTAAAAGATAGGGGTAATTATTGGAAGTATGGGCTATTTAGAGAATTACAGGTAGGATTAAAAAGAAGGACAGCTTTGAAGTATTAAGAGAAGTAGAGGTAGTTTAAGCATAGTAGGGGTAGATCGACAAATATGAAAGATGATGAATCGTTTAGATTGGGTGATGCAAAATCCAACCCTTCACAGAAGTTAAAAAATAGGGGTAATTGTTGGAAGAAAGGGCTATTTAGAGAATTAGAATTAGGATTAAAAAGAAGGATTGTTTTGATGTATTAAGAGAAGTCGAGATAGTTTAAGCATAGTAGGGTTAGATCGACAAATATGAAAGATGATGAATCATTTGGATTGGGTGCTGCAAAAATCAACACTTCACAGAAGTTAAAAAATACGGTTAATTGTTGAAAGTAAGGCCTATTTAGAGAATTAGGTTTAGGATTAAAAAGAAGGGTTGTTTTGAAGTATTAAAGGGAGTTGGGGTTGTTTAAGCATAGAAGGGGTAGATCGGCAAATATGAAAAATGATGAGTCATTTTGATTAGGTGCTATAAAAAACAACCATTCACAGATGTAAAAGAATAGGGGCAATTGTTGGAAGTAAGGGCTAGTTAGGGAATTAGGGATAGTATTTAAAAGAAGCTTTGTTTTGAAGTATTAAGAGAAGTATGGGTAGTTTAAGCATAGTAGGGTTAGATCGACAAATATGAAAGATGATGAATCGTTTGGATTGGGTACTGCAAAAACCGATCCTTCACAGTAGTTAAAAAGTAAAGGTAATTGTTGGAATGAAGAGGTATTTAGATAATTAGTGGTAGGATTAAAAATAAGGGTTGTTTTGAAGTATTAAGAGAAGTGGTGGTAGTTTAAGCATAGTAGGAGTAGATTGACAAATATGAAAGATAAGGAAACATTTGGATTTTTTGCTCCAAAAACCAACCCTTCACAGAAATTAAAAAATAGGGGTAGTTGTTCGTAGTAAGGGCTATTTATAGAATTAGTGGTAGGATCAAAAATATGCTTTGTTTTGAAGTATAAAGAGAAGTAGTGGTAGTTTAAGCATAGTAGGGGTAGATTGACGAATATGAAAGATGATGATTTGTTTGGATTGGGTGCTGCAAAAACCAATTCTTCACCACAGTAAAGAAATAGACATAATTGTTGGAAGGAAGGGCAATCTAGAGAATTAGGGGTAGGATTAAAAAGATGGGGTGGTTTAAGCATAGTAGGGGTAGATCGACAAATATAAAAGTTGATGAATCATTTGGATTGGGTACTGCAAAAACCAACCCTTCACGCTAGTTAAAAAATAAAGATAATTGTTGGAAGTAAGGGCTATTTTCAGAATTAGGGGTAGGATTTAAAAGAAGGAATGCTTTGAAGCATTGAGATAAGTAGGGGTAGTTTAAGCATAGTATGGGTAGATCGACAAATATGAAAGATGGTGAATCATTTGGATTGGGTGCTGCAAAAACCAACCCTTCACAGTTGTTAAAAAATTAGGTAATTTTTGGAACTAAGGGCTATTTAGAGAATTAGGGATAGGATTAAAAGAAGCGTTGTTTTGAAGTATTAAGGGAAGTTGGGGTAGTTTAAGCATAGTAGGGGTAGATTGACAAATACGAAAGATGATGAATCGTTTAGATTGGGTGATGCAAAAACCAACCCCTCAGAGAAGTTAAAAAATAGGGGTAATTATTGGAAGTAAGGTCTATTTTAAGAATTACAGGTAGGATTGAAAAGAAGGACTGTTTTGAAGTATTAAGTGAAGTAGGGGTAGTTTAAGCATAGTAGGGGTAGATCGACAAATATGAAAGATGATGAATCATTTGGATTGGGAGCTGCAAATACCAACCCTTCACAGAAGTTAAAAAATAGGGGTAATTGTTGGAAGTAAGGCATATTCAAAGAATTAGGGGTAGGACTTAAAAGAAGGATTTTTCAGAAGTATTAAGATAAGTATGGGTAGTTTTAGCAGAGTAGGGGTAGATCGACAAACATGAAAGATGATGAATCATTTGGATTGGGTGCTACAAAAACCAACCCTTCAAAGAAGTTAAAAAATAGGGATAATTGTTGGATGTGTGGACTATTAAGAGAATTAGGGGTAGGATTTAAAAGGAGGACTATTTTGAAGAATTAAGATAAGTGTGGGTAGTTTAAGCATCATAGGGGCAAATCGACAAATATGAAAGATGATGAATCATTTGGATTGGGTGCTGCAAAAACAATCCCTTCACAGAAGTTAAAAAATAGGGGTAATTTTTGGAAGTAAGGGCTATTTAGAGAATTAGGGATAGGATTAAAAAGAAGGGCTATTTTGAAGTATTAAGAGAAGTAGGGGTAGTTTAAGCATAGTAGGGGTAGACCGACAAATATGAATGATGATGAATCTTTTAGAATGGGTGCTGCAAAAACCAACCCTTTACAAAAGTTAAAAAATAGGGGTAATTGTTGGAAATAAAGGCTATTTAGAGAATTAGAGGTAGGATTAAAAAGAAGCAATGTTTTGAAATATTTAGAGAAGTAGGGGTAGTTTAAGCATAGTAGGTGTAGATCGACAAGTATGAAAGATGATGATTCGTTTGGATTGGGTGCTGCAAAAACCAACCCTTAACAGAAGCTAAAAAATAGGGATAATTGTTGGAAGTATGGCCAATTTAGAGAATTAGGGGTAGGGCTAAAAGAAGGACTATTTTAAAGTATTAAGATAAGTGTGGGTGATTTAAGCATCGTAGGGGTAGATCGACAAATATGAAAGATAATGAATCATTTGGATTGGGTGCTGTAAAAACCAACCCTTCGCAGAAGTTAAAAAATAGGGGTAATTGTTGGAAGTAAGGGCTATATAGAGAATTCTGGATAGGACTAAAAAGAAGCGTTGTTTTGAAGTATTTGGAGAAGCAGGAGTAGTTTAAGCATAGTAAGGGTAGATCGACAAGTATGAAAGATGACGAATCATTTGGATTGGGTGCTGCAAAAACCTATCCTTCACAGTTGTTAAAAAGTCGGGGTAATTGTTTGAAAAAATGGTATTTAGAGAATTACGGGTAGGATTAAAATAAGGGTTGTTTTGAAGTATTAGGATATGTAGGGGTAGATCGACAAATATGAAAGATGATGATACATTTGGATTGGGTGCTCCAAAAACCAACCCTGCACAGAAATTAAAAAATAGGGGTAGATGTTGGAGGTAAGGGATATTTAGAGAATTAGTGGTAGGATCAAAAAATAGCGTTGTTTTGAAGTATGAAGAGAAGTAGGGGTAGTTTAAGCATGGGAGGGGTTGATCGACGAATACGAAAGAGGATGCTTTGTTTGGATTTGGTGCTGCAAAAACCATTCCTTCACAATAGTAAAAAAATAGGGGTGATTGTTGGAAGGAAGGGATATTTAGAGAATTAGGGTTAGGATTAAAAAAAAGTGCTGTTTTGAAGTATTACGAAAAGTTGGGGTAGTTTAAGCATAGTAGAGTAGATCGATAAATACGAAAGACGATGAATCATTTGGATTGAGTGCTGTAAAAACCAACCCTTCACAGTAGTTAAAAACTAAGTGTAATTGTCGGAAGTAAGGGCAATTTAGAGAATTGAGGGTAGGATTTAAAAGAAGGACTGTTTTGAAGTATTAAGATAAGTAGGGGTAGTTTAAGCATAGTAGGGGTAGATCGACAAATATGAAAGATGATGAATCATTTGGATTGGGTGCTGCAAAAACCAACCCTTCACATATGTTAAAAAATAAGTGTAATTGTTGGAACTAAGGCCTATTTAGAGAATTAGGGATAGGTATAAAAATAAGGGCTATTTTGAAGTACTAAGAGAAGTATGGGTAGTTTAAGCATAGTAGGGGTAGACCGGCAAATATGAAAGACGATGAATCGTTTAGATTGGGTGATGCAAAAACCAACCCTTCAGAAAAATTAAAAAATAGGGGTAATTGTTGGAAATAAGGGTTATTTGGAGAGTTAGAGGTAGGATAAAAAAGAAGGACTGTTTTGAAGTATTTAAGGAAGTAGTGGTAGTTTAAGCATAGTAGGGGTAGATCGAAAAATATGAAAGATGATGAATCGTTTAGATCGGGTGATGTAAAATCCAACACTTCACAGAGGTTAAATAATAGGGTAATTGTTGGAAGAAAGGGCTATTTAGAGAATTAAAATTAGGATTAAAAAGAAGGACTGTTTTGAACTATTAAGAGAAGTCGGGGTAGTTTAAGCATAGTAGGGGTAGATCGACAAATATGAAAGATGATGAATCATTTGGATTGGGTGCTCCAAAAACCAACCCTTCGCAGAAATTAAAAAATAGGGGTTATTGTTGGAAGTAAGGGCTATTTAAGGGATTAGTGGGAGGTTCAAAATGAAGGGTTTTTTTGAAGTATAAAGAGAAGTAGGGGTAGTTTAAGCATAGTAGGGGTAGATCGATGAATACGAAAGATGATGAATTGTTTAGATTAAATGCTGCAAAAACCAATCCTTCACAATAGTAAAGAAACATGCATAATTGTTGGAAGGAAGGGCTATTTAGAGAATTAGGAGTAGGATTAAAAAGAAGGGTCGTTTCGAAGTATTAAGAGAAGTTGGTGTGGTTTAAGCCTAGCAGGGTTAGATCGACAAATATAAAAGATGATGAATCATTTGGATTGGGTGCTGCAAAAACCAACCCTTCACATTAGTTAAAAAATAATGGTAATTGTTGGAAGTAAGGGCTATTTAGAGAATTAGGGGTAGGATTTAAAAGAAGGATTGTTTTGAAGTATTAAGATAAGCAAGGGTAGTTTGAGCATAGTAGGGTTAGACCGACAAATATGAAATACGATGAATCATTTGGATTGGGTGCTGCAAAAACCAACCCTTCACAGAAATTAAAAATAGGGGTAGTTGTTAGAATAAGGGCTATTTAGAGAATTAGGGGGAGGATTTAAAAGAAGGATTGTTTTGAAGTATTAAGAAAAGTAGGGGTAGATCGGCAAATATGAAAGATGTTGAATCATTTGGATTGGGTGATGCAAAAACCAACCCTTCACAGTTGTTAAAAAATAAGGGTAATTTTTGGAACTAAGGGCAATTTAGAGAATTAGGGATAGGATTTAAAAGAAGGGCTAGTTTGAAATATTAAGGGAAGTTTGGGTGTTTAAGCATAGTAGGGGTAGATCGACAAATACGAAAGGTGATGAATCGTTTAGATTGGGTGATGCAAAAACCAACCACTTACAGAAGTTAAAAAATAGGGGTAATTGTTGAAAGTATGGGCTATTTATAGAATTACAGGTAGGATTAAAAAGAAGGACAACTTTGAAGTATTAAGAGAAGTAGAGGTAGTTTAAGCATAGTAGGGGTAGATCGACAAATGTGAAAGATGATGAATCGTTTAGTTTGGGTGATGCAAAATCCAACCCTTCACAGAAGTTAAAAAATAGGGGTAATTGTTGGAAGAAAGGGCTATTTAGAGAATTAGAATTAGGATTAAAAAGAAGGATTGTTTTGATGTATTAAGAGAAGTCGAGATAGTTTAAGCATAGTAGGGTTAGATCGACAAATATGAAAGATGATGAATCATTTGGATTGGGTGCTGCAAAAATCAACACTTCAAAGAAGTTAAAAAATAGGGTTAATTGTTGAAAGTAAGGCCTATTTAGAGAATTAGGTTTACGATTAAAAAGAAGGGTTGTTTTGAAGTATTAAGGGGAGTTGGGGTAGTTTAAGCATAGTAGGGGTAGATCGGCAAATATGAAAAATGATGAGTCATTTGGATTGGGTGCTATAAAAAACAACCCTTCACAGATGTAAAAGAATAGGGGCAATTGTTGGAAGTAAGGGCTATTTAGGGAATTAGGGATAGTATTTAAAAGAAGCGTTGTTTTGAAGTATAAAGAGAAGTATGGGTAGTTTAAGCATAGTAGAGGTAGATTGACAAATATGAAAGATGATGAATCGTTTGGATTGGGTACTGCAAAAACCGATCCTTCACAGTAGTTAAAAAGTAAAGGTAATTGTTGGAATGAAGAGGTATTTAGAGAATTAGTGGTAGGATTAAAAATAAGGGTTGTTTTGAAGTATTAAGAGAAGTGGTGGTAGTTTAAGCAAAGTAGGAGTAGATTGACAAATATGAAAGATAAGGAATCATTTGGATTTTTTGCTCCAAAAACCAACCCTTCACAGAAATTAAAAAATAGGGGTAGTTGTTCGTAGTAAGGGCTATTTATAGAATTAGTGGTAGGATCAAAAATATGCTTTGTTTTGAAGTATAAAGAGAAGTAGTGGTAGTTTAAGCATAGTAGGGGTAGATTGACGAATATGAAAGATGATGATTTGTTTGGATTGGGTGCTGCAAAAACCAATTCTTCACCACAGTAAAGAAATAGACATAGTTGTTGGAAGGAAGGGCAATCTAGAGAATTAGGGGTAGGATTAAAAAGATGGGGTGGTTTAAGCATAGTAGGGGTAGATCGACAAATATAAAAGTTGATGAATCATTTGGATTGGGTACTGCAAAAACCAACCCTTCACACTAGTTAAAAAATAAAGATAATTGTTGGAAGTAAGAGCTATTTTCAGAATTAGGGGTAGGATTTAAAAGAAGGATTGCTTTGAAGCATTGAGATAAGTAGGGGTAGTTTAAGCATAGTATGGGTAGATCGACAAATATGAAAGATGGTGAATCATTTGGATTGGGTGCTGCAAAAACCAACCCTTCACAGTTGTTAAAAAATTAGGTAATTTTTGGAACTAAGGGCTATTTAGAGAATTAGGGATAGGATTTAAAAGAAGCGCTGTTTTGAAGTACTAAGGGAAGTTTGGGTAGTTTAAGCATAGTAGGGGTAGATTGACAAATACGAAAGATGATGAATCGTTTAGATTGGGTGATGCAAAAACCAACCCCTCAGAGAAGTTAAAAAATAGGGGTAATTATTGGAAGTAAGGTCTATTTTAAGAATTACAGGTAGGATTGAAAAGAAGGACTATTTTGAAGTATTAAGTGAAGTAGGGGTAGTTTAAGCATAGTAGGGGTAGATCGACAAATATGAAAGATGATGAATCATTTGGATTGGGAGCTGCAAACACCAACCCTTCACAGAAGTTAAAAAATAGGGGTAATTGTTGGAAGTAAGGCATATTCAGAGAATTAGGGGTAGGACTTAAAAGAAGGATTTTTCAGAAGTATTAAGATAAGTATGGGTAGTTTTAGCAGATTAGGGGTAGATCGACAAACATGAAAGATGATGAATCATTTGGACTGGGTGCTACAAAAACCAACCCTTCAAAGAAGTTAAAAAATAGGGATAATTGTTGGATGTATGGCCTATTAAGAGAATTAGGGGTAGGATTTAAAAGGAGGACTATTTTGAAGAATTAAGATAAGTGTGGGTAGTTTAAGCATCATAGGGGCAGATCGACAAATATGAAAGATGATGAATCATTTAGATTGGGTGCTGCAAAAACAATCCCTTCACAGAAGTTAAAAAATAGGGGTAATTTTTGGAAGTAAGGGCTATTTAGAGAATTAGGGATAGAATTAAAAAGAAGGTCTATTTTGAAGTATTAAGAGAAGTAGGTGTAGTTTAAGCATAGTAGGGGTAGACCGGCAAATATGAATGATGATGAATCTTTTAGATTGGGTGCTGCAAAAACCAGCTATTTAGAGAATTAGAGGTAGGATTAAAAAGAAGCACTGTTTTGAAATATTTAGAGAAGTAGGGGTAGTTTAAGCATAGTAGGGGTAGATCGACAAGTATGAAAGATGATGATTCGTTTGGATTGGGTGCTGCAAAATCCAACCCTTAACAGAAGCTAAAAAATAGGGATAATTGTTGGAAGTACGGACAATTTAGAGAATTAGGGGTAGGGTTAAAAGAAGGACTATTTTAAAGTATTAAGATAAGTGTGGGTGATTTAAGCATCGTAGGGGTAGATCGACAAATATGAAAGATAATGAATCATTTGGATTGGGTGCTGTAAAAACCAACCCTTCACAGAAGTTAAAAAATAGGGGTAATTGTTGGAAGTAAGGGCTATTTAGAGAATTCTGGATAGGACTAAAAAGAAGCGTTGTTTTGAAGTATTTGGAGAAGCAGGAGTAGTTTAAGCATAATAAGGGTAGATCGACAAGTATGAAAGATGACGAATCGTTTGGATTGGGTGCTGCAAAAACCTATCCTTCACAGTTGTTAAAAAGTTGGGGTAATTGTTTGAAAAAATGGTATTTAGAGAATTACGGGTGGGATTAAAATAAGGGTTGTTTTGAAGTATTAGGATATGTAGGGGTAGATCGACAAATATGAAAGATGATGATACATTTGGATTGGGTGCTCCAAAAACCAACCCTGCACAGAAATTAAAAAATAGGGGTAGATGTTGGTGGTAAGGGATATTTAGAGAATTAGTGGTAGGATCAAAAAGTAGGGTTGTTTTGAAGTTTGAAGAGAAGTAGGGGTAGTTTAAGCATGGGAGGGGTAGACCGACGAATACGAAAGAGGATGATATGTTTGGATTTGGTGCTGCAAAAACCATTCCTTCACAATAGTAAAAAATAGGGGTGATTGTTGGAAGGAAGGGTTATTTAGAGAATTAGGGTTAGGATTAAAAAGAAGTGCTGTTTTGAAGTATTACGGGAAGTTGGTGTAGTTTAAGCATAGTAGAGTAGATCGATAAATACGAAAGATGATGAATCATTTGGATTGAGTGCTGTAAAAACCAACCCTTCACAGTAGTTAAAAACTAAGGGTAATTGTCGGAAGTAAGGGCTATTTAGAGAATTGAGGGTAGGTTTTAAAAGAAGGACTGTTTTGAAGTATTAAGATAAGTAGGGGTAGTTTAAGCATAGTAGGGGTAGATCGACAAATATGAAAGATGATGAATCATTTGGATTGGGTGCTGCAAAAACCAACCCTTCACATAAGTTAAAAAATAAGTGTAATTGTTGGAACTAAGGCCTATTTAGAGAATTAGGGATAGGTATAAAAATAAGGGCTATTTTGAAGTACTAAGAGAAGTACGGGTAGTTTAAGCATAGTAGGGGTAGACCGGCAAATATGAAAGACGATGAATCGTTTAGATTGGGTGATGCAAAAACCAACCCTTCAGAAAAATTAAAAAATAGGGGTAATTGTTGGAAATAAGGTCTATTTAGAGAGTTAGAGGTAGGATTAAAAAGAAGGACTGTTTTGAAGTATTTAAGGAAGTAGTGGTAGTTTAAGCATAGTAGTGGTAGATCGAAAAATATGAAAGATGATGAATCGTTTAGATCAGGTGATGCAAAATCCAACCCTTCACAGAGGTAAAAAAAATAGGGGTAATTGTTGGAAGAAAGGGCTATTTATAGAATTAGAATTAGGATTAAAAAGAAGGATTGTTTTGAACTATTAAGAGAAGTCGGGGAAGTTTAAGCATAGTACGGGTAGATCGACAAATATGAAAGATGATGAATCATTTAGATTGGGTGCTGCAAAAAAAAAACCCATCACCGAAGTTAACAAATAGGGATAATTGATGGAAGTAAGGCCTATTTAGAGAATTAGGGGTAGGATTTAAAAGAAGGACTGTTTTGAAGTATTAAGATAAGTATTGGTATTTTAGGGAATAAGGGATAAGATTAAAAAGAAGCGTTGTTTTGAAGAATTAAGTGAAGTAGGGGTAGTTTAAGCATAGTAGGGGTAAATTGACAAATATGAAAGATGATTAATCGTTTGGATTGGGTGCTGCAAAAACCGATCCTTCACAGTGGTTGAAAGGTAGAGGTAATTGTTGGAAAGAAGGGGTATTTAGAGAATTAGGGGTAGGATTAAAAGTAAGGGTTGTTTTGAAGTATTAAGAGAAGTAGTGGTAGTTTAAGCATAGTAGGAGTAGATGGACAAATATGAATAATGATGAATCATTTGGATTGTTTGCTCAAAAAACCAACCCTTCACAGAAATTTAAAAATTGGGGTAATTGTTCGAAGTAAGGGCAATTTAGGGAATTAGTGGTAGGATTAAAAGGAAGCGTTGTTTTGAACTATAAAGAGAAGTAGTGGTAGTTTAAGCATAGTAGGTGTAGAACGACGAATACGAAAAATGATGAATTGTTTGGATTGGGTGCTGCAAAAATAAATCCTTCACAATAGAAAAAAAATAGAGGTAATTGTAGGAAGGAAGGGCTATTTAGAGAATTAGGTTAGGATTAAAAAGATGGGCTATTTTGAAGTATTAAGAGAAGTAGGGGTAGTTTGAGCAAAGTAGAGGTAGATCGACAAATATGAAAGATGATGAATCGTTTGGATTGGTTGCTGCTCACAGTAGTTAAAAAGAAGGGTAATTGTTGAAAAGAAGGGCTATTTAAACAATTAGGTGTAGGATTAAAAATATGGGTTGTTTTGAAGGATTAGGAGAAGTAGTGGTAGTTTAACCATATAGTAGCGGTAGATCGACAAATATGAAAGACGATGAATGATTTGGATTGGATGCTCCAAAAACCAACCCTACACAGAAATTGAAAAATATGGGTAATTGTTGGAAGTAAGGGCTATTTAGGGGATTATTGGTAGGTTCAAAATGAAGGGATGTTTTGAAGTATAAAGAGAAGTATGGGTAGTTCAAGCATAGTATGGGTAGATCGATGAATACGAAAGATGATGAATTTTTTGAATTAGGTTTTGCAAAAATCAATGCTTCACAATAGTAAAAAAATAGGCATAATTGTTGGAAGGAAGGGATATATAGAGAATTAGGGGTAGGATTAAAAAGAAGGGTTGTTTTGCAGTATTAAGAGAAGTTGGGGTGGTTTAAGCATAGTAGGGGTAGATCGACAAATATAAAAGATGATGAATCATTTGGATTGGGTGTTGCAAAAACCAACTCTTCACACTAGTTAAAAAATAAAGGTAATTGTTGGAAGTAAGACATATTTAGAGAATTTGGGGTAGGATTTAAAAGAAGGACTGTTTTGAAGTATTAAGATAAGTTGGGGTAGTTTGAGCATAGTAGGGGTAGATCGACAAATATGAAATACGATGAATCATTTGGATTGGGTGCTACAAAAACCAACCCTTCAAAGAAATTAAAAAATGGGGGTAATTGTTGGAAGGAAGGGCTATTTAGAGAATTAGGGGTAGGATTTAAAAGAAGGATTGTTTTGAAGTATTAAGATAAGTAGGTGTAGTTTAAGCATAGTAGGGGTAGATCGACAAATATGAAAGATGATGAATCATTTGGATTAGGTGCTGCAAAAACCAACCCTTCACAGTTGTTAAAAAATTAGGGTAATTTTCGGGACTAAGGGCTATTTAGAGAATTAGGGATAGGATTTAAAAGAAGGGATGTTTTGAAGTATTAAGGGAAGTTGGGGTAGTTTAAGCATAGTACGGTTAGATCGACAAATACGAAAGATGATGAATCGTTTAGATTGGGTGATGTAGAAACCAAACCCTCACAGAAGTTAAAAAATAGGGGTAATTATCGGAAGTAAGGGTTATTTAGAGAATTACACGTAGGATTAAAAAGAAGGACTGTTTTGAAGTATTAAGAGAAGTAGGGGTAGTTTAAGGATAGTAGGGGTAGATCGACAAATATGAAAGATGATGAATCATTTGTATTGGGTGCTGCAAATACCAACCCGTCATAGAAGTTAAAAAATAGGGGTAATTGTTGGATGTAAGGCCTACTTAGAGAATTAGGGGTAGGACTTAAAAGAAGGACTGTTTTGAAGTATTAAGAATAGTATGGGTAGTTTTAGCGTAGTAGGGGTAGATCGACAAACATGAAAGATGATGAATCATTTGTATTGGGTGCTACAAAAACCGACCCTTCACAGAAGTTAAAAAATAGGGGTAATTGTTGGATTTAACTGATATTTAGAGAATCAGGGATAGGATTAAAAAGAAGGGCTATTTTGATGTATTAAGAGAAGTAGGGGTAGTTTATGCATAGTAGGGGTAGACCGACAAATCTGAATGATGATGAATCATTTAGATTGGGTGCTGCAAAAACCAACCCTTCACAAAAGTTAAAAAATAGGGGTAATTGTTGGAAGTAAGGGCTATTTAGAGAATTAGAGGTAGGATTAAAAAGAAGGACTGTTTTGAAGTATTAAGAGAAGAAGGGGTAGTTTAAGCATAGTAGGTATAGATCGACAAGTATGAAAGATGATGAATCATTTGGATTGGGTGCGGCAAAAACCAAACCTTCACAGAAGTTAAAAAAATAGGGATAATTGTTGGAAGTATGGCCTATTTATAGAATTAGGGGTCGGATTTAAAACAAAGACTATTTTGAAGTATTAAGATAAGTGTGGGTAGTTTAAGCATAGTAGGGGTAGATCGATAAATATGAAAGATGATGAATCATTTGGATTGGGTGCTGCAAAAACCAACCCTTCACAGAAGTTAAAAAATTGGGGTAATTGTTGGAAGTAAGGCTTATTTAGAGAATTAGGGGTATGATTTAAAAGAAGGACTATTTTGAAGTATTAAGATAAGTACGGGTAGTTTAAGCATAGTAGGGGTAGATCGGCAAATATGAAAAATGATGAATCATTTGGATTGGGTGTTACAAAACCAACCCTTCACAGAAGTAAAAAAATAGGGGTAATTGTTGGAAGTAAGGGCTATTTAGGGAATTAGGGATAGGATTAAAAAGAATCTTTGTTTTGAAGTATTAAGAGAAGTAGGGGTAGTTTAAGCATAATAGGGGTACATCGACAAATATGAAAGATGATGAATCGTTTGGATTGGTTGCAGCAAAAACAAATCCTTCACAGTAGTTAAAAAGTAGAGGTAATTGTTGGAAAGAAGGAGTATTTAGAGAATTAGAGGTAGGATTAAAAATAAGGGTTGTTTTGAATTATTAAGAGAAGTAGTGGTAGTTTAAGCATAGTAGGAGTAGATCGACAAATATGAAAGATGAAGAATCATTTGGATTGTTTGCTCCAAAAACCTACCCTTCAAAGAAATTAAAAAATAGGGGTAATTGTTCGAAGTAAGGTCTAATTGGAGAATTAGTGGTAGGATAAAAAAGAAGCGTTGTTTTGAAGTATAAAGAGAAGTAGTGGTAGTTTAAGCATATTAGGGGTAGATCGACGAATATGAAAGATTATGAATTGTTTGTATTGGGTGCTGCAAAAACAAATCCTTCACAACAGCAAAAAAATAGAGGTAATTGTAGGAAGGAAGGGCTATTTTGATAATTTGGTTTGGATTAAAAATAAGGGCTATTTTGAAGTATTAAGAGAAGTAGGGGTAGTTTAAGCAAAGTTGGGGTAGATCGACAAATATGAAAGATGATGAATCGTTTGGATTGGTTGCTGCAAAAACCAATCCTTCACAGTACTTAAAAAGTAAGGTAATTGTTGGAAAGAAGGGCTATTTAAAGAATTAGGGGTAGGATTAAAAATAAGGGTTGTTTTGAAGTATTAGGAGAAGTAGTGGTAGTTTAACCATAGTAGTGGTAGATCGACAAATATGAAAGTCGATTAATCATTTGGATTGGGTGCTCCAAAAACCATACCTTCACAGAAATTTAAAAATAGGGGTAATTATTGGAAGTAAGGGCTATTTAGGGGTTAGTGGTAGGTTGAGAATGAAGGGTTTTTTTGAAGTATAAAGAGAAGTAGGGGTAGTTCAAGCATAGTAGGGGTAGATCGACGAATACATAGATGATGAATTGTTTAGATTAGGTGTTGCAAAAACCAATGCTTCACAATAGTAAAAAAACAGGCATAATTATTGGAAGGAAGGGATATTTAGAGAATTTGGGGTAGGATTAAAAAGAAGGGTTGTCTTGCAGTATTAGGAGAAGTTGGGGGTGGTTTAAGCATAGTAGAGATAGATCGACAAATATAAAAGACGAAGAATCATTTGGACTGGGTGCTGCAAAAACCAACCCTTCACACTAGTTAAAAAATATAGGTAATTGTTGGAAGTAAGGGATAATTAGAGAATTAGGGGTAGGATTTAAAAGAAGGAATGCTTTGAAGTATTAAGATAAGTAGGGGTAGTTTGAGCATAGTTGGGGTAGATCGACAAATATGAAATATGACGAATCATTTGGATTGGGTGCTGCAAAAACCCACCCTTCACAGAAATTTAAAAAATAGGGGTAATTGTTGGAAGTAAGGGCTATTTAGAGGTTTAAGGGTAGGATTTAAAAGAAGGATTGTTCTGAAGTATAACGAAAAGTAGGGGTAGTTTAAGCGTAGTAGGGGTAGATCGACAAATATGAAAGATGATGAATCATTTGGATTGGGTGCTGCAAAAACCAACCCTTCACAGTTGTTAAAAATTAAGGGTAATTTTTTGAACTAAGGGCTATTTAGAGAATTAGGGATAGGATCAAAAAGAAGGGATGTTTTGAAGTATTAAGGGAAGTGGGGGTAGTTTAAGCATAGTAGGGGTAGATCGACAAATACGAAAGATGATGAATCATTTAGATTGGGTGATGCAGAAACCAAATCCTCACAGAAGTTAAAAAATAGGGGTAATTATCAGAAGTAAGGGCTATTTAGAGAATTACACGTAAGATTAAAAAGAAGGACTGTTTTGAAGTATTAACAGAAGTAGAGGTAGTTTAAGCATAGTTGGGGTAGATCGACAAATATGAAAGATGATGAATCATTTGTATTGGGTGCTGAAAAAACCAACCCTTCACAGAAGTTAAAAATAGGGGTAATCGTTGGATGTAAGGCCTATTTAGAGAATTAGGGGTAGGACTTAAAAGAAGGATTGTTTTGAAGTATCAAGATTAGTATGGGTAGTATTAGCATAGTAGGGTTAGATCGACAAACATCAAAGATGATGAATCATTTGTATTGGTTGCTACAAAAAACAACCCTTCACAGAAGTTAAAAAATAGGGGTAATTGTTGGATGTAAGGGCTATTTAGAGAATTAGGGGTAGGATTAAAAAGAAGGGCTATTTTGAAGTATTAAGAGAAGTAGGGGTTGTTTAAGCATAGTAGGGGTAGACCGACAAATATGAATGATGATGAATCGTTTAGATTGGGTGCTGCAAAAACCAACCCTTCACGAAAGTTAAAAAATAGGGGTGATTGTCGGAAGTAAGGGCTATTTAGAGAATTAGAGTTAGGATTAAAAAGAAGGACTGTTTTGAAGTATTAAGAGAAGAAGGGGTATTTTAAGCATAGTAGGAGTAGATCGACAATTATGAAAGATGATTAATCGTTTGGATTGGGTGCTGAAAAAATCAGCCCTTCACAGAACTTAGAAAACGGGGATAATTGTTGGAAGTATGGCCTATTTATAGAAATAGGGGTAGGATTTAAAAGAAGGACTATTTTGAAGTTTTAAGATATGTGTGGGTAGTTTAAGCATAGTCGGGGTAGATCGATAAATATGAAAGATGATGAATCGTTTTGATTGGGTGCTTCAAAAACCAACCCTTCACAGAAGTTAAAAAATTGGAGTAATTGTTGGAAGTAAGGCCTATTTAGAGAATTACGGGTAGGATTTAAAAGAAGGACTATTTTGTAGTATTAAGATAAGTATGGGTAGTTTAAGCATAGTAAGGGTAGAACGATACATATGAAAAATGATGAATCATTTGGATTGGGTGCTACAAAACCAACCCTTCACATAAGTAAAAAATAGGGGTAATTGTTGGAAGTAAGGGGTATTTAGGGAATTAGGGAAAGGATTAAAAAGAAGTGTTGTTTTGAAGTATTAAGAGAAGTAGGGGTAGTTTAAGCATAGTAGGTTTAGATCAACAAATATGAAAGATGATGAATTGTTTGGATTGGGTGCTGCAAAAACCGATCCTACACAGTAGATTAAAAGTCAAGTTAATTGTTGGAAAGAAGGAATATTGAGAGAATTCGGGGTAGGATTAAAAATAAGGGTTGTTTTGAAGTATTAAGAGAAGTAGTGGTAGCTTAAGCATAATAGGGTTAGATCGACAAATATGAGAGATGATGAATCATTTGGATTGTGTGCTCCAAAAACCAACCCTTCACAGAAATTAAAAAATAGGGGTAATTGTTCGAAGTAAGGGCGATTTAGAGAATTAGTGGTAGGATCAAAAAGAAGCGTTGTTTGAAGTATAAAGAGAAGTAGTTGTAGTTTAAGCATAGCAGGGGTAGATCGAAGAATATGAGAGATGATGAATTGTTTGGATTGGGTGCTGCAAAAATCAATCCTTCACAATAGCAAAAAAATAGAGGTAATTTTAGGAAGGAAGGGCTATTTAGAGAATTAGGTTTGGATTAAAAAGAAGGGTTGTGTTGAAGTATTAAGAGAAGTAGGGGTAGTTTAAGCATAGTAGCGATAGATCGACAAATATGAAAGATGATGAATCGTTTGGATTAGGTGCTGCAAAAACCAATCCTTCACAGTAGTTAAAAAGTAGGGCTAATTGTTGGAAAGAAGGGATATTTAGAGAATTAGTGGTAGGATTAAAAATAAGGGTTGTTTTGAAGTATTGGGAGAAGTAGTGGTAGTTTAAGCAAAGTAGGGGTAGATCGACAAGTATGAAAGACGATGAATCATTTGGATTGGGTGCTCCAAAAACCAACTGTTCACAGAAATTAAAAAATTGAGGTAATTATTGGAAGTAGGGGCTATTTAGGGGATTAGTGGTAAGTTCAAAATGAATTGTTTGGATTAGGTGCAGCAAAAATCAATCCTTCACAATAGTAAAAAAAAGAGCAATAATTGTTGGAAGGAAGGGCTATTTAGAGAATTAGGGGTAGGATTTAAAAGAAGGGTTGTTTTGAAGTATTAAGGGAAGTTGGGGTGGTTTAAGCATAGTAGGGGTAGATCGACAAATATAAAAGATGATGAATCACTTGGAAAGGGTGCTGCAAAAACCAACCCTTCACACTAGTTAAAAAATAAAGGTAATTTTTGGAAGTCAGGACTATTTAGAGAATTAGTGGTAGGATTTAACAGAAGGACTGTTTTGAAGTATTAAGATAAATAGGAATAGTTTGAGCATAGTAGGGGTAGATCGACAAATATGAAATACGATGAATCATTTGGATTGGGTGCTGGAAAAACCAAACCTTCAGAAAATTTAAAAAATAGGGGTAATTGTTGTAAATAAGGGCTATTTAGAGAAATAGGGGTCGGATTTTAATGAAGGATTGCTTTGAAGTATTAAGATAAGTAGGGGTAGTATAAGCATAGTAGGGGTAGATCGACAAATATGAAAGATGATGAATCATTTGGATTGGGTGCTGCAAAAACCAACCCTTCAAAGTTTTTAAAAAATAAGGGTAATTTTTGGAACTAAGGGATATTTAGAGAATCAGGGATAAGATTTAAAAGATGGGTTAATTTGAAGTGTGAATAGAAGTAGGGGTAGTTTAAACATAGTAGGGTTAGATCGACAAATATGAAAGATGATGAATCGTTAAGATTGGGTGATGCAAAAACCAACCCCTCACAGAAGTTAAAAAATTGGTGTAATTGTTTGAAGTAAGGGCTATTCAGAGAATTACAGGTAGGATTAAAAAGATGGACTGTTCTGAAGTATTAAGAGAAGTAGAGGTAGTTTAAGCATAGTAGGGGTAGATCGACAAATATGAAAGATGATGAATCATTTGGATTGGGTGCTGCAAAAACAAACCCTTCACAGAAGTTAAAAAATAGGGGTAATTCTTGCAAGTAAGGCCTATTTAGATAATTAGGGGTTGGACTTAAAAGAAGGGTTGTTTTGAAGTATTAAGATAATTATATGTAGTTTTAGCATAGTAGGGGTAGATCGACAAACATGAAATATGATGAATCATTTGGACTGGGTGCTACAAAAATGAACCCTTCATAGAAGTTAAAAGATCGGGGTAATTGTTGGAAGTAAGGGCTATTTAGAGAATAAGGGATAGGATTAAAAAGAACCATTGTTTCCAAGTATTAATAGAAGTAGGGGTAGTTTAAGCATAGTAGGGGTATATCGACAAATATGAAATATGGTTAATAGTTTGGACTAGGTGCTACAAAAACAATCCTTCACGGTAGTTAAAAAACAGGATTAATTGTTGGAAAGTAGGGTTATTTAGAAAATTAGGGGTAGGATTAAAAATAATGGTTGTTTTGAAATATTAAGAGAAATAGGGGTAGTTTAAGCATAGTAGGATTAGATCGACAAATATGAAAGATGATGAATCATTTGGACTGGGTGCTACAAAAATGAACCCTTCAAAGAAGTTAAAAAATAGGGGTAATTGTTAGAAGTATGGTCTATTTAGAGAATTAGTGGTTGGATTAAAAACAAGGATTGTTTTGAAGTATAAAGAGAAGTAAGGGTAGTTTAAGTATAGTAGGGGTAGATCGACGAATATGAAAGATGATGAATTGTTTGGATTAAGTGCTGCAAAAACCAATCCTTCACAATAGTAAAAAAATAAGGGTAATTGTTGGAAGGAAAGGCTATTTAGATAATTAGGGGTAGGATTAAAAGAAGGATTGTTTTGAAGTATTAAGAGAAGAAGGGGTAGTTTAAGCATAGGAGGGGTAAATCAACAAATATGAAAGATGATGAATCATTTGGATTGGGTGGTGCAAAAACCAATCCTTCATAGTAGTTAAAAAGTAGAGGTAGTTGTTTAAATGAAGGTATATTTAGAAATTTAGGGGTAGGATTAAAAATAAGGTTTGTTTTGAAGTATTAGGAGAAGTAGTGGTAGCTAAGCATAGTAGGGGTAGATCGACAAATATGAAAGAAGATGGATCATTCGGAGTGGGTGCTCCAAAAACTAACCCTTCACAGAAATTAAAAAATAGGGGAAATTATATGAAGTAAGTGCTATTTAGAGAATTAGTGGTAGATCAAAAAGTAGTGTTGTTTTGAAGTATAAAGAGAAGTAGGGGTAGTTTAGACATAGTAGGGGTAGATCGACGAATATGAAAGATGATGAATTGTTTGGATTGGGTGCTGCAAAACCAATCCTTCACAATATTAAAAAAATAAGGGTAATTGTAGGGATGAAGGGATATTTAGAGAATTAGGGTTGGATTAAAAAGAAGGGTTGTTTTGAAATATTAAGAGAAGTAGGGGTTGTTTAAGCATAGCAGGGGTAGATCGACAAATATGAAAGATGATGAATCATTTGGATTGGGTGCTGCAAAAACCAACCCTTCACAGTTGTTAAAAAATAAGGGTAATTGTTGGAATTAAGGGCTATTTATACAATTAGGGATATAAATAAAAAAGAGGGATGTTTTGAAGTATTAAGGGAAATAGTGGTAGTTTAAGCATAGTAGGGGTAGATCGATAAATATGAAAGATGATGAATCGTTTAGATTGAGTGAGGCAAAATCCAACCCTTCACAGAAGTTAAAAAATAGAGGTAATTGTTGGAAGAAAGGGCTATTTAGATAATTAGAATTAGGATTAAAAAGAAGGTCTGTTTTGAAGTATTAAGAGGACTCGGGTTAGTTTAAGCATAGTAGGGGTAGGATTTAAAAGAAGGACTATTTTGAAGTATTAAGATAAGTAGGGGTAGTTTAAGCATTATAGTGCTAGATCGATAAATATGAAAGATGATGAATCATTTGGATTGGGTGCTGCAAAAACCAACCCTTCATAGAAGTTAAAAAACAAGTGTAATTGTTGGAACTAAGGGCTATTTAGAGAATTAGGGATAGAATTAAAAAGATGGGCTATTTTGAAGTATTATGAGAAGTAGGGGTAGTTTAAGTATAGTATGGGTAGACCGACAAACATGAAAAATGATGAATTAGAGGTAGGATTAAAAAGAAGGACTGTTTTGAAATATTAAGAGAAGTAGGGGTGGTTTAAGCATAATAGGGGTAGATCGATAAGTATGAAAGATGATGAATCATTTGGATTGGGTGCTGCAAAAACCAACCCTTTACAGAAGTTAAAAAATAGGGATACTTCTTGGAAGTATAGCCTATTTAGAGAAATAGGGGTAGGATTTAAAAGAAGAACTATTTTTAAGTATTAAGATAAGTGTGGGTAGTTTAAGCATATTAGGGGTAGATCGACAAATATGAAAGATGATAAATCATTTCTATTGGGTGTTGTAAAAACCTACCCTTCACAATAGCTTAAAAAATAAGGGTAATTGTTGGAAGTAAGGGGTATTTAGAAAATTAGGGGTAGGATTTAAAAGAAGGACTGTTTTGAAGTATTAATATAAGTAGGGGTTAAGTATAGTAGTGGTAGATCGACAAATATGAAAGATGATGAATCATTTAGATTGGGTGCTGCAAAAACCAACCCTTCACAGAAGTTAAAAAACATGGGTAATTGTTTAAAGTAAGGGATATTTAGAGAATTAGGGGTAGGATTTAAAAGAAGGACTGTTTTGAAGAAATAAGATAAGTAGGGATAGTTTAAGCATAGAAGGGGTAGATCCATAAATATGAAAGATGATGAATCATTTGGATTGGGTGCTGCAAAAACCAACGCTTCACAGAAGTTAAAAAATAAGTGTAATTGTTGGAACTAAGGGCTATTTAGAGAATTAGGGATAGGATTAAAAAGAAGGGCTATTTTGAAGTATTAGGAGAAGTAGGGATAGTTTAAGCATAGTAGGGGTAGACCGACAAATATGAAAGATGATGAATCGTTTAGATTGGGTGACACAAAAACCAACCCTTCAAAGAAGTTAAAAAATAGATGTAATTGTTGGAAGTAAGTGATATTTAGAGAATTAGAGGTAGGATTAAAAAGAAGGACTGTTTTGAAGTATTAAGAGAAGTAGGGGTAGTTTAAGCATAGTAGGGGTGCATCGACAAGTATGAAAGATGATGAATCTTTTGGATTGGGTGCTGCAAAAACCAACCCTTCAAAGAAGTTAAAAAATAGGGATAATTGTTGGAAGTGTGGCTCATTTAGAGAATTAGGGGTAGTATTTAAAAGAAAGACTGTTTTGAAGTATTAAGATAAGTATGGGTAGTTTAAGCATAGTAGGGGTAGATCGACAAATATGAAAGATGATGAATCATTTTGATTGGGTGCTACAAAAACCAAACCTTCACAGAGGTTAAAAAATAGGGGTAATTGTTGGAAGTAAGGGCTATTTATAGAATAAGGGATAGAATCAAAAAGAAGCATTGTTTTG
Source organism: Allium sativum (assembly GCA_030737875.1). Lineage (NCBI taxonomy): Eukaryota > Viridiplantae > Streptophyta > Magnoliopsida > Asparagales > Amaryllidaceae > Allium > Allium sativum. Next base: position 301,532,119 of record CM060918.1, on the reverse strand, counting down.
AAGTATTAAGAGGAGTAGGCGTAGTTTAAGCATAGTTGGGGTAGATCAACTAATATGAAAGATGATGAATCATTTGGATTGGGTGTTGCAAAACCCGATCCTTCTCAATAGTTAAAAAATAGGGGTAATTATTGGAAAGAAGAGTTATTTAGAGAATTAGGGGTAGGATTAAAAAAAAGTTTTGTTTTGAAGTACTAAGAGAAGTAGGGGCAGTTTAAGCATAACAGGGGTAGATCGACAATTATGAAAGATGATGAATCATTTGGATTAGGTGCTCCAAAAACCAACCCTTCACAGAAGTTAAAAAATAGGTGTAATTGTTGGAAGTAATGGATATTTAGAGAATTAGTGGTAGGATTAAAAAGAAGGGTTGTTTTGAAGTATAAAGAAAAGTAGGGGAAGTTTAAGCATGGTAGGGGTAGATCAACGAATATGAAAGATGACGAATTGTTTGGATTAGGTGCTGCAAAAACCAGTCCTTCACAATAATTAAAAAAATAAGGTTAGTTGTTGGAATGAAGGGCTATTTAGAAAAATAGGGGTAGGATTAAAAAGAATGGTTGTTTTGAAGTATTAAGAGAAGTTGGGGTAGTTTAAGCGTAGCAGGGGTAGATCGACAAATATGAAAGATGATGAATCATTTGGATTGGGTGCTGTAAAAACCAACCCTTCACAGTAGTTAAAAAATAAGGGTAATTGTTGGAAGTAAGGGCTATTTAGAGAATTAGGGGTAGGATTTAAAAAAGGACTGTTTTCAAGTATTAAGATAAGTAGGGGTAGTTTAAGCGAAGTAGGGGTAGATTGACAAATATGAAAGATGATGAATCATTTGGATTGGATGCTGCAAAAACCAACCCTTTACAAATTTTAAAAATAGGGGTGATTGTTTAAAGAAAGTGATATTTATAGAATTAGGGGTAGGATTTAAAAGAATGATTGTTTTGAAGTATTAAGATAAGTAAGGGTAGTTTAAGCATAGTAGTGATAGATCGACAAATATGAAAGAGGATGAATCATTTGGATTGAATGCAGCAAAAACCAACCCTTCACAGTAGTAAAAAAATAAGGATGATTGTTGGAACTAAGGGCTATTTAAATAATTAGGGATAGAATTAAAAAGAAGGGCTATTTTGAAGTATTAAAAAAAGTTCGGGTAGTTTAAGCATAGTATTGGAAGATCGACTAACATGAAAGATGATGAATCGTTCAGATTGGGTGATGCAAAAACCAACCCTTTCACAGAAGTTAAAAAATAGAGGTAACTGTTGGAAATAAAGGCTATTTAGAGAATTATAGACAGGATTAAAAAGAAGGATTGTTTTGAAGTATTAAGAGAAGTTGGGGGTAGTTTAAGCATTGTAGGGGTAGATCGACAAATATGAAAGATGATCAATCATTTGGATTGGTTCCTGCAAAAAAACAACCGTTCGCAGAATTTAAAAAATAGGGATAATTGTTGGAAGTAATGGCTATTTATAGAACAAGGGGTAGGATTTAAAAGAAGGACTATTTTGAAGTATTAAAATAAGTATGGGTAGTTTAACTATAGTAGGGGTAGATCGACAAATATGAAATATGATGAATAATTAGGATTGGGTGCTACAAATTCCAAACCTTCATAGAAGTTAAAAAAATAGGGGTAATTATTGGATGTAAGGGATATTTAGAGAAATAAGGGTAGGATTAAAAAGAAGCGTTGTTTTGAAGTATTAAGAGAAGTAATGGTAGTTTAAGCATAGCAGGGGTAGATCGACAAATATGAAAGATGATGAATCGATTGGATTGGGTGCTATAAAAACCAGTCCTTCACAGTAGTTAAAAAATAGTGGTAATTATTGGAAAGAAGGGCTATTTAGAGAATTAGGGATATGATTAAAAATAAGGATTGTTTTGAAGTATTAAGAGAAGTAGGGGTTGTTTAAGCATAGTAGGGGTAGATCGGCAAATATGAATGATGATGAATCATTTGGATTGTGTGCTCCAAAAACCAAACCTTCACAGAAGTGAAAAAATAGGAGTAAATTTGGGAGGTACGGGCTATTTAGATAATTAATGGTAGGATTAAAAATAAGGGTTGTTTTGAAGTATAAAGAGAAGTAGGGGTAGTTTAAGCATAGTAGGGGTAGATCGACAAATACGAAAGATGATGACTCATTTGGATTGGGTGCTATAATAACCAACCCTTCAAAGTAGTTAAATAATAAGGGTAATTGTTGGAAGTAAGGGCTATTTAGGGAATTAGGGGTAGGATTTAAAAGAAGGGCTGTTTTGAAGTATTAAGATAAGTAGGGGTTGTTCAAGCATAGTAGGGGTAAATCGACAAATATGAAAGATGATGAATCATTTAGATTAGGTGCTGCAAAAACCAACCCTTCACAGAAGTTAAAAAATGTGGGTAATTGTTGAAATAAGGGATATTTAGGGAATTTGGGGTAGGATTTAAAAGAAGGGCTGTTTTGAAGTATTAAGATAAGTTGGGGTAGTTTAAGCATAGAAGGGGTAGATCGATAAATATGAAAGATGATGAATCATTTGGATTGGGAGCTGCAAAAACCAACCCTTCACAGAAGTTAAAAAATAAGTGTAATTATTGGAACTAAGGGCTATTTAGAGAATTAAGGATAGGATTAAAAAGAAGGGCTATTTTGAGGTATTAGGAGAAGTAGCGGTAGTTTAAGCATAGTATGGGTAGACCGACAAATATGAAAGATGATGAATCGTTTAGATTGGGTGTTGCAAAAACCAACCCTTCAAAGAAGTTAAAAAATAGGGGTAATTGTTGAAAGTAAGGGATATTTAGAGAATTAGAGGTAGGATTAAAAAGAAGGATAGGGATAGGATCAAAAAGAAGCGTTGTTTTGAAGTATCAAGAGATGTAGGCATAATTTAAGAATAGTTGGTGTATATCAACAAGTATGAAAGATGATGAATCATTTGGACTGGGTGCTGCAAAACCCAATCCTTCACAGTAGTTAAAAAATTGGGGTAACTTTTGGAAAGAAGGGTTATTTAGAGAATTAGGGGTAGGATTAAAAATAAGTTTTGTTTTGAAGTATTAAGAGAATTAGGGGTAGTTTAAGCATAACACGGGTATATCGACAAATATGAAAGATGAAGAATCATTTAGATTAGGTGCTCCAAAAACAAACCCTTCACAGAAGTTAAAAAATAGGTGTAACTGTTGGAAGTAAGGGCTATTCAGAGAATTAGTGGTAGGAGTAAAAACAAGGGTTGTTTTGAAGTATATAGAAAAGTAGGGGTAGTTTAAGCATAGTAGGGGTTGATCGACGAATATGAAAGGTGATGAATTGTTTGGATTAGGTGCTGCAAAAACCAGTCCTTCACAATACTAAAAAAAATAGGGGTAGTTGTTGGAAGGAATGGATATTTAGGGACTTAGGTGCAGGATTAAAAAGAAGGGTTGTTTTGAAGTATTAAGAGAATTTGCGGTAGTTTAAGCACAGCAGGGGTAGATCGACAAATATGAAAGATGATGAATCATTTGGATTAGGTGCTATAAAAACCAACCCTTCACAGTAGTTAAAAAATAAGGGTAATTGTTGGAAGTAAGGTCTGTTTAGAGAATTAGGGGTAGGATTAAAAAAAAGGACTATTTCAAAGTATTAAGATAAGTATGGGTAGTTTAAGCATAGTAGGGGTAGATCAACAAATATGAAAGATGATGAATCATTTGGATTGGTTGTTGCAAAAACCAACCCTTCATAGTACTTAAAAAATTAGAGTATTTGTTGGAAGTAAGGGCTATTTAGATAATCAGGGATATGAATAAAAAGAAGGGATATTTAGAGAATTAGGGATATGATTAAAAAGAAGGGCTATTTAGATCGACCAATATGAAAGATGATGAATCATTTGGATTGGGTGCTGTAAGAACCAACCATTCACAATAGTTAAAAAATAAGTGTAATTGCTGGAAGTAAGGGCTATTTAGAGAAATGAGGGTAGTATTTAAAAGATAGACTGTTTTGACGTATTAAGATAAGTAGGGGTAGTTTAAGCATAGTAGGGGTAGATCGGCAAATGTGAAAGATGATGAATCATTTGGATTGGGTGCTACAAAAACCAACCCTTCACAGAAGTTAAAAACTATGGGTAATTGTTGTAAGTAAGGGCTATTTAGAGAATTAGGGGGAGGATTTAAAAGAAGAACTGTTTTGAAGTATTAAGATAAGTAGGGGTTGTTTAACTATAGTAGGGGTAGATTGACAAATATGAAGTTGATGTATCATTTGGATTGGGTGCAGCAAAAACCAACCCTACACAGTAGTTAAAAAATAAGGCTAATTGATGGAACTAAGGGCTATTTAGAGAATTAGGGATAGGATTAAAAAGAAGGGCTATTTTGAAGTATTAAAAGAAGTAGGTGTAGTTTAAGCGTAGTAGGGGTAGACCGACAAATATAAAAGATGGTGAATCGTTTAGATTGGGTGATGCAAAAACCAAACCTTCACAGAAGTTAAAAAATAGGGGTAAATGTTGGTAGTAAGGGCTATTTATAGAATTAGAGGTAGGATTAAAAATAAGGAATGTTTTGAAGTATTAAGATAAGTATGGGTAGTTTAAGCAGAACAGGGGTAGATCGACAAATATGAAAGATGAGAAATAATTTGGATTGGGTGCTACAAAAACCAACCCTTCACAAATGTGAAAAACGGGGTAGTTGTTGGAAGAAAGGGCTATTTAGAGAATTAGTGGTGGGACTAAAAATAAGAGTTTTTTTTGAAGTATAAAGAGAAGTTGGGGTAGTTTGAGCATAATATGGGTAGATCGACGAATATGAAAGACGATAAATTGTTTGGATCGGTTGCTGCAATAACCTAACCTTCACAATAGTAAAAAAATAGGGGTAATTTTTGAAAGGAAGGGATATTTAGATAATTATGGGTAGGATTAAAAAGTAGGGTTGTTTTGAAGTATTAAGAGAAGTTGGGGTAGTTTAAGCATAGTAGGGGTAGATCGACAATTATGGAGGATGATGAATCATTTGGATTGGGTGCTGCAAAAACCAACCCTTCACAGTTGTTAATAAATAAGGGTAATTGTTGGAAGTAGGGGCTATTTATAAAATTAGGAGTACGTTTTAAAATAAGGGCAATTTTTAAGTATTAAGAAAAGTAGGGGTAGATCGACAAATATGAAAGATGATGAATCGTTTAGATTGGGTGCTGCAAAAACCAACACTTTATAGAGGTTTAAAAATAAGGGTATTTACTGGAAGTAAGGGCTATTTAGAAAATTAGATGTAGGATTAAAAAGAAGGACTATTTTGAAGTACTAAGAGAAGTAGGGGTAGTTTAAGCATAGTAGGGGTAGATCGACAAATATGAAAGACGATGAATCATTTGGATTGGGTGCTGCAAAAACCAAACCTTCACAGAAGTTAAAAAAGAGCGTTAATTGTTAGAAGTAAGGGGTTATTTATAGAATTATAGGTAGGATTTAAAAGAAGGATTGTTTTGAGGTATTAACATAAGTATGGGTAATTTAATCATAGTAGGGATAGATCGAAAAATATGATAAATGATGAATTGTTTGGATTGGGTGCTGCAAAAATCTATCCTTCACAATAGTAAGAAAATAAGGGTAATTGTTGGAAGGAATGGCTATTTAGATAATTAGGGGTAGGATTAAAAAGAAGGGCTATTTTGAAGTTTTAAGAGAAGTATGGGCCGTTTAAGCATTGTAGGGGTAGATCGACAAATATGAAAGATGATGAATCATTTGGATTGGGTGGAGCAAAAACCAACCCTTCATAGAAGTTAAAAAATTGGGATAATTGTTGGATGTAATGGCTATTTAGGGAATTAGGGGTAACACGTAAAAGAAGGATTGTTTTGAAGTATTAAGATAAGTATGGGTAGTTTAAGCATAGTAGGGTTATATCGACGAATATGAAAGATGATGAAAATTTTTGATTAGGTGCTGCAAAATCCAACCCTTCACATAAGTTAAAAAATAGGGGTAATTGTTATAACTAAGGGCTATTTAAAGAATTAGGAGTAGGATTAAAAAGAAGCATTGTTTTGAAGTATTAAGAGAAAAGGGTACTTTAAGCATTGTAAAGGTAGATCGACAAATATGAAAGATGACGAATCGTTTGGATTGGGTGCTGCAAAAACCAATCCTTCACAGTAGTTAAAAAATAGGGGTAATCGTTTGAAAGAAGGGCTATTTCTAGAATTAGGGGTAGGATTAAAAAGAAGGGTTGTTTTGAATTATTAAGGGAAGTAGGGTTAGTTTGAGCATAGTAGGGGTAGATCAACAAATATGAAAGATTATGAATTATTTGGATTGGGTGCTCCAAAGACCAACCCTTCACAGAAGTTAAAAAAATAGGGGTAATTGTTCCCAATAAGGGATATTTAGATAATTATGGGTAGGATTAAAAAGAAGTATTTTTTTGAAGTATAAAAAAAGTAGGAGTAGTTTAAGCATAGTAGGGGTAAATCGACGAATATGGAAGATGATGAATTTTTTGGATTGGGTGCTGCAAAAACCAATCCTTCACAATAGTACAAAATAGGGGTAATTGTTGGAAGGAAGGACTATTTAGAGAATTAGGAGTAGGATGATATAGAAGGGCTGGTTTGAAGTATTAAGAAAAGTAGGGGTAGTTTAAGCATAGTATGGGTAGATTGACAAATGTGAAAGATGATGAATCATTTGGATTGGCTGCTACAAAAACTAACCCATCACAGTAGTTATAAAATAAGGGTAATTGTTGGAAGTAAGGACTATTTAGAGAGTAGGGATAGGGTTAAAAAGTTGGGCTTTTTTGAAGTATAAAGAGAAGTAGGGGTAGTTCAAGCATAGTAGGGGTGGATCGACATATATGAAAGATGATGAATCATTTGGATTGGGTGCTGCAAAAACCAATCCTTCACAATAGTTAAAAAATAGGGGTAGTTGTTGGAAAGAAGTGCTATTTAGAGAATTTGGGGTAGGATTAAAAAGAAAGGTTGTTTTGAAGTATTAAGGGGAGTAGGGGTAGTTTAAGCGCAGTATGGGTAGATCGACAAATATGAAAGATGATGAATCAGTTGAATTGGTTGCTCCAAAAACCAATCATTCATAGAAGTCAAAAAATAGGGGCAATTGTTGGTTGTAAGGGCTATTTAGAGAATTAGTGGTAGGATTAAAAAGAAGGGTTGTTTTGAAGAATAAAGAGATGTAGGGGTAGTTTAAGCATAGTAAGGGTAGATCGACGAATATGAAAGATAATGAATTGTTTGGATTGGGTGCTGCAAAAACTAATACTTCACAATAGTAAAAAATGGGGTAATTGTTGGAAGGTAGTTGAAACACTCCACCTTCGTTAAGGTCACTCACAAAGGGAATGCATTAACTTCAATGGAGCATCATAAGTGTGTAGAACAGATAAATTACAAAACAGACAAAATTTAAATAGCGGAAAATAAATAAAACTTTAACTTATTGATAAAACAGCAGCTTGGTAACACAACTTGTACAAAGATTGTTTTCCAGCACCAAAACACCAATACCCATTACAAAAAAGCATCTGTCTTGTTTAACAAAATAAAGAAGCATGAAATGACAATGATATTCCCTAACAAAGCATGAGTCAGCCATAGCTGCGGAAAGGAGAGTCCAAAGCAATACATCGTCTATTTTCGAGCTTGGAAAGAAAACTGAGCTAAGTGGTAATATTCCCTCCCTATGAACCTAGGGGTGAGAGGGGATGGAAGAAAAGAGAACAAAACAAAACAGAGTCAGACATAAAAGCTGTTAAGTCCAGTGACTTTCAGCGTGTAAATAGGTAAAAGCATCTTGATATGGATAAACTAGATACGAGTCATAAACATTATAATAAGCATAGCAAGACAACAAATGAGCTTTGGTTCTTTCTCTAATTTCCTATTTTCTCTGCACCACCCAACTAGCATCCTAACTAGTGTCTTTTATAGAACGATACGTATTGCCTACTAGTTTCCTAACTAGTATCCTGTGAAAAAGGATCCGTATCCCCTACTAGTGTCCCAACTATCCTATGTTATATAATAAGGTGATCCTAACCCCGCAATTGTGGCAGCCTTCGGGTGTACATCTAGTATGAGGATCTTACCTCAATCAACCTAATTGCCATGAAGATGTTAGATCTGTACTTCTATTAATTTTCCTTATGTTTGTATCAATCGACACTCTCTTGCGTGTAGATACCCTATGCTGGTCCCACCATAAGGTGTATCAATCCCTATGATAGCAAACCGACACGATTCAAGATGCATAGTGTATACCTACTAGTACCCCGTGCATGCTTTTTCTACTCCAGAGTACGTGCACGCCCGTAATCCGTCAGAACCTACACTGATGTACCCCCTGCCGCTATTTTGACTGCTTAAAATCAGCCCAGTAATCGTGCCCTACCCTGCCTAGTTCAGGGTACCGTGATAAATCTAAGTGGGTTACTGCTGAAATGGGTCCCCGTTACTAGGGTTCCCTAGGGTCTATTCGTATACCCCCAAAATTGGCTAAGTGTTATCTATCCATTCAAGTTAACTTAACTTATCCACACGTCATGTCATGTTGGTTAAGTGTTTCTTACTAACTTAACCCTTCTCATTCATCATGTTGTAATTGGTTAAGTGTTTTATATTAACTTAACCCTATTCATTCATCATATTATATTTGTTAAGTGTTTCCCCTTAGCTTAACCCCATTCGTTCATCTTGTTATATAGGTTAAGTGTTTCCCGTTGACTTAACCCCACTCGTTCATCATGTTATATTGGTTAAGTGTTGCCCTCTTGAGTTTACTTAACCCTACCACTAGAAACACCCCACCTCCGTTAGGGTCACTCTCAAAGGGAATGCCCTAATTTTGGTGGAGGTTTATAAGTATAAGTCACGGATATACAAGACAGGTATAATAACACATATTTTTGAACAGCAGAAAACAACAACTTTTATTTCATCAAAATACGTGTTACACAAACCATGCCATAATTGTCTTACAACACTTCCAAAATCATAACTGTCTTGATTACATTATTTAAAGAAGCCTGAAGAAAACATAAATAAACTGCGAAAGTCCCCTAATTGCTGTCCAAAGCCATAGTCCAAAACGGAAAAGATCCAAGCAATACATTTTTTCTCTTCAAGCTGGATGTGAAAACTGGTCAAGCTGCGGTATTCCCTCCCAAAGAACCTGGGGGGGGGGGGGGGGGAACGAAAGAAAAAGAGGCGAAAGGAAAAGGGTCATTCATAAAGACTGAGTAAGTCCTAGTGACTTTCAGTGTAAAAACGGTTAAAACAACATGTCATGTATGAACTGGAACTAAACTCAAGAATGATGTCAAGGTGGACAAGATAGACTAAGGTGATCTTGATAAGTCAAGACAAGTCAAATAAAGCATCGCATATTCAAGATTCGTTGCCTCGACTGTACTAGTATACTAAGCCAAGGTCACAAGTTAATCACGAAATAAATCCCATGGCCCAATATCATGAAATGACCCTGAAACGGGGTCTGACCCAAATACGGGGTCCTACGTAACGCTTATCTAGTCGATCGGCTCCCTACAAGTTCTAGCTCGTCAAGTGTCCGTGTCATACGGCTAATCACGAATGTAGTCACCTGTGCTGGGTCCACCTTCGGGTGTATCAGCCCTAGGGTGTCAACCCCTGACACGATTCAAGATGCACAGATAAATCTACGGATACCCAGTGTCTGCCCCGGAATACGTGCACGACCGTAGTCCACCGAACCTACACTGGCGTACCCCACTGCCGTCGTTCACCTCTTACAATCAGCCCTGTAATCGTTCCCCACCCGGCCTAGCCCCAGGGTACCTTGATACATCTAGAGGGTTACTGCTGAAAAGGGTCGTGTCTAGGGTTTCGCCTAACAGATTAGGTCATGTAATTCGTGACCTAACCCGCCTAACCGATTAAGTCATGTAATTCGTGACTTAATCCTTTTCTAGTCTAGTCATGTCAAGGTGGTTAAGTACGTCATTTAAGTTCACGACTTACCCCGCCTACGTGTCATATCAAGTTGGCTAAGTGTTGTCGTTTCCAGTTCATGACTTAGCCCTACGAATCGTGTTCAAGTTGGTTAAGTTGTCTTTTCATGTTCATGACTTAACCCTAATTGGCATTAATTGATTCGTTAATGCACCGAACCACTCACATTAGATCCTGTTGTTCGTAGCCACTGGATTTGCCGGGCGGTTCCGGGCAGGTTTATGCTACGAACTCAACCCAACCTCGGGTTACAAGCGCGATGTGACCAACTACCCACAGTGGATCCTATTGTTTGTAGCAACTGGATTTGCCGGGCGGTTCCGGGCAGATTTACACTACAAACTCAACCCAACCTCGAGTTGGCCACTTTCTTGTTTTCTAAAGTCATGCCCATGTTCTTATCAGATTTTGTGCTATTTCCATAGCATGTTCATATGTCAATTTCGTGCCCAACTAAGGCATGTTTTAAGTCAAGTTACGGCATGTTCAAGTCAAGTTTTCGTGCCATATTTCATGTTCTACTTATGCCAAATTTCACGGTTTATGACTATAATCAATTCATGTTTTGCCTGTTCTACCCAATCGTATCCCCAACGTATATAAACGTACTTCGTTCTGAAGCATGAACAATTCAAGAGATAGAGGGGAATAACACCAAACATGTGATAAGCATATGTGAAAATTCCAACATCACTTGCATAATATACAGGCTATAACATATCACATGGTTTCAATACTAGCATGATAACTTGGCATAGTAATGGTTCCAACTTAGTTTAACATGATGATTTCATCATAGGCATAATAATTATTGCGGGCATAATAATTATTGCGGGCATAATAATTATTTTATTACAAACATGAAACATTAAAGGCATGGTAATCCTAATAGGCATAGTGGATCCAAATTCAGCATTTTTAACATAATGATTCTCATCTAACATCATAAACATAATGATTCCAATTTAGCATTTTTAACAAAATGATTCTCATCTAACATTATAAACATGATGATTCCAATTTAGCATTTTTATTATAATGATTCTCATTTAACATTATAAACATAATGATTCCAACTTAACATTTTTAACATAGTGATTCTCATCTAACATTATAAACATAATGATTCCAACTTTTCATCATAACCTAGCAGTTCCCAATTTTTCATTAAATCATTATATGTATATTAACATCACAGGCATAGTTCCATCAACAGTCATAGACATGGTTTAGTTAGCATCATAGGCATGGTTTAATCAATATAAAGATTTCAATAAACATAGTGATTCCATGGACATGTATTAGTCCAACTTGCCAAACAATTAAGCCCAAGTGATTCATAACAACATAAAAATCATGACAAGTTTAACTTGCAACGTTGCCATAGCAATATACCCAAATTATAATTCAAAGATAAACAATATAAACATGGATTAACAATAGTTCCTAAGTCCGGTTTCAATTCATGGCATGTCCATATTGTTTTTAGCGTTTTTGCCTAAAAAGTAACATAGAACTTACAATATGAAGCAAATAATCCAAATGAAAATCCCAAATCAAATAGCCCCAAATTCGTTGTCTAAAGCGTCGTAGTTGTTGTAGCTTCTAGTTGTAGCCTTCAAGAATGGTCCTTCATCTTCTATAATTTTGTTCTTTGTATTTTTAATTCAGAGCTCTAGGTTTAATGGCCGCGGCCTGAGGCTAAAATGAAATAGTCTGATTTAGGCTAGGTCTTAGGTTCTTTTTATAGTGTTTGCAAGTTGATTTAGACTGTCGATGGAGCTTGATTCAATAATAGCCGTTTGTTTGAAGGAGAGGCCAATCAGGAGCTGACACCTAGCCCTAGTGACAAGGCAAGGCTCAGAAAATCGACCAAACACAGACCAGGCCAGCCAAGACCTAACCAGCCAGCATATTCTGACCTGGGCGCACATGGCAGGTGCGCCAGGCTAAAAATGCACTTGCGCACTTCCCAAGTGCGCCAGTTCATTTTTGTTCTGGCGCACTTCCCAAGTGCGCCAGTGCATTCTGACCCGTTTTCTGGTTTTTCACCCAACTTCGTCCGTCCATATCTTCTTTATACGATATCCGTTTTACGCAAACTCGGACTCTATCTCAAGCAGATTTCCGAGACGAACGCAATGGCATATCCCGTTTCCCTTAATTCTTTGATTTGAAATTATTTATACATTAATTTGTGAATCTCACTGTTATAGAATACACGGGGTGTTACATTCTCCCCCACTTAAAAGGATTTCGTCCCCGAAATCTTCAAGTTCAGGAAGAATGTACATCCTAACATCCAAACATCCATCTACTCATCCATCAAACACGAATATCCATTGTCCTTAAAAGACTTATAATGCTTCATGATCATATGCGAAGTGTGTGTACATGTAATTATCTAATGCAAAATCAGGCGGTCTACTGATTCAGTTGACCTCCTTAATGCGAATTATATAAGTGCCATGAATCCATTATGTATGCAAATTCTCCTATTCATGGTTCTACATGAGTGCTCAACCGTTCATATAAATGCAACTTCCATATGACAACACATTATACTTCAACCATATACGAATAAATACATTTATGCATATGCAACATGAAAATGTGTCTGAGCCGATCTATTGCCTAATGTGTATTCATTCATCCACGAGCAACCACTTGCGACCACTTGCAACCATTTCGCAATCATAACATGTTTCAATTACATGTTTACATCCGAAAAAATTCTACCTATGGTTCTCAAGATAGGATCGAGGAGAGAAATAAGATAAAACAAAGCATCTAGAAGAAGTTAACGATGTACCCCCAGATGATCCGGTCTGCTTCTTAGGGCAGTCTTTGCTGATGTGTCCAGTCTCCCCGCAATGAAAACATTCAACATGCTTTCTCTTCCTCTTTCTACAATCCTTGGCTATGTGCCCTTCCGTACCACAGAAATTGCATTTCCTTTTATCACGTAAGTTGTTGTTCTTGCCACCTTTCTCGGAGTCTACCTTCTTATTCTTAGAATCGTTGGGCTTGACCTCTTTCTTCCCCTGAGAGTTTTCTGCCTCTGTCTCCTTCTTGCCCTTATCTTCTTCGTTCAGCAATGCCATCTGCACCAACCTTTCATACGTAGCTCCCATGGGTATATGGGTCATGGCCAAACTGTGTAATGGCTCATTCAACCCATTGACAAAGCGGAGAGCCTTCTTGTGCGGGGTGTTGACTAGGTCCAGTCCGAACCTAGCCAGCTCATCGAATTGATTAACATACTCTTTGACTGTCATATTCCCTTGCTTAAGAAATAAGAATTTTTCCAACTGAAGACTCCTTTCAGCTTTTGAGAGAAATTTAGCCTCAAACCTTGCCCTAAAGTCCTCCCATGTTTCCACTGGTATTTCTCACCAGTAGGAAGCTTCAGCTTTAAGTAGCCATACTTCCAGTTGTACTTTCTTCCTATCTTCTACCTCAAAGATGATGAATAAGTCCTTGGTTTCTTTCAGCCAATTTCTAGAAGCCACGAAGGACTCAGTTCCATGAAAATCCTTTCCTCCCATAGCTTTAAAATCTTTACATATCTTAGAAAAAGTGTTTCCCCGCGGAGGAGGTGGAGGAAGAGGTGCTGCTGCAGCCGGATGATTCGCTGCAGCTGGGGGAGGAGGAACGGTAGGGCATGGCTGAGTGGCCCTTGCTTCTAAGAATCGTCTAAACCAACCAGGTATTGGTACACCCTCTGGCAAGTTAAGTTCTTCGGACATACTGAAACAAAAAGGATAGATTCAAAACGAAGGATAAGAGATAGTACCTATGGCTTTGGGGGACTTTGCCTTTTTAAAATAAAATAATATTTTATCTTTTAAAGAAGCTTCTTTAAATTTTCTTTTGAAAATAAAATTTCAAAACTTTTTATCTTATCTGGTAAACCTATGCTCTGATACCAAGTGAAACACCCCACCTCCGTTAGGGTCACTCTCAAAGGGAATGCCCTAATTTTGGTGGAGGTCTATAAGTATAAGTCACAGATATAAAAGACAGATATAATAACACATATTTTTGAACAGCGGAAAACAACAACTTTTATTTCATCAAAATACGTGTTACACAAACCATGCCATAATTGTCTTACAACACTTCCAAAATCATAACTGTCTTGATTACATTATTTAAAGAAGCATGAAGAAAACATAAATAAACTGCAAAAGTCCCCTAATTGCTGTCCAAAGCCATAGTCCAAAGCCATAGTCCAAAACGGAAAAGATCCAAGCAATACATTCTTTCTCTTCAAGTTGGATGTGAAAACTGGTCAAGCTACGGTATTCCCTCCCTGAGAACCTGGGGGGGGGGGGGGAACGAAAGAAAAAGAGGCGAAAGGAAAAGGGTCAGTCATAAAGACTAAGTAAGTCCTAGTGACTTTCAGTGTAAAAACGGTTAAAACAACATGTCATGTATGAACTGGAACTAAACTCAAGAATGATGTCAAGGTGGACAAGATAGACTAAGGTGATCATGATAAGTCAAGACAAGTCAAATAAAGCATCGCATGTTCAAGATTCGTTGCCTCGACTGTACTAGTATACTAAGCCCAGGTCATAAGTTAATTATGAAATAAATCACATGGCCCAATATCATGAAATGAACCTGAAACGGGGTCTGACCCAAATACGGGGTCCTAAGTAACGCTTATCTAGTCGATCGGCTCCCTACAAGTTCTAGCTCGTCAAGTGTCCGTGTCATACGGCTAATCATGAATGTAGCCACCTGTGCTGGGTCCACCTTCGGGTGTATCAGCCCTAGGGTGTCAACCCCTGACACGATTCAAGATGCACAGATAAATCTACGGATACCCAGTGTCTGCCCCGGAATACATGGACGACCGTAGTCCACCGAACCTACACTGGCGTACCCCACTGCCGTCGTTCACCTCTTACAATCAGCCCAGTAATCGTGCCCCGCCCGGCCTAGCCCCATGGTACCTTGATACATCTAGAGGGTTACTGCTGAAAAGGGTCGTGTCTAGGGTTTCGCCTAATAGATTAGGTCATGTAATTCGTGACCTAACCCGCCTAACCGATTAAGTCATGTAATTCGTGACTTAATCCTTTTCTAGTCTAGTCATGTCAAGGTGGTTAAGTATGTCATTTAAGTTCGCGACTTACCCCGCCTACGTGTCATGTCAAGTTGGCTAAGTGTTGTCGTTTCCAGTTCATGATTTAGCCCTACGAATCGTGTTCAAGTTGGTTAAGTTGTCTTTTCATGTTCATGACTTAACCCTAATTGGCATTAATTGATTCATTAATGCACCGAACCACTCACATTGGATCCTGTTATTCGTAGCCACTGGATTTGCCGGGCAGTTCCGGGCAGGTTTACGCTACAAACTCAACCCAACTTCGGGTTACAAGCGCGATGTGACCAACTACCCACATTGGATCCTATTGTTTGTAGCAACTGGATTTGTCGGGCGGTTCCGGGCAGATTTACACTACAAACTCAACCCAACCACGAGTTGGCCACTTTCTTGTTTTCTAAAGTCATGCCCATGTTCTTATCAGATTTTGTGCTATTTCCATAGCATGTTCATATCTCAATTTCGTGCCCAACTAAGGCATGTTTTAAGTCAAGTTATGGCATGTTCAAGTCAAGTTTTCGTGCCACATTTCATGTTCTACTTATGCCAAATTTCACGGTTTATGATTATAATCAATTCAAGTTTTGCCTATTCTACCCAATCGTATCCCCAACGTATATAAACGTACTTCGTTCTCAAGCATAAAAAATTCAAGAGATAGAGGGGAATAACACCAAACATGTGATAAGCATATGTGAAAATTCCAACATCACTTGCATAATATACAGGCTATAACATATCACATGGTTTCAATACTAGCTTGATAACTTGGCATAGTAATGGTTCCAACTTAGTTTAACATGATGATTTCATCATAGGCATAATAATTATTGCGGGCATAATAATTATTTTATTACAAACATGAAACATTAAAGGCATGGTAATCCTAATAGGCATAGTGGATCCAAATTCAGCATTTTTAACATAATGATTCTCATCTAACATCATAAACATAATGATTCCAATTTAGCATTTTTAACAAAATGATTCTCATCTAACATTATAAACATGATGATTCCAATTTAGCATTTTTATTATAATGATTCTCATTTAACATTATAAACATAATGATTCCAACTTAACATTTTTAACATAGTGATTCTCATCTAACATTATAAACATAATGATTCCAACTTTTCATCATAACCTAGCAGTTCCCAATTTTTCATTAAATCATTATATGTATATTAACATCACAGGCATAGTTCCATCAACAGTCATAGACATGGTTTAGTTAGCATCATAGGCATGGTTTAATCAATATAAAGATTTCAATAAACATAGTGATTCCATGGACATGTATTAGTCCAACTTGCCAAAAAATTAAGCCCAAGTGGTTCATAACAACATCAAAATCATGACAAGTTTAACTTGCAACGTTGCCATAGCAATATCCCCAAATTATAATTCAAAGATAAATAATATAAACATGGATTAACAATAGTTCCTAAGTCCGGTTTCAATTCATGGCATGTCCATATTGTTTTTAGCGTTTTTGCCTAAAAAGTAACATAGAACTTACAATATGAAGCAAATAATCCAAATGAAAATCCCAAATCAAATAGCCCCAAATTCGTTGTCTAAAGCGTCGTAGTTTTTGTAGCTTCTAGTTGTAGCCTTCAAGAATCATCCTTCATCTTCTATAATTTTGTTCTTTGTATTTTTAATTCAGAGCTCTAGGTTTAATGGCGGCGGCCTGAGGCTAAAATGAAATAGTATGATTTAGGCTAGGTCTTAGGTTCTTTTTATAGTTTTTGCAAGTTGATTTAGACCGTCGATGGAGCTTGATTCAATAATAGCCATTCGTTTGAAGGAGAGGCCAATCAGGAGCTGACACCTAGCCCTAGTGACAAGGCAAGGCTCATAAAATCGACCAAACACAGACCAGGCCAGCCAAGACCGGACCAGCCAGCACATTCTGACCTAGGCGCACTTGGCAGGTGCGCCAGGCTAAAAATGCACTGGCGCACTTCCCAAGTGCGCCAGTTCATTTTTGTTCTGGCGCACTTCCCAAGTGCGCCAGTGCATTCTAACCCGTTTTCTGGTTTTTCGCCCAACTTCGTCCGTCAATATCTTCTTCATACGATATCCGTTTTACGCAAACTCGGACTCTATCTCAAGTAGAATTCCGAGACGAATGCAATGGCTTATCCCGTTTCCCTTAATTCTTTGATTTGAAATTAGTTATACTTTAATTTGTGAATCTCACTGTTATAGAATACACGGGGTGTTACACCACTTGTCATGTTACACTGGTTAAGTGTTGCCCTTTTGTGTTACTTAACCCTACCACTTGTCATGTTACAATGGTTAAGTGTTTCCCTATCACACATCATGTTATATTTGTTACGTCTTGCCCTCTTGTGTTAACTTAATCCTACCATTCTTAGCATGTCCGTTCATTAGCGTTAATTCATTAATGCCTCAACCTCTCACATTAGAACTGTTGTTTGTGGTTCCTAGATGTGCCGGACGGTTCCGGGCAGACTTGTACTGCAAACTCATTCTAACCTTGGGTTTTGGGCTTAATGCGCTAACCTCTCACTTTAGATCTATATTGTTGCGGTCGCTGGATGTGCCGGGTGGTTCCGGGAAGTCTTACTTCGCAACTCAATCTGACCTCGGGTTAGGCATGTTCATCTTTAGCCAATTTACATATTTACTATACATGTCCAAGTCTAGAATTTATATGCTAATGATCCCAAATTCAATAGCTAGTCATGTTCCAATTCCCAAGTTATGTCCAACAAATTCAATTACAAGTTATTACTCAAAATAGGTTACACCCAATCTTCCCAAATATGAAATAATAGTCATGCCCTAAAATCAGAATATACATTATGCTTGGCATCCCATCCAATAGTTATGCCTAATCTAGATTTAATATTCCAATTTATAGTTTTCGTCCAGTCTAGATTTAATATTTCAATTTACCCCAAGTTCGAAACAACAACATTTATACCCCAAATCACAAGTTACAAATTATGTCCAGCAATTTCACCGAATAAGTTATGCCCAATTTTTTCATCGAATACATTATGCCCAATATTTACCTAAAATATTCCCCGTATTCTAATCGTTCGTATTTCGTGATTTCAGCCTAGGTTCGTAGGCAACCCAGGTTCATAAAAGAAAAAGGAAATAGGGGAAGAGAGAGAGAAGGAGCATAAAATAAGAACAGGAATAAAAATAGGCATGAAACAACAGACCTAATCTAAGAGATTTAGATCCAACAAAGATAGATTCTTGAATAAACTGATAAAATCATTATCGCAGGCATAAGAATAACATCACTTACCAATGAGGATTATAAAGCTGATGTACAACAAAGATAGGCCTGATTTAATCAATAAAACTAACCTTTAAGGCATCCAAAGACATAGATTTAATAGAAGGATACAGATAAATCTTAAAGATTATCTTACAATCAGGCATAGACTTCGATTAATTTTATTACATGTCATGATTACAATCAGGTATTCAAATCTGAAAATAACGTGAACTTTCATTGCTAGGATTAAGAAAAAATAATTCAATCGTCGTTGCTGTAACAAAACTAATCTTCTAATTTTATTTGAGACTCTCCAGTTTTCTTCTTGAATTTAGGTTGAAGAATGACGGCTATGCTAGTTTGGGGATGTACAGCAAGACGACGCCATAACCTTTGATCAAAAGAATTAGGGTTGGGTTATGAGTGTATATATAGATGTCTAGGATTATTAAGACCCTTTAGATCAACATAGTGTCCATCCAAACCATCCAGTCCAAGAGAATCTATCATCAGGCCAATCAGAAGTCGCCACATATCCCTCTGACTTAGAATTTCGTCACTGCCTCGTCAGCTAGATACAAAACGAAGTATTTCGCCTAGATCTAGGGGGGTCGACACAGAGTCGACGCCCCTATAGGGGGGTCGACACCTGTGTCGACACCCCTTAAGGGGGGTTCGACACCCTCTGGCAGGAATTTTCCCGCCCAGCCTGTTTCTGTCTCATTTTGAATTTCGAACCCATTTTTGACTTTCTGGACCTATTTCTGAAGCATTGAACCCAATATATATACAAATAGTTTCCCCAACGTGTATACAAAATTCTAAGGCTTATTACCTCTTCATACAGTGTCCGATTTATGCAAACTCGGACTCAATTTCAAGCGGAAATACGAGATGAACATAGTGGTGTAACCCGTTTCGCTTAATTCCCACTTTTAAAATTAAGTATTCTTTAATTAGTTACTTTAATATTCACAGAAAGTACGGTGTGTTACATTCTCCCCTCCTTTAAAGGATTTCGTCCCTGAAATCTCTAAATTAAGAAGAATGTATCCTAACATCCAACATCCATCTACTCAACCATCAATCACAGGTATCCATTTTTCTTAAAAAGATTTCTAATGCTTTCATGTTCATATGCATAGTGTGTGTACATGCCCTTATCTAATGCAAAATCAGGCGGTCTAAATCAGGCGGTCTACTGATTAAGTTGACCTCCTTAATGCGAATTATGTCAGTGCTTTGAGTCCATCATGTATGCAATTATTCCTAATCGCATTTTATAACTTCTACATGAGTGCCCAATCATTCATACAAATGCAACATCTATATGATAACACATCAAGTTTCAATCCATATACAAATACATATATGCATATGCAATATGAAATTGACTGAGCCGATCTAGTGCCTAATGTGTGTGTATATGCATCCACGAGCAACCACTAGCAAACAATTACATCCACTTGCATCCACTAAACATAACATGTCTCAAACACATGTTTACATCTATTGGCTTCTACCTAAGGATCGAGGATAGGACCGAGAGGATATACTTAAAAGATAAAGACTAGCATTCAAATAAACTTTACAGAAAAAGAGATACCAAGGATATACCCTCAAAAAGGGTATGATGCGTGTATCTAGTCTTCAGCCTTCTAAGTCGCATCTTCTTGAGCTCCACCTGATTGTGCTCTGACTGTCTTAACTTCATGATGTCGTAGCTTCTTAATTGTTTTTTTTTAAATATGAGTTGGAATTCATTTCACTGTCGCCTCTTGTTCCACCCCTTCTCCTTCTATTATACTCGGCACTACAACTTTTGTTGTGTCATGCTAAAAAGGTCTTCCAAAATTAACTAGAGGGTAATCCATATGGAAGAACTATCTCTTGAAAATAAACAGATGCTAACCATGTTACCAGGTGTAGTTATTAAGGTGATTAGAGGTCTATTCTATACTAAACTTGTCCATTACGTCAACTATCTGAGAATCTTTTCTTTGTGAAGTCCCTTTTTGATCCAAAAGCGCAGGTCTTAATCATAGCAATGCCAACTACTAACTTAACCGAACGTTTTAAAATCAAAGGTTGATATGTATTCTGAACTTTTCCTTTTCACATAAAGAGGACTTGAAGTCAACTTTTTTCTTCTTAAGGCATCCGCTACGACCTTACCCTTCCTTCTTACATCAAAATGGTGCCTAGTCCCGTGCCGCATGCATTAGTGTATACCGTAAACCTTTTACTACTGTAAGGTAAAAGTCAAAACTGTGGCCGTTGTAAGAGCCCTCTTCGATCGTTGGAAAGCGACATCATAATAAATACCTCGAGAAAAGGTTAGATTCTTCTTCGTTAATCCAGTAATTGGGGCTAATACCTTCGTAAAGTTCTTAATGAACTTCCTATATTAGCCCGCTAGTCCAAGAAAGCTTCTTACTTCTATTGCATTCCTTGGGACCTTCCGGTCTTGCACCGCAACAACTTTTGTGGGATCTACTACTATCCCTTCTTTAGACACAACATGTCATAGAAACCTTACTTTTTCTATCCAAAAATGACATTTTGGAGAACTTCGCCTTAAGTTGATGTGCTCGAATTGCATCCATGACTTCTCTTAAATGCAAAGCATGTTCTTCCTCGTTCTTGGAGAAAATCAAGATATCGTCCACGTAGACTACCACAAACTTATTAAGGAACTCCTTAAACACCCTACTCATCAAGTCAACAAAATAAGCGGGTGCATTGGTCAAACCAAAAGGCATGACGAGCCACTCAAAGAAACCGTCAGGGGTCCTAAAAGCAGTATTATCTATACTGTCCTCAGCTACTCTTAGCTGATGAAACCCTATAGCAAAATAAAGTTGGGAGAAAGCTGACGCACCTACAAGCTGGTTAAACAATTCAACTATTCTTGGAAGTGGGTGCCCATTTTTCTTTAGTCAGCTTGTTTAATTCTCTATAATCCACGCATAGGAGAAGTGAACCATCCGCCTTAGTAGCGAACACTACTGGAGCACCCTATTCAGAAATACTTAGCCTAATAAACCCCTTCTCAAGCAACTCTTTAACTTGCTCGATGAGCCCTTCCTTTCCTTTGGATTCATGTGTCGTATAGGTAATGCAACTGGCTTTGCATTGTCAACTATATATATGTGGAAGTCTATCTCACGTTTTAGCGGACAAACCCATAACCTAATCAAAAACATCTGCATACTCCTGGACTACTCCAACGGATCGCAAATCATCGATAGATGCATCAACTGATTCTAGGTAGCTAAGCCAAACTAATCCCTTAGGATCGCACGAAATCTCGAGGGTATTCCCGCGGCAAGTCAAAAGTCTAACTACCCTCCTTTCACAATTACTAGCTAACTAATCCATGCCTAGAATCAACCCATAGCCCATGAAACCAAAAACATAAGCATTACACTTAAACTCAATACTTAATATAGTTATTCTCAAATCCTTGCAAACCAAAGATAAATGAGCAGAACCACTAATTGGATTTGAGAAAATAATTGGATCTTCTACTATACAAGTACTAAGGTGCAGAGTCTCAACTATGGAAGTAGATAGAAAAGAATGTGAAGCGCCAGAACCAAACAAAGTTATAATGGGACGATTGTAAAGAGAAACTAAACATTCAACAGAAACCTACCTACCTCTCTTAAATACACTAGCAGTGAGAGTATGCAATTGCCCTCTAGAAGATTATGTCCTTTGCCCCTTGTCCTTGTCCTTTGGGCAATCCTTGATCAGATGCCCTGCCTCACCATACTGAAAACAACCACCTGTCTTCTTCTTCCTACAATTAAATGACCCGTTGTACCAAAGAAAAGACACTTCCTCTTGTCGTGGGATCTATTATTTCTTCCACCATTCTTATATTCCAATCCCTTGTTTGTGATTCTTCCACTTTGGCATATTTCTTTTCACCTTTCTCCTTCTGTGTGGATTACGCCATATCAACAAGCTTCTTATCCTTGGGCTTGTGCTCCTTAGCCCAAACTCCCTTATTCTCATCCTTACTATCCTTGTGTAGCTTGTTGACTAGTTTCTCGAAACTACCTCCATCGCACGGCAACTTACAAGGCTTGAAAGAAAATTAGCCGTAGGTGAAACTACTGCGGGTACAGATGGATGTTGGGCATTACTTCGCCCTCGACATGTGCCGCATGCCTACGAAATTATGGCCAAAAAAAAGAAAGAAGATATTCAAATAGAGAATCGAAAGAAAATGCATATGGCTTTGGGGAATATGCGTTTTAAAAATAAAACTTTTCCCTTGAAAAAAGCTTCTTTAAAACATATTTTAGAAGCACCCCTTTTTAAATATGCTTTTGAAAAATCTTTTATCTGTTCTGGTAACCTTTAGCTCTGATACCACGTGTAACACCCCACCTCCGTTAAGGTCACTCACAAAGGGAATGCATTAACTTCAGTGGAGTGTCATAAGTGTACAAAACAGACAAATTACAAAACAGACAAAATTTAAACAGAAGAAAATAAATAAAACTTTACTTTATTGATCAAACAACAGCTCGGTAAAACAGCTTGTACAAAGATTGTTTTCCAGCACAAAAATACCAATACCCATTACAACAAAGCATCTGTCTTGTTTAATAAAATAAAGAAGCATGAAATGACAATGATATTCTGCAATAAAGCATGAGCCAGCCATAGCTGTGTAAAGGAGACTCCAAAGCAATACATCGTCTATCTTCAAGCTTGGAAAGAAAACTGAGCTAAGTGGTAATATTCCCTCCCTATGAACTGGGGGGAGGGAACAGAACAAAGGAGAGCGAAACAAAACAGATTCAGACATAAAGCCTGGTAAGTCCAACGACTTTGAGCATGTAAATAGATAAAAGCATCATGACATGAATAAACTGGATACCAGTCATAACCATGATAATAAGCATAGCAAGACAACAAATGATGATCGTTAGATATGACAAGGTAAGATACACTGAATGCGCTTCAGTTCTTTCTCGGATTTCCTATTTTCTCTACACCACCCAACTAGCATCATAACTATGTCTTTTATAGAACGATTTGTATTCCCTACTAGTGTCCAACTAGTATCCTGTGAAAAAGGATCTGTATTCCCTATTAGTGCCCAAACTATCCTACGTTATATAACAAGGTGATCCCAACCCCGCAATTGTGGTAGCCTTCAGGTGTACATCTAGTATGAGGATCTTACCTCAATCAACCTAATTGCCATGAAGATGTTAGATGTACCCTTACTACCCTATCGAACGGCTCCCTACTTATATTAATTTTCCTTGTGTCTGTGTCAATCGGCCCTCTCTTGCGTGTAGATACCCTGGGCTGGTCCAACCATAAGGTGTCTCAATCCCTATGATAGCAATCCAACACGATTCAAGATGCATAGTGTAAAACTACTGGTACCCAGTGCCTGCTTTTTTCACTCTGGAGTACGTGCACGCATGTAATCCGTCAGAACCTACACTAACGTACCCCCTGCCGCTATTTTGACCGCTTATAATCAGCCCAGTAATCATGCCCCACCCTTCCTAGTTCATGTTACCATGATACATCTATGTGTGTTACTGTTGAAATGAGTCCCCGTTACTAGGATTTCCTTTACCATCCCCCCCCCCCAAATTGGCTAAGTGTTATCTATCCATTCAAGTTAAATTAACCCATCCACACGTCATGTCATGTTGGTTAAGTGTTTCTTATTAACTTAACCCTTCTCATTCATCATGTTGTAATTGGTTAAATGTTTTCTATTAACTTAATCCTGTTCATTCATCATATTATATTGGTTAAGTGATTCCCCTTAGCTTAACCCCATTCGTTCATCATGTTATATTGGTTAAGTGTTTCCCATTAACTTAACCCCACTCGTTCATCATGTTATATTGGTTAAGTGTTACACTCTTGGGTTAACCTAACCCTACCACTTATCATGTTACATTGGTTAAGTATTGCCCTCTTGTGTTAGTTAACCCTACCACTTGTCATATTACATTGGTTAAGCATTGCCCTATTACACATCATGTTATATTGTTTAAGTGTTGCCCTCTTCTGTTAACTTAACCCTCCCATTCTTAGCATGTCCATTCATTAGCATTAATTCAGTAATTCCTCAACCTCTCACATTAGAACTGTTGTTTGCGGTTGCTGGATGTGCCGTGCAGTTCTGGGCAGACTTTTACCGCAAACTCATTCTAACTTCGGGTTTTGGGCTTAATCCGCTAACCTCTCATATTAGATCTATATTGTTGCGGTCGCTGGATGTGCCGGGCGGTTCCGGGCAGTCTTACACCGCAATTCAATCTAACATTAGGTTATGCATGTTCATCTTTAGCCAATTTACATATTTACTATACATGTCCAGGTCTAGATTTTATATGCAAATTATCCCAAATTCACAAAACTAGTCATGTTCCAATTTCCAAGTTATGCCCAAAAAATTTAATTACAAGTTATTACTCAAAACAAGTTACACCCAATCTTCCCAAATTTGCAATAATAGTCATGCCCCAAAATCGCAATATACATTATGCCTGGCGTCCCAACCAATAGTTATTCTTAATCTCAATTTAATATTCCAATTTACAGTTTCCGCGCAATCCAGATTTAATATATCAATTTATCCCAAGTTCACAAAAATAACATTTATACCCCAAATCACAAGTTACAAATTTGGTCCAACAATTTCACCGAATATGTTATGCCCAATTATTTCACCGAATACATTGTGCCCAATATTTACCCAAAATATTCCCCGTATTCCAATTGTTCGTATTTCGTGATTTCAACCTAGTTTTGAAGGTAACCCAGGTTCATAAAAGAAAAAGGTAATAGGGGAAGAGAAAGAGAAGGAGCGTAAAATAAAAATAGGCATAAAAATAGGCATGTAACAACAGACCTAATACAAGAGATTTAGGTCCAACGAAGATGGATTCTTGAATAAACTGATAAAATCATTATCGTAGGCATAAGAATAACATCACGAACCAAAGAGGATTATAAACCTAATGTACAACAAAGATAGTCCTGATTTAATCAATAAAAATAACCTTTAAGGCATGAAAAGACGTAGATTCAATAGAAGGATAGGGATAAATTTGAGAAGATTGTCTTACAATAAGGCATAGACTTCGATTCATTTTATTACATGTCAAGATTACAATCAGGTATTCAAACCTGAATATAGCGCGAACTTACATAGCTAGGATTAAGAAAAGATAATTGAATTTTCATTTTTGTAGCAAAACTAATCTTCTAATTTGATTTGAGGCTATCTAATTTTCTTCTTGAATTTAGGTTGAAGAATGACCGCCAGGCTAGTTTGGGGATGAACAGCATGACGGCGCCATAGCCTTTAAGCAATTGAACTATGGTTGGGTTATGAGTGTATATATAGATGTCTAGGATTATTAAGTGCCTTTAGATAAATATATAGTACATCCAAACCATCCAGTCCAAGAGAATGCGTCATCAGGCCAATCAGAAGTCGCCATGTAGCCCTACGACTCAGAAATTCGTCACTGCCTTGTCAGCTAGATACAAAAGGAAGTATTTCCCCCAAATCTAGGGGGGTCGACACTGGGGTCGACACCCCTATGGGGGGATCGACACCTATGTCCACACCCCCATGGGCAGGGTTGACACCTATGTCTGTCCCCCGTTAAGGAGGGTCTACACCCTCTGGCGGGAATTTTCTGCCCAGCCTGTTTTTGGCTGATTTTGAATTTCAAACCCATTTTTGACTTTCTGGACATATTTCTGAAGTACAGAACCACATATATATATATATATGTATATATATATATATATATTCTCCCCTACACGTATACAAACTTATAAGGCTTATAACTTCTTCATACAGTGTCCGATTTACGCAAACTCGGACAATATTTCAAGTAGAATTCTGAGACGAATGCAATGGCGTAGCCCGTTTCGCTTAATTGCCACTTTTAAAATTAAGTATTCTTTAATTTGATACTTTAATATTCACAAAAAATAAGGTGTGTTACATGAGTGCTATTTATAGAATTAGGGGTAGGATTAAAAAGAAGGGTTGTTTTAAAGTATTAAGAGAAGTAGGGGTAGTTTAAGCATAGTAGGGGTAGATCAACAATAATGAAAGATGATGAATCATTTGGATTGGGTGCCGTAAGAACCTACCCTTCACAATAGTTAAACAATAATGGTAATTGTTGGAAGTAAGTGCTTTTTAGAGAATTAGGGATAGGATTAAAAAGAAGGGCTATTTTGAAGTATTAAGAGAAGTAAAGGTAGTTTAAGCGTAGTAGGGGCAGATCGATAAATATTAAAGATGATGAATCATTTAGATTGGGTGCTCCAAAAACCAACCCTTCACAGAAGTTAAAAAACTAGGGATAATTGTTGGAAGTTGGCTATTTAGAGAATTAGTGTTAGGATAAATAGAAGGGTTGTTTTGAAGTATAAAGAGAAGTAAGGGTAGTTTAGGCATAGTAGTGGTAGATCGATGAATATGAAAGATGATTAATTGTTTGGATTGGGTGCTGCAAAAACTAATCCTTCACAATAGTAAAAAAATAGAGAGAATTGTTAGAAGGAAGGTTCATTTAGAGAATTAGGGGTGGGATTAAAAAGAAGAACTGTTTTGAAGTATTAAGGGAAGTTGGGGTAGTTTAAGCATAGTATTGGTAGATCGACAAATATGAAAGATGATGAATCATTTGAATTGGGTCCTGCAAAAATCAACCCTTCACAGTAATTAAAAAATAAGGGTAATTATTGGAAGTAAGAGCTATTTAGATAATTAGGGGTAGGATTTAAAAGAAGGACTGTTTTAAAGTGTTAAAAGAAGTAGGGGTAGTGTAAGCATAGTAGGGATTGATCGAAAAACATGAAAGCTGATGAATCATTTAGATTGAGTGCTGTAAAAACCACCTCTTTGCAAAAGTTAAAAAATAGGGGTGATTTTTGGAAGAAAGAGCTATTTAGAGAATTTGAGGTAGGATTAAAAATAAGGACTGTTTTGAATTATTAAGAGAAGTAGGGGTAGTTTAATCATAGTAGTTGTAGATCAACAAATATGAAAGATGATGAATCATTTGGATTGGGAGATGCAAAAATGAACCCTTCACAGAAGTTAAAATATATGCGTAATACTTGGAAGTAAGGGCTATTTAGAGAATTGGTTGTAGGATTTAAAACAAGGACTGTTTTGAAGTAGTCAGATAAGTATGGGTAGATCGAATTTTTTTAAAAATGATGAATCATTTAGGTTGGGTGCTACAAAAACCAATCCTTCACAGAAGTTAAAAAATAGGGGTAATTGTTGGAAGTAAGGGCTATTCAGAGAATTAGTTGTAGGATTAAAAAGATGGGTTGTTTTGAAGTATAAATAGAAGTTGGTGTAGTTTAAGCAAAGTAGGGGTAGATCGACGAATATAAAAGACGATGAATTGTTTGGATTAGGTGTTGAAAAAACAAATCCTTCACAATAGTAAAAAAACATAGGGGTAATTGTTGGAAGGAAGGGCTATTTAGAGAATTTGTGGTAGGATTAAAAATAAGTGCGGTTTTGAAGTATTAAGAGAAGTTAGCGTAGTTTAAGCATAGTAGGGGTAGATAGAAAAATATGAAAGATGATGAATCATTTGAATCAGGTGTTGTAAAAACCAACCCTTCGTATTAGTTAATAAATAAGGGTTATTGTTAGAAGTAAGGGATTTTTAGAGAATTAGGGTTGTTATTAAAAAGAAGGGCTATTTTGAAGTATTAAGAGAAGTAGGGGTAGTTTAAGCATAGTAGGGGTAGATCGACAAATATGAAATATGACTAATCATTTTGATTGGGTGCTCCAATAACCAACCCATCACAGAAGTTAAAAAATAGAGATAATTGTTGGAAGTAAGGGCTATTCGTAGAATTAGTGGTAGGATTAAAAAGTAGGGTTGTTTTGAAGTATAAAGAGAAGTAGGGGTATTTTAAGCATAGTAGGGGTAGATCGACGAATATGAAAGATGATTAATTGTTTGGATTGGGTGCTACAAAATGCAATCCTTCACAATAGTAAAAAAATAGGGGTAATTGTTGGAATGAAGGGCTATTTAGAGAATTAGGTGTATGATTAAAAAGAAGGACTGTTTTAAAGTATTAAGAGAATTTGGGGTTGTTTAAGCATAGTATTGGTAGATCGACAAATATGAAAAATGATGAATCATTTGGATTGGAAACTGCAAAAACCATCCTTTCAAAATAATTAAAAATTAATGTTATTTGTTGGAAATAAGGGATATTTGGAGAATTGGTGATAGTATTAAAAAGAAGGGCTATTTTGAAGTATTAAGAGAAGTAGGGGTAGTTTAAATATAGTATGGGTAAATCGACAAATATGAAAGATGATGAATCGTTTGGTTTGGGAGTTGCAAACCAACCCTTTGTAGTAGTTAAAAAATAGCAGAAATTATTGAAAGTAAGGGCTATTTAGATAATTTCGGGTATGATTAAAAAGAAGGGTTGTTTTGATGTATTAAGAGAAGAATGGGTAGTTTAAGCATAGTAAGGGTAGATCGACAAATATGAAAGATGATGAATAGTTTGGATTGGGTGCTGCAAAAACCAATTCTTCATAGTAGTTAAAAAATAGGGGAAATTGTTGGAAAGAAGAGCTATTTATAGAATTAGGGGTAGGGTTAAAATGAAGGTTTGTTTTGAAGTATTAAGAGAAGTAGGTGTAGTTTAAGCACGGTAGTGGTAGATCGACAAATATGGAAGATGATGAATCATTTAGATTGGTTGCCCAAAAAACCAACCCTTCACAAAAGTTAAAAAATAGGGGTAATAGTTGGAAGTAAAGTCCATTCAGAGAATTAGTGGTAGGATTAAAAAGAAGGATTGTTTTGAAGTATAAAGAGAAGCATGGTAGTTAAAGCATAGTAGGGGTAGATCGACGAATATAAAAGATGATGAATTGTTTGGATTAGGTGCTGCAAAAACCAATCCTTTACAATATTAAAAAAATAGGGGTAATTGTTGGATGGAAGGGCTATTTAGAGAATTTGGGGTAGGATTAAAAAGAAGGGTTGTTTTGATGTATTAAGAGAAGTTGGGGTAGTTTAAGCATAGTAGGGGTAGATCGACAAATATGAAAGATGATGAATCATTTGGATTGGGTGCTGTGAAAACCAACCCTTCACAGTAGTTAAAAAAAAGGGTAATTGTTCGAAGTAAGGTCTATTCATAGAATTAGTGGTAGGATTAAAAAGAAGGGTTGCTTTGAAGTATAAAGCGAAGTGGGGGTAGTTTAAGCATAGTAGGGGTAGATCGACGAATATGAAAGATGATGAATTGTTTGGATTAGGTGCTGCAAAAACCAATCCTTCACCGTAGTAAAAAAAATAGGTGTAATTGTTGGAAGGAAGGACTATTTGGAGAATTAAGGGTAGGATTAAAAAGAAGGGTTGTTTTGAAGTATTAAGGGAAGTTGGGGTAGTTTAAGCATAGTAGGGGTAGATCGACAAATATTAAAGATGATGAATCATTTGGATTGGGTCTGTAAAAACTAACCGTTCATAATAGTTAAAAAGTAAGGGTATTTGTTGGAAGTAAGGGCTATTTAGAGAATTAGGGGTAAGATTTAAAAGAAGGAATGTTTTGAATTATTAAGATAAGTGGGGGTAGTTTAAGCATACTAGGGGTAAATCGAAAAATATGAAAGATGATGAATCATTTGTTTTGGGTGCTGCATATCCAACGCTTCACAGAAGTTAAAAAATAGGGGTAATTGTTGGAAGTAATGGCTATTTAGAGCATTAGGGGTAGCTTTTAAAAGAAGGACTGTTTTGAAGTGTTAAGATAAGTAAGTGTAGTTTAAGCATAGTAGGAGTAGATCGACAAATATGAAAAATGATGAATCATTTGGATTGGGTGCTGCAAAAACCAACCCTTCACGGTATTTAAGAAATAAGGGTAATTGTTGGAACTAAGGGCTATTTAGAGAATTAGGGATAGGATTAAAAAGAAGGTCTACTTTGAAGTATTAAGAGAAGCAGGGGTAGTTTAAGCATAGTAGGAGCAGATCAACAAATATAAAAGATGATGAATCGTTTAAATTTAGTGGTGCAAAAACCAACTGTTCACAAAAGTTAAAATATAGGGGTAATTGTTGGAAGTAAGGGCAATTTAGAGAATTAGAGGTAGGATTAAAAAGAAGGACTATTTTGAAGTATTAAGAGAAGTCGGGGTAGTTTAAGCATAGTAGGGGTAGATCGAAAAATATGAAAGATGACGAATCATTTGCATTGGGTGCTGCAAAAACCAATCCTTCACAGAAGTTAAAAAATAGGTGTAATTGTCGGAAGTAAGGGCTGTTTAGATAATTAGGGGAAGCATTTAAAAGAAAGACTGTTTTGTAGTATTAAGACAAGTATGGGTATTTTAATCATAGTAGGGGTTGATCAACAAATATGAAAGATGATGAATCATTTGGATTGGATGCTACAAAAACCAACCCTTTACAGAAGTTAAAAAATAGGGCTAATTGTTGGAAGGAAGGGATATTTATAGAATTAGGGGTAGGAATAAAAAGAAGCGTTGTTTTGAAGTATTAAGAGAAGTTGAGTTGTTTAAGTATAGTACGGGTAGATCGACAAATATGAAAGATGATGATTCGTTTGGATTGGGTGCTGCAAAAACCAATCCTTTACAATAGTTAAACATTAGGGGTAATTGTTGGAAAGAAGGGCTATTTAGAGAATTATGGGTAGGATTAGAAAGAAGGGTTGTTTTGAAGTATTAAGAGAAGTAGGGGTATTTAAGCATAGTAAGGGTAGATCGACAAATATGAAAGATTATGAATCATTTGGATTCGGTGCTCTAAAAACTAACCCTTCACAAAAGTTAAAAAATGGGGGTAATTCTTGGATGTATTGGCTATTTAGAGAATTAGTGGTAGGATTAAAAAGAAGGGTTGTTTTGAAGTATAAAGAGAAGTAGGGGTAGTTGGAGCATAGTAGGGGTAGAATGGCGAATATGAAAGATGATGAATTGCTTGGATTAGTTGGGGCAAAAACCAAAACTTCCACAATAGTAAAAAAATAGGAGTAATTCTTGGAAGGAAGGGATATTTAGTAAATTAGGGGAAGGATTAAAAAGAAGGGTTGTTTTCAAGTATTAACATAAGTTAGGGTAGTTTAAGCATAGTAGGGGTAGATCGACAAATATGAAAGATGATGAATCATTTTGCTTGGGTGCTGCGAAAACCAACCCTTCACAGTAGTTATAAAATAAGGGTAATTGCTGGAACTAAGGGCTATTTATAGAATTGGGCATAGGATTAAAAAGAAAGGCTATTTTGTAGTATTTAGAGAAGTAGGGGTAGTTTAAGCATAGTAGGAGCATATCAACAAATATAAAAGATGGTGAATCGTTCAAATTAGGTGGTGCAAAAACCAGCCCTTCACAGAAGTTAAAAAATGGGGTAATTTTTGGAAGTGAGGGCTATTTAGAGAATCAAAGGTAGGATTAAAAAGAAGGTCTGTTTTGAAGTATTAAGAGAACTCGGGGTAGTTTAAGCATAGTAGGGGTCGATCGAAAAATATAAAATATGACGAATCATTGTGATTGGGGGCTGCAAAAACCAATCCTTCACAGGAGTTAAAAAATAGGTGTAATTGTTGGAATTAAGGTCTATTTAGAGAATTAAGGGTAGGATTCAAAAGAAGGATTGTTCTGAAGTATAAAGACAAGTATGGGTATTTTAAGCATAGTAGGGGTAGATCGACAAATATGAAAGATGATGAATCATTTAGATTGGTGCTACAAAAACCAACCTTTCACAGAAGTGAAAAAATTGGGGTAATTGTTGGAAGGAAGGGCTATTTAGAGAATTAGCGGTAGGATTAAAAATAAGCTTTGTTTTGAATTATTAAGAGAAGTAGGGTAGTTTAAGTATAGTAGGGTTAGATCGACAAATATGAAAGACGATGAATCGTTTGGATTGGGTGCTACAAAAACCAATCCTTCACAGTAGATAAAAAATAGGGGTAATTGTTGGAAAGAAGGGCTATTTAGATAATTATGGGTAGGATTAAAAAGAAGGGTTGTTTTGAAGTATTAAGAGAAGTAGGGGTAGTTTAAGCATAGTAAGGGTAGATCAACAAATATGAAAGATGATGAATCATTTGGATTCGATGCTCCAAAAACCAACCCTTCATAAAAGTTAAAAAATAGGGGTAATTGTTCGAAGTAAGGGCTATTTAGAGAATTAGTGGTATGATTAAAAAGAAGGGTTGTTTTGAAGTATAAAGAGAAGTAGGGGTGGTTGGAGCATAGTAGGGGTACAATGGCGAATATGAAAGACGATGAATTGTTTGGATTGGGTGGTACAAAAACCAAACTTTCACAATAGAAAAAAATAGGGGCAATTGTTGGAAGGAAGGGATATTATGAGAATTAGGGGCAGGATTAAAAAGAAGGGTTGTTTTGATGTATTAAGAGAAGTTGGGGTAGTTTAAGCATAGTAGGGGTAGATCGACAAACATGAAAGATGATGAATCATTTAGCTTTGGTGCTGCGAAAACCATCCCTTCACAGTAGTTAAAAATAAGGGTAATTATTTTGACTAAGGGCTTTTTAGAGAATTAGGGATAGGATTAAAAAGAATGGCTATTTTGAAGTACTAAGAGAAGTAGGAGTAGTTTAAACATAGTAAGAGCAAATCAATAAATATAAAAGATGACGAATCATTTAAATTAGGTGGTGCAAAAACCAACCTTCACAGAAGTAAAAAAAAGGGGTAATTTTTGGAAGTAAGGGCTATTTAGAGAATTAGAGGTAGGATTAAAAAGAAGGACTGTGTTGAAGTATTAAGAGAAGTAGCGTTAGTTTAAGCATATTAGGGGTAGATCGAAAAATATGAAAGATGACGAATCATTTCTATTGCGTGCTGCAAAAATTAGTCTTTCACAGAAGCTAAAAAATAGGTGTAATTGTCGGAAGTAAGGGCTAATTGGAGAATTAGGGGTAGGGTTTAAAAGAAGGACTGTTTTGAAGTATTAAGACAAGTATGGGTATTTTAAGCATAGTAGGGGTAGATCAAAAAATATGAAAGATGATGACTCATTTGGATGGGGTGCTAAAAAAACCAACCCTTCACAGAAATTAAAAAATAGGGGTAATTGTAGGAAGGAAGGGCTATTTGGAGAATTAGGGGTAGGATTAAAAAGAAGCGTTGTCTTGAAGTATTAAGAGAAGTAGGGTTGTTTAAGTATAGTAGGGGTAGATCGACAAATATGACAGACGATGAATTGTTTGGTTTGGGTGCTGCAAAAACCAATCCTTCATAGTAGTTAAAAAACAGGGGTAATTGCTGGAAATAAGGGCTATTTAGAGAATTATGGGTAGGATTAAAAAGAAGGGTTGTTTTGAAATATTAAGAGAAGTAGGGGTAGTTTAAGCATAGTAGGGGTAGATCGACAAATATGAAAGATGATGAATCGTTTGGATTCGGTGCTCCAAAAACCAACCCTTCACAAAAGTTAAAAAATAGGGGTAGTTTTTGGAAGTAAGGGCTATTTAGAGAATTAGTGGTATGATTAAAACGAAGGGTTGTTTTGAACTGTAAAGAGAAGTAGGGGTAGTTGGAGCATAGTAGGGGTAAAATGACGAATATGAAAGATGATGAATTGTTTGGATTGGGTGGTGCAAAAACCAAACTTTCACAATAGTAAAAAATAGGGTTAATTGTTGGAAGGAAGGGCTATTTAGATAATTAGTGGTAGGATTAAAAAGAAGGGTTGTTTTGAAGTATTAAGAGAAGTTGGGGTAGTTTAAGCATTGTAGGGGTAGATCGACAAATATGAAAGACAGTGAATCATTTGGCTTGGGTGCTGCGAAAACCAACCCTTCAAAGTAGTTAAAAAATAAGGGTAATTGTAGCATGTAAGGGATATTAAGAGTATTAGGGGTAGGATTTAAAAGAAGGACTGTTATAAAGTATTAAGAGAAGTAGGGGTAGTTTAAGCATAATAGGGTAGATCGACAAATATGAAAGATGGTGAATCATTTAGATTGGGTGTTGCAAAAACCAAACCTTCATATAAGTTAAAAAATAGGGGAAATTGCTGGAAGTAAGGGCTATTTAGAGAATTAGAGGTAGGATTAAAAAGAAGGATTGTTTTGAAGTATTAAGATATGTAGGGGTAGTTTAAGCATAGTAGGGATAGATCGACAAATATGAAAGATGACGAATATTTGGATTGGGTGCTGCAAAAACCAACCCTTCACAGAAGTTAAAAAATAAGGGTAATTGTTAAAATTAAGTTTTATCTAGGGAATTAGGGGTAGGATTTAGAACAAGGATTGTTTTGAAGTATTAAGATAACCATGGGATGTTTAAGTACAGTAGTGGTATATCGACAGGTATGAAAGATGATGAATCAATTGGCTTGGGTGCTGTGAAAACCAACCCTTCACAGTAGTTAAAAAATAAGGGTAATTGTTGTAAGTAAGGATATTTAGAGAATTAGGGGTAGGATTTCAAAGAAGGACTGTTTTTAAGTATTAAGAGAAGTTGGGGTAGTTTAAGCATTGTAGGGGTAGATAGACAAATATGAAAGATGGTGAAGTATTCAGATTGGATGCAGCAAAATCCAACCTTTCATAATGTTTAAAAAATAAGGGTAATTGTTGGAAATAAGGGCTATTTAGAGAACTAGGGGTAGGATTAAAAAGATGGGTTGATTTGAAGTATTAAAATAAGTATGGGTAGTTTAAGCATAGTAGGGGTAGATCGACAAATATGAAAGATGATGAATCATTTGGATTGGGTGCTACAAAAACCAACCCTTACAGAAGTTAAAAAATAGGTGTAATTGTTGGAAGTAAGGGCTATTTAGAGAATTAGGGGTAGGATTAAAAAGTAGCGTTGTTTTGAAGTATAAAGAGAAGTATGGTAGTTTAAGTATAGTAGGGGTAGATCGACAAATATGAAAGATGATGAATCGTTTGGATTGGGTGCTGCAAAAACTAATCCTTCACAGTAGTTAAAAAATAGGGGCAATTGTTGGAAAGAAGGGTTATTTAGAGAATTATAGGAAGGAATAAAAATAAGGGTTGTTTTGAAGTATTAAGAGAAGTAGGGGTAGCTTAAGCATAGTAGGGGTAGATCGACAAATATGAAAGATGATGAATCATTTGGATTCAGTGCTCCAAAAACCAACCTTTCACTGAAGTTTAAAAGTAGGGGTAATTGTTGGATGTAAGGGCTATTTAGAGAATTAGTGGTAGGATTAAAAAGAAGGGTTGTTTTGAAGCATAAAGAGAAGTAGGGGTAATTTAAGCATAGTAGGGGTAGATCGACAAATATGAAATATGACGAATTGTTTGGAATGGGTGCTGTAAATACCAACCCTTCACAGTAGTTAAAAAAATAGGGGTAATTGAAGGAATTAAGGGCTATTTAGAGAATTAGGGGTAGGATTTAAAAGGACTGTTTTGAAGTATTAAGATAAGTAGCGGTAGTTTAAGCATAGTAGGGGTAGATCGACAAACATGAAAGATGATGAATCATTTGGATCGGGTGCTGTAAAAACCAGCCCTTCACAGAAGTTAAAAAATGGAGGTAATTGTTGGAAGTAATTGCTATTTATAGAATTAGGGTGAGGATTTAAAAGAAGGACTGTTTTGAAGTGTTAAGATAAGTGGGGGTAGTTTAAGCATATTAGGGGTAGATCGACAAATATGAAAGATGCTGAACCATATGGATTGGGTGCAGCAAAAAAGAACCCTTCACAGTAGTTAAGCAAATAAGGCAAATTGTTGGAACTAAGGGCTATTTAGAAAATTAGGGATAGGATTAAAAAGAATGGCTATTTTGAAGTATTAAGAGAAGTAGGGGTATTTTAAGTATAGTAGGAGTAGATCGATAAATATGAAAGATGATGAATAATTTGGATTAGGTGATGCAAAAACAACCCTTCACAGAAGTTAAAAAATAGTGGTAATTGTTTGAAGTAAGGGCTATTTGGAGAATTAGAGGTAGGATTAAAAAGAAGGATTGATTTGAAGTATTAAAAGAAGGAGAGGCTGTTTAAGCATAGTAGGGGCAGATCGACAAATATGAAAGATGATGAATCATATGGATTGGGTGTTGCAAAAACTAACCCTTCACAGAACTAAAAAAATAGTTATAATTGTTGGAATTAATGGCTATTTAGAGAATTAAGGGTAGGATTTAAAAGAAGAACTGTTTTGAAGTATTAAGATAAGTATGGGTAGTTTAAGCATAGTAGGGGTTGATCGACAAATATGAAAGATGATGAATAATTTGGATTGGGAGCTACAAAAACAAACCCTTCATAGATGTAAAAAAATATGGGTAATTGTTGGAAGTAAGGGCTATTTAGAGAATTAGTGGTTGGACTAAAAAGGAGGGTTGTTTTAAAGTATAAAGAGAAGTAGGGGGTTGTTTGAGCATAATAAGGGTATATCGATGAATAAGAAAGATGATGAATTGTTTGGATTGGGTGCTGCAATAGCCAAACCTTCATAATAGTAAAAAATAGGGGCAATTGTTGAAAGGAAGGGCTATTTAGAGAATTAGGGATAGGGTTAAAAAGAAGGGTTGTTTTGAAGTATTAAGAGAAGTTGGGGTAGTTTAAGCATAGTGGGGGTAGATCGACAAATATGGAGGATGATGAATCATTTGGATTGGGTGTTGCAAAAACCAGCCCTTCGAAGTAGTTCAAAAATAAGGGTAATTGTTGGAAGTAAGGGCTATTTAGAGAATTAGGGGTAGGATTTAAAAGAAGGATTGTTTTAAAGTATTAAGAGAAGTAGGGGTAGTTTAAGCATTATAGGGGTAGATCGACAAATATAAAAGATGATGAATCATTTAGATTGGGTTCGGCAAAAACCAACCCTTCATAGAAGTTGAAAAATAAGGGTATTTGTTGGAAGTAAGGGCTATTTAGAAAACCAGGGGTAAAATTTAAAAGAAGGACTGCTTTGAAGTATTAAGAGAAGTATGGGTAGTTTAAGCATAGTAGGGGTAGATCGACAAATATGAAAGATGATGAATCATTTAGATTGGGTGCTACAAAAACCAACCCTTACAGAAGTTAAAAAATAGGTGTAATTGTTGGAAGTAAGGGCTATTTAGAGAATTAGGTGTAGGATTAAAAAGTAGCGTTGTTTTCAAGTATTAAGAGATGTATGGTAGTTTAAGTATAGTAGGGTTAGATCGACAAATATGAAAGATGATGAATCGTTTGGATTGGGTGCTGCAAAAACCAATCCTTCACAGTAGTTAAAAAATAGGGGCAATTGTTGGAAAGAAGGGTTATTTAGAGAATTATAGGAAGGAATAAAAATAAGGGTTGTTTTCAAGTATTAAGAGAAGTAGGGGTAGCTTAAGCATAGTAGGGGTAGATCGACAAATATGAAAGATGATGAATCATTTGGATTCAGTGCTCCAAAAACAAACCCTTCACAGAAGTTAAAAAGTAGGAGTAATTGTTGGATGTAAGGACTATTTAGAGAATTAGTGGTAGGATTAAAAAGAAGGGTTGTTTTGAAGCATAAAGAGAAGTAGGGGTAATTTAAGCATAGTAGGGGTAGATCGACAAATATGAAATATGACGAATTGTTTGGAATGGGTGCTGTAAATACCAACCCTTCACATTAGTTAAAAAATAGGGGTAATTGTAGGAATTAAGGGCTATTTAGAGAATTAGGGGTAGGATTTAAAAGAAGGACTGTTTTGAAGTATTAAGATAAGTAGTGGTAGTTTAAGCATAGTAGGGGTAGATCGACAAACATGAAAGATGATGAATCATTTGGATTGGGTGCTATAAAAACCAGCCCTTCACAGATGTTAAAAAATGGAGGTAATTGTTTGAAGTAATTGCTATTTATAGAATTAGGGTGAGGATTTAAAAGAAGGACTGTTTTGAAGTGTTAAGATAAGTGGGGGTAGTTTAAGCATATTATGGGTAGATCGACAAAGATGAAAGATGCTGAACCATTTGGATTGGGTGCAGCAAAAAAGAACCCTTCACAGTAGTTAACCAAATAAGGCTAATTTTTCGAACTAAGGGCTATTTAGAGAATTAGAGATAGGATTAAAAAGAAGGGCTATTTTGAAGTATTAAGAGAAGTAGGGGTATTTTAAGTATAGTAGGTGTAGATCGATAAATATGAAAGATGATGAATCATTTGGATTAAGTGATGCAAAAACAACCCTTTACAGAAGTTAAAAAATAGTAGTAATTGTTTGAAGTAAGGGCTATTTGGAGAATTAGAGGTAGGATTAAAAAGAAGGACTGTTTTGAAGTATTAAGAGAAGCAGGGGCTGTTTAAGCATAGTAGGGGCAGATCGACAAACATGAAAGATGATGAATCATATGGATTGGGCGTTGCAAAAATTAACCCTTCACAGAAGTAAAAAAATAGTTATAATTGTTGGAATTAATGGCTATTTAGAGAATTAAGGGTAGGATTTAAAAGAAGAACTGTTTTGAAGTATTAAGATAAGTATGGGTAGTTTAAGCATAGTAGGGGTTGATCGACAAATATGAAAGATGATGAATAATTTGGATTGGGAGCTACAAAAACAAACCCTTCATAGATGTAAAAAAATATGGGTAATTGTTGGAAGTAAGGGCTATTTAGAGAATTAGTGGTTGGACTAAAAAGAAGGGTTGTTTTAAAGTATAAAGAGATGTAGGGGGTTGTTTGAGCACAATAAGGGTATATCGATGAATAAGAAAGATGATGAATTGTTTGGATTGGGTGCTGCAATAGCCAAACCTTCACAATAGTAAAAAATAAGGGCAATTGTTGGAAGGAAGGGCTATTTAGAGAATTAGGGATAGGGTTAAAAAGAAGGGTTGTTTTGAAGTATTAAGAGAAGTTGGGGTAGTTTAAGCGTAGTGGGGGTAGATCGACAAATATGGAGGATGATGAATCATTTGGATTGGGTGCTGCAAAAACCTGCCCTTCGAAGTAGTTCAAAAATAAGGGTAATTGTTGGAAGTAAGGGCTATTTAGAGAATTAGGGGTAGGATTTAAAATAAGGACTGTTTTAAAGTATTAAGAGATGAAGGGGTAGTTTAAGCATTATAGGGGTAGATCGACAAATATAAAAGATGATGAATCATTTAGATTGGGTTCGGCAAAAACCAACCCTTCATAGAAGTTGAAAAATAAGGGTATTTGTTGGAAGTAAGGGCTATTTAGAAAACCAGGGGTAGAATTTAAAAGAAGGACTGCTTTGAAGTATTAAGAGAAGTATGGGTAGTTTAAGCATTATAGGGTTAGATCGACAAAAATGAAAGATGATGAATCATTTGGATTGGGTTCTGCAAAAGCCCACCCTTCATAGATGTTAAAAAATAATAGTATTTGTTGGAAGTAAGGGCTATTTAGAGAATTAGAGTTAGGATTAAAAAGAAGGACTGTTTTCAAGTATTAAGAGAAGAAGGGGTAGTTTAAGCATAGTTGGGGTAGATCGACAAATATGAAAGATGTTGAGTCATTTGAATTGGGTGCTACAAAAACAAACCCTTCAAAGAAATTTAAAAATAGGGGTAATTGTTAGAAGTAAGGGTTATTTAGAGAATTATAGGTAGGATTTAAAATAAGGATTGTTTTGAAGTATTAAGATAAGTATGGGTAGTTTAAGCATAGTAGGGGAAGTTTAAGCATAGATGGTAAAAATATGGGTAATTGTTATAACTAAGGGCTATTTAGAGAATCGGGGTAGGATAAAAAAGAAGCGTTGTTTTGAACTATTAGGAGAAGTAAGGGTATTTTAAGCATAGTAGGGGTAGATCGACAAATATGAAAGATGATGAATCGTTTGGATTGGGTGTTGCAAAAACCAATCCTTCGCAGCAGTTAAAAAATAGGGGTAATCATTGGAAAGAAGGGCTATTTATAGAATTAAGGGTAGGATTAAAAAGTAGGGTTGTTTTGAATTATTAAGGGAAGTAGGGTTAGTTTAAGCATAGTAGGGGTAGATCGACAAATATGAAAAATTATGAATTATTTTGATTGGGCTCTCCTAAAACCAACCCTTCACAGAAGTTAAAAAATAGGGGTAATTGTTGGCATTAAGGGCTATTTAGAGAATTATGTTTTGGGATTAAAAAGAAGGGTTGTTTTGAAGTATAAAAAAAGTAGGGGTTGTTTAAGCATAGTGGGGGTAGATCGACGAATATGAAAAATGATGAATTGTTTGGATTGGGTGCTGCAAAAACCAATCCTTCACGGTAGTAAAAAATAGTGGTAATTGTTGGAAGGAAGGACTATTTAGAGAATTAGGGGTAGGATTAAAAAGAAGGGTTGTTTTGAAGTATTAAGATAAGTTGGGGTAGTTGAAGCATAGTAGGGATAGATCGACAAATATGAAAGATGATGAATCATTTGGACTGGGTGCTACAAAAACCAACCCATTATAGAAGTTAAAAAATGGGGGTAGTTGTTGGAAGGAAGAGCTATTTAGAGAATTAGTGGTAAGATTAAAAAGAAGCGTTGTTTTTAAGTATTAAGAGAAGTAAGGTAGTTTAAGTATTGTAGGGGTAGATCGAAAAATTTGAAAGATGATGAATCATTTCGATTGGGTGCTGCAAAAACCAAACCTTCACAGTAGTTAAAAATAGGGGTAATTGTTGGAAAGAAGGGATATTTAGAGATTAATGGGCAGGATTAAAAAGAAGGGTTGTTTTGAAGTATAAAAAAAAGTACGGGTAGTTTAAGCATAGTAGGGGTGGATCGACGAATATGAAAGATGATGAATTGTTTGGATCGGATTCTGCAAAAACCAATCCTTCACAATAGTAAAAAATAGGGGTAATTGTTGGAAGAAAGGACTGTTTAGAGAATTAGGGGTAGAATTAAAAAGAAGGGCTATTCTGAAGTATTAAGAGACGTTGGGGTAGTTTAAGCATAGTAGGGGTAGATCGACAAATATGAAAGATGATGAATCATTTGGATTCTTTGCTCCCAAAACCAACCCTTCACGAAAGTTAAAAATTAGGGTTAATTTTTGGAAGTAAGGGCTATTTAGATGATTAGGGATAGGATTAAAAAGTACGTTGTTTTGAAGTATTGAGAGAAGTTGGGGTAGTTTAAGCATAGTAGGGGTATATCGATAAATATTAAAGATGATGAATTGTTTGGAATAAGTGCCGCAAAAACCAATCCTTCACAATAGTAAAAAATAGGGGTAATTATTGGAAGGAAGGGCTAATTATAGAATTAGGGGTAGGATTAAAATGAAGGACTATTTTGAAGTATTAAGAAAAGTAGGGGTAATTTAAGCATTATAGGGGTAGATCAACAAATATGAAAGATGATGAATTATTTGGATTGGTGCTGCAAAAACTAACCCTTCACAGAAGTTAAAAAATAAGCGTAATTGGTGGAAGTAAGGCGTATTTAGAGAATTAGGGGTAGGATTTAAAAGAAGGATTGTTTTGAAGTACTAAGATAAG
Organism: Allium sativum; assembly: GCA_030737875.1. Taxonomy (NCBI): domain Eukaryota; kingdom Viridiplantae; phylum Streptophyta; class Magnoliopsida; order Asparagales; family Amaryllidaceae; genus Allium; species Allium sativum. The sequence continues at coordinate 301,490,251 of CM060918.1, read as the reverse complement.
TATGGGTAGTTTAAGCATAATAGGGGTAGATTGAAAAATATGAAAAATGATGAATCATTTGTATTGGGTGCTACAAAAACCAATCCTTCACAGAATTTAAAAAAATAGAGGTAATTGTTGGAAGTAAGGGCTATTTAGAGAACTAGTATAGGATTAAAAAGAAGCGTTGTTTTGAAGTATTAAGAGAAGTAGGGTAGTTTAAGCATAGTAGGGGTAGATCGATAAATATGAAAGATGACGAATGGTTGGGATTGGGTGCTGCCAAAACCAATCCTTCACAGTAGTTAAAAAGTAGGGGTGAATGTTGGAAAGAAGGACTATTTGGAGAATTAGGGGTAGGATTAAAAATAAGGGTTGTTTTGAAGTATTAAGAGAAGTAGTGGTAGTTTAAGCATAGTAGGGGTAGATCGACAAATATGAAAGATGATGAATCATTTGTATTGGGTGCTCCAAAAACCAACTCTTCACAGTAATTAAAAAATAGGGGTAATTGTTCGAAGTAAGGGCTATTTCGAGAAATAGTGATAGGATCAAAAAGAAGCGTTGTTTTGAAGTATAAAGAGAAGTAGGGGTAGTTTAAGCATAATAGCGGTAGATCGATGAGTATGAAAGATTATGAATTGTTTGGATTGGGTGTTGCAAAAACCAATCCTTCACAACACCAAAAAAATATAGGTAATTATAGGAAGGAAGGGCTATTTAGAGAATTAGCGTTGGATTAAAAAAGAAGGGTAGTTTTGAAGTAATAAGAGAAGTAGGGTTAGTTTAAGCATAGTAAGGGTAGATCGACAAATATGAAAGATGACGAATCGTTTGGATTGGGTGCTGCAAAAACCAATCCTTCGCAGTAGTTAAAATGTAGGGGTAATTTTTGGAAAGGAGGTCAATTTAGAGAATTAGGGGTAGGATTAATAATAAGGGTTGTTTTGAAGTATTAAGAGAAGTAAGGGTAGTTTAAGCATAGTAGGGGTAGATCGACAAATATGAAAGACGATGAATCATTTTGATTGGGTGCTCCAAACACCACCCCTCCACATAAATTAAAAAAAGGGAAATTGTTGGAAGTGAAAGCTATTTAGGGAATTAGTGGTGGGTTCCAAACGAAGGGTTGTTTTGAAGTATGAAGAGAAGCAGGGGTAGTTTAAGCATAATAGGGGTAGATCGACAAATACGAAAGATGATGAATTGTTTGGATTAGGTGCTGCAAAAACAATTCCTTCACAATAGTAAAATAATAGGCATAATTTTTGGAAGGAAGGGTTATTTAGAGAATTAGGGGTAGGATTAAAAAGAATGGCTGTTTTGAAGTATTAAGAGAAATTGGGGTTGTTTAAGCATGGTTGGGTAGATCGGCAAATACAAAAAGATGATGAATCATTTGGATTGGGTTCTGCAAAAACCAACCCTTCACACTAGTTAAAAACAAGGGTAATTGTTGGAAGTAAGGGCTATTTAGAGAATTAGGGGTAGGCTTTAAAAGAAGGATTGTTTTGAAGTATTAAGATAAGTAGGGGTAGTTTGAGCATAGTAGGGTAGATCGACAAATATGAAATACGATGAATCATTTGGATTGGGTGCGGCAAAAACCAACCCTTCACAAAAATTAAAAAATAGGGGTAATTGTGGGAAGTAAGGGATATTTACAGAATTAGGGTAGGATTTAAAAGAAGGATTGTTTTGGAGTATTAAGATAAGTAGGGGTAGTTTATGCATAGTATGGGTAGATCGACAAATATGAAAGATGATGAATCATTTGGATTGGATGCTGCAAAAACCAACCCTTCACAGTTGTTAAAAAATAAGGGTAAATGTTGGAACTAAGGGTTATTTAGAGAATTAGGGATAGGATTTAATAGAAGGGCTATTTTGAAGTATTAAGAGAAGTAGGGGTAGTTTAAGCATAGTAGGGGTAGATCGACAAATATGAAAGATGGTGAATCGTTTAGATTGGGTGATTCAAAAACCAATCCTTCACAGAAGTTAAAAAATAGGGTTAATTGTTGGAAGTAAGGGCTATTTAGAGAATTACAGGTAGGATTAAAAAGAAGGACTGTTTTGAAGTATTAAGAGAAGTAGGGGTAGTTTAAGCATAGTAGGGGTAGACCAACAAATATGAAAGATGATGAATCATTTGGATTGGGTGCTGCGAAAACCAACCCTTCATAGAAGTTAAAAAATAGGGGTAATTGTTGGAAGTACGACCTATATAGAGAATTAAGGGTAGGATTTAAAAGAATGACTATTTTGAAGTATTAAGATAAGATGTGTAGTTTTAGCATAGTAGGGGTATTTCGACAAACCTGAAAGATGATGAGTCATTTGGATTGGGTGCTACAAAAATGAACCCTTCACAGAAGTTAAAAAATTGGGGCAATTGTTGGAAGTAAGGGCTATCTAGGGAATTAGGGATAGGATTAAAAAGAAGCGTTGTTTTGAAGTATTAAGAGAAGTAGGGGTAGTTAAAGCATAGTAGGGGTATAACGACAAATATGAAAGGTGATGAATCTTTTGGATTGGGTGCTGCAAAAACCAATCCTTCATAGTAGTTAAAAAATAGGGGTAATTGTTGGAAATAAGGGATATTTAGAGAATTAGGGGCAGGGTTAAAAATAAGGGTTGTTTTGAAGTACTGAGAGAAGTAAGGGTAGTTTAAGCATTGTAGGGGTAGATCGAAAAATATGAAAGATGATGAATCATTTGGATTGGGTGCTCCAAAAACCAACCCTTCACAGAAGTTAAAAAATAGGGGTAATTGTTGGATGTAAGGGAAATTTAGAGAATTAGTGGTAGGATTAAAAATAAGGACTATTTTGAAGTATAAAGAGAAGTAGCGGTAGTTTAAGCATAGTACGGGCAGATCCACAAATATGAATGTTGATGAATTGTTTGGATTAAGTGCTGCAAAATCCAATCCATCACAATTGAAAAAAATAGGGGTAATTGTTGGAAGGAAAGGCTATTTAGATATTTAGGGGTAGGATTAAAATGAAGACTGGTTTGAAGAATAAAGATAAGTAGGGGTAGTTTAATCACTGTAGGGGTAGTTTAATCACTGTAGGGGTAGATCGACAAATATGAAAGATGGCGAATCATTTGGGATGGGTGCTGCAAAAACCAACCCTTCCCAAAAGTTATAAATTAGGGGTAATTGTTGGAAGTAAGGCCTATTTAGAGAATTAGGGGTAGGATTTAAAAGAAGGACTGTTTTAAAGTATTAATATAGGTATGGGATGTTTAAGCATAGTGGGGGTAGATCAGCAAATATGATAAATGATGAATCATTTGAATTAGGTGCTACGAAAACCAACCCTTCACAGAAGTAAAAAAATAGGGGTAATTGTTGGAAGTAAGGGCTATTTAGGGAATTAGGTATAGGATTAAAAAGAAGAATTGTTCTGAAGTATAAAGAGAAGTAGGGGTTGTTTAACCATAGTAGGAGTAGTTCGACAAATATAAAAGATGATGAATCGTTTGGATTGGGTGCTGCAAAAATCGATCCTAAATAGAAGTTAAAAAGTAGAGGTAATTGTTGGAAAGAAGGGATATTTAGATAATTATGGGTAGGATTAAAAATAAGGGTTGTTTTGAAGTATTAAGAGAAGTAGTGGTGGTTTAAGCATAGTAGGGGTAGATCGATAAATATGAAAGATGATGAATCATTTGGATTGTGTGCTCCAAAAACCAACCCTTCACAGAAATTAAAAAATAGGGGTAATTGGTCGAAGTAAGGGCTATTTATAGAATTAGTGGTAGGATCAAAAAGAAGCGTTGTTTTGAAGTATAAAGAGAAGTAGGGGTTGTTTAACCATAGTAGTGGTAGATCGACCAATATAAAAGATGATGAATCGTTTGGATTTGGTGCTGCAAAAACCAATCCTTCACAGTAGTAAAAAAGTAGGGGTAATTGTTGGAAAGAAGGGTGATTAATAGAACTAGGGGTAGGATTAAAAATAAGGGTTGTTTTGAATTATTAGGAGAAGTAGTGGTAGTTTAAGCATAGTAGGGGTAGATCGACAAATATGAAAGACGATGAATCATTTGGATTGGGTGCTCCAAGAACAAACCATTCACAAAAATAAAAAAATAGGGGTAATTGTTGGATGTAAGGGCTATTTAGGGAATTAGAGGTAGGTTCAAAAAGAAGGGTTGTTTTGAAGTATAAAGAGAAGCAGGGGTAGTTTAAGAATAGTAGAGGTAGATCGACGAATACGAAATATGATGAATTGTTTGGATTAGGTGCGGCAAAAACCAATCCTTCACAATAGTTAAAAAATAGGCATAATTTTTGGAAGGAAGGGCTATTTAGAGAATTAGGGGTTGGATTAAAAAGAAGGGCTATTTTGAAGTATTAAGAGAAGTTGGGATGGTTTAAGCATTGTAGGGGTAGATCGACAAATATAAAAGATGATGAATCATTTGGATTGGTTGTTGCAAAAACCAACCCTTCACACTAGGTAAAAAATAAAGGTAATTGTTGGAAGTGAGGGCTATTTAGAGAATTAGGGGTAGAATTTAAAAGAAGGACTGTTTTGAAGTATTAAGATAAGTAGGGGTAGTTTGAGCACAGTAGGGGTAGATCGACAAATATGAAATACGATGAATCATTTGGATTGGGTGCTGCAAAAACCAACCCTTCACAGAAATTAAAAAATAGGGGTAATTGTTGGAAGTAAGGGCTATTTAGAGAATTAGGGGTAGGATTTAAAAGAAGGATTGTTTTGAAGTATTAAAATAAGTTGGGGTAGTTCAAGCATAGTAGGGTTAGATCGGCAAATATGAAAGATGATGAATCATTTGGATCGGGTGCTGCAAAAACCAACCCTTCACAGTTGTTTAAAAATAAGGGTATTTTTTGGAACTAAGGGCTATTTAGAGAATTTGGGATAGGATTTAAAAGAAGGGCTATTTTGAAGTATGAAGAGAAGTAGGGGTAGTTAAAGCATAATAGGGGTAGATCGACCAATATTAAAGATCATGAATCGTTTTGATTTGGTGATGCAAAAACCAACCCTTCACAGAAATTTAAAAAAGGGGAAATTGTTGGAAGTAAGGGCTATTTAGAGAATTACAGGTAGGACTAAAAAGAAGGACTATTTTGAGGTATTAAGAGAAGTAGGGGTAGTTTAAGCATGTAGGGGTAGATCGACAAATATGAAAGATGATGAATCATTTGGATTGGGTGCTGCAAAAAGAAACCCTTCATAGTAGTTAAAAAATAGGGGTAATTGGGGGAAGTAAGGCCTATTTAGAGAATTTGGGGTAGGACTTAAATGAAGGACTGTTTTGAAGTATTAAGATAAGTGTTGATGGGCCTTTCGGACTGCCCATTAAGGCTAGACAACGGGATAAAGCCAAGACTCCAGTACTCGAAGTAGGTGAGCTAAAAGGGGCATGACCCGTTGGTTTGTTGCGTACACAAAAATGCAAGTCAGAGGCAATGTGGAGACGATGGACCTGACTGTTCATTGTGCGTCCAAGGCCCAAGGAATCAACCTAAAGAATAGCTCATTCCAAGCTCTCTTCGTTCAAATCGCCCAAGATATTTCTACCAAGCATGTAGGGCGGAATACCTATTCCTTAGCAAAGAATGGATCCATCAACCGCAACTACTTTCGTGGATCTAATAACACGTCTTAAGTAGCAACCCATTACTTCATCACCTATAAATATCAATACCCTAGTTCAGAAAAGGGATTGGATTATTGTAATCATTTATCAAGTTCATAATATCAAAGCTATAAAGTGGACGTAGGCTAATTAACGCCGAACCACTATAAATCTGTGTGTGATTTCTCTTTTTAATTTTCTGATATTAGTTATTGTTGAATGTCTTCATTTAATCTCTTCAGAAATATACTCTATTGAGTGTTGAACCAGTTTTTGGTATCAACATTTTGGTGCTTTCACTGAGAACTGACTTTCTCAGATCACTTCAGATTTTTGTTCTACTTTTGGATCATCAAGTCCAAGACGAAAATCCTGTTTCTTATCATTTTTATATTAATCTAACAATGGCGGGAAAAACGACATGCAACACAGGGAAAAATCCGCAGGCGGGCTCTTCTACAGGAGCAGCTGGTGGGTCGGTCGCCCCCGAGACTACCGTGGATCAGCCTATGTTACCTGTTGGAGGGGATATAGCCCCATCATCTGCCTTTGCCACTCGAGATGAATTTATGGCTATGATGGACCGACTTAGAGAGACCACAGATGCCTTGAGGACACAGTCTCAGGAGAATGCCGCTATGCGCGAGGATGTGAATCGCATATCGAGGCAATGGGAAGAATTCAGGAGTCAACCTCAAGGAGCCCAGGGTCATCAATCTCTTCCTCCTCAGCTGGATCAAGCATCAGGACAGCTTCCCGTTACCCAGGATTGATCAACTGGTCGACTAAACTGCTGGACACGAGCTGCTTTCATTCATGGATGCATAATCGGGATGCAACCAGATCGCCATGCACATCCCTGACCAAGAACATACCAGTTTCATAACCGACCTTGGATTGTATTGCTATGTGGTAATGCCCTTTGGTCTAAAAAATGCTGGAGCCACGTACCAAAGGTTAGTCAATCGAATGTTCCTTGATCAAATAGGGAAGACAATGGAGGTGTATGTGGACGATATGCTGGTAAAATCAAAACAATCGTCCGAGCATGTGAACGAACTGTCAAGGATGTTCCACATCCTAAGGAAATATAGTATGAAATTGAACCCGTTAAAGTGTTCTTTTGGAGTGGGGTTGGGCAAATTCCTTGGATTCATTATAAGCTCCCGTGGAATCGAAATCAACCATGATCAGATTCCATCCCTCAAGGGAATTCAAGAACCACGACGAATAAAGGACGTCCAGAGCTTAGCAGGGAAAGTAGCGGCCACGGGACGGTTCATTTCAAAAGCCACTGACAAGTGCCTGCCCTTTTTTGAGCTAATAAAGAGGGGGAAGCGACATTTTGCATGGACGCCCGACTGCATTGAAGCTTTCAAAAGTTTGCTTGACCACCTCGAAAAACCCCCAATCCTCTCTAAGCCGATCGACCACGAAGACTTATTTGTATACTTAGCAGTATCTGTTCATGCCATTAGCTCAGTTCTGATTCGGGAAGAAGAGCAGGTGCAGCGACCAGTTTACTATGTTAGTAAAAAATTAACTGGAGCAGAGAGAAATTATCCTAAGATCGAGAAATTGGCTTACTGCCTGTTAATCGCGTCAAGAAAACTTCGGCATTATTTACAAGCTCATCCTATCAAAGTTTTTACTGACCAACCCCTCTGCCAAATCTTGCAAAGACCCGCAGCAAGTGGGAGATTATTGAAATGGAATATCGAGTTAAGCCAGTTCGACTTAACGTTTGTCCCTCGAAGGTCGATCAGGGGGAAAGCGTTGGCTGATTTTATAGCCGAGTTTACAATCCCAGATGACGAAGGACCAACTGACCCTCCTAGGCCAGTAAGAATCGAACGGGAGCCTGCTGCATGGAAATTCTACACAGACGGAGCCCGAAATAAGCAGCGCTCCAGGGCTGGTGTGGTACTTTTGTCCCCTGAAGGGCAATCTGTTTATTATGCCTTAAGACTAGAATTTTTGGCCACTAATAACGACTCCGAATATGAGGCCTTAATTGCTGGACTAAGGCTAGCGAAGGATCTAAGAATGACAAATTTGATATCTTCTATGATTCTCAACTAGTAGTCAATCAGGTACTAAAAGAGTTCATCACTCGAGGAGAGCGACTGTCCTCTTATCTCAAGGAGGTAGAAAAGTTACTATGGGATTTCGATCGGTATAGTATTTCTCATATTCCTCGAGAAGAAAACCGAAAGGCGGACAATTTGGCAAAGCTAGCTATCTCGGATCATCCGAACGAGTCAGAAATAGTACCCATAGAAACTTTGAAAATGCCGGGTATCAACCAAATTGAGGTCGATTAGACCAATGATGAACCCGAAAAAGAATAGTGGGTGACTCCCATAAAAAACTTTCTCCTCCATAGGCAACTGCCCGAAAAAAAAACAAGAGGCGGGCTATTTAGAGAATTAGGGGGAGGATTTAAAAGAAGGATTGTTTTGAAGTATTAAGAAAAGTAGGGGTAGATCGGCAAATATGAAAGATGTTGAATCATTTGGATTGGGTGATGCAAAAACCAACCCTTCACAGTTGTTAAAAAATAAGGGTAATTTTTTGAACTAAGGGCAATTTAGAGAATTAGGGATAGGATTTAAAAGAAGGGCTGGTTTGAAATATTAAGGGAAGTTTGGGTGTTTAAGCATAGTAGGGGTAGATCGACAAATACGAAAGGTGATGAATCGTTTAGATTGGGTGATGCAAAAACCAACCACTTACAGAAGTTAAAAAATAGGGGTAATTGTTGGAAGTCTGGGCTATTTATAGAATTACAGGTAGGATTAAAAAGAAGGACAGCTTTGAAGTATTAAGAGAAGTAGAGGTAGTTTAAGCATAGTAGGGGTAGATCGACAAATGTGAAAGATGATGAATCGTTTAGTTTGGGTGATGCAAAATCCAACCCTTCACAGAAGTTAAAAAATAGGGGTAATTGTTGGAAGAAAGGGCTATTTAGAGAATTAGTATTAGGATTAAAAAGAAGGATTGTTTTGATGTATTAAGAGAAGTCGAGATAGTTTAAGCATAGTAGGGTTAGATCGACAAATATGAAAGATGAAGAATCATTTGGATTGGGTGCTGCAAAAATCAACACTTCAAAGAAGTTAAAAAATAGGGTTAATTGTTGAAAGTAAGGCCTATTTAGAGAATTAGGTTTACGATTAAAAAGAAGGGTTGTTTTGAAGTATTAAGGGGAGTTGGGGTAGTTTAAGCATAGTAGGGGTAGATCGGCAAATATGAAAAATGATGAGTCATTTGGATTGGGTGCTATAAAAAACAACCCTTCACAGATGTAAAAGAATAGGGGCAATTGTTGGAAGTAAGGGCTATTTAGGGAATTAGGGATAGTATTTAAAAGAAGCGTTGTTTTGAAGTATAAAGAGAAGTATGGGTAGTTTAAGCATAGTAGAGGTAGTTCGACAAATATGAAAGATGATGAATCGTTTGGATTGGGTACTGCAAAAACCGATCCTTCACAGTAGTTAAAAAGTAAAGGTAATTGTTGGAATGAAGAGGTATTTAGAGAATTAGTGGTAGGATTAAAAATAAGGGTTGTTTTGAAATATTAAGAGAAGTGGTGGTAGTTTAAGCAAAGTAGGAGTAGATTGACAAATATGAAAGATAAGGAATCATTTGGATTTTTTGCTCCAAAAACCAACCCTTCACAGAAATTAAAAAATAGGGGTAGTTGTTCGTAGTAAGGGCTATTTATAGAATTAGTGGTAGGATCAAAAATATGCTTTGTTTTGAAGTATAAAGAGAAGTAGTGGTAGTTTAAGCATAGTAGGGGTAGATTGACGAATATGAAAGATGATGATTTGTTTGGATTGGGTGCTGCAAAAACCAATTCTTCACCACAGTAAAGAAATAGACATAATTGTTGGAAGGAAGGGCAATCTAGAGAATTAGGGGTAGGATTAAAAAGATGGGGTGGTTTAAGCATAGTAGGGGTAGATCGACAAATATAAAAGTTGATGAATCATTTGGATTGGGTACTGCAAAAACCAACCCTTCACACTAGTTAAAAAATAAAGATAATTGTTGGAAGTAAGGGCTATTTTCAGAATTAGGGGTAGGATTTAAAAGAAGGATTGCTTTGAAGCATTGAGATAAGTAGGGGTAGTTTAAGCATAGTACGGGAAGATCGACAAATATGAAAGATGGTGAATCATTTGGATTGGGTGCTGCAAAAACCAACCGTTCACAGTTGTTAAAAAATTAGGTAATTTTTGGAACTAAGGGCTATTTAGAGAATTAGGGATAGGATTTAAAAGAAGCGCTGTTTTGAAGTATTAAGGGAAGTTGGGGTAGTTTAAGCATAGTAGGGGTAGATTGACAAATACGAAAGATGATGAATCGTTTAGATTGGGTGATGCAAAAACCAACCCCTCAGAGAAGTTAAAAAATAGGGGTATTTATTGGAAGTAAGGTCTATTTTAAGAATTACAAGTAGGATTGAAAAGAAGGACTGTTTTGAAGTATTAAGTGAAGTAGGGGTAGTTTAAGCATAGTAGGGGTAGATCGACAAATATGAAAGATGATGTATCATTTGGATTGGGAGCTGCAAACACCAACCCTTCATAGAAGTTAAAAAATAGGGGTAATTGTTGGAAGTAAGGCATATTCAGAGAATTAGGGGAAGGACTTAAAAGAAGGATTTTTCAGAAGTATTAAGATAAGTATGGGTAGTTTTAGCAGAGTAGGGGTAGATCGACAAACATGAAAGACGATGAATCATTTGGATTGGGTGCTACAAAAACCAACCCTTCAAAGAAGTTAAAAAATAGGGATAATTGTTGGATGTATGGCCTATTAAGAGAATTAGGGGTAGGATTTAAAAGGAGGACTATTTTGAAGAATTAAGATAAGTGTGGGTAGTTTAAGCATCATAGGGGCAGATCGACAAATATGAAAGATGATGAATCATTTAGATTGGGTGCTGCAAAAACAATCCCTTCACAGAAGTTAAAAAATAGGGGTAATTTTTGGAAGTAAGGGCTATTTAGAGAACTAGGGATAGGATTAAAAAGAAGGGCTATTTTGAAGTATTAAGAGAAGCAGGTGTAGTTTAGGCATAGTAGGGGTAGACCGGCAAATATGAATGATGATGAATCTTTTAGATTGGGTGCTGAAAAAACCAACCCTTCACAAAAGTTAAAAAATATGGGTAATTGTTGGAAATAAAGGCTATTTAGAGAATTAGAGGTAGGATTAAAAAGAAGCACTGTTTTGAAATATTTAGAGAAGTAGGGGTAGTTTAAGCATAGTAGGGGTAGATCGACAAGTATGAAAGATGATGATTCGTTTGGATTGGGTGCTGCAGAAACCAACCCTTAACAGAAGCTAAAAAATAGGGATAATTGTTGGAAGTATGGAAAATTTAGAGAATTAGGGGTAGGGTTAAAAGAAGGACTATTTTAAAGTATTAAGATAAGTGTGTGTGATTTAAGCATCGTAGGGGTAGATCGACAAATATGAAAGATAATGAATCATTTGGATTGGGTGCTGTAAAAACCAACCCTTCACAGAAGTTAAAAAATAGGGGTAATTGTTGGAAGTAAGGGCTATTTAGAGAATTCTGGATAGGACTAAAAAGAAGCGTTGTTTTGAAGTATTTGGAGAAGCAAGAGTAGTTTAAGCATAATAAGGGTAGATCGACAAGTATGAAAGATGACGAATCGTTTGGATTGGGTGCTGCAAAAACCTATCCTTCACAGTTGTTAAAAAGTCGGGGTAATTGTTTGAAAAAATGGCATTTAGAGAATTACGGGTGGGATTAAAATAAGGGTTGTTTTGAAGTATTAGGATATGTAGGGGTAGATCGACAAATATGAAAGATGATGATACATTTGGATTGGGTGCTCCAAAAACCAACCCTGCACAGAAATTAAAAAATAGGGGTAGATGTTGGTGGTAAGGGATATTTAGAGAATTAGTGGTAGGATCAAAAAGTAGGGTTGTTTTGAAGTATGAAGAGAAGTAGGGGTAGTTTAAGCATGGGAGGGGTAGATCGACGAATACGAAAGAGGATGATTTGTTTGGATTTGGTGCTGCAAAAACCATTCCTTTACAATAGTAAAAAATAGGGGTGATTGTTGGAAGGAAGGGTTATTTAGAGAATTAGGGTTAGGATTAAAAAGAAGTGCTGTTTTGAAGTACTACGGGAAGTTGGTGTAGTTTAAGCATAGTAGAGTAGATCAATAAATACGAAAGATGATGTATCATTTGGATTGAGTGCTGTAAAAACCAACCCTTCACAGTAGTTAAAAACTAAGGGTAATTGTCGGAAGTAAGGGCTATTTAGAGAATTGAGGGTAGGTTTTAAAAGAAGGACTGTTTTGAAGTATTAAGATAAGTAGGGGTAGTTTAAGCATAGTAGGGGTAGATCGACAAATATGAAAGATGATGAATCATTTGGATTGGGTGCTGCAAAAACCAACCCTTCACATAAGTTAAAAAATAAGTGTAATTGTTGGAACTAAGGCCTATTTAGAGAATTAGGGATAGGTATAAAAATAAGGGCTATTTTGAAGTACTAAGAGAAGTATGGGTAGTTTAAGCATAGTAGGGGTAGACCAGCAAATATGAAAGACGATGAATCGTTTAGATTGGGTGATGCAAAAACCAACCCTTCAGAAAAATTAAAAAATAGGGGTAATTGTTGGAAATAAGGTCTATTTAGAGAGTTAGAGGTAGGATTAAAAAGAAGGACTGTTTTGAAGTATTTAAGGAAGTAGTGGTAGTTTAAGCATAGTAGGGGTAGATCGAAAAATATGTAAGATGATGAATCGTTTAGATCAGGTGATGCAAAATCCGAACCTTCACAGAGGTAAAAAAATAGGGGTAATTGTTGGAAGAAAGGGCTATTTATAGAATTAGAATTAGGATTAAAAAGAAGGACTGTTTTGAACTATTAAGAGAAGTCGGGGAAGTTTAAGCATAGTAGTGGTAGATCGACAAATATGAAAGATGATGAATCATTTAGATTGGGTGCTGCAAAAAAAAACCATAACCGAAGTTAAAAAACAGAGATAATTGATGGAAGTAAGGCCTATTTAGAGAATTAGGGGTAGGATTTAAAAGAAGGACTGTTTTGAAGTATTAAGATAAGTATGGGTATTTTAAGCATAGTAGGGGTAGATAAGCAAATATGAAAAATGATGAATCATTTGATTGGGTGCTACAAAAACCAACCCTTCATAGAAGTAAAAAATAGGGCAATTGTTGGAAGTAAGGGCTATTTAGGGAATAAGGGATAAGATTAAAAAGAAGCGTTGTTTTGAAGAATTAAGTGAAGTAGGGGTAGTTTAAGCATAGTAGGGGTAAATTGACAAATATGAAAGATGATTAATCGTTTGGATTGGGTGCTGCAAAAACCGATCCTTCACAGTGGTTGAAAGGTAGAGGTAATTGTTGGAAAGAAGGGGTATTTAGAGAATTAGGGGTAGGAATAAAAGTAAGGGTTGTTTTGAAGTATTAAGAGAAGTAGTGGTAGTTTAAGCATAGTAGGAGTAGATGGACAAATATGAATAATGATGAATCATTTGGATTGTTTGCTCAAAAAACCAACCCTTCACAGAAATTTAAAAATAGGGGTAATTGTTCGAAGTAAGGGCTATTTAGGGAATTAGTGGTAGGATTAAAAGGAAGCGTTGTTTTGAACTATAAAGAGAAGTAGTGGTAGTTTAAGCATAGTAGGTGTAGAACGACGAATACGAAAGATGATGAATTGTTTGGATTGGGTGCTGCAAAAATTAATCCTTCACAATAGCAAAAAAATAGAGGTAATTGTAGGAAGGAAGGGCTATTTAGAGAATTAGGTTAGGATTAAAAAGATGGGCTATTTTGAAGTATTAAGAGAAGTAGGGGTAGTTTGAGCAAAGTAGAGGTAGATCGACAAATATGAAAGATGATGAATCGTTTGGATTGGTTGCTGCTCACAGTAGTTAAAAAGGAGGGTAGTTGTTGAAAAGAAGGGCTATTTAAACAATTAGGTGTAGGATTAAAAATATGGGTTGTTTTGAAGTATTAGGAGAAGTAGTGGTAGTTTAACCATATAGTAGCGGTAGATCGACAAATATGAAAGACGATGAATGATTTGGATTGGATGCTCCAAAAACCAACCCTACACAGAAATTGAAAAATATGGGTAATTGTTGGAAGTAAGGGCTATTTAGGGGATTAGTGGTAGGTTCAAAATGAAGGGATGTTTTGAAGTATAAAGAGAAGTATGGGTAGTTCAAGCATAGTATGGGTAGATCGATGAATACGAAAGATAATGAATTTTTTGAATTAGGTGTTGCAAAAACCAAAATTTCACAATAGTAAAAAAATAGGCATAATTGTTGGAAGGAAGGGATATATAGAGAATTTGGGGTAGGATTAAAAAGAAGGGTTGTTTTGCAGTATTAAGAGAAGTTGGGGTGGTTTAAGCATAGTAGGGGTAGATCGACAAATATAAAAGATGATGAATCATTTGGATTGGGTGTTGCAAAAACCAACTCTTCACACTAGTTAAAAAATAAAGGTAATGGTTGGAAGTAAGACAGATTTAGAGAATTAGGGGTAGGATTTAAAAGAAGGACCGTTTTGAAGTATTAAGATAAGTTGGGGTAGTTTGAGCATAGTAGGGGTAGATCGACAAATATGAAATACGATGAATCATTTGGATTGGGTGCTACAAAAACCAACCCTTCAAAGAAATTAAAAAATGGGGGTAATTGTTGGAAGGAAGGGCTATTTAGAGAATTAGGGGTAGGATTTAAAAGAAGGATTGTTTTGAAGTATTAAGATAAGTAGGTGTAGTTTAAGCATAGTAGGGGTAGATCGACAAATATGAAAGATGATGAATCATTTGGATTAGGTGCTGCAAAAACCAACCCTTCACAGTTGTTAAAAAATAAGGGTAATTTTCGGGACTAATGGCTATTTAGAGAATTAGGGATAGGATTTAAAAGAAGGGATGTTTTGAAGTATTAAGGGAAGTTGGGGTAGTTTAAGCATAGTACGGTTAGATCGACAAATACGAAAGATGATGAATCGTTTAGATTGGGTGATGTAGAAACCAAACCCTCACAGAAGTTAAAAAGTAGGGGTAATTATCGGAAGTAAGGGTTATTTAGAGAATTACACGTAGGATTAAAAAGAAGGACTGTTTTGAAGCATTAAGAGAAGTAGGGGTAGTTTAAGGATAGTAGGGGTAGATCGACAAATATGAAAGATGATGAATCATTTGTATTGGGTGCTGCAAATACCAACCCGTCATAGAAGTTAAAAAATAGGGGTAATTGTTGGATGTAAGGCCTACTTAGAGAATTAGGGGTAGGACTTAAAAGAAGGACTGTTTTGAAGTATTAAGAATAGTATGGGTAGTTTTAGCGTAGTAGGGGTAGATCGACAAACATGAAAGATGATGAATCATTTGTATTGGGTGCTACAAAAACCAACCCTTCACAGAAGTTAAAAAATAGGGGTAATTGTTGTATTTAAGGGATATTTAGAGAATCAGGGATAGGATTAAAAAGAAGGGCTATTTTGAAGTATTAAGAGAAGTAGGCGTTGTTTAAGCATAGTAGGGGTAGACCGACAAATCTGAATGATGATGAATCATTTAGATTGGGTGCTGCAAAAACCAACCCTTCACAAAAGTTAAAAAATAGGGGTAATTGTTGGAAGTAAGGGCTATTTAGAGAATTAGAGGTAGGATTAAAAAGAAGGACTGTTTTGAAGTATTAAGAGAAGAAGGGGTAGTTTAGGCATAGTAGGGATAGATCGACAAGTATGAAAGATGATGAATCATTTGGATTGGGTGCTGCAAAAACCAAACCTTCACAGAAGTTAAAAAATAGGGATAATTGTTGGAAGTATGGCCTATTTATAGAATTAGGGGTCGGATTTAAAACAAAGACTATTTTGAAGTATTAAGATAAGTGTGGGTATTTTAAGCATAGTAGGGGTAGATCGATAAATATGAAAGATGATGAATCATTTGGATTGGGTGCTGCAAAAACCAACCCTTCACAGAAGTTAAAAAATTGGGGTAATTGTTGGAAGTAAGGCTTATTTAGAGAATTAGGGGTATGATTTAAAAGAAGGACTATTTTGAAGTATTAAGATAAGTACGGGTAGTTTAAGCATAGTAGGGGTAGATCGGCAAATATGAAAAATGACGAATCATTTTGATTGGGTGTTACAAAACCAACCCTTCACAGAAGTAAAAAAATAGGGGTAATTGTTGGAAGTAAGGGCTATTTAGGGAATTAGGGATAGGATTAAAAAGAAGCTTTGTTTTGAAGTATTAAGAGAAGTTGGGGTAGTTTAAGCATAATAGGGGTACATCGACAAATATGAAAGATGATGAATCGTTTGGATTGGTTGCAGCAAAAACAAATCCTTCACAGTAGTTAAAAAGTAGAGGTAATTGTTGGAAAGAAGGGGTATTTAGATAATTAGAGGTAGGATTAAAAATAAGGGTTGTTTTGAATTATTAAGAGAAGTAGTGGTAGTTTAAGCATGGTAGGAGTAGATCGACAAATATGAAAGATGAAGAATCTTTTGGATTGTTTGCTCCAAAAACCTACCCTTCAAAGAAATTAAAAAATAGGGGTAATTGTTCGAAGTAAGGTCTATTTAGAGAATTAGTGGTAGGATAAAAAAGAAGCGTTGTTTTGAAGTATAAAGAGAAGTAGTGGTAGTTTAAGCATAGTAGGGGTAGATCGACGAATATGAAAGATGATGAATTGTTTGTATTGGGTGCTGCAAAAACAAATCCTTCACAACAGCAAAAAAATAGAGGTAATTGTAGGAAGGAAGGGCTATTTTGATAATTTGGTTTGGATTAAAAAGAAGGGCTATTTTGAAGTATTAAGAGAAGTAGGGGTAGTTTAAGCAAAGTTGGGGTAGATCGACAAATATGAAAGATGATGAATCGTTTGGATTGGTTGCTGCAAAAACCAATCCTTCACAGTACTTAAAAAGTAAGGTAATTGTTGGAAAGAAGGGCTATTTAAAGAATTAGGGGTAGGATTAAAAATAAGGGTTGTTTTGAAGTATTAGGAGAAGTAGTGGTAGTTTAACCATAGTAGTGGTAGATCGACAAATATGAAAGTCGATTAATCATTTGGATTGGGTGCTCCAAAAACCATACCTTCACAGAAATTTAAAAATAGGGGTAATTATTGGAAGTAAGGGCTATTTAGGGGTTAGTGGTAGGTTGAAAATGAAGGGTTGTTTTGAAGTATAAAGAGAAGTAGGGGTAGTTCAAGCATAGTAGGGGTAGATCGACGAATACGTAGATGATGAATTGTTTGGATTAGGTGTTGCAAAAACCAATGCTTCACAATAGTAAAAAAAATAGGCATAATTATTGGAAGGAAGGGATATTTAGAGAATTTGGGGTAGGATTAAAAAGAAGGGTTTTCTTGCAGTATTAGGAGAAGTTGGGGTGGTTTAAGCATAGTAGAGATAGATCGACAAATATAAAAGACGAAGAATCATTTGGACTGGGTGCTGCAAAAACCAACCCTTCACACTAGTTAAAAAATATAGGTAATTGTTGGAAGTAAGGGATATTTAGAGAATTAGGGGTAGGATTTAAAAGAAGGACTGCTTTGAAGTATTAAGATAAGTAGGGGTAGTTTGAGCATAGTTGGGGTAGATCGACAAATATGAAATATGACGAATCATTTGGATTGGGTGCTGCAAAAACCAACCCTTCACAGAAATTAAAAAAATAGGGGTAATTGTTGGAAGTAAGGGCTATTTAGAGGTTTAAGGGTAGGATTTAAAAGAAGGATTGTTCTGAAGTATAACGAAAAGTAGGGGTAGTTTAAGCGTAGTAGGGTTAGATCGACAAATATGAAAGATGATGAATCATTTGGATTGGGTGCTGCAAAAACCAACCCTTCACAGTTGTTAAAAAATAAGGGTAATTTTTTGAACTAAGGGCTATTTAGAGAATTAGGGATAGGATTAAAAAGAAGGGATGTTTTGAAGTATTAAGGGAAGTGGGGGTAGTTTAAGCATAGTAGGGGTAGATCGACAAATACGAAAGATGATGAATCATTTAGATTGGGTGATGCAGAAATCAAATCCTCATAGAAGTTAAAAAATAGGGGTAATTATCAGAATTAAGGGCTATTTAGAGAATTACACGTAGGATTAAAAAGAAGGACTGTTTTGAAGTATTAACAGAAGTAGAGGTAGTTTAAGCATAGTTGGGGTAGATCGACAAATATGAAAGATGATGAATCATTTGTATTGGGTGCTGCAAAAACCAACCCTTCACAGAAGTTAAAAAATAGGGGTAATCGTTGGATGTAAGGCCTATTTAGAGAATTAGGGGTAGGACTTAAAAGAAGGATTGTTTTGAAGTATCAAGATTAGTATGGGTAGTTTTAGCATAGTAGGGTTAGATCGACAAACATGAAAGATGATGAATCATTTGTATTGGTTGCTACAAAAAACAACCCTTCACAGAAGTTAAAAAATACGGGTAATTGTTGGATGTAAGGGCTATTTAGAGAATTAGGGGTAGGATTAAAAAGAAGGGCTATTTTGAAGTATTAAGAGAAGTGGGGGTTGTTTAAGCATAGTAGGGGTAGACCGACAAATATGAATGATGATGAATCGTTTAGATTGGGTGCTGCAAAAACCAACCCTTCACAAAAGTTAAAAAATAGGGGTGATTGTCGGAAGTAAGGGCTATTTAGAGAATTAGAGTTAGGATTAAAAAGAAGGACTGTTTTGAAGTATTAAGAGAAGAAGGGGTATTTTAAGCATAGTAGGAGTAGATCGACAATTATGAAAGATGATTAATCGTTTGGATTGGGTGCTGAAAAAATCAGCCCTTCACAGAACTTAGAAAACGGGGATAATTGTTGGAAGTATGGCCTGTTTATAGAAATAGGGGTAGGATTTAAAAGAAGGACTATTTTGAAGTTTTAAGATAAGTGTGGGTAGTTTAAGCATAGTCGGGGTAGATTGATAAATATGAAAGATGATGAATCGTTTTGATTGGGTGCTTCAAAAACCAACCCTTCACAGAAGTTAAAAAATTGGAGTAATTGTTGGAAGTAAGGCCTATTTAGAGAATTACGGGTAGGATTTAAAAGAAGGACTATTTTGTAGTATTAAGATAAGTATGGGTAGTTTAAGCATAGTAAGGGTAGAACGATACATATGAAAAATGATGAATCATTTGGATTGGGTGCTACAAAACCAACCCTTCACATAAGTAAAAAATAGGGGTAATTGTTGGAAGTAAGGGGTATTTAGGGAATTAGGGATAGGATTAAAAAGAAGTGTTGTTTTGAAGTATTAAGAGAAGTTGGGGTAGTTTAAGCATAGTAAGTTTAGATCAACAAATATGAAAGATGATGAATTGTTTGGATTGGGTGCTGCAAATACCGATCCTACACAGTAGATTAAAAGTCAAGTTAATTGTTGGAAAGAAGGGATATTGAGAGAATTCGGGGTAGGATTAAAAATAAGGGTTGTTTTGAAGTATTAAGAGAAGTAGTGGTAGCTTAAGCATAATAGGGTTAGATCGACAAATATGAAAGATGATGAATCATTTGGATTGTGTGCTCCAAAAACCAACCCCTCACAGAAATTAAAAAATAGGGGTAATTGTTCGAAGTAAGGGCGATTTAGAGAATTAGTGGTAGGATCAAAAAGAAGCGTTGTTTGAAGTATAAAGAGAAGTAGTTGTAGTTTAAGCATAGCAGGGGTAGATCGAAGAATATGAGAGATGATGAATTGTTTGGATTGGGTGCTGCAAAAATCAATCCTTCACAATAGCAAAAAAATAGAGGTAATTTTAGGAAGGAAGGGCTATTTAGAGAATTAGGGTTGGATTAAAAAGAAGGGTTGTGTTGAAGTATTAAGAGAAGTAGGGGTAGTTTAAGCATAGTAGCGATAGATCGACAAATATGAAAGATAATGAATCGTTTGGATTAGGTGCTGCAAAAACCAATCCTTCACAGTAGTTAAAAAGTAGGGCTAATTGTTGGAAAGAAGGGATATTTAGAGAATTAGTGGAAGGATTAAAAATAAGGGTTGTTTTGAAGTATTGGGAGAAGTAGTGGTAGTTTAAGCAAAGTAGGGGTAGATCGACAAGTATGAAAGACGATGAATCATTTGGATTGGGTGCTCCAAAAACCAACCGTTCACAGAAATTAAAAAATAGAGGTAATTATTGGAAGTATGGGCTATTTAGGGAATTAGTGGTAAGTTCAAAATGAATTGTTTGGATTAGGTGCAGCAAAAATCAATCCTTCACAATAGTAAAAAAAAGAGCAATAATTGTTGGAAGGAAGGGCTATTTAGAGAATTAGGGGTAGGATTTAAAAGAAGGGTTGTTTTGAAGTATTAAGGGAAGTTGGGGTGGTTTAAGCATAGTAGGGGTAGATCGACAAATATAAAAGATGATGAATCACTTGGAAAGGGTGCTGCAAAAACCAACCCTTCACACTAGTTAAAAAATAAAGGTAATTTTTGGAAGTCAGGACTATTTAGATAATTAGTGGTAGGATTTAACAGAAGGACTGTTTTGAAGTATTAAGATAAATAGGAATAGTTTGAGCATAGTAGGGGTAGATCGACAAATATGAAATACGATGAATCATTTGGATTGGGTGCTGGAAAAACCAAACCTTCAGAAAATTAAAAAAATAGGGGTAATTGTTGTAAATAAGGGCTATTTAGAGAAATAGGGGTCGGATTTTAATGAAGGATTGCTTTGAAGTATTAAGATAAGTAGGGGTAGTATAAGCATAGTAGGGGTAGATCGGCAAATATGAAAGATGATGAATCATTTGGATTGGGTGCTGCAAAAACCAACCCTTCAAAGTTGTTAAAAAATAAGGGTAATTTTTGGAACTAAGGGATATTTAGAGAATCAGGGATAAGATTTAAAAGATGGGTTAATTTGAAGTGTGAATAGAAGTAGGGGTAGTTTAAACATAGTAGGGTTAGATCGACAAATATGAAAGATGATGAATCGTTAAGATTGGGTGATGCAAAAATCAACCTCTCACAGAAGTTAAAAAATTGGTGTAATTGTTTGAAGTAAGGGCTATTCAGAGAATTACAGGTAGGATTAAAAAGATGGACTGTTCTGAAGTATTAAGAGAAGTAGAGGTAGTTTAAGCATAGTAGGGGTAGATCGACAAATATGAAAGATGATGAATCATTTGGATTGGGTGCTGCAAAAACCAACCCTTCACAGAAGTTAAAAAATAGGGGTAATTCTTGCAAGTAAGGCCTATTTAGATAATTAGGGGTTGGACTTAAAAGAAGGGTTGTTTTGAAGTATTAAGATAATTATAGGTAGTTTTAGCATAGTAGGGGTAGTTCGACAAACATGAAATATGATGAATCATTTGGACTGGGTGCTACAAAAATTAACCCTTCATAGAAGTTAAAAGATCGGGGTAATTGTTGGAAGTAAGGGCTATTTAGAGAATAAGGGATAGGATTAAAAAGAACCGTTGTTTCCAAGTATTAATAGAAGTAGGGGTAGTTTAAGCATAGTAGGGGTATATCGACAAATATGAAATATGGTAAATAGTTTGGACTAGGTGCTACAAAAACAATCCTTCACGGTAGTTAAAAAACAGGATTAATTGTTGGAAAGTAGGGTTATTTAGAGAATTGGGATAGGATTAAAAATAATGGTTGTTTTGAAGTATTAAGAGAAATAGGGGTAGTTTAAGCATAGTAGGATTAGATCGACAAATATGAAAGATGATGAATCATTTGGACTGGGTGCTACAAAAATGAACCCTTCAAAGAAGTTAAAAAATAGGGGTAATTGTTATAAGTATGGTCTATTTAGAGAATTAGTGGTAGGATTAAAAACAAGGATTGTTTTGAAGTATAAAGAGAAGTAAGGGTAGTTTAAGTATAGTAGGGGTAGATCGACGAATATGAAAGATGATGAATTGTTTGGATTAAGTGCTGCAAAAACCAATCCTTCACAATAGTAAAAAAATAAGGGTAATTGTTGGAAGGAAAGGCTATTTAGATAATTAGGGGTAGGATTAAAAGAAGGATTGTTTTGAAGTATTAACAGAAGAAGGGGTAGTTTAAGCATAGGAGGGGTAAATCAACAAATATGAAAGATGATGAATCATTTGGATTGGTTGCTGCAAAAACCGATCCTTCATAGTAGTTAAAAAGTAGAGGTAGTTGTTTAAATGAAGGTATATTTAGAAATTTAGGGGTAGGATTAAAAATAAGGTTTGTTTTGAAGTATTAGGAGAAGTAGTGGTAGCTAAGCATAGTAGGGGTAGATCGACAAATATGAAAGAAGATGGATCATTTGGAGTGGGTGCTCCAAAAACTAACCCTTCACAGAAATTAAAAAATAGGGGAAATTATATCAAGTAAGTGCTATTTAGAGAATTAGTGGAAGATCAAAAAGTAGTGTTGTTTTGAAGTATAAAGAGAAGTTGGGGTAGTTTAAACATAGTAGGGGTAGATCGACGAATATGAAAGATGATGAATTGTTTGGATTGGGTGCTGCAAAAACCAATCCTTCACAATATTAAAAAAATAAGGGTAATTGTAGGGATGAAGGGATATTTAGAGAATTAGGGTTGGATTAAAAAGAAGGGTTGTTTTGAAATATTAAGAGAAGTAGGGGTTGTTTAAGCATAGCAGGGGTAGATCGACAAATATGAAAGATGATGAATCATTTGGATTGGGTGCTGCAAAAACCAAACCTTCACAGTTGTTAAAAAATAAGGGTAATTGTTGGAATTAAGGGCTATTTATACAATTAGGGATATAAATAAAAAAGACGGATGTTTTGAAGTATTAAGGGAAATAGTGGTAGTTTAAGCATAGTAGGGGTAGATCGATAAATATGAAAGATGATGAATCGTTTAGATTGAGTGAGGCAAAATCCAACCCTTCACAGAAGTTAAAAATAGGGGTAATTGTTGGAAGAAAGGGCTATCTAGATAATTAGAATTAGGATTAAAAAGAAGGTCTGTTTTGAAGTATTAAGAGGACTCGGGTTAGTTTAAGCATAGTAGGGGTAGGATTTAAAAGAAGGACTATTTTGAAGTATTATGATAAGTAGGGGTAGTTTAAGCATTATAGTGCTAGATCGATAAATATGAAAGATGATGAATCATTTGGATTGGGTGCTGCAAAAACCAACCCTTCATAGAAGTTAAAAAACATGTGTAATTGTTGGAACTAAGGGCTATTTAGATAATTAGGGATAGAATTAAAAAGATGGACTATTTTGAAGTATTATGAGAAGTAGGGGTAGTTTAAGCATAGTATGGGTAGACCGACAAACATGAAAAATGATGAATTAGAGGTAGGATTAAAAAGAAGGACTGTTTTGAAATATTAAGAGAAGTAGGGGTGGTTTAAGCATAGTAGGGGTAGATCGATAAGTATGAAAGATGATGAATCATTTGGATTGGGTGCTGCAAAAACCAACCCTTCACAGAAGTTAAAAAATAGGGATACTTGTTGGAAGTATGGCCTATTTAGAGAAATAGGGGTAGGATTTAAAAGAAGAACTATTTTTAAGTATTAAGATAAGTGTGGGTAGTTTAAGCATATTAGGGGTAGATCGACAAATATGAAAGATGATAAATCATTTCTATTGGGTGTTGTAAAAACCTACCCTTCACAATAGTTTAAAAAATAAGGGTAATTGTTGGAAGTAAGGGGTATTTAGAAAATTAGGGGTAGGATTTAAAAGAAGGACTGTTTTGAAGTATTAATATTAGTAGGGGTTAAGTATAGTAGTGGTAGATCGACAAATATGAAAGATGATGAATCATTTAGATTGGGTGCTGCAAAAACCAACCCTTCACAGAAGTTAAAAAATATGGGTAATTGTTTAAAGTAAGGGATATTTAAAGAATTAGGGGTAGGATTTAAAAGAAGGACTGTTTTGAAGAAATAAGATAAGTAGGGATAGTTTAAGCATAGAAGGGGTAGATCCATAAATATGAAAGATGATGAATCATTTGGATTGGGTGCTGCAAAAACCAACGCTTCACAGAAGTTAAAAAATAAGTGTAATTGTTGGAACTAAGGGCTATTTAGAGAATTAGGGATAGGATTAAAAAGAAGGGCTATTTTGAAGTATTAGGAGAAGTAGGGATAGTTTAAGCATAGTAGGGGTAGACCGACAAATATGAAAGATGATGAATCGTTTAGATTGGGTGAAACAAAAACCAAACCTTCAAAGAAGTAAAAAATAGATGTAATTGTTGGAAGTAAGTGATATTTAGAGAATTAGAGGTAGGATTAAAAAGAAGGACTGTTTTGAAGTATTAAGAGAAGTAGGGGTAGTTTAAGCATAGTAGGGGTGCATCGACAAGTATGAAAGATGATGAATCTTTTGGATTGGGTGCTGCAAAAACCAACCCTTCAAAGAAGTTAAAAAATAGGGATAATTGTTGGAAGTATGGCTCATTTAGAGAATTAGGGGTAGGATTTAAAAGAAAGACTGTTTTGAAGTATTAAGATAAGTATGGGTAGTTTAAGCATAGTAGGGGTAGATCGACAAATATGAAAGATGATGAATCATTTTGATTGGGTGCTACAAAAACCAAACCTTCACAGAGGTTAAAAAATAGGGGTAATTGTTGGAAGTAAGGGCTATTTATAGAATAAGGGATAGAATCAAAAAGAAACATTGTTTTGAAGTATTAAGAGGAGTAGGCGTAGTTTAAGCATAGTTGGGGTAGATCAACTAATATGAAAGATGATGAATCATTTGGATTGGGTGTTGCAAAACCCGATCCTTCTCAATAGTTAAAAAATAGGGGTAATTGTTGGATAGAAGAGTTATTTAGAGAATTAGGGGTAGGATTAAAAATAAGTTTTGTTTTGAAGTACTAAGAGAAGTAGGGGCAGTTTAAGCATAACAGGGGTAGATCGACAATTATGAAAGATGATGAATCATTTGGATTAGGTGCTCCAAAAACCAACCCTTCACAGAAGTTAAAAAATAGGTGTAATTGTTGGAAGTAAGGGATATTTAGAGAATTAGTGGTAGGACTAAAAAGAAGGGTTGTTTTGAAGTATAAAGAAAAGTAGGGGAAGTTTAAGCATGGTAGGGGTAGATCAACGAATATGAAAGATGACGAATTGTTTGGATTAGGTGCTGCAAAAACCAGTCCTTCACAATAATTAAAAAAATAAGGTTAGTTGTTGGAATGAAGGGCTATTTAGAAAAATAGGGGTAGGATTAAAAAGAATGGTTGTTTTGAAGTATTAAGAGAAGTTGGGGTAGTTTAAGCGTAGCAGGGGTAGATCGACAAATATGAAAGATGATGAATCATTTGGATTGGGTGCTGTAAAAACCAACCCTTCACAGTAGTTAAAAAATAAGGGTAATTGTTGGAAGTAAGGGCTATTTAGAGAATTAGGGGTAGGATTTAAAAAAGGACTGTTTTCAAGTATTAAGATAAGTAGGGGTAGTTTAAGCGTAGTAGGGGTAGATTGACAAATATGAAAGATGATGAATCATTTGGATTGGATGCTGCAAAAACCAACCCTTTACAAATTTTAAAAATAAGGGTGATTGTTTAAAGAAAGTGCTATTTATAGAATTAGGGGTAGGATTTAAAAGAATGATTGTTTTGAATTATTAAGATAAGTAAGGGTAGTTTAAGCATAGTAGTGATAGATCGACAAATATGAAAGAGGATGAATCATTTGGATTGAATGCAGCAAAAACCAACCCTTCACAGTAGTAAAAAAATAAGGATAATTGTTGGAACTAAGGGCTATTTAAATAATTAGGGATATAATTAAAAAGAAGGGCTATTTTGAAGTATTAAAAAAAGTTCGGGTAGTTTAAGCATAGTATTGGAAGATCGACTAACATGAAAGATGATGAATCGTTCAGATTGGGTGATGCAAAAACCAACCCTTTCACAGAAGTTAAAAAATAGAGGTAACTGTTGGAAATAAAGGCTATTTAGAGAATTATAGACAGGATTAAAAAGAAGGATTGTTTTGAAGTATTAAGAGAAGTAGGGGGTAGTTTAAGTATTATAGGGGTAGATCGACAAATATGAAAGATGATCAATCATTTGGATTGGTTCCTGCAAAAAACCAACCGTTCGCAGAATTTAAAAAATAGGGATAATTGTTGGAAGTAATGGCTATTTATAGAACAAGGGGTAGGATTTAAAAGGACTATTTTGAAGTATTAAAATAAGTATGGGTAGTTTAACCATAGTAGGGGTAGATCGACAAATATGAAAGATGATGAATAATTAGGATTGGGTGCTACAAATACCAAACCTTCATAGAAGTTAAAAAAATAGGGGTAATTATTGGATGTAAGGGATATTTAGAGAAATAAGGGTAGGATTAAAAAGAAGCGTTGTTTTGGAGTATTAAGAGAAGTAATGGTAGTTTAAGCATAGCAGGGGTAGATCGACAAATATGAAAGATGATGAATCGATTGGATTAGGTGCTATAAAAACCAGTCCTTCACAGTAGTTAAAAAATAGTGGTAATTATTGGAAAGAAGGGCTATTTAGAGAATTAGGGATATGATTAAAAATAAGGATTGTTTTGAAGTATTAAGAGAAGTAGGGGTAGTTTAAGCATAGTAGGGGTAGATCGGCAAATATGAATGATGATGAATCATTTGGATTGTGTGCTCCAAAAACCAAACCTTCATAGAAGTGAAAAAATAGGAGTAAATTTGGGAAGTACGGGCTATTTAGATAATTAATGGTACGATTAAAAATAAGGGTTGTTTTGAAGTATAAAGAGAAGTAGGGGTAGTTTAAGCATAGTAGGGGTATATCGACAAATACGAAAGATGATGAATCATTTGGATTGGGTGCTATAATAACCAACCCTTCAAAGTAGTTAAATAATAAGGGTAATTGTTGGAAGTAAGGGCTATTTAGGGAATTAGGGGTAGGATTTAAAAGAAGGGCTGTTTTGAAGTATTAAGATAAGTAGGGGTTGTTCAAGCATACTAGGGGTAGATCGACAAATATGAAAGATGATGAATCATTTAGATTAGGTGCTGCAAAAGCCAACCCTTCACAGAAGTTAAAAAATGTGGGTAATTGTTGAAATAAGGGATATTTAGGGAATTAGGGGTAGGATTTAAAAGAAGGACTGTTTTGAAGTATTAAGATAAGTTGGGGTAGTTTAAGCATAGAAGGGGTAGATCGATAAATATGAAAGATGATGAATCATTTGGATTGGGAGCTGCAAAAACCAACCCTTCACAGAAGTTAAAAAATAAGTGTAATTATTGGAACTAAGGGCTATTTAGAGAATTAGGGATAGGATTAAAAAGAAGGGCTATTTTGAGGTATTAGGAGAAGTAGCGGTAGTTTAAGCATAGTATGGGTAGACCGACAAATATGAAAGATGATGAATCATTTAGATTGGGTGTTGCAAAAACCAACCCTTCAAAGAAGTTAAAAAATAGGGGTAATTGTTGAAAGTAAGGGATATTTAGAGAATTAGAGGTAGGATTAAAAAGAAGGATAGGGATAGGATCAAAAAGAAGCGTTGTTTTGAAGTATCAAGAGAAGTAGGCATAATTTAAGAATAGTTGGTGTATATCAACAAGTATGAAAGATGATGAATCATTTGGACTGGGTGCTGCAAAACCCAATCCTTCACAGTAGTTAAAAAATTGGGGTAACTTTTGGAAAGAAGGGTTATTTAGAGAATTAGGGGTAGGATTAAAAATAAGTTTTGTTTTGAAGTATTAAGAGAATTAGGGGTAGTTTAAGCATAACACGGGTATATCGACAAATATGAAAGATGAAGAATCATTTAGATTAGGTGCTCCAAAAACAAACCCTTCACAGAAGTTAAAAAATAGGTGTAACTGTTGGAAGTAAGGGCTATTCAGAGAATTAGTGGTAGGAGTAAAAACAAGGGTTGTTTTGAAGTATATAGAAAAGTAGGGGTAGTTTAAGCATAGTAGGGGTTGATCGACGAATATGAAAGGTGATGAATTGTTTGGATTAGGTGCTGCAAAAACCAGTCCTTCACAATACTAAAAAAAATAGGGGTAGTTGTTGGAAGGAATGGATATTTAGGGACTTAGGTGCAGGATTAAAAAGAAGGGTTGTTTTGAAGTATTAAGAGAATTTCGGTAGTTTAAGCACAGCAGGGGTAGATCGACAAATATGAAAGATGATGAATCATTTGGATTGGGTGCTATAAAAACCAACCCTTCACAGTAGTTAAAAAATAAGGGTAATTGTTGGAAGTAAGGTCTGTTTAGAGAATTAGGGGTAGGATTTAAAAAAAGGACTATTTCGAAGTATTAAGATAAGTATGGGTAGTTTAAGCATAGTAGGGGTAGATCAACAAATATGAAAGATGATGATTCATTTGGATTGGTTGTTGCAAAAACCAACCCTTCATAGTACTTAAAAAATTAGAGTATTTGTTGGAAGTAAGGGCTATTTAGATAATCAGGGATATGAATAAAAAGAAGGGATATTAAGAGAATTAGGGATATGATTAAAAAGAAGAGCTATTTAGATCGACCAATATGAAAGATGATGAATCATTTGGATTGGGTGCTGTAAGAACCAACCATTCACAATAGTTAAAAAATAAGTGTAA
This sequence comes from Allium sativum, assembly GCA_030737875.1. NCBI lineage: Eukaryota > Viridiplantae > Streptophyta > Magnoliopsida > Asparagales > Amaryllidaceae > Allium > Allium sativum. Next base: position 301,462,024 of record CM060918.1, on the reverse strand, counting down.
TTGCTGGAAGTAAGGGCTATTTAGAGAAATGAGGGTAGTATTTAAAAGATAGACTGTTTTGAAGTATTAAGATAAGTAGGGGTAGTTTAAGCATAGTAGGGGTAGATCGGCAAATGTGAAAGATGATGAATCATTTGGATTGGGTGCTACAAAAACCAACCCTTCACAGAAGTTAAAAACTATGGGTAATTGTTGTAAGTAAGGGCTATTTAGAGAATTAGGGGGAGGATTCAAAAGAAGAACTGTTTTGAAGTATTAAGATAAGTAGGGGTAGTTTAACTATAGTAGGGGTAGATCGACAAATATGAAGTTGATGTATCATTTGGATTGGGTGCAGCAAAAACCAACCCTACACAGTAGTTAAAAAATAAGGCTAATTGATGGAACTAAGGGCTATTTAGAGAATTAGGGATAGGATTAAAAAGAAGGGCTATTTTGAAGTATTAAAAGAAGTAGGTGTAGTTTAAGCGTAGTAGGGGTAGACCGACAAATATAAAAGATGGTGAATCGTTTAGATTGGGTGATGCAAAAACCAAACCTTCACAGAAGTTAAAAAATAGGGGTAAATGTTGGTAGTAAGGGCTATTTATAGAATTAGAGGTAGGATTAAAAATAAGGAATGTTTTGAAGTATTAAGATAAGTATGGGTAGTTTAAGCAGAACAGGGGTAGATCGACAAATATGAAAGATGAGGAATAATTTGGATTGGGTGCTACAAAAACCAACCCTTCACAAATGTGAAAAACGGGGTAGTTGTTGGAAGAAAGGGCTATTTAGAGAATTAGTGGTGGGACTAAAAATAAGAATTTTTTTTGAAGTATAAAGAGAAGTTGGGGTAGTTTGAGCATAATATGGGTAGATCGACGAATATGAAAGACGATAAATTGTTTGGATCGGTTGCTGCAATAACCTAACCTTCACAATAGTAAAAAAATTGGGGTAGTTTTTGAAAGGAAGGGCTATTTAGAGAATTATGGGTAGGATTAAAAAGTAGGGTTGTTTTGAAGTATTAAGAGAAGTTGGGGTAGTTTAAGCATAGTAGGGGTAGATCGACAATTATGGGGGATGATGAATCATTTGGATTGAGTGCTGCAAAAACCAACCCTTCACAGTTGTTAATAAATAAGGGTAATTGTTGGAAGTAGGGGCTATTTATAAAATTAGGAGTACGTTTTAAAATAAGGGCAATTTTTAAGTATTAAGAAAAGTAGGGGTAGATCGACAAATATGAAAGATGATGAATCGTTTAGATTGGGTGCTGCAAAAACCAACACTTTATAGAGGTTTAAAAATAAGGGTATTTATTGGAAGTAAGGGCTATTTAGAAAATTAGATGTAGGATTAAAAAGAAGGACTATTTTGAAGTACTAAGAGAAGTAGGGGTAGTTTAAGCATAGTAGGGGTAGATCGACAAATATGAAAGACGATGAATCATTTGGATTGGGTGCTGCAAAAACCAAACCTTCACAGAAGTTAAAAAAGAGCGTTAATTGTTAGAAGTAAGGGGTTATTTATATAATTATAGGTAGGATTTAAAAGAAGGATTGTTTTGAGGTATTAACATAAGTATGGGTAATTTAATCATAGTAGGGATAGATCGAAAAATATGATAAATGATGAATTGTTTGGATTGGGTGCTGCAAAAATCTATCCTTCACAATAGTAAGAAAATAAGGGTAATTGTTGGAAGGAATGGCTATTTAGATAATTAGGGGTAGGATTAAAAAGAAGGGCTATTTTGAAGTTTTAAGAGAAGTATGGGACGTTTAAGCATTGTAGGGGTAGATCGACAAATATGAAAGATGATGAATCATTTGGATTGGGTGGAGAAAAAACCAACCCTTCATAGAAGTTAAAAAATTGGGATAATTGTTGGATGTAATGGCTATTTAGGGAATTAGGGGTAAGACGTAAAAGAAGGATTGTTTTGAAGTATTTAGATAAGTATGGGTAGTTTAAGCATAGTAGGGTTATATCGACGAATATGAAAGATGATGAAATTTTTTTATTAGGTGCTGCAAAATCCAACCCTTCACATAAGTTAAAAAATAGGGGTAATTGTTATAACTAAGGGCTATTTAAAGAATTAGGAGTAGGATTAAAAAGAAGCATTGTTTTGAAGTATTAAGAGAAAAGGGTACTTTAAGCATTGTAAAGGTAGATCGACAAATATGAAAGATGACGAATCGTTTGGATTGGGTGCTGCAAAAACCAATCCTTCACAGTAGTTAAAAAATAGGGGTAATCGTTTGAAAGAAGGGCTATTTCTAGAATTAGGGGTAGGATTAAAAAGAAGGGTTGTTTTGAATTATTAAGGGAAGTAGGGTTAGTTTAAGCATAGTAGGGGTAGATCAACTAATATGAAAGATTATGAATTATTTGGATTGGGTGCTCCAAAGACCAACCCTTCACAGAAGTTAAAAAAATAGGGGTAATTGTTCGCAATAAGGGATATTTAGATAATTATGGGTAGGATTAAAAAGAAGGATTTTTTTGAAGTATAAAAAAAGTAGGAGTAGTTTAAGCATAGTAGGGGTAGATCGACGAATATGGAAGATGATGAATTTTTTGGATTGGGTGCTGCAAAAACCAATCCTTCACAATATTACAAAATATGGGTAATTGTTGGAAGGAAGGACTATTTAGAGAATTAGGAGTAGGATGATATAGAAGGGCTGGTTTGAAGTATTAAGAAAAGTAGGGGTAGTTTAAGCATAGTATGGGTAGATTGACAAATGTGGAAGATGATGAATCATTTGGATTGGCTGCTACAAAAACTAACCCATCACAGTAGTTATAAAATAAGGGTAATTGTTGGAAGTAAGGACTATTTAGAGAGTAGGGATAGGGTTAAAAAGTTGGGCTTTTTTGAAGTATAAAGAGAAGTAGGGGTAGTTCAAGCATAGTAGGGGTGGATCGACATATATGAAAGATGATGAATCATTTGGATTGGGTGCTGCAAAAACCAATCCTTCACAATAGTTAAAAAATAGGGGTAGTTGTTGGAAAGAAGTGCTATTTAGAGAATTTGGGGTAGGATTAAAAAGAAAGGTTGTTTTGAAGTATTAAGGGGAGTAGGGGTAGTTTAAGCGCAGTATGGGTAGATCGACAAATATGAAAGATGATGAATCAGTTGAATTGGTTGCTCCAAAAACCAATCATTCATAGAAGTCAAAAAATAGGGGCAATTGTTGGATGTAAGGGCTATTTAGAGAATTAGTGGTAGGATTAAAAAGAAGGGTTGTTTTGAAGAATAAAGAGATGTAGGGGTAGTTTAAGCATAGTAAGGGTAGATCGACGAATATGAAAGATAATGAATTGTTTGGATTGGGTGCTGCAAAAACTAATACTTCACAATAGTAAAAAATGGGGTAATTGTTGGAAGGTAGTTGAAACACCCCACCTTCGTTAAGGTCACTCACAAAGGGAATGCATTAACTTCAATGGAGCATCATAAGTGTGTAGAACAGATAAATTACAAAACAGACAAAATTTAAATAGCGGAAAATAAATAAAACTTTAACTTATTGATAAAACAGCAGCTTGGTAACACAACTTGTACAAAGATTGTTTTCCAGCACCAAAACACCAATACCCATTACAAAAAAGCATCTGTCTTGTTTAACAAAATAAAGAAGCATGAAATGACAATGATATTCCCTAACAAAGCATGAGTCAGCCATAGCTGCGGAAAGGAGAGTCCAAAGCAATACATCGTCTATTTTCGAGCTTGGAAAGAAAACTGAGCTAAGTGGTAATATTCCCTCCCTATGATCCTAGGGGTGAGAGGGGATGGAAGAAAAGAGAACAAACAAAACAGAGTCAGACATAAAAGCTGTTAAGTCCAGTGACTTTCAGCGTGTAAATAGGTAAAAGCATCTTGATATGGATAAACTAGATACGAGTCATAAACATTATAATAAGCATAGTAAGACAACAAATGAGCTTTGGTTCTTTCTCTGATTTCCTATTTTCTCTGCACCACCCAACTAGCATCCTAACTAGTGTCTTTTATAGAACGATACGTATTCCCTACTAGTGTCCTAACTAGTATCCTGTGAAAAAGGATCTGTATCCCCTACTAGTGTCCCAACTATCCTATGTTATATAATAAGGTGATCCTAACCCCGCAATTGTGGCAGCCTTCGGGTGTACATCTAGTATGAGGATCTTACCTCAATCAACCTAATTGCCATGAAGATGTTAGATCTGTACTTCTATTAATTTTCCTTATGTTTGTGTCAATCGACACTCTCTTGCATGTAGATACCCTATGCTGGTCCCACCATAAGGTGTATCAATCCCTATGATAGCAAACCGACACGATTCAAGATGCATAGTGTATAACTACTAGTACCCCGTGCATGCTTTTTCTACTCCAGAGTACGTGCACGCCCGTAATCCGTCGGAACCTACACTGATGTACCCCCTGTCGCTATTTTGACTGCTTAAAATCAGCCCAGTAATCGTGCCCTACCCTGCCTAGTTCAGGGTACCGTGATAAATCTAAGTGGGTTACTGCTGAAATGGGTCCCCGTTACTAGGGTTCCCTAGGGTCGATTCGTATACCCCCAAAATTGGCTAAGTGTTATCTATCCATTCAAGTTAACTTAACTCATCCACACGTCATGTCATGTTGGTTAAGTCTTACTAACTTAACCCTTCTCATTCATCATGTTGTAATTGGTTAAGTGTTTTATATTAACTTAACCCTATTCATTCATCATATTATATTTGTTAAGTGTTTCCCCTTAGCTTAACCCCATTCGTTCATCTTGTTATATAGGTTAAGTGTTTCCCATTGACTTAACCTCACTCGTTCATCATGTTATATTGGTTAAGTGTTGCCCTCTTGAGTTTACTTAACCCTACCACTTGAAACACCCCACCTCCGTTAGGGTCACTCTCAAAGGGAATGCCCTAATTTTGGTGGAGGTTTATAAGTATAAGTCACAGATATACAAGACAGATATAATAACACATATTTTTGAACAGCGGAAAACAACAACTTTTATTTCATCAAAATACGTGTTACACAAACCATGCCATAATTGTCTTACAACACTTCCAAAATCATAACTGTCTTGATTACATTATTTAAAGAAGCATGAAGAAAACATAAATAAAATGCAAAAGTCCCCTAATTGCTGTCCAAAGCCATAGTCCAAAACGGTAAAGATCCAAGCAATACATTTTTTCTCTTCAAGCTGGATGTGAAAACTGGTCAAGCTGCGGTATTCCCTCCCAAAGAACCTGGGGGGGGGGGGAACGAAAGAAAAAGAGGCGAAAGGAAAAGGGTCATTCATAAAGACTGAGTAAGTCCTAGTGACTTTCAGTGTAAAAACGGTTAAAACAACATGTCATGTATGAACTGGAACTAAACTCAAGAATGATGTCAAGGTGGACAAGATAGACTAAGGTGATCATGATAAGTCAAGACAAGTCAAATAAAGCATCGCATGTTCAAGATTCGTTGCCTCGACTGTACTAGTATACTAAGCCCAGGTCACAAGTTAATCACGAAATAAATCCCATGGCCCAATATCATGAAATGACCCTGAAACGGGGTCTGACCCAAATACGGGGTCCTACGTAACGCTTATCTAGTCGATCGGCTCCCTACAATTTCTAGCTCGTCAAGTGTCCGTGTCATACGGCTAACCACGAATGAAGTCACCTGTGCTGGGTCCACCTTCGGGTGTATCAGCCCTAAGGTGTCAACCCCTGACACGATTCAAGATGCACAGATAAATCTACGGATACCCAGTGTCTGCCCCGGAATACGTGCACGACCGTAGTCCACCGAACCTACACTGGCGTACCCCACTGCCGTCGTTCACCTCTTACAATCAGCCCTGTAATCGTTCCCCACCCGGCCTAGCCCCAGGGTACCTTGATACATCTAGAGGGTTACTGCTGAAAAGGGTCGTGTCTAGGGTTTCGCCTAATAGATTAGGTCATGTAATTCGTGACCTAACCCGCCTAACCGATTAAGTCATGTAATTCGTGACTTAATCCTTTTCTAGTCTAGTCATGTCAAGGTGGTTAAGTATGTCATTTAAGTTCACGACTTACCCCGCCTACGTGTCATATCAAGTTGGCTAAGTGTTGTCGTTTCCAGTTCATGACTTAGCCCTACGAATCGTGTTCAAGTTGGTTAAGTTGTCTTTTCATGTTCATGACTTAACCCTAATTGGCATTAATTGATTCGTTAGTGCACCGAACCACTCACATTTGATCCTGTTGTTCGTAGCCACTGGATTTGCCGGGCGGTTCCGGGCAGGTTTATGCTACGAACTCAACCCAACCTCGGGTTACAAGCGCGATGTGACCAACTACCCACAGTGGATCCTATTGTTTGTAGCAACTGGATTTGCCGGGCGGTTCCGGGTAGATTTACACTACAAACTCAACCCAACCTCGAGTTGGCCACTTTCTTGTTTTCTAAAGTCATGCCCATGTTCTTATCAGATTTTGTGCTATTTCCATAGCATGTGTAACACCCCGAATTTTCTATTAACACTAAAGTTGCTAAAATATTAATAAGTGTGTAAGAGAGGGGATGTATCTAATATGAATATAAAAATATTAATAAGTGTGTAAGAGAGGGGATGTATCTAATATGAATATAAAAATATTAATAAGTGTGTAAGAGAGGGGATGTATCTAATATGAATATAAAAATATTAATAAGTGTGTGAGAGAGGGGATGTATCTAATATGAATATAAAAATATTAATAAGTGTGTGAGAGAGGGGATGTATCTAATATGTATATAAAAACAATAATAAGTAAAGGGGGATGTATCTAATATGTACATTGTAGAAAATATATATATATTTATGACATGAATAGAAGTTTATTAATATGCTGAGTGTTTGCTGAGTCACTTCTGACTCATTGCTGAGTCAACAAGATAAACCCCATCTTGTCTGAACGGCTGCGGTTATTTCTAGGTTAAATCTAATGGCCTAAATGAATTCTAAAATCTATAAATAAGTGGGTAGACCCTAGACCTAAATCACTTGTAAAATTAGAGAAGCTACCGTCATGCTGCTGCCATGGAGTTCAGCATAGCCGTCACAAACTAAAAAGAGGAAGCCTAATCATCTACAACTAAATCTACACAAATCAAATCAAAAGATCTCTCTTTCTCCAATTCTTTTCTTTTGTTGGTGAGTATGATGATTCTCACAAGACTATTACAAACTAATTTGACTCAGTTATGAATGGATCACAAGAAAGTGATGTGATTTGTAATTGTAAATTCTATATATTGTGGACCTCTTATTATGTTATTATGTTGTCGTATGATGTAAATTATATATGCTATGTCATGCTATGTTGTAAATTCTCTTATGCTATGTCGTGCTATGTTGAGAATCATGTCAAGCTATGTTATACTATCATACTATGCCATGTTATAAATCATGCTGTATTATGTTGAAAAATCATGTTGTTGGATCATGCTTAAAGTTATGTTTTTTTTTCTTAATTTAAATGGATCTTGTTTATGGGAATTTGCCTATTAGGTTAGGTGTACCCATAAACTTGAAACTATAATTAAATAAAACTTGATTATGGGAATTTGCCTATTGAGTTAGGTGTACCCATATAAAACCATGTTGTTAAAAAATTAGATGATGTTGATTCACACATGTTCATATGTAAGTTTATGAAAATTGATTGAGATCATATTAGGTGAATTTTGAACAAGTTGACACCTTTAGATCCATGACATGTATAATCTGTGCAAGTTGGACATATGCAAGTTTCACCCCTTATTATGATTCATTTGGTCACATATACATGTTGTTATTATGATAATCTCTTTTATGCTATGAGTTAGGCTATTCGAGTCTAACATATATTTTGCGAATAAACGTTCAAACGTGGGGTAGGGGTAATATTAGGAATTAATAAATTGGGTGCAATTTTGTAAGATGTTGCATACCATGAATGAATGTCCATAATTGAGTCAATTATGGACATTGTTAAAAATTGGAAGTAATTAATAATTCAAGTAGGGAATTATTAAAATTGGGGGAAAGTGGATTATTATTAATAATCAATGCTTAGGACACGAGGTTGGACCCATTTGTGATGTAAACCTGCCCGGACCCGCCCGGCAAATCCAGTAGTCACAAATGTCGGCCCAATGTGAGAGGTCCTAGGCCCAAACTAAAGCATAACAGTTGTAAAGACACGAGGTTAGACTCTTTTATGGTGTAAGACTACCCGGACCCGCCCGGCAAATCCAGCTGCCATAAATGCCAGTCTAATGTGAGAGGTCTTTATGAGGTTATGGCCTTAATGAACTAAGAAATACTTAACCAGATAATCATGTAAGGTGGGACATGGGGGTTAAGTAGGTGCCTTGGGTGGCATGAGGAATCTGGTGGTTGCCTTTAGAGGCATTTGAAATACGATTAGACTTAACCAAACACACATGTAAATGAACATGACTAAGTGGGTTAAGTGGGATGGACTAATGGGGACAAGCTTAGGTGGAATGCTTGTGGTAAATAGTGGGGGCCCATTTCAACCAGTATCCCAAAACGTATCTTTGTGGGCTCGACCCAAGTCGAGGACGGGACACTCATACTGGGTTTGACTATAAGAGGCCAAAACAGGGAGCGGTGGCAACGCAAGTCCAACGGGTTTCATATGCGTGTGTGGACCCGGGCTGGTAGGTAAGACGTTGTTGCATCGTGTAGGTATAAGCCGTGCATGTCCGTTGTATCAGGTTGCCACTTTAGGGGAGTGATACACCCCACTGTGGGGCCAGCACGGGTATCTATGAGTTAGGGAGCCGATCGAATAATGGGAAGTAGGGTACACCTAGTGGAGATAGGGGCAGGCGGCACCTATGTAGTCAGCTAGGGGTACGTAAAGCCATTGGGAAAGTTTCTAAGTGAAGCTAAGTGGGATGAATCTTTAGGGTGACTGGTGTGGTGCAGTATAGTGTTTATCCTTTAGTATTTAGGAGCGCCTATAACGTTGCCTTTAGCGATTGTCTATGTCCTTAATCTGCTCTTCATAGACATTTTCTTGTTTTCCAGCTTATGCCTTAGTCCAGTTATTTTGGTAATAGTATTGTAGAATTATCATATTCACCAGACTTTATGTCTGACCCCCTCTTTTCCATCCTTTTTCTCCCTTCAGGTCCGCAGGTTGGGCCAAGTTCTAGTGGAGTCTAGTTGGATCGCTTATCTTCTGGAAAGCTTGGACTGCTGAAGTAAAGTCCATCTTGTTATCTTTCTTTTTATGGCTATTCATGTAATGGGATTATGTACTTGTTTTATCAAGATAGATATTGTACTTGACATTGAATATGGTGTTATGATGTAATCAAACATGTTTTGACTTCTGCTACAATGAAATAAAGTTTTTGAATTTCCAAGTACTATTTTATATCTGTCTTGTTGTAATTTTACTGTTCTATATTCACTTAAAACCTCCATGGGAGTTAATGCATTCCCTTTGTGAGTGACATTAATGGACGTGGGGTGTTACACGTGGTATCAGAGCATAAGGTTACCAGTACAGATAAAAAAAAATTTTAGAAATTTTTTTTTTTTCTAAAGTATTTTTGGAAGAAGTGCTTTCAAAAAAAAAAAACATGTTATTTAAAGAGAGTTTTTATGAAAAACATAATCCCAAATAGCCACATCCTTATCTTTATCTTTCGAATTCTCCATTTTGAATCTTTCCTTTTTCGTTTCAGCATGGCTGAAGATCTTAATCTCCCAGAAGGTGTGACGATTCCAGGGTGGTTTAGGAGATACTTGGAGGCTAGGGCCACCACTGCAGGCCCAGCGGATACTCCTCCACCCCTAGTTGCACCCATTCCTCCTCCTCCTCCTCCTCGTGTTGACACTTTTGCAAAGACGTGCAAGGAATTCAAGGCTATGGGAGGAAAAACTTTTCAAGGGACTGAGACGTTTGTGGAGGCCAGAGATTGGCTTAAGGAGACTGAGGAATTGTTGGATATCTTTGAAGTGGAAGATGGGAGGAAAGTCCGTTTAGCTGCTTGGTTAATGAAGGGAGAGGCCTCGTTTTGGTGGGAGGTCACTAACGGGGAACGTCCAGTTGATTCATGGGCGGATTTCAGACGAAGGTTTGAGGCAAAGTTTCTTTCAAGGGCAGAGGAGAACTTAAATATGAAAAAATTCCTGGCACTAAAGCAAGGGAGCTCATCAGTAAAGGAATATGTCAATAAATTTAATCAGTTAGCAAGGTTTGGCTTGGAGTTGGTGAACACGCCAGAGAAGAAAGCTTTGAGGTTCGTTAGAGGCTTGAATGAACCGTTGCAATGGTTCGCTATGACCCACATCCCTATGGGAGCCACCTTTGAAAAGCTAGTAGAAATGGCACTTATGCATGAGGATAAGGCAGTTGAAAAGAAAGGGGATCAGAAGAAACCCCAACAGCAAAATAAGAAGGGTGGTAAAAACAATAATGGCAAAGGGAAGAAGAAATGCTTCAATTGTCGGACGCCTGGCCATCACAGCAAAGATTGTAGAAAGAAAAAGAAGACTGGTTGTTTTCATTGTGGAGATGCGGGACATTTAGTGAAGGACTGTCCAAAGAAGGGGCAGAGGGCAGGGTCTACCTCGGGAGGACAGGTGCAGGCTCTTATGGCACCAGGGCAGGCAAGGGGGCAAGTTCAGGCTATTGCGGCCCCACCGCTGCAAGAAAGAGGTAGAACAATTTCTGTTGAAAGCTTAGTTTTTCTGTTTGATCATCCTGTCCGTACCTTATTCGATTCTGGTGCATCTCATTCGTTTATCTCTGCATCATTAGTTGAATCACTGCACTTGAACACCAGTTTAGTAGAGGATCCCTTGGTCGTTTCAAATCCAATTGGGGGTTCGGCTCATTTGACCATGATATGTTTGGATTTGAAAATCTCTATACTTAGCGTTGAATTTAGATGTGATGCTTATGTATTGGGCTTCACGGGCTATGGGCTAATTTTAGGAATGGATTGGTTGTCTAGAAATAGGGCCATTCTTGATTGTGAAAGGAGAGTAGTTAGGCTTGTGACTCGCCTTGGTAATGCTCTCGACATCTTTTGTAATCCCATAAATTCCGTTATGCTAAGTTATCTTGAATCGCTTGACGCGTCTGTAGAGAACCTGCGATCGGTAGAAGTGGTCCGGGAATATCCGGATGTGTTTGAGGAGGTGAAGGGCTTACCTCCAAAGCGGGAGATAGACTTTCGAATTTATCTTGTGGATAATGCTAAACCCGTATCTTTGCCAGTGCGCCACATGGCTCCTCGTGAAAGGAGGGAACTCAATAAGCAAGTAAAGGAGTTGCTTGAGAAGGGGTTCATAAGACGTAGTATATCGGAGTGGGGTGCTCCAGTAGTTTTTGCCACAAAGGCGGATGGGTCTCTTAGACTTTGTATGGACTATAGAGAACTAAACAAGCTTACTAAAAAGAACCGACACCCACTGCTGAGGATTGACGATCTCTTTGATCAGTTAGTTGGCGCCTCAGTGTTTTCGCAGTTGGACTTAGCCACTGGCTTTCATCAACCGAGAGTGGCTGAGGATAGTATAGATAAGACTGCTTTTAGGACTCCTGACGGATTCTATGAATGGCTAGTGATGCCCTTTGGTTTGACAAACGCCCCTGCATATTTTGTTGATTTGATGAGTAGGGTGTTTAGGGAATACCTTAACAAATTCGTGGTAGTCTTTGTGGATGACATCTTAGTCTTTTCTAAGAATAAAGAAGAGCACTCCCTACATCTTAGGCAAGTGTTGGAAACCCTTCGAGCGCATAACCTTAAGGCAAAATTTTCTAAGTGTCACTTCTGGAGGAAGGAAGTACGGTTCTTAGGGCACGTGGTTTCAAAAGAAGGGATAGCAGTGGATCCCGCAAAGGTGGTGGCCATCCAAGATTGGAAGGTCCCTAAAAATGCAACCGAAGTAAGAAGTTTCTTGGGGTTGGCTGGCTATTATAGGAAGTTTATCAAAGACTTCGCAAAAATATCAGCTCCATTAACACGGTTAACGAAGAAGAACCTGGTTTTTACGTGGGACAAAGATTGCGATGATGCGTTCCAACGTTTAAAGAGAGCCTTAACTTCAGCCCCAGTCTTAGTGCTGCCAGACGGGAATAAACCGTTTACCATCTATACTGATGCTTTTGGGACGGGACTTGGCGCGGTCCTCATGCAAGAGGGAAGAGTAATAGCCTATGGTGGAAGGCAGTTGAGGGTTCATGAAAAGAATTACCCCACGCATGACTTAGAGCTAGCCGCAATTGTTTTCGCGCTTAAGTCTTGGCGTCACTATCTTCTTGGTGAGAAATTCGAACTGTTCACTGACCACAAATCATTAAAATACTTATTCTCTCAGAAGGATTTGAATTTAAGGCAACAACGGTGGATGGAATTCTTAGCCTCCTACGATTTTGAAATAGCATATACCCCGGGCAAGGGTAACGTGGTGGCAGACGCCTTAAGTAGGAAAAGGTTGTCCTTGAGTCCGTTGTTTGTTGAACGACAAAGCTTAGAATTCATCTCTATGTTTGACTTTAGACCCTCCGTTGACTTAGTACCCGGTCTGTTAGCATCCTTGGAGGTTAGACCTACACTTCTAGGACGGGTTGGTGAGGCACAGCGAGACGATCCACAGTTGGTTGAGATAGTAGAAAAGCTCAAAGGGGGGGAGTCGTCAAGCCATCTTCGTAGGTATACCCTAGACGATAAGGGTTGGTTACGAAGGGATAATAGACTTTGTGTACCACAAGACGAAGACTTAAGGAAGGCCATTCTTGATGATGCTCATCGCTCAAAAATGACCATTCATCCCGGCGGGGATAAGATGTACAAAGATATGAAGCGGGTTTTCTTTTGGGCCGGTATGAAAAAGGATGTGGCCGAGTACGTCGCTAGATGCTTGGTGTGCCAACGAGTTAAAGCAGAACAAAAGAAACCCGGTGGGTTGCTTCACCCATTAGAAGTTCCACTATGGAAATGGGAAAGCATCTCAATGGATTTTGTGGATGGATTACCAAGATCAAGGAAGGGTAACACGGGGATTTGGGTTATAGTAGATAGACTTACTAAAAGCGCCCATTTTATTCCCGTGAAAAGTAAGAGGACTGCTCCGTGGTTGGCTTCTGTATACATTAAGGAGATAGTTCGTTTGCACGGTATTCCTTCTAGTATAGTAAGCGACCGTGACCCCATCTTTACTAGCGAATTTTGGAAGAGTTTACAAGAGGTGGTAGGGACTCAGCTATGTTTGAGCACCGCATATCATCCTCAGACAGACGGCCAGACCGAGAGGGTGAATCGCATTCTAGAGGATCTTTTAAGGCTTTGTATCCTAGACTTTGGGGGTACATGGGAAGAGCACCTTCCGTTAGTAGAATTCGCATATAATAATAGCTTTCAGTCTAGTATTGGCATGGCACCTTTCGAAGCTCTTTATGGAAGGCCTTGCCATTCGCCTACATGTTGGTGGGAATCTACCGATAAAATCCTACTTGGGCTCGATATGGTTAGGGAAACCTCGGAGAAGATTTAGTTGATTCGAAGGAGGATGAAAGCAGCACAAGATAGGCAAAAATCGTATGCTGATAAGAGGAGGACAGATCTTGAGTTTGACATTGGGGACATGGTTTTTATCAAAGTATCTCCGTTACAGAATGTTGTTCGCTTTGGGTCCGTGGGGAAATTAGCACCAAGGTTTGTAGGGCCGTTTCCTGTAAAAGACAGGATTGGGAAGATGGCATATAGGGTGGAGTTGCCTGAGAAACTTAGTGGAGTACATGACGTATTTCATGTATCACATTTGAGGAAGTGTTTGCACAAGGCCGCGGAGGTGGTAGAGCCGAGCTTGCTTAAAGAGGTGGAAATAGAGCGTGATGCAACAATTAGACGAGCTCCTACATGCATTCTTGGGTCGGAGATCAAAAAGTTGAGGAATCGAGAGGTCAGACTGGTTAAAGTGCAATGGGGAGATGATGAGAGCAACGCAACTTGGGAGACAGAAGAGAAGATGCATTTGTTGTACCCTTTTCTTTTTGAGGGTATGTCTTTTAATTTCTCCTTTATCGCTTAGCTTATCTTATTTTATCTTTAGTATGTCCTCTCATTAGTATCTTTGACCTTTAGTTAGGATAATCCTATGGTTGAAACATGTGTTTGAGACATGTTATGTATGATGGATGCAAAATGGATGCAAGTGTTTGCTAGTGGTTGCTCGTGGATGCATATATACACACACTTTAGGCACAAGATCGGCTCAGTCACTTCATATTTCATATTGCATATATATGGATGTATTTAGTATAATGGATGTATAATGGTTGTACCATCATATGGATGCTGCATTCGGTTGAATGGGTGTGCACGCATATAGAAGTAGTATGTAAGCAATTAGGATCTTTTGCATACATAATGGATTCATGACACATACATAATTTGCATTAAGGAGGTCAACTGAATCAGTAGACCGCCTGATTTCGCATTAGGTAAGGACATGTACACACACTTGCATATGATCATAAAGCATTAGAAGTCTTTTAAGGACAATGGATGCCTGTGTATGATGGATGAGTAGATGGACGTTTGGATGGTAGGATATACATTCTTCCAAACTTGAAGATTTCGGGGACGAAATCCTAAAAGGAGGGGAGAATGTAACACCCCGAATTTTCTATTAACACTAAAGTTGCTAAAATATTAATAAGTGTGTAAGAGAGGGGATGTATCTAATATGAATATAAAAATATTAATAAGTGTGTAAGAGAGGGGATGTATCTAATATGAATATAAAAATATTAATAAGTGTGTAAGAGAGGGGATGTATCCAATATGAATATAAAAATATTAATAAGTGTGTAAGAGAGGGGATGTATCTAATATGAATATAAAAATATTAATAAGTGTGTGAGAGAGGGGATGTATCTAATATGTATATAAAAACAATAATAAGTAAAGGAGGATGTATCTAATATGTACATTGTAGAAAAAATATATATATTTATGACATGAATAGAAGTTTATTAATATGCTGAGTGTTTGCTGAGTCACTTCTGACTCATTGCTGAGTCAACAAGATAAACCCCATCTTGTCTGAACGGCTGCGGTTATTTCTATGTTAAATCTAATGGCCTAAATGAATTCTAAAATCTATAAATAAGTGGGTAGACCATAGACCTAAATCACTTGTAAAATTAGAGAAGCTACCGTCATGCTGCTGCCATGGAGTTCAGCATAGCCGTCACAAACTAAAAAGAGGAAGCCTAATCATCTACAACTAAATCTACACAAATCAAATCAAAAGATCTCTCTTTCTCCAATTCTTTTCTTTTGTTGGTGAGTATGATGATTCTCACAAGACTATTACAAACTAATTTGACTCAGTTATGAATGGATCACAAGAAAGTGATGTGATTTGTAATTGTAAATTCTATATATTGTGGACCTCTTATTATGTTATTATGTTGTCGTACGATGTAAATTATATATGCTATGTCATGCTATGTTGTAAATTCTCTTATGCTATGTCGTGCTATGTTGAGAATCATGTCAAGCTATGTTATACTATCATACTATGCCATGTTATAAATCATGCTATATTATGTTGAAAAATCATGTTGTTGGATCATGCTTAAAGTTATGTTTTTTTTTCTTAATTTAAATGGATCTTGTTTATGGGAATTTGCCTATTAGGTAAGGTGTACCCATAAACTTGAAACTATAATTAAATAAAACTTGATTATGGGAATTTGCCTATTGAGTTAGGTGTACCCATATAAAACCATGTTGTTAAAAAATTAGATGATGTTGATTCACATATGTTCATATGTAAGTTTATGAAAATTGATTGAGATCATATTAGGTGAATTTTGAACAAGTTGACACCTTTAGATCCATGACATGTATAATCTGTGCAAGTTGGACATATGCAAGTTTCACCCCTTATTATGATTCATTTGGTCACATATACATGTTGTTATTATGATAATCTCTTTTATGCTATGAGTTAGGCTATTCGAGTCTAACATATATTTTGCGAATAAACGTTCAAACGTGGGGTAGGGGTAATATTAGGAATTAATAAATTGGGTGCAATTTTGTAAGATGTTGCATACCATGAATGAATGTCCATAATTGAGTCAATTATGGACATTGTTAAAAATTGGAAGTAATTAATAATTCAAGTAGGGAATTATTAAAATTGGGGGAAAGTGGATTATTATTAATAATCAATGCTTAGGACACGAGGTTGGACCCGTTTGTGATGTAAACCTGCCCAGACCCGCCCGGCAAATCCAGTAGTCACAAATGTCGGCCCAATGTGAGAGGTCCTAGGCCCAAACTAAAGCATAACAGTTGTAAAGACACGAGGTTAGACTCTTTTATGGTGTAAGACTGCCCGGACCTGCCCGGCAAATCCAGCTGCCATAAATGCCAGTCTAATGTGAGAGGTCTTTATAAGGTTATGGCCTTAATGAACTAAGAAATACTTAACCAGATAATCATGTAAGGTGGGACATGGGGGTTAAGTAGGTGCCTTGGGTGGCATGAGGAATCTGGTGGTTGCCTTTAGAGGCATTTGAAATACGATTAGACTTAACCAAACACACATGTAAATGAACATGACTAAGTGGGTTAAGTGGGATGGACTAATGGGGACAAGCTTAGGTGGAATGCTTGCGGTAAATAGTGGGGGCCCATTTCAACCAGTATCCCAAAACGTATCTTTGTGGGCTTGACCCAAGTCGAGGACGGGACACGCATACTGGGTTTGACTATAAGAGGCCAAAACAGGGAGCGGTGGCAACGCAAGTCCAACGGGTTTCATATGCGTGTGTGGACCCGGACTGGTAGGTAAGACGTTGTTGCATCGTGTAGGTATAAGCCGTGCATGTCCGTTGTATCAGGTTGCCACTTTAGGGGAGTGATACACCCCACTGTGGGGCCAGCACGGGTATCTACGAGTTAGGGAGCTGATCGAATAATGGGAAGTAGTGTACACCTAGTGGAGATAGGGGCAGGCGGCACCTATGTAGTCAGCTAGGGGTACGTAAAGCCATTGGGAAAGTTTCTAAGTGAAGCTAAGTGGGATGAATCTTTAGGGTGACTGGTGTGGTGCAGTATAGTGTTTATCCTTTAGTATTTAGGAGCGCCTATAACGTTGCCTTTAGCGATTGTCTATGTCCTTAATCTGCTCTTCATAGACATTTTCTTGTTTTCCAGCTTATGCCTTAGTCCAGTTATTTTGGTAATAGTATTGTAGAATTATCATATTCACCAGACTTTATGTCTGACCCCCTCTTTTCCATCCTTTTTCTCCCTTCAGGTCCGCAGGTTGGGCCAAGTTCTAGTGGAGTCTAGTTGGATCGCTTATCTTCTGGAAAGCTTGGATCGCTGAAGTAAAGTCCAGCTTGTTATCTTTCTTTTTAATGGCTATTCATGTAATGGGATTATGTACTTGTTTTATCAAGATAGATATTGTACTTGACATTGAATATGGTGTTATGATGTAATCAAACATGTTTTGACTTCTGCTACAATGAAATAAAGTTTTTGAATTTCCAAGTACTATTTTATATCTGTCTTGTTGTAATTTTACTGTTCTATATTCACTTAAAACCTCCATGGAAGTTAATGCATTCCCTTTGTGAGTGAC
Organism: Allium sativum; assembly: GCA_030737875.1. Taxonomy (NCBI): domain Eukaryota; kingdom Viridiplantae; phylum Streptophyta; class Magnoliopsida; order Asparagales; family Amaryllidaceae; genus Allium; species Allium sativum. The sequence continues at coordinate 301,444,358 of CM060918.1, read as the reverse complement.
ATTAATGGACGTGGGGTGTTATAGCATGTTCATATGTCAATTTCGTGCCCAACTAAGGCATGTTTTAAGTCATGTTATGGCATGTTCAAGTCAAGTTTTCGTGCCATATTTCATGTTCTACTTATGCCAAATTTCACGGTTTATGACTATAATCAATTCATGTTTTGCCTATTCTACCCAATCGTATCCCCAACGTATATAAACGTACTTCGTTCTGAAGCATAAACAATTCAAGAGATAGAGGGGAATAACACCAAACATGTGATAAGCATATGTGAAAATTCCAACATCACTTGCATAATATACAGGCTATAACATATCACACGGTTTCAATACTAGCATGATAACTTGGCATAGTAATGGTTCCAACTTAGTTTAACATGATGATTTCATCATAGGCATAATAATTATTGCGGGCATAATAATTATTTTATTACAAACATGAAACATTAAAGGCATGGTAATCCTAATAGGCATAGTGGATCCAAATTCAGCATTTTTAACATAATGATTCTCATCTAACATCATAAACATAATGATTCCAATTTAGCATTTTTAACATAATGATTCTCATCTAACATTATTAACATGATGATTCCAATTTAGCATTTTTAATATAATGATTCTCATTTAACATTATAAACATAATGATTCCAACTTAACATTTTTAACATAGTGATTCTCATCTAACATTATAAACATAATGATTCCAACTTTTCATCATAACCTAGCAATTCCCAATTTTTCATTAAATCATTATAGGTATATTAACATCACAGGCATAGTTCCATCAATAGTCATAGACATGGTTTAATTAGCATCATAGGCATGGTTTAATCAACATAAAGATTTCAATAAACATACTGATTCCATGGACATGTATTAGTCCAACTTGCCAAACAATTAAGCCCAAGTGATTCATAACAACATAAAAATCATGACAAGTTTAACTTGCAACGTTGCCATAGCAATATCCCCAAATTATAATTCAAAGATAAACAATATAAACATGGATTAACAATAGTTCCTAAGTCCGGTTTCAATTCATGGCATGTCCATATTGTTTTTAGCGTTTTTGCCTAAAAAGTAACATAGAACTTACAATATGAAGCAAATAATCCAAATGAAAATCCCAAATCAAATAGCCCCAAATTCGTTGTCTAAAGCGTCGTAGTTGTTGTAGCTTCTAGTTGTAGCCTTCAAGAATGGTCCTTCATCTTCTATAATTTTGTTCTTTGTATTTTTAATTCAGAGCTCTAGGTTTAATGGCGGCGGCCTGAGGCTAAAATGAAATAGTCTGATTTAGGCTAGGTCTTAGGTTCTTTTTATAGTGTTTGCAAGTTGATTTAGACTGTCGATGGAGCTTGATTCAATAATAGCCGTTTGTTTGAAGGAGAGGTCAATCAGGAGCTGACACCTAGCCCTAGTGACAAGGCAAGGCTCAGAAAATCGACCAAACACAGACCAGGCCAGCCAAGACCTAACCAGCCAGCACATTCTGACCTGGGCGCACATGGCAGGTGCGCCAGGCTAAAAATGCACTTGCGCACTTCCCAAGTGCGCCAGTTCATTTTTGTTCTGGCGCACTTCCCAAGTTCAGGAAATCTTAATAGAATTTTTGAATCTCACTGTTATAGAATACACGGGGTGTTACATTCTCCCCCACTTAAAAGGATTTCGTCCCCGAAATCTTTAAGTTCAGGAAGAATGTACATCCTAACATCCAAACATCCATCTACTCATCCATCAAACACGAGTATCCATTGTCCTTAAAAGACTTATAATGCTTCATGATCATATGCGAAGTGTGTGTACATGTAATTATCTAATGCAAAATCAGGCGGTCTACTGATTCAGTTGACCTCCTTAATGCGAATTATATAAGTGCCATGAATCCATTATGTATGCAAATTCTCCTATTCATGGTTCTACATTAGTGCTCAACCGTTCATATAAATGCAACTTCCATATGACAACACATTAAACTTCAACCATATACGAATAAATACATTTATGCATATGCAACATGAAAATGTGTCTGAGCAGATCTAGTGCCTAATGTGTATTCATTCATCCACGAGCAACCACTTGCGACCACTTGCAACCATTTCGCAATCATAACATGTTTCAATTACATGTTTACATCCAAAAAAATTCTACCTATGGTTCTCAAGATAGGATCGAGGAGAGAAATAAGATAAAACAAAGCATCTAGAAGAAGTTAACGATGTACCCCCAGATGGTTCGGTCTGCTTCTTAGGGCAGTCTTTGCTGATGTGTCCAGTCTCCCCACAATGAAAACATTCAACATGCTTTCTCTTCCTCTTTCTACAATCCTTGGCTATGTGCCCTTCCATACCACAGAAATTGCATTTCCTTTTATCACGTAAGTTGTTGTTCTTGCCTCCTTTCTCGGAGTCTACCTTCTTATTCTTAGAATCGTTGGGCTTGACCTCTTTCTTCCCCTGAGAGTTTTCTGCCTCTGTCTCCTTCTTGCCCTTATCTTCTTCGTTCAGCAATGCCATCTGCACCAACCTTTCATACGTAGCTCCCATGGGTATATGGGTCATGGCCAAACTGTGTAATGGCTCATTCAACCCTTTGACAAAGCGGAGAGCCTTCTTGTGCGGGGTGTTGACTAGGTCCAGTCCGAACCTAGCCAGCTCATCGAATTGATTAACATACTCTTTGACTGTCATATTCCCTTGCTTAAGAAATAAGAATTTTTCCAACTGAAGACTCCTTTCAGCTTTTGAGAGAAATTTAGCCTCAAACCTTGCCCTAAAGTCCTCCCATGTTTCCACTGGTCTTTCTGCATTAGTGACTTCCCACCAGTAGGAAGCTTCACCTTTAAGTAGCCATACTTCCAGTTGTACTTTCTGCCTATCTTCTACCTCAAAGATGATGAATAAGTCCTTGGTTTCTTTCAGCCAATTTCTAGAAGCCATGAAGGGCTCAGTTCCATGAAAATCCTTTCCTCCCATAGCTTTAAAATCTTTACATATCTTAGAAAAAGTGTTTCACCGCGGAGGAGGTGGAGGAAGAGGTGCTGCTGCAGCCGGATGATTCCCTGCAGCTGGGGGAGGAGGAACGGTAGGGCATGGCTGAGTGGCCCTTGCTTCTAAGAATCGTCTAAACCAACCAGGTATTGGTACACCCTCTGGCAAGTTAAGTTCTTCGGACATACTGAAACAAAAAGGATAGATTCAAAACAAAGGATAAGAGATAGTACCTATGGCTTTGGGGGACTTTGCCTTTTTAAAATAAAATAATATTTTATCTTTTAAAGAAGCTTCTTTAAATTTTCTTTTGAAAATAAAATTTCAAAACTTTTTATCTTATCTGGTAAACCTATGCTCTGATACCAAGTGAAACACCCCACCTCCGTTAGGGTCACTCTCAAAGGGAATGCCCTAATTTTGGTGGAGGTCTATAAGTATAAGTCACAGATATACAAGACAGATATAATAACACATATTTTTGAATAGCGGAAAACAACAACTTTTATTTCATCAAAATACGTGTTACACAAACCATGCCATAATTGTCTTACAACACTTCCAAAATCATAACTGTCTTGATTACATTATTTAAAGAAGCATGAAGAAAACATAAATAACCTGCAAAAGTCCCCTAATTGCTGTCCAAAGCCATAATCCAAAGCCATAGTCCAAAACGGAAAAGATCCAAGCAATACATTCTTTCTCTTCAAGTTGGATGTGAAAACTGGTCAAGCTGCGGTATTCCCTCGCTGGGAACCTGGGGGGGGGGGGGAACGAAAGAAAAAGAGGCGAAAGGAAAAGGGTCAGTCATAAAGACTAAGTAAGTCCCAGTGACTTTCAGTGTAAAAACGGTTAAAACAACATGTCATGTATGAACTGGAACTAAACTCAAGAATGATGTCAAGGTGGACAAGATAGACTAAGGTGATCATGATAAGTCAAGACAAGTCAAATAAAGCATCGCATGTTCAAGATTCGTTGCCTCGACTGTACTAGTATACTAAGCCCAGGTCACAAGTTAATCATGAAATAAATCACATGGCCCAATATCATGAAATGAACCTGAAACGGGGTCTGACCCAAATACGGGGTCCTACGTAACGCTTATCTAGTCGATCGGCTCCCTACAAGTTCTAGCTCGTCAAGTGTCCGTGTCATACGGCTAATCATGAATGTAGCCACCTGTGCTGGGTCCACCTTCGGGTGTATCAGCCCTAGGGTGTCAACCCCTGACACGATTCAAGATGCACAGATAAATCTACGGATACCCAGTGTCTGCCCCGGAATACGTGCACGACCGTAGTCCACCGAACCTACACTGGCGTACCCCACTGCCGTCGTTCACCTCTTACAATCAGCCCAGTAATCGTGCCCCGCCCGGCCTAGCCCCATGGTACCTTGATACATCTAGAGGGTTACTGCTGAAAAGGGTCGTGTCTAGGGTTTCGCCTAACAGATTAGGTCATGTAATTCGTGACCTAACCCGCCTAACAGATTAAGTCATGTAATTCGTGACTTAATCCTTTTCTAGTCTAGTCATGTCAAGGTGGTTAAGTATGTCATTTAAGTTCGCGACTTACCCCGCCTACGTGTCATGTCAAGTTGGCTAAGTGTTGTCGTTTCCAGTTCATGACTTAGCCCTACGAATCATGTTCAAGTTGGTTAAGTTGTCTTTTCATGTTCATGACTTAACCCTAATTGGCATTAATTGATTCGTTAATGCACCGAACCACTCACATTGGATCCTGTTATTCGTAGCCACTGGATTTGCCGGGCAGTTCCGGGAAGGTTTACGCTACAAACTCAACCCAACCTCGGGTTACAAGCGCGATGTGACCAACTACCCACATTGGATCCTATTGTTTGTAGCAACTGGATTTGTCGGGCGGTTCCGGGAAGATTTACACTACAAACTCAACCCAACCACGAGTTGGCCACTTTCTTGTTTTCTAAAGTCATGCCCATGTTCTTATAAGATTTTGTGCTATTTCCATAGCATGTTCATATCTCAATTTCGTGCCCAACTAAGGCATGTTTTAAGTCAAGTTATGGCATGTTCAAGTCAAGTTTTCGTGCCACATTTCATGTTCTACTTATGCCAAATTTCACGGTTTATGATTATAATCAATTCAAGTTTTGCCTATTCTACCCAATCGTATCCCCAACGTATATAAACGTACTTCGTTCTCAAGCATAAACAATTCAAGAGATAGAGGGGAATAACACCAAACATGTGATAAGCATATGTGAAAATTCCAACATCACTTGCATAATATACAGGCTATAACATATCACATGGTTTCAATACTAGCATGATAACTTGGCATAGTAATGGTTCGAACTTAGTTTAGCATGATGATTTCATCATAGGCATAATAATTATTGCGGGCATAATAATTATTTTATTACAAACATGAAACATTAAAGGCATGGTAATCCTAATAGGCATAGTGGATCCAAATTCAGCATTTTTAACATAATGATTCTCATCTAACATCATAAACATAATGATTCCAATTTAGCATTTTTAACAAAATGATTCTCATCTAACATTATAAACATGATGATTCCAATTTAGCATTTTTAATATAATGATTCTCATTTAACATTATAAACATAATGATTCCAACTTAACATTTTTAACATAGTGATTCTCATCTAACATTATAAACATAATGATTCCAACTTTTCATCATAACCTAGCAGTTCCCAATTTTTCATTAAATCATTATATGTATATTAACATCACAGGCATAGTTCCATCAACAGTCATAGACATGGTTGAATTAGCATCATAGGCATGGTTTAATCAATATAAAGATTTCAATAAACATAGTGATTCCATGGACATTTATTAGTCCAACTTGCCAAAAAATTAAGCCCAAATGATTCATAACAACATCAAAATCATGACAAGTTTAACTTGCAATGTTGCCATAGCAATATCCCCAAATTATAATTCAAAGATAAATAATATAAACATGGATTAACATTAGTTCCTAAGTCCGGTTTCAATTCATGGCATGTCCATATTGTTTTTAGCGTTTTTGCCTAAAAAGTAACATAGAACTTACAATATGAAGCAAATAATCCAAATGAAAATCCCAAATCAAATAGCCCCAAATTTGTTGTCTAAAGCGTCGTAGTTGTTGTAGCTTCTAGTTGTAGCCTTCAAGAATCGTCCTTCATCTTCTATAATTTTGTTCTTTGTATTTTTAATTCAGAGCTCTAGGTTTAATGGCGGCGGCCTGAGGCTAAAATGAAATAGTATGATTTAGGTTAGGTCTTAGGTTCTTTTTATAGTTTTTGCAAGTTGATTTAGACCGTCGATGGAGCTTGATTCAATAATAGCCATTCGTTTGAAGGAGAGGCCAATCAGGAGCTGACACCTAGCCCTAGTGACAAGGCAAGGCTCATAAAATCGACCAAACACAGACCAGGCCAGCCAAGACCTGACCAGCCAGCACATTCTGACCTGGGCGCACTTGGCAGGTGCGCCAGGCTAAAAATGCACTGGCGCACTTCCCAAGTGCGCCAGTTCATTTTTGTTCTGGCGCACTTCCCAAGTGCGCCAGTGCATTCTGACCCGTTTTCTGGTTTTTCGCCCAACTTCGTCCGTCAATATCTTCTTCATACGATATCCGTTTTACGCAAACTCGGACTCTATCTCAAGTAGAATTCCGAGACGAATGCAATGGCGTATCCCGTTTCCCTTAATTCTTTGATTTGAAATTAGTTATACTTTAATTTGTGAATCTCACTGTTATAGAATACACGGGGTGTTACACCACTTGTCATGTTACACTGGTTAAGTGTTGCCCTCTTGTGTTACTTAACCCTACCACTTGTCATGTTACAATGGTTAAGTGTTTCCCTATCACACATCATGTTATATTTGTTACATGTTGCCCTCTTGTGTTAACTTAATCCTACCATTCTTAGCATTTCCGTTCATTAGCGTTAATTCATTAATGCCTCAACCTCTCACATTAGAACTGTTGTTTGTGGTTCCTAGATGTGCCGGACGGTTCCGGGCAGACTTGTACTGCAAACTCATTCTAACCTTGGGTTTTGGGCTTAATGTGCTAACCTCTCACTTTAGATCTATATTGTTGCGGTCGATGGATGTGCCGGGTTGTTCCGGGAAGTCTTACTTCGCAACTCAATCTGACCTCGGGTTAGGCATGTTCATCTTTAGCCAATTTACATATTTACTATACATGTCCAAGTCTAGAATTTATATGCTAATGATCCCAAATTCAATAGCTAGTCATGTTCCAATTCCCAAGTTATGTCCAACAAATTCAATTACAAGTTATTACTCAAAATAGGTTACACCCAATCTTCCCAAATATGGAATAATAGTCATGCCCTAAAATCAGAATATACATTATGCTTGGCATCCCATCCAATAGTTATGCCTAATCTAGATTTAATATTCCAATTTATAGTTTTCGTCCAGTCTAGATTTAATATTTCAATTTACCCCAAGTTCGAAACAACAACATTTATACCCCAAATCACAAGTTACAAATTATGTCCAGCAATTTCACTGAATAAGTTATGCCCAAATTTTTCACCGAATACATTATGCCCAATATTTACCTAAAATATTCCCCGTATTCTAATCGTTCGTATTTCGTGATTTCAGCCTAGGTTCGTAGGTAACCCAGGTTCATAAAAGAAAAAGGAAATAGGGGAAGAGAGAGAGAAGGAGCATAAAATAAGAACAAGAATAAAAATATGCATGAAACAACAGACCTAATCTAAGAGATTTAGATCCAACAAAGATAGATTCTTGAATAAACTGATAAAATCATTATCGCAGGCATATGAATAACATCACTTACCAAAGAGGATTATAAAGCTGATGTACAACAAAGATAGGCCTGATTTAATCAATAAAACTAACCTTTAAGGCATCCAAAGACATAGATTTAATAGAAGGATACGGATAAATCTTAAAGATTATCTTACAATCAGGCATAGACTTCGATTAATTTTATTACATGTCACGATTACAATCAGGTATTCAAATCTGAAAATAACGTCAACTTTCATTGCTAGGATTAAGAAAAGATAATTCAATCGTCGTTGCTGTAACAAAACTAATCTTCTAATTTTATTTGAGACTCTCCAGTTTTCTTCTTGAATTTATGTTGAAGAATGACGGCTATGCTAGTTTGGGGATGTACAGCAAGACGACGCCATAACCTTTGATCAAAAGAATTAGGGTTGGGTTATGAGTGTATATATAGATGTCTAGGATTATTAAGACCCTTTAGATCAACATAGTGTCCATCCAAACCATCCAGTCCAAGAGAATCTATCATCAGGCCAATCAGAAGTCGCCACATATCCCTCTGACTTAGAATTTCGTCACTGCCTCGTCAGCTAGATACAAAACGAAGTATTTCGCCTAGATCTAGGGGGGTCGACACCGAGTCGACGCCTGTAACGACACGGATTTCGCCCGGACCTAATCGATCGCTAAATCGACCAAGACCGTACGAATCCCGTATACGCTAACTTTGGGTATACAACACATCAGAACAAATAACAGAAGACTTCAATAAACATCATAATAATGTTACATCAGAGTACAGAATATCAGAGTATATCGAAAATAATACACAGCGGAAGATAAATTTACATAAATGTAATACAATGCACAGCGGAAATATAAACTACACAGCGGAAGACTGTAAATGCCTGGACACAGCTTAAAGCTTCAATCCAGAATCCTGCCCAATACATCTGCAAAATAAAACTACTCGACTGCCCGTGTGGAAAATAGGGGCACCCGAGTTCGCAAGGGAAAAGCAAACTACAGGTCAGTCATGGGACTGGTGTGAGAACTCAAAAACAGTTGTTAAACTTGTTTAAAAATAAGGCAAATCACGGGACCACGCCACTTTCGCGGAACGGGTTTACCCCCATGAAAGCCAGTGTATAAACAACAATCAATATAGATATATGGATCTACTATGCATCAATCAACATGCAATATCCCAATCTACCCATTTAGATTAATCACCACACTTAGATTTTCCAAATCCAATTCAATTTACAGAAATTATTCCTTTGGATTTTATTCCCGATTTCTTATTTCAAATCATTTGAAATACATATCTAACTTTCTATATCAAAGTAGATTTCACTTCGGGATCTCAAATCAAATCATTTGGAAATGTGAATTCCAAAACATAACAATGCATACAAACAAGTATGCAACCAAATATCGTGCTCCCCATCGACAAGGCAAAGGGTACGCACCTCGCAACTCGATATATATATGTGCACCTACCCCACATAGGAGTAGGCTACACCGACGATGCACCTCCCACTCATGGAGAGCATACACCGCCCTCTCACCCATACTTTTAGTCTCAGGGTTACCCGAATCTTTAGCCACATACTAAATCATTTTATGTCCCGAAGTAGGGAAAATCATTTCACAACATAATAATCACAAGTACTTTCAAAATATAGTACTTCACATCTGTAATTCACGCATATGATCAGTCACTATTAATCACATAACCTTTGAGCTCGTACGTCTCAAAGAAGGGTGTTAAGCAAGAGAATAAATTCTCCGCCACCAAACAGATACATCATTAATAGCAACTGATCGAATACGCGATGAACCACAATGTAACATATAATACATTTCTAAATCATTTTAGAAATCATCGGGTTTTGGGCCTCGAAATCCTTTCTGTTTTATAAAACATTTTTATAAAACATTCCCTGTCCAAAATCGGGAATACATTTCTTTTCACTTAAGAAAAATATCATTTCACAATCATTCGTTAAATTTGAAATGAACACAACATCGCTAAACACCTTATCGTCAAATCGTGAAGTGTTTCACAAGGCGTTAGCACACAGATATTTTCAACCCAACCCAATGCTAAATGTAAAAGCATATTCTGCTCCTAAACTGGTCGAGCACAATCCAAACCATCAATCAATCAAATTTGACATTAAATATAAGGTTTTAAATAGAGAGAGTATTGACTTATATTTAACATCAAATCCTGAAACCAACAGATATCATATCGGGAATAACGATATCGATATCTTCCAAATTCCCATCACAATATCTGTAATCACGGAATCCAATATCGAAAATATCCAAAGATTATTTCAATTCAAATCTAATCCAATTTATTTATTTATAACCATTGGATTATTTTTCTAGTTAATAACTAGTTCATTTCGATAAAAATCTATTTTTATCTTTTCAAATATGGAGTTTTTCATCCCAATTCTTCACAAATCATTTCTTATGATTTTACACAAATTATTACTATTTTTAATAATTTTATCAAGGCCCGTACAGTCGATTTCCATCAACGGCCATCGAACTGCACTTACAGCGACCTTTTTCGAATTTGATTTGGACGTAATTCCAAATCCAACCGTTAGATTTCAAATTCCTAATATTCGCTAGAAAGCTCTTTTCGATACGAACCCAACGGTTCCGGTTTTAGGAGAATCCGACGGTCGGATCTCCCGCAATGTCCGTTTGAAATAAATGGTCGAAATTCGCGAACTGCCGCGGCGCGGCGCGTTCTATTCAGGCCATTATATTATATATATAATATATATTTCGTCGATTTCTATTTAAAACGAATTATATGAATAGTTTTAAATTCGTTTCAAAAACAATTTCAACTTCCATTTCAATTCAAATCACAATTGAATTCTTCTTTATAGATTCGTTTTAAAATTCATTTCTATTCAATTCAAATTTCAATTCAATTTGAATTCGTTTTCAATTCAATTCATTTCGAATTCGTTTTCTATTTAATTCAATTCGAATTCGTTTTCTATTCAATTCAATTCGAATTCGTTTTCTATTCAATTCAATTCGAATTCGTTTTCTATTCAATTCAATTCGAATTCGTTTTCTATTCAATTCAATTCGAATTCGTTTTCTATTCAATTCAATTCGAATTCGTTTTCTACTCAATTCAATTCGAATTCGTTTTCTATTCATTTCAATTCGAATTCGTTTTCTATTCAATTCAATTCGAATTCGTTTTCTATTCAATTCAATTCGAATTCGTTTTCTATTCAATTCAATTCGAATTCATTTTCTATTCAATTCAATTCGAATTCGTTTTCTATTCAATTCAATTCGAATTCGTTTTCTATTCATTTCAATTCGAATTCGTTTTCTATTCAATTCAATTCGAATTCGTTTTCTATTCATTTCAATTCGAATTCGTTTTCTATTCATTTCAATTCGAATATTTCATATACGTTGTTTTCAATTCGAATATTTTCACTTTCAATATATCCGATATTTTCACTTTCAATTTATTCGATATTTTCACTTCGCTATATATATAAATTTCACTTTTCATATATTCGATATTTTCACTTCGCTATATATATAAATTTCACTTTTCATATATTCGATATTTTCACTTCGCTATATATATAAATTTCACTTTTCATATATTCGATATTTTCACTTCGCTATATATATAAATTTCACTTTTCATATATTCGATATTTTCACTTCGCTATATATATAAATTTCACTTTTCATATATTCGATATTTTCACTTTGCTATATATATAAATTTCACTTTTCATATATTCGATATTTTCACTTTGCTATTTATATAAATTTCACTTTTCATATATTCGATATTTTCACTTCGCTATATATATAAATTTCACTTTTCATATATTCGATATGTTCACTTCGCTATCAATCAATTTTCACAACAATTTCAACCAATAAATATCGTCCATGGTTTGGGGACGAGGGGCGTATATATATATATATATATATATATAGATATTTATATATAGCAATTCACTTCCACTTTCAACACATATATAAAATTATAAAAAGAAATTGAAGAGTGAGAAATCCTCACCAATAGCTATCCAACTACACGATTCTTCCTTTATAGAAATCTTCGCCTTTTGTCGCTTTCACCCGTATTCTCTACATATGTAAAAATCGAATTTTTACTATGTTATTCAATATATAAAAATCTGATTTTTCTTTCGACTCAATATATAAAAATCTGATTTTTTACTTCCACTTTCAATAAATAAAAATATGATTTTTACTTTGTAAAGAAATCAGTTTTTAACTTTTAAAAACCAAATCAGTTTTTACTTATCTAAAATAAAATCAGTTTTTATTTTTTTTAAAAAAACAGTTTTTTAAATCCTTTATCAAATCTGTTTTCCTCTTTTTTAAAAATGCAGTTTTTATCTTTATAAAAAATGCAGTTTTTATTTTTTATAAAAAAAATCCAGTTTTTACATCATTTAAAAAAATCCAGTTTTCAGTTTCTTTTTAAAAAAAAAACAGTTTTAAAATTCTTTTCAAATCAGAAGTTAGTTTTTAAATCTAAAAATAAATCAGTTTTTATTTCTTTAAAAATGCAGTTTTTATTTTTTTTTAAAACAGTTTTTATTTTTTTTCCAAAACAGTTTTTGTTTTCTTTTCAAAACAGTTTTTATTTTCTTTTCAAAAATTCTGTTTTTAAAACTCTTTTATAAAAATGCAGTTTTTACCTTAATTAAAAATGCAGTTTTTTTCTTCTTTTAAAACAGTTTTGCCTTTTTAGAAAAAATCAGTTTTAACTCTTTAAAAATTCTGTTTTTATTTTCTTTTTTTAAAAATCAGTTTCTTTTCTTAAAAAAAAAACTGTTTTCAAATTATTATATAAAAATACAGTTTTAAAACTTTACTGTAAAACAAAAATAAAAACAAAAACAAAACAATTTAAAAGCTCACCGAGATTTCGAAGTGGAGGAGGGAAGAAGAGCGTCGGCGGTGGCTCGTGGTGGCGTTCGTGGAGGTGTCGCGATGAGGCGTTCGATGGTGGAGGCTCCGATTGGGGGGGGAGGGGCTGCTTCGTCGGCGACTTCGAGATGTGACGGAGGGAGGAGGAGACTGAACGGAGAGGGGGGCGTCGAAGCCTTCGTCGGCGGTGGCTTCCAGAGTAAGGCGGCGGCGATTAGTTTTTAGGTTTCTTCTTTTTTTTTTTTTTTTTTTTTTTTTTTTCTGGTAAGTGAATGAGGAATCGGGGGGGGGGGGCAAGCAGAAGAGGAAAGGGGGAAATAGATTTTTTTTATATTTTATTTTATTATTTAATTATTTATTTTTGCCAAAGGGTTGACTTTTACTTATGACCTCGAAACGAGGTCCACCGCATGTCGTCCATAGCGTTTTACCCCCATTCCGAACACAATGGGATATGTATCGTAAGCTGGTTTGATCGTTACAATCAGTTTCCGTTGAATTTACAATTTAAATCCTTATATTGAATTTTAAACGTACATTTCAAATTATCGGGGTCACATACTAACTAGAAAAATTCCAGAAAAATATTTTCTAGTTTCGTATTGACGATACGGTCCTAGCAAAACTAGTTTCGTCGAATTCTGAGACCGTTTGAAAAATGGCCAATTCCCAGTCGATTAAATTCAACAAAACTGGTCAAACGCGTTTTCTTTTGCCACGCTCACATATTGATTCGAAAAATTATGAAATTTGAAACCTAATAATAGTTTGACATCCCGGACCCAACAAAAGAGGTTTCGTCGAATTCCGAGGTCATTTGCAAAATGTCCATTTTTAAGGGCCTGAATTCCATAGCGACTATTCAGAATTTTCAACTGGACATATCTTTTGATTCCCGATATGAAATCTTGATTTTTCGGATTCGTTGGAAAGATATTCACTATTAGATTCCATTATTTTTGGTTTCACTAAAATCCGGATTGTTTTGCACCCGGTACATTCAATTGAAGTTTGAAATCGAATTATCGAACTACCGCGCCATTTTCAATTCTATTTATAATTATATATAAATATTTATATTCTAACGACGACGCGTATAATATATACGTTCGAATTATATTCAAAATAAATTTCTCGTCGATATTATTTAAAATAATTCATATTAAATAATCAGAATTCGCTAAAATTGCCAAAATAAAATTTTCAAACTGGCTCGCATTTTACGGGTTGTTACAATCTCCCCCACTTAAAACTTTTCGTCCCCGAAAAGGAACAAAGTCGAAAGTGGTTTGATTAATCAACACTACGTTCGATCTGGCTTCCATTCTCCAACTCTTTAGCTGAGAATTTTCAAAATTTCAAAAATTTGGCTAACACCCTAAATTTTTGAAAAATTTCGCCATAACCTCCCCTGCACCGGGAGCATCGGGGAATTTCAAATAGCTTCCCCGGTCCTTCAGATCTCAAAAAGAAAAAGAAAAAGCCAAACGGCTAGCCAATAGGCTCACAAAATCATCATCACCCAAACAAAACAGTAAATTATGTAGTAAACATGTACCTATTTGTCGGGCAAACAAATTTTATTCTCTGCTCTAGCCTCCTTGCTATGACCTGTTCAATATAAGTATATGTATATGCAAGCAAAAGCAACCAATTTTCAATACAGTTTACTATTTGGTTCAATTGGCTAAATGGTTAAAAATTATCAAACAAGTAAACCAACAACACAAACATCAATCAATTAATTGATTATATTTTCAAATATATAATTTTATATATTTAAAATCATATTTTCTAAAATCAGATTATATATATAATCACAAATACGTTATTTATAAACAAATAACTCTCGACTCATTCTGGGGCATTTCTAACCCCATCTCTAACGAGTCACTCATTCTAGAATGCTACTGATTCTATCTCTAATGAGGATTCTTTTATAGGACATTACTAATCCTACCTCTGATGAGTTTTTTGTTCAGTTCTAACGAGTTGTACCCCAAAGATTTGAGTTTAACCAAAGCTCTGATACCACGTGTAACGACACGGATTTCGCCCGGACCTAATCGATCGCTAAATCGACCAAGACCGTACGAATCCCGTATACGCTAACTTTGGGTATACAACACATCAGAACAAATAACAGAAGACTTCAATAAACATCATAATAATGTTACATCAGAGTACAGAATATCAGAGTATATCGAAAATAATACATAGCGGAAGATAAATTTACATAAATGTAATACAATGCACAGCGGAAATATAAACTACACAACGGAAGACTGTAAATGCCTGGACACAGCTTAAAGCTTCAATCCAGAATCCTGCTCAATACATCTGCAAAATAAAACTACTCGACTGCCCGTGTGGAAAATAGGGGCACCCGAGTTCGCAAGGGAAAAGCAAACTACAGGTCAGTCATGGGACTGGTGTGAGAACTCAAAAACAGTTGTTAAACTTGTTTAAAAATAAGGCAAATCACGGGACCACGCCACTTTCGCGGAACGGGTTTACCCCCATGAAAGCCAGTGTATAAACAACAATCAATATAGATATATGGATCTACTATGCATCAATCAACATGCAATATCCCAATCTACCCATTTAGATTAATCACCACACTTAGATTTTCCAAATCCAATTCAATTTACAGAAATTATTCCTTTGGATTTTATTCCCGATTTCTTATTTCAAATCATTTGAAATACATATCTAACTTTCTATATCAAAGTAGATTTCACTTCGGGATCTCAAATCAAATCATTTGGAAATGTGAATTCCAAAACATAACAATGCATACAAACAAGTATGCAACCAAATATCGTGCTCCCCATCGACAAGGCAAAGGGTACGCACCTCGCAACTCGATATATATATGTGCACCTACCCCACATAGGAGTAGGCTACACCGACGATGCACCTCCCACTCATGGAGAGCATACACCGCCCTCTCACCCATACTTTTAGTCTCAGGGTTACCCGAATCTTTAGCCACATACTAAATCATTTCATGTCCCAAAGTAGGGAAAATCAATTCACAACATAATAATCACAAGTACTTTCAAAATATAGTACTTCACATCTGTAATTCACGCATATGATCAGTCACTATTAATCACATAACCTTTGAGCTCGTACGTCTCAAAGAAGGGTGTTAAGAAAGAGAATAAATTCTCCGCCACCAAACAGATACATCATTAATAGCAACTGATCGAATACGCGATGAACCACAATGTAACATATAATACATTTCTAAATCATTTTAGAAATCATCGGGTTTTGGGCCTCGAAATCCTTTCTGTTTTATAAAACATTTTTATAAAACATTCCCTGTCCAAAATCGGGAATACATTTCTTTTCACTTAAGAAAAATATCATTTCACAATCATTCGTTAAATTTGAAATGAACACAACATCGCTAAACACCTTATCGTCAAATCGTGAAGTGTTTCACAAGGCGTTAGCACACAGATATTTTCAACCCAACCCAATGCTAAATGTAAAAGCATATTCTGCTCCTAAACTGGTCGAGCATAATCCGAACCATCAATCAATCAAATTTGACATTAAATATAAGGTTTTAAATAGAGAGAGTATTGACTTATATTTAACATCAAATCCTGAAACCAACAGATATCATATCGGGAATAACGATATCGATATCTTCCAAATTCCCATCACAATATCTGTAATCACGGAATCCAATATCGAAAATATCCAAAGATAATTTCAATTCAAATCTAATCCAATTTATTTATTTATAACCATTGGATTATTTTTCTAGTTAATAACTAGTTCATTTCGATAAAAATCTATTTTTATCTTTTCAAATATGGAGTTTTTCATCCCAATTCTTCACAAATCATTTCTTATGATTTTACACAAATTATTACTATTTTTAATAATTTTATCAAGGCCCGTACAGTCGATTTCCATCAACGGCCATCGAACTGCACTTACAGCGACCTTTTTCGAATTTGATTTGGACGTAATTCCAAATCCAACCGTTAGATTTCAAATTCCTAATATTCGCTAGAAAGCACTTTTCGATACGAACCCAACGGTTCCGGTTTTAGGAGAATCCGACGGTCGGATCTCCCGCAATGTCCGTTTGAAATAAATGGTCGAAATTCGCGAACTGCCGCGGCGCGGCGCGTTCTATTCAGGCCATTATATTATATATATAATATATATAATATATATTTCGTCGATTTCTATTTAAAACGAATTATATGAATAGTTTTAAATTCGTTTCAAAAACAATTTCAACTTCCATTTCAATTCAAATCACAATTGAATTCTTCTTTATAGATTCGTTTTAAAATTCATTTCTATTCAATTCAAATTTCAATTCAATTTGAATTCGTTTTCAATTCAATTCATTTCGAATTCGTTTTCTATTCAATTCAATTCGAATTCGTTTTCTATTCAATTCAATTCGAATTCGTTTTCTATTCAATTCAATTCGAATTCGTTTTCTATTCAATTCAATTCGAATTCGTTTTCTATTCAATTCAATTCGAATTCGTTTTCTATTCATTTCAATTCGAATTCGTTTTCTATTCAATTCAATTCGAATTCGTTTTCTATTCAATTCAATTCGAATTCGTTTTCTATTCAATTCAATTCGAATTCGTTTTCTATTCAATTCAATTCGAATTCGTTTTCTATTCAATTCAATTCGAATTCGTTTTCTATTCATTTCAATTCGAATTCGTTTTCTATTCAATTCAATTCGAATTCGTTTTCTATTCATTTCAATTCGAATTCGTTTTCTATTCATTTCAATTCGAATATTTCATATACATTGTTTTCAATTCGAATATTTTCACTTTCAATATATCCGATATTTTCACTTTCAATTTATTCGATATTTTCACTTCGCTATATATATAAATTTCACTTTTCATATATTCGATATTTTCACTTCGCTATATATATAAATTTCACTTTTCATATATTCGATATTTTCACTTCGCTATATATATAAATTTCACTTTTCATATATTCGATATTTTCACTTCGCTATATATATAAATTTCACTTTTCATATATTCGATATTTTCACTTCGCTATATATATAAATTTCACTTTTCATATATTCGATATTTTCACTTCGCTATATATATAAATTTCACTTTTCATATATTCGATATTTTCACTTCGCTATATATATAAATTTCACTTTTCATATATTCGATATTTTCACTTTGCTATATATATAAATTTCACTTTTCATATATTCAATATTTTCACTTCGCTATATATATAAATTTCACTTTTCATATATTCGATATTTTCACTTCGCTATCAATCAATTTTCACAACAATTTCAACCAATAAATATCGTCCATGGTTTGGGGACGAGGGGCATATATATATATATAGATATTTATATATAGCAATTCACTTCCACTTTCAACACATATATAAAATTATAAAAAGAAATTGAAGAGTGAGAAATCCTCACCAATAGCTATCCAACTACACGATTCTTCCTTTATAGAAATCTTCGCCTTTTGTCGCTTTCACCCGTATTCTCTACATATGTAAAAATCGAATTTTTACTATGTTATTCAATATATAAAAATCTGATTTTTCTTTCGACTCAATATATAAAAATCTGATTTTTACTTCCACTTTCAATAAATAAAAATATGATTTTTACTTTGTAAAGAAATCAGTTTTTAACTTTTAAAAACCAAATCAGTTTTTACTTATCTAAAATAAAATCAGTTTTTATTTTTTTTTAAAAAACAGTTTTTTAAATCCTTTATCAAATCTGTTTTCCTCTTTTTTAAAAATGCAGTTTTTATCTTTATAAAAAATGCAGTTTTTATTTTTTATAAAAAAAATCCAGTTTTTACATCATTTAAAAAAATCCAGTTTTCAGTTTCTTTTAAAAAAAAAAACAGTTTTAAAATTCTTTTCAAATCAGAACTTAGTTTTTAAATCTAAAAATAAATCAGTTTTTATTTCTTTAAAAATGCAGTTTTTTTTTTTAAAACAGTTTTTATTTTTTTTCCAAAACAGTTTTTGTTTTCTTTTCAAAACAGTTTTTATTTTCTTTTCAAAAATTCTGTTTTTAAAACTCTTTTATAAAAATGCAGTTTTTACCTTAATTAAAAATGCAGTTTTTTTCTTCTTTTAAAACAGTTTTGCCTTTTTAGAAAAAATCAGTTTTAACTCTTTAAAAATTCTGTTTTTATTTTCTTTTTTTAAAAATCAGTTTCTTTTCTTAAAAAAAAAACAGTTTTCAAATTATTATATAAAAATACAGTTTTAAAACTTTACTGTAAAACAAAAATAAAAACAAAAACAAAACAATTTAAAAGCTCACCGAGATTTCGAAGTGGAGGAGGGAAGAAGAGCGTCGGCGGTGGCTCGTGGTGGCGTTCGTGGAGGTGTCGCGATGAGGCGTTCGATGGTGGAGGCTCCGATTGGGGGGGGGGGGGGCTGCTTCGTCGGCGACTTCGAGATGTGACGGAGGGAGGAGGAGACTGAACGGAGAGGGGGGCGTCGAAGCCTTCGTCGGCGGTGGCTTCCAGAGTAAGGCGGCGGCGATTAGTTTTTAGGTTTCTTCTTCTTTTTTTTTTTTTGTTTTCTGGTAAGTGAATGAGGAATCGGGGGGGGGGGGGGGGGGGCAAGCAGAAGAGAAAAGGGGGAAATAGATTTTTTTTATATTTTATTTTATTATTTAATTATTTATTTTTGCCAAAGGGTTGACTTTTACTTATGACCTCGAAACGAGGTCCACCGCCTGTCGTCCATAGCGTTTTACCCCCATTCCGAACACAATGGGATATGTATCGTAAGCTGGTTTGATCGTTACAATCAGTTTCCGTTGAATTTACAATTTAAATCCTTATATTGAATTTTAAACGTACATTTCAAATTACCGGGGTCACATACTAACTAGAAAAATTCCAGAAAAATATTTTCTAGTTTCGTATTGACGATACGGTCCTAGCAAAACTAGTTTCGTCGAATTCTGAGACCGTTTGAAAAATGGCCAATTCCCAGTCGATTAAATTCAACAGAAACTGGTCAAACGCGTTTTCTTTTGCCACGCTCACATATTGATTCGAAAAATTATGAAATTTGAAACCTAATAATAGTTTGACATCCCGGACCCAACAAAAGAGGTTTCGTCGAATTCCGAGGTCATTTGCAAAATGTCCATTTTTAAGGGCCTGAATTCCATAGCGACTATTCAGAATTTTCAACTGGACATATCTTTTGATTCCCGATATGAAATCTTGATTTTTCGGATTCGTTGGAAAGATATTCACTATTAGATTCCATTATTTTTGGTTTCACTAAAATCCGGATTGTTTTGCACCCGGTACATTCAATTGAAGTTTGAAATCGAATTATCGAACTACCGCGCCATTTTCAATTCTATTTATAATTATATATAAATATTTATATTCTAACGACGACGCGTATAATATATACGTTCGAATTATATTCAAAATAAATTTCTCGTCGATACTATTTAAAATAATTCATATTAAATAATCAGAATTCGCTAAAATTGCCAAAATAAAATTTTCAAACTGGCTCGCATTTTACGGGTTGTTACAACGCCCCTATAGGGGGGTCGACACCTGTGTCGACACCCCTTAAGGGGGGTTCGACACCCTCTGGCAGGAATTTTCCCGCCCAGCCTGTTTCTGTCTCATTTTGAATTTCGAACCCATTTTTGACTTTCTGGACCTATTTCTGAAGCATTAAACCCAATATATATACAAATAGTTTCCCCAACGTGTATACAAAATTGTAAGGCTTATTACCTCTTCATACAGTGTCCGATTTATGCAAACTCGGACTCAATTTCAAGCGGAAATCCGAGATGAACATAGTGGTGTAACCCGTTTCGCTTAATTCCCACTTTTAAAATTAAGTATTCTTTAATTAGTTACTTTAATATTCACAGAAAGTACGGTGTGTTACATTCTCCCCTCCTTTAAAGGATTTCGTCCCTGAATTCTCTAAATTAAGAAGAATGTATCCTAACATCCAGCATCCATCTACTCAAACATCAATCACAGGTATCCATTTTTCTTAAAAAGATTTCTAATGCTTTCATGTTCATATGCATAGGTGTGTACATGCCCTTATCTAATGCAAAATCAGGCGGTCTAAATCAGGCGGTCTACTGATTAAGTTGACCTCCTTAATGCGAATTATGTCAGTGCTTTGAGTCCATCATGTATGCAATTACTCCTAATCGCATTTTATAACTTCTACATGAGTGCCCAATCATTCATACAAATGCAACATCTATATGATAACACATCAAGTTTCAATCCATATACAAATACATATATGCATATGCAATATGAAATTGACTGAGCCGATCTAGTGCCTAATGTGTGTGTATATGCATCCACGAGCAACCACTAGCAAACAATTACATCCACTTGCATCCACTAAACATAACATGTCTCAAACACATGTTTACATCTATTGGCTTCTACCTAAGGATCGAGGATAGGACCGAGAGGATATACTTAAAAGATAAAGACTAGCATTCAAATAAACTTTACAGAAAAAGAGATATTAAGGATATACCCTCAAAAAGGGTATGATGCGTGTATCTAGTCTTCAGCCTTCTAAGTCGCATCTTCTTGAGCTCCACCTTATTGTGCTCTGACTGTCTTAACTTCACGATGTCGTAGCTTCTTAATTGTTTTTTTTTTAAATATGAGTTGGAATTCATTTCACTGTCGCCTCTTGTTCCACCCCTTCTCCTTTTATTATACTCGGCACTGCAACTTTTGTTGTGTCATGCTAAAAAGGTCTTCCAAAATTAACTAGAGGGTAATCCATGTGGAAGAACTATCTCTTGAAAATAAACAGATGCTAACCATGTTACCAGGTGTAGTTATTAAGGTGATTAGAGGTCTATTCTATACTAAACTTGTCCATTACGTCAACTATCTGAGAATCTTTTCTTTGTGAAGTCCCTTTTTGATCCAAAAGCGCAGGTCTTAATCATAGCAATGCCAACTACTAACTTAACCGAACGTTTTAAAATCAAAGGTTGATATGTATTCTGAACTTTTCCTTTTCACATAAAGAGGACTTGAAGTCAACTTTTTTCTTCTTAAGGCATCCGCTACGACCTTACCCTTCCTTATTACATCAAAATGGTGCCTAGTCCCGTGCCGCATGCATTAGTGTATACCGTAAACCTTTTACTACTGTAAGGTAAAAGTCAAAACTGTGGCCGTTGTAAGAGCCCTCTTCGATCGTTGGAAAGCGACATCATAATAAATACCTCGAGAAAAGGTTAGATTCTTCTTCGTTAATCCAGTAATTGGGGCTAATACCTTCGTAAAGTTCTTAATGAACTTCCTATATTAGCCCGCTAGTCCAAGAAAGCTTCTTACTTCTATTGCATTCCTTGGGACCTTCCGGTCTTGCACCGCAACAAATTTTGTGGGATCTACTACTATCCCTTCTTTAGGCACAACATGTCATAGAAACCTTACTTTTTCTATCCAAAAATGACATTTTGGAGAACTTCGCCTTAAGTTGATGTGCTCGAAGTGTATCCATGACTTCTCTTAAATGCAAAGCATGTTCTTCCTCGTTCTTGGAGAAAATCAAGATATCGTCCACGTAGACTACCACAAACTTATTAAGGAACTCCTTAAACACCCTACTCATCAAGTCAACAAAATAAGCGGGTGCATTGGTCAAACCAAAAGGCATGACGAGCCACTCAAAGAAACCGACAGGGGTCCTAAAAGCAGTATTATCTATACTGTCCTCAGCTACTCTTAGCTGATGAAACCCTATAGCAAAATAAAGTTGGGAGAAAGCTGACGCACCTACAAGCTGGTTAAACAATTCAACTATTCTTGGAAGTGGGTGCCCATTTTTCTTTAGTCAGCTTGTTTAATTCTCTATAATCCACGCATTGGAGAAGTGAACCATCCGCCTTAGTTGCGAACACTACTGGAGCACCCTATTCAGAAATACTTAGCCTAATAAACCCCTTCTCAAGCAACTCTTTAACTTGCTCGATGAGCCCTTCCTTTCCTTTGGATTCATGTGTCGTATAGGTAATGCAACTGGCTTTGCATTGTCAACTATATATATGTGGAAGTCTATCTCACGTTTTAGCGGACAAGCCCATAACCTAATCAAAAACATCTGCGTACTCCTGGACTACTCCAACGGATCGCAAATCATCGATAGATGCATCAACTGATTCTAGGTAGCTAAGCCAAACTAATCCCTTTGGATCGCACGAAATCTCGAGGGTATTCCGGCGGCAAGTCAAAAGTCTAACTACCCTCCTTTCACAATTACTAGCTAACTAATCCATGCCTAGAATCAACCCATAGCCCATGAAAACAAAAACATAAGCATTACACTTAAACTCAATACTTAATATAGTTATTCTCAAATCCTTGCAAACCAAAGATAAATGAGCAGAACCACTAATTGGATTTGAGAAAATAATTGGATCTTCTACTATACAAGTACTAAGGTGCAGAGTCTCAACTATGGAAGTAGATAGAAAAGAATGTGAAGCGCCAGAACCAAACAAAGTTATAATGGGACGATTGAAAAGAAAAACTAAACATTCACCAGAAACCTACCTACCTCTCTTAAATACACTAGCAGTGAGAGTATGCAATTGCCCTCTAGAAGATTATGTCCTTTGCCCCTTGTCCTTGTCCTTTGGGCAATCCTTGATCAGATGCCCTGCCTCACCATACTGAAAACAACCACCTGTCTTCTTCTTCCTACAATTAAATGACCCGCTGTACCAAAGAAAAGACACTTCCTCTTGTCGTGGGATCTATTATTTCTTCCACCATTCTTATATTCCAATCCCTTGTTTGTGATTCTTCCACTTTGGCATATTTCTTTTCACCTTTCTCCTTCTGTGTGGATTACGCCATATCAACAAGCTTTTTATCCTTAGGCTTGTGCTCCTTAGCCCAATCTCCCTTATTCTCATCCTTACTATCCTTGTGTAGCTTGTTGACTAGTTTCTCGAAACTACCTCCATCGCACGGCAACCTACAAGGCTTGAAAGAAAATTAGCCGTAGGTGAAACTACTGCGGGTACAGATGGATGTTGGGCATTACTTCGCCCTCGACATGTGCCGCATGCCTACGAAATTATGGCCAAAAAAAAAAGAAAGAAGATATTCAAATAGAGAATCGAAAGAAAATGCATATGGCTTTGGGGAATATGCGTTTTAAAAATAAAACTTTTCCCTTGAAAAAAGCTTCTTTAAAACATATTTTAGAAGCACCCCTTTTTAAATATGCTTTTGAAAAATCTTTTATCTGTTCTGGTAACCTTTAGCTCTGATACCACGTGTAACACCCCACCTCCGTTAAGGTCACTCATAAAGGGAATGCATTAACTTCAATGGAGTGTCATAAGTGTACTGAACAGACAATTTACAAAACAGACAAAATTTAAACAGAAGAAAATAAATAAAGCTTTACTTTATTGATCAAACAACAGCTCGGTAAAACAGCTTGTACAAAGATTGTTTTCCAGCACAAAAATACCAATACCCATTACAACAAAGCATCTGTCTTGTTTAATAAAATAAAGAAGCATGAAATGACAATGATATTCTGCAATAAAGCATGAGCCAGCCATAGCTGTGTAAAGGAGACTCCAAAGCAATACATCGTCTATCTTCAAGCTTGGAAAGAAAACTGAGCTAAGTGGTAATATTCCCTCCCTATGAACTGGGGGGAGGGAACAGAACAAAAGAGAGCGAAACAAAACAGATTCAGACATAAAGCCTGGTAAGTCCAACGACTTTGAGCATGTAAATAGATAAAAGCATCATGACATGAATAAACTGGATACCAGTCATAACCATGATAATAAGCATAGCAAGACAACAAATGATGATCGTTAGATATGACAAGGTAAGATACACTGAATGCGCTTCAGTTCTTTCTCGGATTTCCTATTTTCTCTACACCACCCAACTAGCATCATAACTATGTCTTTTATAGAACGATTTGTATTCCCTACTAGTGTCCAACTAGTATCCTGTGAAAAAGGATCTGTATTCCCTATTAGTGTCCAAACTATCCTACGTTATATAACAAGGTGATCCCAACCCCGCAATTGTGGTAGCCTTCAGGTGTACATCTAGTATGAGGATCTTACCTCAATCAACCTAATTGCCATGAAGATGTTAGATGTACCCTTACTACCTTATCGAACGGCTCCCTACTTATATTAATTTTACTTGTGTCTGTGTCAATCGGCCCTCTCTTGCGTGTAGATACCCTGGGCTGGTCCAACCATAAGGTGTCTCAATCCCTATGATAGCAACCCAACACGATTCAAGATGCATAGTGTAAAACTACTGGTACCCAGTGCCTGCTTTTTTCACTCTGGAGTACGTGCACGCATGTAATCCGTCAGAACCTACACTAACGTACCCCCTGCCGCTATTTTGACCGCTTATAATCAGCCCAGTAATCATGCCCCACCCTTCCTAGTTCATGTTACCATGATACATCTATGTGTGTTACTGTTGAAATGAGTCCCCGTTACTAGGATTTCCTTTACCCTCCCTCCACCCCCCCCCCCCAAATTGGCTAAGTGTTATCTATCCATTCACTTTAAATTAACCCATCCACACGTCATGTCATGTTGGTTAAGTGTTTCTTATTAACTTAACCCTTCTCATTCATCATGTTGTAATTGGTTAAGTGTTTTCTATTAACTTAATCCTGTTCATTCATCATATTATATTGGTTAAGTGTTTCCCCTTAGCTTAACCCCATTCGTTCATCATGTTATATTGGTTAAGTGTTTCCCATTAACTTAACCCCACTCGTTCATCATGTTATATTGGTTAAGTGTTACACTCTTGGGTTAACCTAACCCTACCACTTATCATGTTACATTGGTTAAGTATTGCCCTCTTGTGTTAGTTAACCCTACCACTTGTCATATTACATTGGTTAAGCATTGCCCTATTACACATCATGTTATATTGTTTAAGTGTTGCCCTCTTCTGTTAACTTAACCCTCCCATTCTTAGCATGTCCATTCATTAGCATTAATTCATTAATTCCTCAACCTCTCACATTAGAACTGTTATTTGCGGTTGCTGGATGTGCCGTGCAGTTCTGGGCAGACTTTTACCGCAAACTCATTCTAACTTTGGGTTTTGGGCTTAATCCGCTAACCTCTCATATTAGATCTATATTGTTGCGGTCGCTGGATGTGCCGGGCGGTACCGGGCAGTCTTACACCGCAATTCAATCTAACATTAGGTTATGCATGTTCATCTTTAGCCAATTTACATATTTACTATACATGTCCAGGTCTAGATTTTATATGCAAATTATCCCAAATTCACAAAACTAGTCATGTTCCAATTTCCAAGTTATGCCCAAAAAATTTAATTACAAGTTATTACTCAAAACAAGTTACACCCAATCTTCCCAAATTTGCAATAATAGTCATGCCCCAAAATCGCAATATACATTATGCCTGGCGTCCCAACCAATAGTTATTCTTAATCTCAATTTAATATTCCAATTTACAGTTTCCGCGCAATCCAGATTTAATATATCAATTTGTCCCAAGTTCACAAAAATAACATTTATACCCCAAATCACAAGTTACAAATTTGGTCCAACAATTTCACCGAATATGTTATGCCCAATTATTTCACCGAATACATTGTGCCTAATATTTACCCAAAATATTCCCCGTATTCCAATTGTTCATATTTCGTGATTTCAACCTAGTTTTGAAGGTAACCCAGGTTCATAAAAGAAAAAGGTAATAGGGGAAGAGAAAGAGAAGGAGCGTAAAATAAAAATAGGCATGTAACAACAGACCTAATACAAGAGATTTAGGTCCAACGAAGATGGATTCTTGAATAAACTGATAAAATCATTATCGTAGGCATAAGAATAACATCACGAACCAAAGAGGATTATAAACCTAATGTACAACAAAGATAGTCCTGATTTAATCAATAAAAATAACCTTTAAGGCATGAAAAGACGTAGATTCAACAGAAGGATAGGGATAAATTTGAGAAGATTGTCTTACAATAAGGCATAGACTTCGATTCATTTTATTACATGTCAAGATTACAATCAGGTATTCAAACCTGAATATAGCGCGAACTTACATAGCTAGGATTAAGAAAAGATAATTGAATTGTCATTGTTGTAGCAAAACTAATCTTCTAATTTGATTTGAGGCTCTCTAATTTTCTTCTTGAATTTAGGTTGAAGAATGACCGCCAGGCTAGTTTGGGGATGAACAGCATGACGGCGCCATAGCCTTTAAGCAATTGAACTATGGTTGGGTTATGAGTGTATATATAGATGTCTAGGATTATTAAGTGCCTTTAGATCAATATATAGTACATCCAAACCATCCAGCCCAAGAGAATGCGTCATCAGGCCAATCAGAAGTCGCCATGTAGCCCTACGACTCAGAAATTCGTCACTGCCTCGTCAGCTAGATACAAAAGGAAGTATTTCCCCCAGATCTATGGGGGTCGACACTGGGGTCGACACCCCTATGGGGGGATCGACACCTATGTCGACACCCCCATGGGCAGGGTTGACACCTATGTCTGTCCCCCGTTAAGGAGGGTCTACACCCTCTAGCGGGAATTTTCCGCCCAGCCTGTTTTTGGCTGATTTTGAATTTCGAACCCATTTTTGACTTTCTGGACATATTTCTGAAGTACAGAACCACATATATATATATATATATTCTCCCCTACACGTATACAAACTTATAAGGCTTATAACTTCTTCATACAGTGTCCGATTTATGCAAACTCGGACAATATTTCAAGTAGAATTCTGAGACGAATGCAATGGCATAGCCCGTTTCGCTTAATTGCCACTTTTAAAATTAAGTATTCTTTAATTTGATACTTTAATATTCACAAAAAATAAGGTGTGTTACATGAGTGCTATTTATAGAATTAGGGGTAGGATTAAAAAGAAGGGTTGTTTTAAAGTATTAAGAGAAGTAGGGGTAGTTTAAGCATAGTAGGGGTAGATCAACAATAATGAAAGATGATGAATCATTTGGATTGGGTGCCGTAAGAACCTACCCTTCACAATAGTTAAACAATAATGGTAATTGTTGGAAGTAAGGGCTTTTTAGAGAATTAGGGATAGGATAAAAAGAAGGGCTATTTTGAAGTATTAAGAGAAGTAAAGGTAGTTTAAGCGTAGTAGGGGCAGACCGATAAATATTAAAGATGATGAATCATTTAGATTGGGTGCTCCAAAAACCAACCCTTCACAGAAGTTAAAAAACTAGGGATAATTGTTGGAAGTTGGCTATTTAGAGAATTAGTGTTTGGATAAAAAGAAGGGTTGTTTTGAAGTATAAAGAGAAGTAAGGGTAGTTTAGGCATAGTAGTGGTAGATCGACGAATATTAAAGATGATTAATTGTTTGGATTGGGTGCTGCAAAAACTAATCCTTCACAATAGTAAAAAAAATAGAGAGAATTGTTAGAAGGAAGGTTCATTTAGAGAATTAGGGGTGGGATTAAAAAGAAGAACTGTTTTGAAGTATTAAGGGAAGTTGGGGTAGTTTAAGCATAGTATTGGTAGATCGACAAATATGAAAGATGATGAATCATTTTAATTGGGTCCTGCAAAAATCAACCCTTCACAGTAATTAAAAAATAAGAGTAATTATTGGAAGTAAGAGCTATTTAGATAATTAGGGGTAGGATTTAAAAGAAGGACTGTTTTAAAGTGTTAAAAGAAGTAGGGGTAGTTTAAGCATAGTAGGGATTGATCGAAAAACATGAAAGCTGATGAATCATTTAGATTGAGTGCTGTAAAAACCACCTCTTTGCAGAAGTTAAAAAATAGGGGTGATTTTTGGAAGAAAGAGCTATTTAGAGAATTTGAGGTAGGATTAAAAATAAGGACTGTTTTGAAGTATTAAGAGAAGTAGGGGTAGTTTAATCATAGTAGTTGTAGATCAACAAATATGAAAGATGATGAATCATTTGGATTGGGAGATGCAAAAATGAACCCTTCACAGAAGTTAAAATATATGGGTAATACTTGGAAGTAAGGGCTATTTAGAGAATTGGTTGTAGGATTTAAAACAAGGACTGTTTTGAAGTAGTAAGATAAGTATGGGTAGATCGAAATTTTTTAAAAATGATGAATCATTTAGGTTGGGTGCTACAAAAACCAATCCTTCACAGAAGTTAAAAAATAGGGGTAATTGTTGGAAGTAAGGGCTATTTAGAGAATTAGTTGTTGGATTAAAAAGATGGGTTGTTTTGAAGTATAAATAGAAGTAAGTGTAGTTTAAGCAAAGTAGGGGTAGATCGACGAATATAAAAGACGATGAATTGTTTGGATTAGGTGTTGAAAAAACCAATGCTTCACAATAGTAAAAAAACATAGGGGTAATAGTTGGAATGAAGGGCTATTTAGAGAATTTGTGGTAGGATTAAAAATAAGTGCGGTTTTGAAGTATTAAGAGAAGTTGGCGTAGTTTAAGCATAGTAGGGGTAGATAGAAAAATATGAAAGATGATGAATCATTTGAATCAGGTGTTGTAAAAACCAACCCTTCATATTAGTCAATAAATAAGGGTTATTGTTAGAAGTAAGGGCTTTTTAGAGAATTAGGTTGTTATTAAAAAGAAGAGCTATTTTGAAGTATTAAGAGAAGTAGGGGTAGTTTAAGCATAGTAGGGGTAGATCGACAAATATGAAATATGACTAATCATTTTGATTGGGTGCTCCAATAACCAACCCATCACAGAAGTTAAAAAATAGAGATAATGGTTGGAAGTAAGGGCTATTCATAGAATTAGTTGTAGGATTAAAAAGAAGGGTTGTTTTGAAGTATAAAGAGAAGTAGGGGTATTTTAAGCATAGTAGGGGTAGATCGACGAATATGAAAGATGATTAATTGTTTGGATTGGGTGCTACAAAATGCAATCCTTCACAATAGTAAAAAAATAGGGGTAATTGTTGGAATGAAGGGCTATTTAGAGAATCAGGTGTATGATTAAAAAGAAGGACTGTTTTAAAGTATTAAGAGAATTTGGGGTAGTTTAAGCATAGTATTGGTAGATCGACAAATATGAAAAATGATGAATCATTTGTATTGGAAACTGGCAAAACCATCCTTTCAAAATAGTTAAAAATTAAGGTTATTTGTTGGTAATAAGGGATATTTGGAGAATTGGTGATAGTATTAAAAAGAAGGGCTATTTTGAAGTATTAAGAGAAGTAGGGGTAGTTTAAATATAGTATGGGTAAATCGACAAATATGAAAGATGATGAATCGTTTGGTTTGGGAGTTGCAAACCAACCCTTTGTAGTAGTTAAAAAATAGCAGAAATTATTGAAAGTAAGGGCTATTTAGATAATTTGGGGTATGATTAAAAAGAAGGGTTGTTTTGATGTATTAAGAGAAGAATGGGTAGTTTAAGCATAGTAAGGGTAGATCGACAAATATGAAAGATGATGAATAGTTTGGATTGGGTGCTGCAAAAACCAATTCTTCATAGTAGTTAAAAAATAGGGGAAATTGTTGGAAAGAAGAGCTATTTATAGAATTAGGGGTAGGGTTAAAATGAAGGTTTGTTTTGAAGTATTAAGAGAAGTAGGGGTAGTTTAAGCACGGTAGTGGTAGATCGACAAATATGGAAGATGATGAATCATTTAAATTGGTTGCCCAAAAAACCAACCCTTCACAAAAGTTAAAAAATAGGGGTAATAGGTGGAAGTAAAGTCTATTCAGAGAATTAGTGGTAGGATTAAAAAGAAGGATTGTTTTGAAGTATAAAGAGAAGCAGGGTAGTTAAAGCATAGTAGGGGTAGATCGACGAATATAAAAGATGATGAATTGTTTGGATTAGGTGCTGCAAAAACCAATCCTTTACAATATTAAAAAAATAGGGGTAATTGTTGGATGGAATGGCAATTTAGAGAATTTGGGGTAGGATTAAAAAGAAGGGTTGTTTTGAAGTATTAAGAGAAGTTGGGGTAGTTTAAGCATAGTAGGTGTAGATCGACAAATATGAAAGATGATGAATCATTTGGATTGGGTGCTGTGAAAACCAACCCTTCACAGTAGTTAAAAAAAAGGGTAATTGTTGGAAGTAAGGTCTATTCATAGAATTAGTGGTAGGATTAAAAAGAAGGGTTGTTTTGAAGTATAAAGCGAAGTAGGGGTAGTTTAAGCATAGTAGGGGTGGATCGACGAATATGAAAGATGATGAATTGTTTAGATTAGGTGCTGCAAAAACCAATCCTTCACAATAGTAAAAAAAATAGGGGTAATTGTTGGAAGGAAGGACTATTTGGAGAATTAAGGGTAGGATTAAAAAGAAGGGTTGTTTTGAAGTATTAAGGGAAGTTGGGGTAGTTTAAGCATAGTAGGGGTAGATCGACAAATATTAAAGATGATGAATCATTTGGATTGGGTCTGTAAAAACTAACCGTTCACAATAGTTAAAAAGTAAGGGTATTTGTTGGAAGTAAGGGCTATTTAGAGAATTAGGGGTAAGATTTAAAAGAAGGAATGTTTTGAATTATTAAGATAAGTGGGGGTAGTTTAAGCATACTAGGGGTAAATCAAAAAATATGAAAGATGATGAATCATTTGTTTTGGGTGCTGCATATCCAACGCTTCACAGAAGTTAAAAAATAGGGGTAATTGTTGGAAGTAATGGCTATTTAGAGAATTAGGGGTAGCTTTTCAAAGAAGGACTGTTTTGAAGTGTTAAGATAAGTAAGTGTAGTTTAAGCATAGTAGGAGTAGATCGACAAATATGAAAAATGATGAATCATTTGGATTGGGTGCTGCAAAAACCAACCCTTCACAGTATTTAAGAAATAAGGGTAATTGTTGGAACTAAGGGCTATTTAGAGAATTAGGGATAGGATTAAAAAGAAGGTCTACTTTGAAGTATTAAGAGAAGCAGGGGTAGTTTAAGCATAGTAGGAGCAGATCAACAAATATAAAAGATGATGAATCGTTTAAATTTAGTGGTGCAAAAACCAACTGTTCACAAAATTTAAAATATAGGGGTAATTGTTGGAAGTAAGGGCAATTTAGAGAATTAGAGGTAGGATTAAAAAGAAGGACTGTTTTGAAGTATTAAGAGAAGTCGGGGTAGTTTAAGCATAGTAGGGGTAGATCGAAAAATATGAAAGATGACGAATCATTTGCATTGGGTGCTGCAAAAACCAATCCTTCACAGAAGTTAAAAAATAGGTGTAATTGTCGGAAGTAAGGGCTGTTTAGATAATTAGGGGAAGCATTTAAAAGAAAGACTGTTTTGTAGTATTAAGACAAGTATGGGTATTTTAATCATAGTAGGGGTTGATCAACAAATATGAAAGATGATGAATCATTTGGATTGGGTGCTACAAAAACCAACCCTTTACAGAAGTTAAAAAATAGGGCTAACTGTTGGAAGGAAGGGATATTTATAGAATTAGGGGTAGTAATAAAAAGAAGCGTTGTTTTGAAGTATTAAGAGAAGTTGAGTTGTTTAAGTATAGTACGGGTAGATCGACAAATATGAAAGATGATGATTCGTTTGGATTGGGTGCTGCAAAAACCAATCCTTTACAATAGTTAAACATTAGGGGTAATTGTTGGAAAGAAGGGCTATTTAGAGAATTATGGGTAGGATTAGAAAGAAGGGTTGTTTTGAAGTATTAA
Organism: Allium sativum; assembly: GCA_030737875.1. Taxonomy (NCBI): domain Eukaryota; kingdom Viridiplantae; phylum Streptophyta; class Magnoliopsida; order Asparagales; family Amaryllidaceae; genus Allium; species Allium sativum. Next base: position 301,411,854 of record CM060918.1, on the reverse strand, counting down.
GAGAAGTAGGGGTAATTTAAGCATAGTAAGGGTAGATCGACAAATATGAAAGATTATGAATCATTTGGATTCGGTGCTCTAAAAACGAACCCTTCACAAAAGTTAAAAAATGGGGGTAATTCTTGGATGTATTGGCTATTTAGAGAATTAGTGGTAGGATTAAAAAGAAGGGTTGTTTTGAAGTATAAAGAGAAGTAGGGGTAGTTGGAGCATAGTAGGGGTAGAATGGCGAATATGAAAGATGATGAATTGCTTGGATTAGTTGGGGCGAAAACCAAAACTTCCACAATAGTAAAAAAATAGGGGTAATTCTTGGAAGGAAGGGATATTTAGTAAATTAGGGGAAGGATTAAAAAGAAGGGTTGTTTTCAAGTATTAACATAAGTTAGGGTAGTTTAAGCATAGTAGGGGTAGATCGACAAATATGAAAGATGATGAATCATTTTGCTTGGGTGCTGCGAAAACCAACCCTTCACAGTAGTTATAAAATAAGGGTAATTGCTGGAACTAAGGGCTATTTAGAGAATTGGGTATAGGATTAAAAAGAAAGGCTATTTTGTAGTATTTAGAGAAGTAGGGGTAGTTTAAGCATATTAGGAGCATATCAACAAATATAAAAGATGGTGAATCGTTCAAATTAGGTGGTGCAAAAACCAGCCCTTCACAGAAGTTAAAAAATGGGGTAATTTTTGGAAGTGAGGGCTATTTAGAGAATCAAAGGTAGGATTAAAAAGAAGGTCTGTTTTGAAGTATTAAGAGAACTCGGGGTTTTTTAAGCATAGTAGGGGTCGATCGAAAAATATAAAATATGACGAATCATTTTGATTGGGGGCTGCAAAAACCAATCCTTCACAGGAGTTAAAAAATAGGTGTAATTGTTGGAATTAAGGTTTATTTAGAGAATTAAGGGTAGGATTCAAAAGAAGGACTGTTTTGAAGTATAAAGACAAGTATGGGTATTTTAAGCATAATAGGGGTAGATCGACAAATATGAAAGATGATGAATCATTTGGATTGGTGCTACAAAAACCAACCTTTCACAGAAGTGAAAAAATTGGGGTAATTGTTGGAAGGAAGGGCTATTTAGAGAATTAGCGGTAGGATTAAAAATAAGCTTTGTTTTGAATTATTAAGAGAAGTAGGGTAGTTTAAGTATAGTAGGGTTAGATCGACAAATATGAAAGATGATGAATCGTTTGGATTGGGTGCTACAAAAACCAATCCTTCACAGTAGATAAAAAATAGGGGTAATTGTTGGAAAGAAGGGCTATTTAGAGAATTATGGGTAGGATTAAAAAGAAGGGTTGTTTTGAAGTATTAAGAGAAGTAGGGGTAGTTTAAGCATAGTAAGGGTAGATCGACAAATATGAAAGATGATGAATCATTTGGATTCGATGCTCCAAAAACCAACCCTTCATAAAAGTTAAAAAATAGGGGTAATTGTTCGAAGTAAGGGCTATTTAGAGAATTAGTGGTATGATTAAAAAGAAGGGTTGTTTTGAAGTATAAAGAGAAGTAGGGGTGGTTAGAGCATAGTAGGGGTAGAATGGCGAATATGAAAGACGATGAATTGTTTGGATTGGGTGGTACAAAAACCAAACTTTCACAATAGAAAAAAATAGGGGCAATTGTTGGAAGGAAGGGATATTATGAGAATTAGGGGCAGGATTAAAAAGAAGGGTTGTTTTGATGTATTAAGAGAATTGGGGTAGTTTAAGCATAGTAGGGGTAGATCGACAAACATGAAAGATGATGAATCATTTAGCTTTGGTGCTGCGAAAACCAACCCTTCACAGTAGTTAAAAATAAGGGTAATTATTTTGGCTAAGGGCTATTTAGAGAATTAGGGATAGGAATGGCTATTTTGAAGTACTAAGAGAAGTAGGAGTAGTTTAAACATAGTAAGAGCAAATCAATAAATATAAAAGATGACGAATCATTTAAATTAGGTGGTGCAAAAACCAACCTTCACAGAAGTAAAAAAAAGGGGTAATTTTTGGAAGTAAGGGCTATTTATAGAATTAGAGGTAGGATTAAAAAGAAGGACTGTGTTGAAGTATTAAGAGAAGTAGCGTTAGTTTAAGCATATTAGGGGTAGATCGAAAAATATGAAAGATGACGAATCATTTCTATTGCGTGCTGCAAAAATTAGTCTTTCACAGAAGCTAAAAAATAGGTGTAATTGTCGGAAGTAAGGGCTATTTGGAGAATTAGGGGTAGGATTTAAAAGAAGGACTGTTTTGAAGTATTAAGACAAGTATGGGTATTTTAAGCATAGTAGGGGTAGATTAAAAAATATGAAAGATGATGACTCATTTGGATGGGGTGCTAAAAATACCAACCCTTCACAGAAATTAAAAAATAGTGGTAATTGTAGGAAGGAAGGGCTATTTGGAGAATTAGGGGTAGGATTAAAAAGAAGCGTTGTCTTGAAGTATTAAGAGAAGTAGGGTTGTTTAAGTATAGTAGGGGTAGATCGACAAATATGATAGACGATGAATCGTTTGGTTTGGGTGCTGCAAAAACCAATCCTTCATAGTAGTTAAAAAACAGGGGTAACTGCTGGAAATAAGGGCTATTTAGAGAATTATGGGTAGGATTAAAAAGAAGGGTTGTTTTGAAATATTAAGAGAAGTAGGGGTAGTTTAAGCATAGTAGGGGTAGATCGACAAATATGAAAGATGATGAATCGTTTGGATTCGGTGCTCCAAAAACCAACCCTTCACAAAAGTTAAAAAATAGGGGTAGTTTTTGGAAGTAAGGGCTATTTAGAGAATTAGTGGTATGATTAAAACGAAGGGTTGTTTTGAACTGTAAAGAGAAGTAGGGGTAGTTGGAGCATAGTAGTGGTAAAATGACGAATATGAAAGATGATGAATTGTTTGGATTGGGTGGTGCAAAAACCAAACTTTCACAATAGTAAAAAATAGGGTTAATTGTTGGAAGGAAGGGCTATTTAGATAATTAGTGGAAGGATTAAAAAGAAGGGTTGTTTTGAAGTATTAAGAGAAGTTGGGGTAGTTTAAGCATTGTAGGGGTAGATCGGCAAATATGAAAGACGGTGAGTCATTTGGCTTGGGTGCTGCGAAAACCAACCCTTCAAAGTAGTTAAAAAATAAGGGTAATTGTAGCATGTAAGGGATATTAAGAGTATTAGGGGTAGGATTTAAAAGAAGGACTGTTATAAAGTATTAAGAGATGTAGGGGTAGTTTAAGCATAATAGGGTAGATCGACAAATATGAAAGATGATGAATCATTTAGATTGGGTGTTGCAAAAACCAACCCTTCATATAAGTTAAAAAATAGGGGAAATTGCTGGAAGTAAGGGCTATTTAGATAATCAGAGGTAGGATTAAAAAGAAGGATTGTTTTGAAGTATTAAGATAAGTAGGGGTAGTTTGAGCATAGTAGGGATAGATCGACAAATATGAAAGATGACGAATATTTGGATTGGGTGCTGCAAAAACCAACCCTTCACAGAAGTTAAAAAATAAGGGTAATTGTTAAAATTAAGTTTTATCTAGGGAATTAGGGGTAGGATTTAGAACAAGGATTGTTTTGAAGTATTAAGATAAGCATGGGATGTTTAAGTACAGTAGTGGTATATCGACAAGTATGAAAGATGATGAATCAAATGGCTTGGGTGCTGCGATAACCAACCCTTCACAGTAGTTAAAAAGTAAGGGTAATTGTTGTAAGTAAGGATATTTAGAGAATTAGGGGTAGGATTTCAAAGAAGGACTGTTTTTAAGTATTAAGAGAAGTTGGGGTAGTTTAAGCATTGTAGGGGTAGATAGTCAAATATGAAAGATGGTGAAGTATTCAGATTGGATGCAGCAAAATCCAACCTTTCATAGTGTTTAAAAAATAAGGGTAATTGTTGGAAATAAGGGCTATTTAGAGAACTAGGGGTAGGATTAAAAAGATGGGTTGTTTTGAAGTATTAAGATAAGTATGGGTAGTTTAAGCATAGTAGGGGTAGATCGACAAATATGAAAGATGATGAATCATTTGGATTGGGTGCTACAAAAACCAACCCTTACAGAAGTTAAAAAATAGGTGTAATTGTTGGAAGCAAGGGCTATTTAGAGAATTAGGGGTAGGATTAAAAAGTAGCGTTGTTTTGAAGTATATAGAGAAGTATGGTAGTTTAAGTATAGTAGGGGTAGATCGACAAACATGAAAGATGATGAATCGTTTGGATTGGGTGCTGCAAAAACTAATCCTTCACAGTAGTTAAAAAATAGGGGCAATTGTTGGAAAGAAGGGTTATTTAGAGAATTATAGGAAGGAATAAAAATAAGGGTTGTTTTGAAGTATTAAGAGAAGTAGGGGTAGCTTAAGCATAGTAGGGGTAGATCGACAAATATGAAAGATGATGAATCATTTGGATTCAGTGCTCCAAAAACCAACCCTTCACTGAAGTTAAAAAGTAGGGGTAATTGTTGGATGTAAGGGCTATTTAGAGAATTAGTGGTAGGATTAAAAAGAAGGGTTGTTTTGAAGCATAAAGAGAAGTAGGGGTAATTTAAGCATAGTAGGGGTAGATCGACAAATATGAAATATGACGAATTGTTTGGAATGGGTGCTGTAAATACCAACCCTTCACAGTAGTTAAAAAAATAGGGGTAATTGAAGGAATTAAGGGCTATTTAGAGAATTAGGGGTAGGATTTAAAAGAAGGACTGTTTTGAAGTATTAATATAAGTAGCGGTAGTTTAAGCATAGTAGGGGTAGATCGACAAACATGAAAGATGATGAATCATTTGGATCGGGTGCTGTAAAAACCAGCCCTTCACAGAAGTTAAAAAATGGAGGTAATTGTTGGAAGTAATTGCTATTTATAGAATTAGGGTGAGGATTTAAAAGAAGGACTGTTTTGAAGTGTTAAGATAAGTGGGGGTAGTTTAAGCATATTAGGGGTAGATCGACAAATATGAAAGATGCTGAACCATTTGGATTGGGTGCAGCAAAAAAGAACCCTTCACAGTAGTTAACCAAATAAGGCAAATTGTTGGAACTAAGGGCTATTTAGAGAATTAGGGATAGGATTAAAAAGAAGGGCTATTTTGAAGTATTAAGAGAAGTAGGGGTGATTTAAGTATAGTAGGTGTAGATCGATAAATATGAAAGATGATGAATCATTTGGATTAGGTGATGCAAAAACAACCCTTCACAGAAGTTAAAAAATAGTGGTAATTGTTTGAAGTATGGGCTATTTGGAGAATTAGAGGTAGGATTAAAAAGAAGGATTGATTTGAAGTATTAAAAGAAGCAGAGGCTGTTTAAGCATAGTAGGGGCAGATCGACAAATATGAAAGATGATGAATCATATGGATTGGGTGTTGCAAAAACTAACCCTTCACAGAAGTAAAAAAATAGTTATAATTGTTGGAATTAATGGCTATTTAGAGAATTAAGGGTAGGATTTAAAAGAAGAACTGTTTTGAAGTATTAAGATAAGTATGGGTAGTTTAAGCATAGTAGGGGTTGATCGACAAATATGAAAGATGATGAATAATTTGGATTGGGAGCTACAAAAACAAACCCTTCATAGATGTAAAAAAATATGGGTAATTGTTGGAAGTAAGGGCTATTTAGAGAAATAGTGGTTGGACTAAAAAGAAGGGTTGTTTTAAAGTATAAAGAGAAGTAGGGGGTTGTTTGAGCATAATAAGGGTATATCGATGAATAAGAAAGATGATGAATTGTTTGGATTGGGTGCTGCAATAGCCAAACCTTCACAATAGTAAAAAATAGGGGCAATTGTTGGAAGGAAGGGCTATTTAGAGAATTAGGGATAGGGTTAAAAAGAAGGGTTGTTTTGAAGTATTACGAGAAGTTGGGGTAGTTTAAGCATAGTGGGGGTAGATCGACAAATATGGAGGATGATGAATCATTTGGATTGGGTGCTGCAAAAACCAGCCCTTCGAAGTAGTTCAAAAATAAGGGTAATTGTTGGAAGTAAGGGCTATTTAGAGAATTAGGGGTAGGATTTAAAAGAAGGATTGTTTTAAAGTATTAAGAGAAGTAGGGGTAGTTTAAGCATTATAGGGGTAGATCGACAAATATAAAAGATGATGAATCATTTAGATTGGGTTCGGCAAAAACCAACCCTTCATAGAAGTTGAAAAATAAGGGTATTTGTTGGAAGTAAGGTCTATTTAGAAAACCAGGGGTAGAATTTAAAAGAAGGACTACTTTGAAGTATTAAGAGAAGTACAGGTAGTTTAAGCATAGTAGGGGTAGATCGACAAATATGAAAGATGATGAATCATTTAGATTGGGTGCTACAAAAACCAACCCTTACAGAAGTTAAAAAATAGGTGTAATTGTTGGAAGTAAGGACTATTTAGAGAATTAGGGGTAGGATTAAAAGTAGCGTTGTTTTGAAGTATTAAGAGAAGTATGGTTGTTTAAGTATAGTAGGGTTAGATCGACAAATATGAAAGATGATGAATCGTTTGGATTGGGTGCTGCAAAAACCAATCCTTCACAGTAGTTAAAAAATAGGGGCAATTGTTGGAAAGAAGGGTTATTTAGAGAATTATAGGAAGGAATAAAAATAAGGGTTGTTTTCAAGTATTAAGAGAAGTAGGGGTAGCTTAAGCATAGTAGGGGTAGATCGACAAATATGAAAGATGATGAATCATTTGAATTCAGTGCTCCAAAAACCAACCCTTCACAGAATTTAAAAAGTAGGGGTAATTGTTGGATGTAAGGGCTATTTAGAGAATTAGTGGTAGGATTAAAAAGAAGGGTTGTTTTGAAGCATAAAGAGAAGTAGGGGTAATTTAAGCATAGTAGGGTTAGATCGACAAATATGAAATATGACGAATTGTTTGGAATGGGTGCTGTAAATACCAAACCTTCACATTAGTTAAAAAATAGGGGTAATTGTAGGAATTAAGGGCTATTTAGAGAATTAGGGGTAGGATTTAAAAGAAGGACTGTTTTGAAGTATTAAGATAAGTAGCGGTAGTTTAAGCATAGTAGGGGTAGATCGACAAATATGAAAGATGATGAATCATTTGGATTGGGTGCTGTAAAAACCAGCCCGTCACAGATGTTAAAAAATGGAGGTAATTGTTGGAAGTAATTGCTATTTATAGAATTAGGGTGAGGATTTAAAAGAAGGACTGTTTTGAAGTGTTAAGATAAGTTGGGGTAGTTTAAGCATATTATGGGTAGATCGACAAATATGAAAGATGCTGAACCATTTGGATTGGGTGCAGCAAAAAAGAACCCTTCACAGTAGTTAACCAAATAAGGCTAATTTTTCGAACTAAGGGCTATTTAGAGAATTAGAGATAGGATTAAAAAGAAGGGCTATTTTGAAGTATTAAGAGAAGTAGGGGTATTTTAAGTATAGTAGGTGTAGATCGATAAATATGAAAGATGATGAATCATTTGGATTAGGTGATGCAAAAACAACCCTTCACAGAAGTTAAAAAATAGTAGTAATTATTTGAAGTAAGGGCTATTTGGAGAATTAGAGGTAGGATTAAAAAGAAGGACTGTTTTGAAGTATTAAGAGAAGCAGGGGCTGTTTAAGCATAGTAGGGGCAGATCGACAAACATGAAAGAGGATGAATCATATGGATTGGGCGTTGCAAAAATTAACCCTTCACAGAAGTAAAAAAATAGTTATAATTGTTGGAATTAATGGCTATTTAGAGAATTAAGGGTAGGATTTAAAAGAAGAACTGTTTTGAAGTATTAAGATAAGTATGGGTAGTTTAAGCATAGTAGGGGTTGATCGACAAATATGAAAGATGATGAATAATTTGGATTGGGAGCTACAAAAACAAACCCTTCATAGATGTAAAAAAATATGGGTAATTGTTGGAAGTAAGGGCTATTTAGAGAATTAGTGGTTGGACTAAAAAGAAGGGTTGTTTTAAAGTATAAAGAGATGTAGGGGGTTGTTTGAGCACAATAAGGGTATATCGATGAATAAGAAAGATGATGAATTGTTTGGATTGGGTGCTGCAATAGCCAAACCTTCACAATAGTAAAAAATAAGGGCAATTGTTGGAAGGAATGGCTATTTAGAGAATTAGGGATAGGGTTAAAAAGAAGGGTTGCTTTGAAGTATTAAGAGAAGTTGGGGTAGTTTAAGCATAGTGGGGGTAGATCGAAAAATATGGAGGATGATGAATCATTTGGATTGGGTGCTGCAAAAACCTGCCCTTCGAAGTAGTTCAAAAATAAGGGTAATTGTTGGAAGTAAGGGCTATTTAGAGAATTAGGGGTAGGATTTAAAATAAGGACTGTTTTAAAGTATTAAGAGATGATGGGGTAGTTTAAGCATTATAGGGGTAGATCGACAAATATAAAAGATGATGAATCATTTAGATTGGGTTCTGCAAAAACCAACCCTTCATAGAAGTTGAAAAATAAGGGTATTTGTTGGAAGTAAGGGCTATTTAGAAAACCAGGGATAGAATTTAAAGAAGGACTGCTTTGAAGTATTAAGAGAAGTATGGGTAGTTTAAGCATTATAGGGGTAGATCGACAAAAATGAAAGATGATGAATCGTTTGGATTGGGTTCTGCAAAATCCCACCCTTCATAGATGTTAAAAAATAATAGTATTTGTTGGAAGTAAGGGCTATTTAGAGAATTAGAGTTAGGATTAAAAAGAAGGACTGTTTTCAAGTATTAAGAGAAGAAGGGGTAGTTTAAGCATAGTTGGGGTAGATCGACAAATATGAAAGATGTTGAGTCATTTGAATTGGGTGCTACAAAAACAAACCCTTCACAGAAATTTAAAAATAGGGGTAATTGTTAGAAGTAAGGGTTATTTAGAGAATTATAGGTAGGATTTAAAATAAGGATTGTTTTGAAGTATTAAGATAAGTATGGGTAGTTTAAGCATAGTAGGGGAAGTTTAAGCATAGATGGTAAAAATACGGGTAATTGTTATAACTAAGGGCTATTTAGAGAATCGGGGTAGGATTAAAAAGAAGCGTTGTTTTGAACTATTGGGAGAAGTAAGGGTATTTTAAGCATAGTAGGGGTTGATCGACAAATATGAAAGATGATGAATCGTTTGGATTGGGTGTTGCAAAAACCAATCCTTCGCAGCAGTTAAAAAATAGGGGTAATCATTGGAAAGAAGGGCTATTTATAGAATTAAGTGTAGGATTAAAAAGTAGGGTTGTTTTGAATTATTAAGGGAAGTAGGGTTAGTTTAAGCATAGTAGGTGTTGATCGACAAATATGAAAGATTATGAATTATTTTGATTGGGCTCTCCTAAAACCAACCCTTCACAGAAGTTAAAAAATAGGGGTAATTGTTGGCATTAAGGGCTATTTATAGAATTATGTTTTGGGATTAAAAAGAAGGGTTGTTTTGAAGTATAAAAAAAGTAGGGGTTGTTTAAGCATAGTGGGGGTAGATCGACGAATATGAAAAATGATGAATTGTTTGGATTGGGTGCTGCAAAAACCAATCCTTCACGGTAGTAAAAAATAGTGGTAATTGTTGGACGGAAGGACTATTTAGAGAATTAGGGGTAGGATTAAAAAGAAGGGTTGTTTTGAAGTATTAAGATAAGTTGGGGTAGTTGAAGCATAGTAGGGATAGATCGACAAATATGAAAGATGATGAATCATTTGGATTGGGTGCTACAAAAACCAACCCATTATAGAAGTTAAAAAATGGGGGTAGTTGTTGGAAGGAAGAGCTATTTAGAGAATTAGGGGTAAGATTAAAAAGAAGCGTTGTTTTTAAGTATTAAGAGAAGTAAGGTAGTTTAAGTATTGTAGGGGTAGATCGAAAAATATGAAAGATGATGAATCATTTCGATTGGGTGCTGCAAAAACCAAACCTTCACAGTAGTTAAAAATAGGGGTAATTGTTGGAAAGAAGGGATATTTAGAGATTAATGGGCAGGATTAAAAAGAAGGGTTGTTTTGAAGTATAAAAAAAAGTACGGGTAATTTAAGCATAGTAGGGGTAGATCGACAAATATGAAAGATGATGAATTGTTTGGATCGGGTTCTGCAAAAACCAATCCTTCACAATAGTAAAAAATAAGGGTAATTGTTGGAAGAAAGGACTGTTTAGAGAATTAGGGGTAGAATTAAAAAGAAGGGCTATTCTGAAGTATTAAGAGACGTTGGGGTAGTCTAAGCATAGTAGGGGTAGATCGACAAATATGAAAGATAATGAATCATTTGGATTCTTTGCTCCCAAAACCAACCCTTCACGAAAGTTAAAAATTAGGGTTAATTTTTGGAAGTAAGGGCTATTTAGATGATTAGGGATAGGATTAAAAAGTACGTTGTTTTGAAGTATTGAGAGAAGTTGGGGTAGTTTAAGCATAGTAGGGGTATATCGATAAATATTAAAGATGATGAATTGTTTGGATTAAGTGACGCAAAAACCAATCCTTCACAATAGTAAAAAAAATAGGGGTAATTATTGGAAGGAAGGGCTAATTATAGAATTAGGGGTAGGATTAAAATGAAGGACTATTTTGAAGTATTAAGAAAAGTAGGGGTAATTGAAGCATTATAGGGGTAGATCAACAAATATGAAAGATGATGAATTATTTGGATTGGTGCTGCAAAAACTAACCCTTCACAGAAGTTAAAAAATAAGCGTAATTGGTGGAAGTAAGGCGTATTTAGAGAATTAGGGGTAGGATTTAAAAGAAGGATTGTTTTGAAGTACTAAGATAAGTATGGGTAGTTTAAGCGTAATAGGGGTAGATTGAAAAATATGAAAAATGATGAATCATTTGGATTGGGTGCTACAAAAACCAATCCTTCACAGAATTTAAAAAAATAGAGGTAATTGTTGGAAGTAAGGGCTATTTAGAGAACTAGTATAGGATTAAAAAGAAGCGTTGTTTTGAAGTATTAAGAGAAGTAGGGTAGTTTAAGCATAGTAGGGGTAGATCGATAAATATGAAAGATGACGAATGGTTGGGATTGGGTGCTACCAAAACCAATCCTTCACAGTAGTTAAAAAGTAGGGGTAAATGTTGGAAAGAAGGACTATTTGGAGAATTAGGGGTAGGATTAAAAATAAGGGTTGTTTTGAAGTATTAAGAGAAGTAGTGGTAGTTTAAGCATAGTAGGGGTAGATCGACAAATATGAAAGATGATGAATCATTTGTATTGGGTGCTCCAAAAATCAACCCTTCACAGTAATTACAAAATAGGGGTAATTGTTCGAAGTAAGGGCTATTTCGAGAAATAGTGATAGGATCAAAAAGAAGCGTTGTTTTGAAGTATAAAGAGAAGTAGGGGTAGTTTAAGCATAATAGGAGTAGATCGACGAGTATGAAAGATTATGAATTGTTTGGATTGGGTGTTGCAAAAACCAATCCTTCATAACACCAAAAAAATATAGGTAATTATAGGAAGGAAGGGCTATTTAGAGAATTAGCGTTGGATTAAAAAGAAGGGTTGTTTTGAAGTAATAAGAGAAGTAGGGTTAGTTTAAGCATAGTAGGGGTAGATCGACAAATATGAAAGATGACGAATCGTTTGGATTGGGTGCTGCAAAAACCAATCCTTCGCAGTAGTTGAAATGTAGGGGTAATTTTTGGAAAGGAGGTCAATTTAGAGAATTAGGGGTAGGATTAATAATAAGGGTTGTTTTGAAGTATTAAGAGAAGTAAGGGTAGTTTAAGCATAGTAGGGGTAGATCGACAAATATGAAAGACGATGAATCATTTTGATTGGGTGCTCCAAAAACCACCGCTCCACATAAATTAAAAAAAAGGTAAATTGTTGGAAGTGAAAGCTATTTAGGGAATTAGTGGTGGGTTCCAAACGAAGGGTTGTTTTGAAGTATGAAGAGAAGCAGGGGTAGTTTAAGCATAATAGGGGTAGATCGACAAATACGAAAGATGATGAATTGTTTGGATTAGGTGCTGCAAAAACAATTCCTTCACAATAGTAAAATAATAGGCATAATTTTTGGAAGGAAGGGCTATTTAGAGAATTAGGGGTAGGATTAAAAAGAATGGTTGTTTTGAAGTATTAAGAGAAATTGGGGTTGTTTAAGCATAGTAGGGTAGATCGGCAAATACAAAAAGATGATGAATCATTTGGATTGGGTTCTGCAAAAACCAACCCTTCACACTAGTTAAAAATAAGGGTAATTGTTGGAAGTAAGGGCTATTTAGAGAATTAGGGGTAGGCTTTAAAAGAAGGATTGTTTTGAAGTATTAAGATAAGTAGGGGTAGTTTGAACATAGTAGGGTAGATCGACAAATATGAAATACGATGAATCATTTGGATTGGGTGCGGCAAAAACCAACCCTTCACAAAAATTAAAAAATAGGGGTAATTGTGGGAAGTAAGGGATATTTACAGAATTATGGTAGGATTTAAAAGAAGGATTGTTTTGGAGTATTAAGATAAGTAGGGGTAGTTTATGCATAGTATGGGTAGATCGACAAATATGAAAGATGATGAATCGTTTGGATTGGATGCTGCAAAAACCAACCCTTCACAGTTGTTAAAAAATAAGAGTAAATGTTGGAACTAAGGGTTATTTAGAGAATTAGGGATAGGATTTAATAGAAGGGCTATTTTGAAGTATTAAGAGAAGTAGGGGTAGTTTAAGCATAGTAGGGGTAGATCGACAAATATGAAAGATGATGAATCGTTTAGATTGGGTGATTCAAAAACCAATCCTTCACAGAAGTTAAAAAATAGGGTTAATTGTTGGAAGTAAGGGCTATTTAGAGAATTACAGGTAGGATTAAAAAGAAGGACTGTTTTGAAGTATTAAGAGAAGTAGGGGTAGTTTAAGCATAGTAGGGGTAGACCGACAAATATGAAAGATGATGAATCATTTGGATTGGGTGCTGCGAAAACCAACCCTTCACAGAATTTAAAAAATAGGGGTAATTGTTGGAAGTACGACCTATATAGAGAATTAAGGGTAGGATTTAAAAGAATGACTATTTTGAAGTATTAAGATAAGATGTGTAGTTTTAGCATAGTAGGGGTAGATCGACAAACCTGAAAGATGATGAGTCATTTGGATTGGGTGCTACAAAAATGAACCCTTCACAGAAGTTAAAAAATTGGGGCAATTGTTGGAAGTAAGGGCTATCTAGGGAATTAGGGATAGGATTAAAAAGAAGCGTTGTTTTGAATTATTAAGAGAAGTAGGGGTAGTTAAAGCATAGTAGGGGTATAACGACAAATATGAAAGGTGATGAATCTTTTGGATTGGGTGCTGCAAAAACCAATCCTTCATAGTAGTTAAAAAATAGGGGTAATTGTTGGAAATAAGGGATATTTAGAGAATTAGGGGCAGGGTTAAAAATAAGGGTTGTTTTGAAGTACTGAGAGAAGTAAGGGTAGTTTAAGCATTGTAGGGGTAGATCGACAAATATGAAAGATGATGAATCATTTGGATTGGGTGCTCCAAAAACCAACCCTTCACAGAAGTTAAAAAATAGGGGTAATTGTTGGATGTAAGGGAAATTTAGAGAATTAGTGGTAGGATTAAAAATAAGGACTATTTTGAAGTATAAAGAGAAGTAGCGGTAGTTTAAGCATAGTACTGGCAGATCCACAAATATGAATGTTGATGAATTGTTTGAATTAAGTGCTGCAAAATCCAATCCTACACAATTGAAAAAAATAGGGGTAATTGTTGGAAGGAAAGGCTATTTAGATATTTAGGGGTAGGATTAAAATGAAGACTGGTTTGAAGAATAAAGAGAAGTATGGGTAGTTTAATCACAGTAGGGGTAGATCGACAAATATGAAAGATGATGAATCATTTGGGATGGGTGCTGCAAAAACCAACCCTTCCCAAAAGTTATAAATTAGGGGTAATTGTTGGAAGTAAGGCCTATTTAGAGAATTAGGGGTAGGATTTAAAAGAAGGACCGTTTTAAAGTATTAATATAGGTATGGGACGTTTAAGCATAGTGGGGGTAGATCAGCAAATATGATAAATGATGAATCATTTGAATTAGGTGCTACGAAAACCAACCCTTCACAGAAGTAAAAAAATAGGGGTAATTGTTGGAAGTAAGGGCTATTTAGGGAATTAGGTATAGGATTAAAAAGAAGCGTTGTTCTGAAGTATAAAGAGAAGTAGGGGTTGTTTAACCATAGTAGGAGTAGTTCGACAAATATAAAAGATGATGAATCGTTTGGATTGGGTGCTGCAAAAATCGATCCTAAATAGAAGTTAAAAAGTAGAGGTAATTGTTGGAAAGAAGGGATATTTAGATAATTATGGGTAGGATTAAAAATAAGGGTTGTTTTGAAGTATTAAGAGAAGTAGTGGTGGTTTAAGCATAGTAGGGTAGATCGATAAATATGAAAGATGATGAATCATTTGGATTGTGTGCTCCAAAAACCAACCCTTCACAGAAATTAAAAAATAGGGGTAATTGTTCGAAGTAAGGGCTATTTATAGAATTAGTGGTAGGATCAAAAAGAAGCGTTGTTTTGAAGTATAAAGAGAAGTAGGGGTAGTTTAACCATAGTAGTGGTAGATCGACCAATATGAAAGATGATGAATCGTTTGGATTTGGTGCTGCAAAAACCAATCCTTCACAGTAGTAAAAAAGTAGGGGTAATTGTCGGAAAGAAGGGTGATTTATAGAACTAGGGGTAGGATTAAAAATAAGGGTTGTTTTGAAGTATTAGGAGAAGTAGTGGTAGTTTAAGCATAGTAGGGGTAGATCGACAAATATGAAAGACGATGAATCATTTGGATTGGGTGCTCCAAAAACAAACCATTCACAAAAATAAAAAAATAGGGGTAATTGTTGGATGTAAGGGCTATTTAGGGAATTAGAGGTAGGTTCAAAAAGAAGGGTTGTTTTGAAGTATAAAGAGAAGCAGGGGTAGTTTAAGTATAGTAGAGGTAGATCGACGAATACGAAAGATGATGAATTGTTTGGATTAGGTGCGGCAAAAACCAATCCTTCACAATAGTTAAAAAATAGGCATAATTTTTGGAAGGAAGGGCTATTTAGAGAATTAGGGGTTGGATTAAAAAGAAGGGCTATTTTGAAGTATTAAGAGAAGTTGGGATGGTTTAAGCATTGTAGGGGTAGATCGACAAATATAAAAGATGACGAATCATTTGGATTGGTTGTTGCAAAAACCAACCCTTCACACTAGGTAAAAAATAAAGGTAATTTTTGGAAGTGAGGGCTATTTAGAGAATTAGGGGTAGAATTTAAAAGAAGGACTGTTTTGAAGTATTAAGATAAGTAGGGGTAGTTTGAGCACAGTAGGGGTAGATCGACAAATATGAAATACGATGAATCATTTGGATTGGGTGCTGCAAAAACCAACCCTTCACAGAAAATAAAAAATAGGGGTAATTGTTGGAAGTAAGGGCTATTTAGAGAATTAGGGGTAGGATTTAAAAGAAGGATTGTTTTGAAGTATTAAAATAAGTTGGGGTAGTTCAAGCATAGTAGGGTTAGATCGACAAATATGAAAGATGATGAATCATTTGGATCGGGTGCTGCAAAAACCAACCCTTCACAGTTGTTTAAAAATAAGGGTATTTTTTGGAACTAAGGGCTATTTAGAGAATTTGGGATAGGATATAAAAGAAGGGCTATTTTGAAGTATGAAGAGAAGTAGGGGTAGTTAAAGCATAATAGGGGTAGATCGACAAATATTAAAGATCATGAATCGTTTTGATTTGGTGATGCAAAAACCAACCCTTCACAGAAATTTAAAAAAGGGGAAATTGTTGGAAGTAAGGGCTATTTAGAGAATTACAGGTAGAATTAAAAAGAAGGACTATTTTGAGGTATTAAGAGAAGTAGGGGTAGTTTAAGCATGTAGGGGTAGATTGACAAATATGAAAGATGATGAATCATTTGGATTGGGTGCTGCAAAAAGAAACCCTTAATAGTAGTTAAAAAATAGGGGTAATTGGGGGAAGTAAGGCCTATTTAGGGAATTTGGGGTAGGACTTAAATGAAGGACTGTTTTGAAGTATTAAGATAAGTGTTGATGGGCCTTTCGGACTGCCCATTAAGGCTAGACAACGGGATAAAGCCAAGACTCCAGTACTCGAAGTAGGTGAGCTAAAAGGGGCATGACCCGTTGGTTTGTTGCGTACAGAAAAATGCAAGTCAAAGGCAATGTGGAGACGTTGGACCTGACTGTTCATTGTGCGTCCAAGGCCCAAGGAATCAACCTAAAGAATAGCTCATTCCAAGCTCTCTTCGTTCAAATCGCCCAAGATATTTCTACCAAGCATGTAGGGCGGAATACCTATTCCTTAGCAAAGAATGGATGCATCAACCGCGACTACTTTCGTGGATCTAATAACACGTCTTAAGCAGCAACTTATTACTTCATCACCTATAAATATCAATACCCTAGTTCAGAAAAGGGATTGGATTATTGTAATCATTTATCAAGTTCATAATATCAAAGCTATAAAGTGGACGTAGGCTAATTAACGCCGAACCACTATAAATCTGTGTGTGATTTCTCTTTTTAATTTTTTGATATTAGTTATTGTTGAATGTCTTCATTTAATCTCTTCAGAAATATACTCTATTGAGTGTTGAACCAGTTTTTGGTATCAACATTTTGGTGCTTTCACTGAGAACTGACTTTCTCAGATCACTTCAGATTTTTGTTCTACTTTTGGATCATCAAGTCCAAGACGAAAATCCTGTTTCTTATCATTTTTATATTAATCTAACAATGGCGGGAAAAACGACACGCAACACAGGGAAAAATCCGCAGGCGGGCTCTTCTACAGGAGCAGCTGGTGGGTCGGTCGCCCCCGAGACTACCGTGGATCAGCCTATGTTACCTGTTGGAGGGGATATAGCCCCATCATCTGCCTTTGCCACTCGAGATGAATTTATGGCTATGATGGACCGACTTAGAGAGACCACAGATGCCTTGAGGACACAGTCTTAGGTGAATGCCGTTATGCGCGAGGATGTGAATCGCATATCGAGGCAATGGGAAGAATTCAGGAGTCAACCTCAAGGAGCCCAGGGTCATCCATCTCCTCCTCCTCAGCTGGATCAAGCATCAGGACAGCTTCCCGTTACCCAGGATTGATCAACTGGTCGACGAAACTGCTGGACACGAGCTGCTTTCATTCATGGATGCATAATCGGAATGCAATCAGATCGCCATGCACATCCGTGACCAAGAACATACCAGTTTCATAACCGACCTTGGATTGTATTGCTATGTGGTAATGCCCTTTGGTCTAAAAAATGCTGGAGCCACGTACCAAAGGTTAGTCAATCGAATGTTCCTTGATCAAATAGGGAAGACGATGGAGGTGTATGTGGACGATATGCTGGTAAAATCAAAACAATCGTCCGAGCATGTGAACGAACTGTCAAGGATGTTCGACATCCTAAGGAAATATGGTATGAAATTGAACCCGTTAAAGTGTTCTTTTGGAGTGGCGTTGGGCAAATTCCTTGGATTCATTATAAGCTCCCGCGGAATCGAAATCAACCATGATCAGATTCCATCCCTCAAGGGAATTCAAGAACCACGATGAATAAAGGACGTCCAGAGCTTAGCAGGGAAAGTAGCGGCCACGGAACGGTTCATTTCAAAAGCCACTGACAAGTGCCTGCCCTTTTTTGAGCTAATAAAGAGGGGGAAGCGACATTTTGCATGGACGCCCGACTGCGTTGAAGCTTTCAAAAGTTTGCTTGACCACCTCGAAAAACCCCCAATCCTCTCTAAGCCGATCGACCACGAAGACTTATTTGTATACTTAGCAGTATCTGTTCATGCCATTAACTCAGTTCTGATTCGGGAAGAAGAGCAGGTGCAGCGACCAGTTTACTATGTTAGTAAAAAATTAACTGGAGCAGAGAGAAATTATCCTAAGATCGAGAAATTGGCTTACTGCCTGTTAATCGCGTCAAGAAAACTTCGGCATTATTTACAAGCTCATCCTATCAAAGTTTTTACTGACCAACCCCTCTGCCAAATCTTGCAAAGACCCGAAGCAAGTGGGAGATTATTGAAATGGAATATCGAGTTAAGCCAGTTCGACTTAACGTTTGTCCCTCGAAGGTCGATCAGGGGGCAAGCGTTGGCTGATTTTATAGCCGAGTTTACAATCCCAGATGACGAAGGACCAACTGACCCTCCTAGGCCAGTAAGAATCGAACGGGAGCCTGCTGCATGGAAATTCTACACAGACGGAGCCCGAAATAAGCAGCGCTCCGGGGCTGGTGTGGTACTTTTGTCCCCTGAAGGGCGATCTGTTTATTATGCCTTAAGACTAGAATTTTTGGCCACTAATAACGACTCCGAATATGAGGCCTTAATTGCTGGACTAAGGCTAGCGAAGGATCTAAGAATGACAAACTTGATATCTTCTATGATTCTCAACTAGTAGTCAATCAGGTACTAAAAGAGTTCATCACTCGAGGAGAGCGACTGTCCTCTTATCTCAAGGAGGTAGAAAAGTTACTATGGGATTTTGATCGGTATAGTATTTCTCATATTCCTCGAGAAGAAAACCGAAAGGCGGACAATTTGGCAAAGCTTGCTATCTCGGATCATTCGAACGAGTCAGAAATAGTACCCATAGAAACTTTGAAAATGCCGGGTATCAACCAAATTGAGGTCGATTAGACCAATGATGAACCCGAAAAAGAATAGTGGGTGACTCCCATAAAAAACTTTCTCCTCCATAGGCAACTGCCCGAAAAAAAAAACAAGAGGCGGGCCTTGATACGACAATCCTCCAGATATCTTATCCAGGAAGGCCAACTCTATAGGAGAGGGTTTTCTGTGCCCATGTTCCGATGTGTAGCGAATGATGATATCAGGAGGATACTACGAGAAGTGCATGAAGGAGACTGTGGGGCTCACGCCGGGGGACAAGCCCTGGCGCAAAAGATACTGCGCTATGGATACTTCAGGCCGACGCTCACTAAGGACGCCGCCCATTACGCCAAAAGATGCGACAAATGCCAAAGGTTCGCGTGTATCCCACGAGCACCGCCGACTAAAATAACTCATATGACAAGCCCTTGGCCGTTCGCTGCATGGGGGATCGACATCATTGGAACGTTGCCTATTTCAAAAGGCGGGGCCAGATATGCAATTGTGGCCATAGATTACTTCACGAAGTGGGCAGAAGCCGAGCAACTGACTACTATCACGACAAAGAAGGTCATCAACTTTATCGTCCGAAATATTATATGTCGATATGGGATACCTTGGACTATTATCACAGATAATGGAACCCAATTCGACAGTGTGAAATTCCGAGATTTTTGTGAGAGATATCGCATCGAGAAAAAATATACAGCGGTCGCTCATCCCCAGTCCAATGGACAAGTCGAAGCGGTTAATAAGATCATAAAAACTATTTTGAAGAAACGGTTGGTGCGAGCTAAAGGAAAGTGGGTTGACGAGTTGCCCTTAGCATTATGGGCATATCGCACCACCCATAAGACTGCTACAGGACACACCCCCTTCGCTTTGTCAATGGCTCAGAAGTGGTCCTCCCAATCGAGCTTGAGGTTCCGACCCACCGAACAACCTATTACGACCCTCTAACTAACAAAACTCTCCTTCTTACATCGTTAGACACGATCGATGAGAAAAGAGAAGAGGCAAACCTTCGAGCTGCATCACACATGCAACGGGTAGTTCGATATTATGACAAGAGGGTCCGACCAAGGTCCTTTGAGCCAGGGGATCTAGTTCTAAAGCGAATATTTCCAGTGCCTGTACACATGGGTCCAAGATGGGAGGGGCCATATGTCATTCAAGACAAGCTTGAAAATGGAAGTTTCAGGTTGATGAATGTGGATGGTGAGCCATTCCAAAGAGCATGGAACGCGGAGCATTTACGACCTTATCTTTCCTAAGATTCCCTATTTCATTTCTTTTTTTGCATTTAGCTTTTGTGTTTAGACTTTTTTTTTTTGAATTTGTTCATTAGCATTGTAATAAGCAGTCTTTATAGACCGCAGTAGCTTGTTAATAAAAGACTCCGTTTCCGCTCTGACTTGTTGTGATTGAAATGGGTAAATGTTTATGATTTAATGACTAAATTTATGGCCTCTACCTTGACTGACACAAGGATAAGGTCGACTCCTATCCTAATAAGTCGATCGATTAGCAAGATTAAGACACTCGACCCCACCGACTTGGGGAAGAGTATAAACGACACTCGATCGTGAATGGTGCACCCTGATGAAAGACTGCTCAAAACGACAAACTTTGCCCTTTACTGATTAAAGGATAAGTATAAAAGACCATGGCACTCCTACTCAAATGCGTCTGAGCCATGACCGAGAATGGCTCTGCTTTGGTCCGAAAGGAGGGATTACTTTTTGAACACCTACCCCGACACTGGGGCAAAAGTGGAGAATCACCCCTCCGACAAAGACGAAGCACGACTCGTCCTTGATGAAGCGAAAAAAGGGGGGCCCGAGTCTCAAATTTACACGACAATTACAGACATACACAATACATAGATTCATTCAAAATGTTTTGATGTCATTACAAAATACTGCCACTTGACAGGTAACCAACTAAAGATCGTCACAAACAATCACAAAAAACAAGCAAACAGATCTTAAAAAGGAGGCCGTATTAACCCCTGCACCATCATCTCCGCTAGCTCTTTCTGCTTGATCATCTCCAAAGCTTCCTCCATGGTCAGCATAGGGTGCTACCCAAGGGTTCTACCAAAGGATTTGGGAGTTAAAGAAGAAGCCTGTGGGAGAATGGGGGCAGGAGCTGAAGAAGGTGGGGCCGGAGGAGTTAGTTGGGAAGGCTGAGTATTCAAAGACTCTCCGACGGGCTCTGACTTCATTGCAGACAACTCTCTTTCCCTATGAATTTTCACATCAGCCATAGATGGACGATCCCCTCTTATCGAGTCTTTGACAACTTGGACGTCCGGGTCCTCGGGGAGTGCTGGCTCGACCCCAACTGCATTTGAAGCCTCCCTTGCTTCCTCAACAACATCTTTCTCTTTAGCGGCGGCCTCATCAGCCGACCTGTTCGCATTGGAAGAATCCCCTACCGGAAAAGGGAAATACGTGAAATACAGGCAAAAGATAATAAGTCAAAAAAAAACTTACTCTCAACATTTGGGCTGACCGCCCGCTCCTTGTAATATTCGCTGTATCGGCCGGGATGGAAGAAGTCGAGCTACCTCCTGCAGCTATAGGCGGAGGGATGGAAACACGAGGCTGACTACCCGCTCGCCTTAACACCAAGAACCGACTTTCCTTTCGCTTTGGCTCGATCTGCTTCGGCCGCTCGACTTTCTCGACCTTGCTCCTCCCTCACAATGGCCTGTTCTTCATCATTCAAAATGTCAGCCATTAACGACGCTTCGTTCACTAGGCGACCCCAAGCTTTTTTCTTCTCGTCCCACAGAAGAACTTTCCATACATCGGTCAAAAACTTATGGTACCCGGGAATCAAGGACAAGTCTCTCTGACGAAGAAAATCCATACAAAACTTAAGAATCTGACGAGCATGCCCTCTCTGTATTTCGCCTTTTTCCCAGGCGTGCCCGGCCTTCACGGTTTCAACCTCGATGTCATACTGCAGCTTCAGATTGCTGGCAGACTCAATTGCCGCAACAGCGTTTTGCTCTGCCTGATCTTTGGCTAATTCGGCCGCGTCAAGGGCCGCCTTCAGATTTTGAACATCAAGGTCGAGTCGGACCTTGTCCCTTTTTAAAGACTCGACCTCCTCCTTTATCGTTCTACATTCTTGATCTCTCTGCTGAAACAGGTTGTTTAGCTCTGCAATTTTCTTCTCGTGCTTCTCTCTGTCTGCCGCCACCTGTAACTCCAGGTTTTTGTTTCTTTCTTCTAAAAGTCCGATGTTCCTCTGATTACTATCAACATCCTTCTTCAAACCCGCAATCTCGGCGAGTCTCTCTTTCAACACTCCACTCACTTGTCCAGCATACTCCTGCATAGCGTCATACTGAGTAAGGACATATTCAAAGTTATGGTGCAAGCGCCGACGAAAACTGCTGGTCAATGGCTGTAGCTCGGGGGCAGGCTCAATTTCTGAGAATACGAAGTTGGGGAAATCTCGCTCTAATTCTTGAAAACGGTCGCTAGAAGAGGGACCGCACACGTTACTGGACCGGTGTGCTACTGCCTGAGGATGCTCGGCCCTCAGACTTTTGGACATAGAAGGTTCATCCATCCACCTCCTCTTGGAAACGTTAATCGACTCCCCGTGATCCTCTAGCGGTCGATCATGCTTTTTCAAAAGTTTCTTTTTCCGCTTACCCTGATCCTCAGGTGGCTCGTCTGCTTTATCCTTCCTCATGTCACCTCCTACCTCTTTCTCCCTGCCGTCCCCCATACTCTCTTTCTCCTTGCTCCCACTATCATTGGTTCGAGTGGGGCCCTCTCTTTCAATATGAGAGAAGACAGCATCATCCAATCCAGAATCAGTTGGGAGAGAAGCGAATAAATTCCCATAGTACTCCTCATCAACCCCTGCAAGGAAGGAAAAAAGAGATAAGCTCTTCACAAATTGTTTAGAAATAATCTGCAATACACTTCGAAAAATCAATGTAAAGTCATACCATCGATGTTGTCGTGCCAATCTGAAAAAGGCATTCCTTCCGACTGATTGGCGAAAATTCGAGTTGGGTCCAAACTTTGTGGCGAGAGAATAATGTCAGGCATTTGGAGATTCTCTAAGCCTGAAAGGGGAAAAGTGTCGCGCCTCTCATATGGTTCGCATGTCGAGGGAAAACCCTCTGCTATCCCCGAATCTCCTGGACGGGTCTCTGCCGGCCTTTCTTCATCCGACCGCCCTCGCGCTAACTTTGGGGCCTTCCGGGCAACAGCTTTCTTTTTCTGATGGGGCTTAAGCCCCTCTGTGTCGACCCCCGAAAACCTGACTTTTCCAGTCCGTTTCTTGAGCACATATTTCTTGGGGCCTGTTTCCTCTGCATTTTTTGGCGAGGGGTGGGTAGAAGATCCTCCAGCCGAATGAACTGCCTGTTTATCCCCCGATTCCCTTTCAACTGGGGGCATCTCATCCTGAGTTGGCACAACCGGATATGTTCCATCTGTTGGCAAATCCACCATCCTGTTAATATCAAGGAGACCATATCGGTGTAGATTTGCCTCGGTCAGGCAACTCCAAAATGACCGTGTATCCTTTTCCAGACTGATCAGTCGCCTATAACGCTCTTTATAGACCTCCTCATCAGGCCTCGTAGGCTCTCTCCCTAAACAAAATACATAACGCAAAAATGATCATAGCAAGAAATTTGGGCGTAGAAAGAATATGTTTTAAAAGGTAGGCGGAACTTACCAAATTGCAGCCAATATTGGGCGCAACCTGGTTGTTGTTTGATCCAAAACCAGTCTCGTTTTGTCTCGCCCACTTTGGTCGGGACTTCTTCAATGATCTTCCATCCCCGGACAGCTTCAAGATAAAGAGTAGAGGGAGACTGTGTCTCATTATGCCTAAAATTAAAAAGAAAGGCTATGTCGTTAAAGGTCAGGGGATACTTCAAATATCTCGTATACAGGTAGTAGATCGACAGTAGAAGGCCGTAAGCAATCGGGCTTAGTTGCATTGGGGACAAATTCATCCGGCGCAGAAATTCAATAATTGGAAGAGGAAAAGGTGGAATGGCTCCTACATTGCACATCGGAACAGAAATCGCCATATGATCATCTGGGGGAATGTGGGGTCTCGCAGTGCCAGTTGGAACAAGAACATCGTCGAAAGGAATGTTGTGCTTAACCGTTAGAGTTTGTAGTCGCTTAAGGGTCATTCTAGATTCTTTTGCCTCCATAGGATCCCTTAAGATCTCTGACCCAAGAAGCATGTCTGGTGCTATGGTAGGTGGTATCGCCCCAGATAAGTCGACCGCTATTGGAAGGATAGGTGATGGATCCGTCGACCGACTTCGAGGATCGTTACCCGAAGAAGACTCTGAATGACTCGGAGACTCTGAAGAACTATCTATTCTAATTGAACAAGATGGATGCCCGCCCAGTTCTTGCTTACGGTTGTCTCGCGTCTTGACCATAAGCACGCTAAAGGCCTACAAAAAGAAAAGGAAAAAAGAAAACCACAAGAGAGTATAGGGAGTCAGCATCCTATATGGGTATCACTTCAGTAAAAACGAACAATTAAACTCGAACTTAAAAAAATCATACAAATTTCATGTCTCTCCCTCAAATAGTTCGCACACTTAAGGGTTTAAGGATATCCCAACTCGTGAATAAAAGAAGCAAGGAAAGAGAAGATCTTTATATCAAGAATGATATGTTCAGAATCAACCAACGATAGTTTCAATTTTGAGGAGCCAAATCGTCGCCGACTCCGATGATCTGACGCAGAAAACCACTGCCAACCAGATTGAATTAAACCCCAAAAAGATAATCGAAGATACAATGGACTTCATGCAAAATTGAGGGTTAAATTTAAGAAGAAATGCGTAACTGAAAATTACAAAGCTCGGAGGAGGATAATGATTTTTTTTGGGAATCACTGTTCAACTGCTGTAATGGTAAAAAGTAAGGGAGGAAAGGTAAAAAAGAGTTATGCTTTTATAATGAGACAAAGAAATGGCCTTTCAAATTCGGCTGATTGGACCGGATTGAGCTAGCGTGTGGGAAGAAGAAGAGATGGAACCAGTTGATGCGTCGTGAATCCAATAAGGAGATGTTATTAATTGAGCCTATTGATAACTCAGAACTGAAGGGCGGAACCCGATACGACTCATAATACCCGTTGGGCGAGAATCAAGAAAGCCAAGGTAAAAAGGTGATACGAAATTTGGTTCAAAAAACTGAAACAAATTATACTTCATAAGTGAAATATACTTTCGGGGGCAAAGTGTTGATGGGCCTTTCGGACTGCCTATCAAGGCTAGACAACGAGATAAAGCCCAGACTCCAGTACTCGAAGTAGGTGAGCTAAAAGGTGCCCGACCCATTGGTTTGTTGCGTACAACAAAATGCAGGTCAGAGGAAATGTGGAGACGCTGGACCTGACTGTTCATTGTGCGTCCAAGGCCCAAGGAATCAACCTAAAGAATAGCTCATTCCAAGCTCTCTTCGTTCAAATCGCCCAAGATATTTCTACCAAGCTTGTAGGACGGAATACCTATTCCTTAGCAAAGAACGGATCCATCAACCGTGACTACTTTCGTGGTTCTAATAACACGTCTTAAGCAGCAGCCCATTACTTTATCACCTATAAATAACAATACCCTAGTTCAGAAAAGGGATTGGATTATTATAATCATTTATCAAGTTCATAATATCAAAGCTATAAAGTGGACGTTGGCTAATTAACGCCGAACCACTATAAATCTGTGTGTGATTGCTCTTTTTAATTTTTTGATATTAGTTATTGTTGATTGTCTTAATTTAATCTCTTCAGAAATCTACTCTATTGAGTGTTGAACCAGTTTTTTGTATCAACAATAAGTATGGGTCATTTTAGCAAACCAGGGGTAGATCGACAAACATGAAAGATGACGAATCATTTGGATTGGGTGCTACAAAAATGAACCCTTCAATAAAGTAAAAAAAATAGGGGTAATTGTTGGAAGTAAGGGCTATCTAGAGACTTAGGGATAGGATTAAAACGAACCGTTGTTTTGAAGTATTAAGAGAAGTATGGGTAGTTTAAGCATAGTAGGGGTATATCGACAAATACGAAAGATGATGAATCGTTTGGATTGGTTGCTGCAAAAACCAATCCTTCACAGTAGTTAAAATATAGGGGTAATTGTTGGAAAGTAGGGTTATTTAGAGAATTAGGGGTAGGATTAAAAATAAGGGTTGTTCAGAAGTATTAAGAGATGCAGTGTTAGTTAAGCATAGTAGGGGTAGATCGACAAATATGAAAGATGATGAAACATTTAGATTGGATGCTCCAAAAACTAACTCTTCACAGAAATTAAAAAATAGCGGAAATTG
Organism: Allium sativum; assembly: GCA_030737875.1. Taxonomy (NCBI): domain Eukaryota; kingdom Viridiplantae; phylum Streptophyta; class Magnoliopsida; order Asparagales; family Amaryllidaceae; genus Allium; species Allium sativum. The sequence goes on along the minus strand of CM060918.1, from coordinate 301,385,932 downwards.
TACGAAGTAAGGGAAATTTAGAGAATTAGTGGAAGATCAAAAAGAAAGGTTGTTTTGAAGTACAAAGAGAAGTAGGTGTAGTTTAAGCATAGTAGGGGTAGAACGACGAATATGAAAGATGATGAATTGTTTGGATTAGGTGCTGCAAAAACCAATCCTTCACAAAAGTAAAAAAAAATAGAGCTAATTGTAGGAAAGAATGGCTGATTTGAACTATTAAGGGAAGTAGGGGTTGTTTAAGCATAGTATGGTTAGATCGACAAATATAAAAGATGATGAATCATTTGGATTAGGTGCTGCAAAAACCAACCCTTCACAACAGTTAAAAAATAAGGGTAATTATTGGAATTAAGGGCTATTTAGAGAATTAGGGATATAAATAAAAAGAAGGGTTGTTTTGAAGTATTAAGGGAAGTAGTGGTAGTTTAAGCATAGTAGTGGTAGATCGACAAATATGAAAGACGATGAATCGTTTAGATTGGGTGATGCAAAATCCAACCCTTTAAAGAAGTTAAAAAATAGGGGTAATTGTCAGAAGAAAGGTCTATTTAGAGAATTAGAATTAGGATTAAAAAGAAGGACTATTTTGAAGTATTAAGAGAAGTCGGGGTAGTTTAGGCATAGTAGGGGTAGATCGACAAATATGAAAGATGATGAATCATTTGGATTGGGTGCTGCAAAAACTAACCCTTCACAACAGTTAAAAAATAGGGGTAATTGTTGGAAATGAGGCCTATTTAGAGAATTAGGGGAAGGATTTAATAGAAGGACTGTTTGGAAGTATTAAGATAAGTATGGTTAGTTTAAGCATAGTAGGGGTAGATCGACAAATAAGAAAGATGATGAATCATTTGGATTGGGTGCGACAAAAACAAAACCTTCACAGAAGTTAAAAAATAGGGGTAATTGTTGGAAGTAAGGGCTATTTAGAGAATTTGGGATAGGACTAAAAAGAAGCGTTGTTTTGAAGTATTAAGAGAAGTAGGGGAAGATTAAGCAAAACTGGGTTAGATCGACAAATATGAAAGATGATGAATCGTTTGGATTGGTTGCTGCAAAAACTAATCGTTCACAGTATTCAAAAAGTAGACGTAATTGTTGGAAAGAATGACTATTTAGAAAATTACGGGTAGGATTAAAAATAAGGGTTGTTTTGAAGTATAAGGAAAAGTAGGGTAGATCGACAAATATGAAAGATGACGAATCATTTGGAATTGGTGCTCCAAAAACCAACCCTACACAAAAATTAAAAAATAGGGTTAGTTGTTGGAAGTAAGGGCTATTTAGGGAATTAGTGGTAGGATCAAAATGAAGGGTTGTTTTGAAGTTTGAAGAGAAGTAAGGGTTGTTTAAGCATAGTAGGGGCAGATTGACGAATACGATAGATGATGAATTGTTTGGATTAGGTGCTACAAAAACCAATCCTTCGCAATAGTAAAAAAATAGGGGTAATTGTTGGAAGGAAGGGATATTTAGAGAATTAGGGTTATAATTAAAAAGAAGGGTTGTTTTGAAGTATTAAGGGAAATTGGGGTAGTTTAAGCATAGTAGGGGCAGATCGACAAATATGAAAGACGATGAATCATTTGGATTGGGTGCTGTAAAAACCAACCCTTACAGTAGTTAAAAAATAAGGGTAATTTTTGGAAGTAAGGGCTATTTAAAGAATTAGGGTTAAGATTTAAAATAATGACTGTTTTGAAGTATTAAGATAAGTTGGGGTAGTTTAAGCATAGTAGGTGTAGCTCGACAAATATGAAAGATGACGAATCATTTTGATCGGGTGCTGCAAAAACCAACCCTTCACAGAAGTTAAAAAATAGGGGTAATTGTTGAAAGTAAGGGCTATTTAGAGAATTAGGGGGAGGATTTAAAAGAAGGATTGTTTTGAAGTATTAAGAAAAGTAGGGGTAGTTAAAGCATAGTAGGGGTAGATCGACAAATATGAAAGATGTTGAATCATTTGGATTGGGTGATGCAAAAACCAACCCTTCACAGTTGTTAAAAAATGAGGTTAATTTTTGGAACTAAGGGAAGTTTAGAGAATTAGGGATAGGATTTAAAAAGAAGGGTTTTTTTGAAGTATTAGGGGAAGTTTGGGTGTTTAAGCATAGTAGGGGTAGATCGACAAATACGAAAGATGATGAATCGTTTAGATTGGGTGATGCAAAAACCAACCCCTTATAGAAGTTGAAAAATAGGGGTAATTGTTGGAAGTAAGGGCTATTTAGAGAATTACAGGTAGGTTTAAAAAGAAGGACTACTTTGAAGTATTAAGAGAAGTAGAGGTAGTTTAAGCATAGTAGGGGTAGATCGACATATTTGAAAGATGATGAATCGTTTAGATTGGGTGATGAAAAATCCAACCCTTCACAGAAGTTAAAAAAATAGGGGTAATTGTTGGAAGAAAGGGCTATTTAGAGAATTAGAATTAAAAAGAAGGATTGTTTTGATGTATTAAGAGAAGTCGGGATAGTTTAAGCATAGTAGGGGTAGATCGACAAATATGAAAGATGATGAATCATTTGGATTGGGTTCTGCAAAAATCAACCCTTCACAGAAGTTAAAAATTAGGGGTAATTGTTGAAAGTAAGGCCTATTTAGAGAATTAGGTTTAGGATTAAAAAGAAGGGTTGTTTTGAAGTATTAAGGGAAGTTGGGATAGTTTAAGCATAGTAGGGGTAGATCGGCAAATATGAAAAATGATGAATCATTTGGATTGGGTGCTAAAAACACCAACCCTTCACAGAAGTAAAAAAAATTAGGGGCAATTGTTGGAAGTAAGGGCTATTTAGGGAATTACGGATAGGATTAAAAAGAAGCATTGTTTTGAAGTATTAAGAGAAGTAGGGGTAGTTTAAGCATAGTAGGGGTAGATCGACAAATATGAAAGATGATGAATCGTTTGGATTGGGTGCTGCAAAACCGATCCTTCACAGTAGTTAAAAAGTAGAGGTAATTGTTGGAATGAAGGGGTATTTAGAGAATTAGGGGTAGGATTAAAAATAAGGGTTGCTTTGAAGTATTAAGAGAAGCAGTGGTAGTTTAAGCATAGTAGGAGTAGATCGACAAATATGAAAGATGAGGAATCATTTGGATTCTTTGTTTCGAAAACCAACCCTTCACAGAAATTATAAAATAGGGGTAGTTGTTCGAAGTAAGGGATATTTAGAGAATTAGTGGTAGGATTAAAAATAAGTGTTGTTTTGAAGTATAAAGAGAAGTAGTGGTAGTTTAAGCATAGTAGGGTTAGAACGACGAGTACGAAAGATGATGAATTGTTTGGATTGGGTGCTACAAAAACCAATCCTTCACAATAGAAAAAAAATAGAGGTAATTGTAGAAAGGAAGGGCTATTTAGAGAATTAGGTTTGGAGTAAAAAGATGGCTTATTTTGAAGTATTGAGAGAAGTAGGGGTAGTTTAAGAAAAGTAGGGGTAGATCGACAAATATGAAAGATGATGAATCGTTTGGATTGGTTGCTGCAAAAACCAATCCTTCACAGTAGTTAAAAGGTAGGGATAATTGTCGGAAAGAAGGGCTATTTAAAGAATTAGGGGTAGGATTAAAAATAAATGTAACACCCCATGTATTCTATAAAAGTGAAATTCACAAATTAAAGTATAATTAATTTCAAATCAAAGAATTAAGGGAAACGGGATAGGCCATTGCGTTTGTCTCAGAATTCTGCTTGGGATAGAGTCCAAGTTTGCGTAAAACGGACTCCGTATGAAGAAGATATGGCCTCCAGAAGTTTCAGAATTCAGTTTAAAATTCAAACAGACAAAAACGGCTTAGAAAACAAATTCAAATTTCAAAAATCGGGCCGGATTGGCCAGGGCGGGAATTTTCCCGCCCAAGGCACCCAGGTCCACTAGGTAGTCGACCTGGGGCACCCAGGTCGACTACATAGTCGACCTAGGGGTCGACTGGGTAGTCGACCTGGCCCCTGAGCCAGGTCGAACCTAGCCCCTCCTGGCTGGCCTGGTCTCTGCTTTGCCGAATTTTTGGGTCTTGCCTTGTCACTAAGGCTAGGTGTCAACTCCTGATTGGTCTCTCCTTCTAACGAACGGCTAATATTCATCCAAGCTCCATCGACGGTCCTAATCAACTCACAAACTCTATAAAAAGGACCTAAGACTCCACCTAATTCACACAAACAAAAATGAAGATGAGATCGTCATGCTGCTGAGGAAAGACTAGGAATAGCCGTCAAAAATTGAGAGACAATTAGGAGACAATTCGAAAGCTTAAAGCAACGTCAATTAAAACAACGCCTACAACAAAGGATAGCATCTCCAAATTCAGAATTCAGATTCCTGAATTGAAGATTCGTCATACATTGTAAGTAGAGTGATATTCCAATGTGAATAAATAATTGTGTTTTGATTTGTGTAAAGTGAGAAATAGAATTGTACTTGATTTAAGGCGATAATATTCATATTTGTACGTTGCTATGATTCTAATCGATTTGGGATGTTGAGGTTTAACGATTGGATATTTGCAAGTATGTGATTCATTTTAAAAGTTATCAACTACATGTTTTTGGTAGTTTATTACAACACCTATTGGATAATTGCAAGTATATGATTCATGTTGAAAGTTAACGACTATATGTTTGTGTTAGTTTATTTGAGATTCATGCAAGTATATGATTTACTATTATGCCAACATGATGTATAATTTTTATGGTCATCTTTAGTGTAATTGGATCCATTTGAGTATTATGATTCATATGAAGTTATGTTGGAATTGGCATCATGTCCAAGTATAAAAACCATACTTTTGTAATAGTGACAAAAGCGAGCATCTTTGTGAACTTGTATTAATTCAATGAACATGACTAAACTATGTTTATTGTTATGCCTAATTGAAAAACATGTTTTAGGACTATGTTGTTGTCAAAATCATATGATAATATATGTGTCACATAATTAAGTTAGATTTACATTCCACTTGCAAGTTTACATGTATAGGATAAAAACCATGATTCAAGTTTAGGTATGTTTATGCCATGATTCTATGAATAGATTAAAAACCATGATTCATGTTTAGGTATGTTTATGCCATGATTCTATGAATAGGATAAAAACCATGATTCATGTTTAGGTATGTTTATGTCTTGATTATATGCTATTACAATGCAAGTTCACAAGTGCCTAATTCATGTTAATTAGATCGTTGTGTTGCAAGTTCATGCGTTCAGACTCCCCTTTTTATGTTACTTAGAATATATAAACACATTTTCTAAGCCTCCCCTTTTTCATGTGGCTAAGTTGGGTTTAAATGTTAAACCCAACATATGTTATATTGTGGTGAACGTATAAAACGGGGGTAATGACGTTTGGGTTAAAATGTAAAACATAGGTGTTGGCATGTTTGACGAATGCCAACGACTTTGAAAAACAATTAAGTGGAGTAAATTAATTTTACCCAATAAAGATGAATTTGAATAATGGGCCTAAATATTTACATATAAAAAAGAAAAAGTCAAAATATGTAAATTTAGAAAATACGATGTGTTTAACCCGAGGTTGGATTGAGTTGTGATGTAAACCTGCTCAGAACCTCCCGGCTGTCCAGTAGTCACAACAATACGTATCCAATGTGGGTGGTTAAACACGGAGCCCAATAAAGACCCGAGGTTAGACTGAGTTGTGGCATAAGACTGCCCGGATCCAACCGACAACTGGCAGCCACAACAATACCTGTCTAATGTGAGAGGTCGAGGCTTTAATAAAACAATTAAGGCTGAGTCAGGATTGATAGGATTAAGTAAATTGAATTAACACTTAATAAAAATGGAACATGCTAAACTATACAGACTGATTTGGGGGTTATGTTTACAAAACACTTAACCAACTTAGCATGTTGGCTAGAAATAGAAAACCTAGTAGCGGGGGACTCTTTTCAGCAGTAACCCTACAAGGTGTATCAGGATACCCTGAACTAGGCAGGGTGGGGCACGATTACTGGGCTGACTGTAAGAGGTCAAATCAACGGCGGTGGTGTAGCAGTGTAGGTTCTAACGGGGTGCGGGCTTGCACACACTCCGGCGCAGAAAAATAAGGCACTGGGCACCACTAGTATACCTGTGGATTCTAGAATTGTGTCGGGCCGCCACAATGGGACTTGATACACCCCATGGTGGGACCAGCATAGGTAACTACAACATCGGGGGCCATAAGACACATGTAACTATGCGAGTAGGAGCCTATCATCATAAAAGGGATCACTTTACCCTAATTATGGGGTCCTGTTGGGAACTAGTTTATATGGGTACAGAGATTAATATGGGGTACTATAGTATATTCGACTCTAGACAACTTAACTTAGTTTATGGTGCTTTCCCATTTCCAGTTTACACTTATCATACCCAGTTCTTTATACATAGACTGAATAGTCCTAGACTTACTCAGGCTTTATGTCTGACTCTACTTTTCTTTCGTCTTCTTTCCTTTCATTCCCCCCCTCCCCCAGGTCTACAGGGAGGGAATACGGCAGCTTGACCAGTTTTCACAGCCAGCTTGAAGAGAAAGAATGTATTGCTTGGATCGTTTTCGTTTTAGACTATGGCTTTGGACAGCAATTATGGGACTTATGCAGTTTACTTCTGTTTTTATGCTTCTTTAAATAATGTAATCAAGACAGTTATGAAGATGTTATGTTTTTGGAAGTATTGTAAGACAAATTATGACATGGTTTGTGTAACACGTATTTTGTTGAAATAAAAATTGCTGTTGTTTTCCGCTATTAAAAAATATGTGTATTTATATCTGTCTTGTGTATCTGTGACTTATACTTATAAACCTCCACCAAAATTAGGGCATTCCCTTTGAGAGTGACCCTAACGGAGGTGGGGTGTTTCACTTGGTATCAGAGCATAGGTTTACCAGATAAGATAAAAAGTTTTGAAAATTTATTTTCAAAAGAAAATTTAAAGAGGCATTTTTAAAAGATAAAATATTATTTTATTTTTAAAAAGGCATAGTCCCCCCAAAGCCATAGGTACTATCTTTTATCCTTCGTTTTGAATCTATCCTTTTTGTTTCAGCATGTCCGAAGAACTTAACTTGCCAGAGGGTATACCAATACCTGGTTGGTTTAGATGATTCTTAGAAGCAAGGGCCACTCAGCCAGGTCCTACCGTTCCTCCTCCCCAGCTGCATGAAATCATCCAGCTGCAGCAGCACCTCTTCCTCCACCTTCTCCACGGGGAAATACTTTTGCTAAGATACGTAATGATTTTAAAGCTATGGTAGGACTTTAGGGCAAGGTTTGAGGCTAAATTTCTCTCAGAAGCTGAAAGGAGTCTTCAGTTGGAAAAATTCTTGTTTCTTAAGCAAGGGAATATGACAGTCAAAGAGTATGTTAACCAGTTCGATCAGCTGGCTAGGTTCGGACTGGACCTAGTCAACACCCCGCACAAGAAGGCTCTGCGCTTTGTCAAGGGGTTGAATGAGCCATTACACAGTTTGGCCATGACCCATATACCCATGGGAGCTACGTATGAATGGTTGGTGCAGATGGCATTGCTGAACGAAGAGGATAAGGGCAAGAAGGAGACAAAGGCAGAAAGCTCTCAAGGGAAGAAAGAGGGTTTGCAGCCTAAGAAGACAGACTTTAAGAAGGGCGGGAAAGACAACAAAGAGAAGCGGAAGTGTAATTTATGTGGCAAAGTGGGGCACTTAGTGAAAGATTGCCGGAAAAAGAAGGCCAAGATGAATGGTGGGTGCTTTTCTTGCGGTGAGACAGGCCACCTGGCTAAGGATTGCCCAAAGAAGCGAGGGCAGGGGCAGAGGGCTGGATCCACCGTAGGGGCCCAAATTCATGCACTAGAAGCGCCACCTCTGCAGCAGCGAGGTATAAATACTCCTGTAGAAAGTGTAGTTTGTCTTTATGATCACCCAGTTCGCACTTTATTTGATTCTGGCACATCACACTCCTTTATCTCATCTGCTTTGGTAGAATCTCTGCACCTAGAAACTAGAATGGTAGAGGACCACTTAATTGTTTCAAATCCAATTGGGGGCCCAGCTTATTTATCTATGATCTGTGTGGGATTTAAAATTTCTATTCTAAGCGTAGAATTTAAATGTAGTGCCTTTGTTTTGGGCTTTTCGGGATATGGTTTGATTTTGGGCATGGATTGGCTATCCAGTAATGGTGCCATCCTGGATTGTGAGAAAAGGGTGGTTAGGCTTCTGACCCAACTCGGTAACACACTGAAAATTACTTGTAATCCCTCATATGAGGTTATGCTTAGTTATCTTCAATCGCTAGATGCCTCTGTTGAAAGTTTGCAATCGGTTAGAGAGGTCCGGGAATATCCGGATGTCTTCGAAGAGGTGAAGGGCTTGCCTCCGAAGCGGGAGATAGACTTCCGCATTTATCTTGTAGATAATGCAAAGCCAGTTGCGTTACCCGTTAGACACATGGCTCCACGGGAAAGGAAAGAGCTCAGTAAACAGATTAAAGAGCTTCTAGAGAAGGGGTTCATTAGAAGGAGCATTTCAGAATGGGGCGCTCCGGTGGTGTTCGCTACAAAGGCGGATGGTTCACTCCGTCTATGTGTTGACTATAGGGAGCTCAACAAGCTAACGAAAAAGAATAGGCACCCTCTCCCCAGAATTGACGATCTGTTTGATCAGCTTGTAGGAGCGTTTGTTTTCTCCCAACTCGATTTAGCGACCGGATTTCATCAGCTAAGGGTGGCTGAAGATAGTATCGATAAGGCAGCATTCAGAACCCCGGATGGCTTCTTTGAATGGCTTGTCATGCCTTTCGGCTTAACAAACGCACCCGCTTACTTCGTTGACCTAATGAGTAGGGTGTTCAGAGATTTTCTTAATAAGTTCGTAGTGGTCTCCATAGACGATATCTTGATCTTTTCAAAGAATGAAGAAGAGCATGCTCAGCACCTAAGGGAAATCATGGAAACTCTGCGAGTCAATCAGCTAAAAGCCAAATTCTCCAAATGCCACTTTTGGAGAGAAGAAGTGAGGTTCCTTGGGCACATAGTATCCAAAGAAGGGTTAGCTGTAGACCCGGCTAAGGTAGTAGCGGTGCAGGACTGGAAGACACCAAAGAACGCAACAGAAGTCCGAAGCTTTCTCGGGCTAGCAGGCTTCTATCGGAAATCCATCAAAGACTTTGCAAAGTTATCAGCTCCGCTCACAAAGCTGAACAAGAAGAATCTAGTGTTCAATTGGGACTTGAATTGCGAATTTGCTTTCCAACGACTAAAAAGGGCTCTTACAACAGCCCCAGTTTTGACGTTGCCAGATGGAAGCAAGATGTTCACAGTTTATACAGATGCATGTAGGACAGGGCTAGGCGCTGTTTTGATGCAAGAAGGGAGGGTAGTAGCTTATGGTGGAAGGCAATTGAAAGTGCATGAAAAGAACTACCCGACCCACGATCTTGAGTTAGCTGCCATCGTCTTTACATTCAAGTCTCGGCGACACTATCTCCTAGGTGAGAAGTTCGAACTTTACACTGACCATAAATCATTGAAATATCTTTTCTCGTAGAAAGATATTAACTTGAGGTAACAGAAATGGATGGAATTTCTTTCCTCGTACGATTTCGAGATCTCCTACACTACGGGCAAAGGTAACGTAGTGGCAAACGCGTTGAGCCAAAAGAAACTAACCCTAAACCCGCTGTTTGTTGAAAGACAAAGCCTAGAGTTTATAGCCAGCTTTGACTTTAGGCCCTCCTCCCATTTTGTACCGGGTTTGCTAGCATCTCTCGAAGTACGCCCGACTTTAGTGGACGCAATAGGGATATCACAACGCGAAGATCCTCAGCTTGTGGAGACGATTGATAGGATCATTAGGAGTGAGACTTCAAGTCACCTCAGTAGATACTCCATCGACGACAAGGGTTGGCTAAGGTGAGACGGAAGACTATGCGTCCCACAGGCAAGGGATTTAGTAAAGAAGGTTCTCGAGGAAGCACATCACTCCATGATGACGATACATCCAGGCGGAGATAAAATGTACAAGGACATAAAGAGAACTTTCTTTTGGAATGGCATGAAGAAGGACGTGGCAGATTTCGTTTCTAAGTGTATGGTGTGCCAACAGGTTAAGGCGGAACAGAAAAAGCCTGGCGGTCTGCTCCATCCTCTAGAGGTCCCGCAGTGGAAGTGGATAGCATCTCAATGGACTTCATTGATGGGTTGCCTAGGTCTAGAAGAGGCAGCATTAGCATTTGGGTGATAGTGGATAGGCTTAGTAAAAGTGCCCACTTCTTACCTGTCAAGAGTAAAAGAACTGCCTCATCCCTAGCATCTCTTTACCTCAAGGTAATTGTTCGACTCCATGGAATACCCTCCATCATTGTTAGTGACCGAGACCCTATCTTCACAAGCGAGTTTTGGCGGAGTCTGCAAGAAGCGGTAGGCACACAGTTATGCTTGAGTACAGCCTATCACCCCCAAACCGACGGCCAGACAGAAAGAGTGAACAGAGTTTTGGAAGACCTTTTAAGACTGTGCGTCCTTGACTTCGGAGGGACATGGGAAGACCATCTTCCTTTGGTGGAATTTGCCTACAACAACAGCTACCAAGCAACCATCGGAATGGCGCCCTTCGAAGCTTTATATGGAAGACCATGTCGATCGCCCACTTGCAGGTGGGAGTCTACTGACAAGCTCATACATGGACCGGATATGATCCGAGAGACTTCAGAAAAAGTAGACTTAATACGGAGAAGAATGAAGACAACCCAAGACAGACAAAAATCCTACGCCGACAAGAGGAGGACCGACCTTGAATTTGAGGTTGGGGACAGAGTTTTTCTTAAGGTATATCCGCTAAGGAACGTTGTTCGTTTTGGAACCTCAGGAAAGCTAGCACCAAGGTTCGTAAGATTGTTTCCTATTATTGAGAAACTTGGGAAAATGGCCTATAGATTAGAGCTACCCGAAAAGCTGGCCGGAGTTCACAATGTTTTCCATGTTTCGCACCTCCGAAAATGTCTACATGAATCTGCTGAAGTGGTAGAGCCAAATATCCTAGAAGAAGCTGAAGTGGAACGCGAAGCAACCGTGAGGAAAGTTCCAACCCGCATATTAGGAACGGAAGTGAAGAAGCTACGCAACCGCGAAGTCAAGCTCGTCAAAGTTCAGTGGAGCGACGCCGAGGGAGACGCAACTTGGGAAACAGAAGCTAGGATACGCGCAACCTACCCTTTTCTTTTCGAGGGTACATCTTTGATCTTTCTTTTTCCTTAAGTTGCGCTTTTATCTATCTTTTTAGGTATATCTCCTTGACCTTATCTTTTAGATAGAAACTCTTTGGATGAAAACATGTAATTGAAACATGTTATGGATGATGGTTGCAAGTGGTTGCAAGTGATTGCTAGTGGTTGCTCGTGGTTGCATATACACACACAATCTAGGTTTTAGATCGGCTCAGTCACTTCATATTGCATATGCATAAATGTATTTATATTCGTATATGGTTGGAGTTTAATGTGTTGCCATATGGATGTTGCATTTATATATGAATGATTGTGCTGTCATGTAGAATCATGAATAGGAAAATTTGCATACATAATGGATTCATGACACTTACATAATTTGCATTAAGGAGGTCAACTGAATCAGTAGACCGACTGATTTTGCATTAGATAAGTACATGTACACACACTTCGCATATGATCATGAAGCACTAGAAGTCTTTTAAGGACAATGGATGCTCATGTTTGATGGATGAGTAGATGGATGTTTGGATGTAAGGACGTACATTCTTCCTGAACTTGAAGAATTCGGGGACGAAATCCTTTTAAGTGGGGGAGAATGTAACACCCCGTGTATTCTATAACAGTGAAATTCACAAATTAAAGTATAATTAATTTCAAATCAAAGAATTAAGGGAAACGGGATACACCATTGCGTTCGTCTCGGAATTCTGCTTCGGATAGAGTCCAAGTTTGCGTAAAACGGACTCCGTATGAAGAAGATATGGCCTCCGGAAGTTTCAGAATTCAGTTTAAAATTCAAACAGACAAAAACGGCTCAGAAAACAAATTCAAATTTCAAAAATCGGGCCGGATTGGCCAGGGCGGGAATTTTCTTGCCCAAGGCACCCAGGTCGACTGGGTAGTCAACCTGGGGCTCCCAGGTCGACTACATAGTCGACCTGGCCCTTGAGCCAGGTCAAACCCAGCCCCTCCTGTCTGGCCTGGTCTGTGCTTGGCCGAATTTCTGAGTCTTGCCTTGTCACTAGGGCTAGGTGTTAGCTCCTGATTAGTCTCTCCTTCAAACGAACGTCTAATATTCATCCAAGCTCCATCGACGGTCCTAATCAACTCACAAACTCTATAAAAAGGACCTAAGACTCCACCTAATTCACACAAACAAAAATGAAGATGAGACCGTCATGCTACTGAGGAAAGACTAGGAATAGCCGTCAAAAATTGAGAGACGATTAGGAGACAATTCGAAAGCTTAAAGAAACGTCAATTAAAACAACGCCTACAACATCGGATAGCATCTCCAAATTCAGAATTCAGATTCCTGAATTGAAGATTCGTCATACGTTGTAAGTAGAGTGCTATTCCGATGTGAATAAATAATTGTGTTTTGATTTGTGTAAAGTGAGAAACAGAATTGTACTTGATTTGTGGCGATAATAATTCATATTTGTACGTTGCTATGATTCTAATCGATTTGGGATGTTGTGGTTTAACAATTGGATATTTGCAAGTATGTGATTCATGTTGAATGTTAACAACTACATGTTTGTGGTTGTTTATTACAACACCTATTGGATAATTGCAAGTATATGATTCATGTTGAAAGTTAACGACTATATGTTTGTGGTAGTTTATTTGAGATTCATGCAAGTATATGATTTACTATTATGCCAACATGATGTATAATTTTTATGGTCATCTTTAGTGTAATTGGATCCATTTGAGTATTATGATTCATATGAAGTTATGTTGGAATTGGCATCATGGTCCAAGTATAAAAACCATACTTTTGTATTAGTGACAAAAGCAAGCATCTTTGTGAACTTGTATTAATTCTATGAACATGACTAAACTATGTTTGTTGTTATGCCTAATTGAAAAACATGTTTTAGTCCTATGTTGTTGTCAAAATCATATGATAATATATGTGTCGCATAATTAAGTTAGATTTACATTCCACTTGCATGTTTACATGAATAGGATAAAAACCATGATTCAAGTTTAGGTATGTTTATGCCATGATTCTATGAATAGATTAAAAACCATGATTCATGTTTAGGTAGTTTTATGCCATGATTCTATGAATAAGATAAAAACCATGATTCATGTTTAGGTATGTTTATACCATGATTATATGCTATTACAATGCAAGTTCACAAGTGCCTAATTCATGTTAATTAGATCGTTGTGTTGCAAGTTCATGCGTTCACACTCCCCTTTTTATGTTACTTATAATATATAAACACCATGTTCTAAGCCTTCCCTTTTTCATGTGGCTAAGTTGGGATTAAATGTTAAAACCAACATATGTTATATTGTAGCGAACGTATAAAACGGGGGTAATGCCGTTTGGGTTAAAATGTAAAACATAGGTGTTGGCATGTGTGACGCATGCCAACGACTTTGAGAAACAATTAAGTGGAGTAAATTAATTTTACCTAATAAAGATGAATTTGAATAATGGGCCGCAAATATTTACATATAAAAAAAGAAAAGAGACAAAATATGTAAATTTAGAAAATACGATGTGTTTAACCCGAGGTTGGATTGAGTTGTGATGTAAACCTGCCCGGAACCGCCCGGCTGTCTAGTAGTCACAACAATACCAATCCAATGTGGGTGGTTAAACACGGAGCCCAATAAAGACCCGAGGTTAGACTGAGTTGTGGCGTAAGACTGCCCGGACCCAACCGGCAACAGGCATCCACAACAATACCTCTCTAATGTGAGAGGTCGAGGCTTTAATAAGACAATTAAGGCTGAGTCTGGATTGATATGATTAAGTAAATTGAATTAACACTTAATCAAAATGGAACATGCTAAACTATACAGACTGATTTGGGGGTTAGGTTTACAAAACACTTAACCAACTTAGCATGTTGGCTAGAAATAGAAAACCTAGTTGCGGGGGACCCTTTTCAGCAGTAACTCTACAAGGTGTATCAGGATACCCTGAACTAGGCAGGGTGGGGCACGATTATTGGCTGACTGCAAGTGGTCAAATCGACGGCGGTGGTGTAGCAGTGTAGGTTCTAACAGGGTGTGGGCGTGCACACACTCCGGCACAGAAAAATAAGGCACTGGGCACTAGTAGTATATGTTTGCCTGCTTTGTGACCAGGCTACCCAAAGCAAAGATCATGTTGACACACCTCTCGGTAAATGCTGTCTGATATGGAATCTCTGGATAACATCGCTTTCTGGCATTGGAAGCATCGTCAGAAGACACAAGGCAGTTTGGTCAAAATCACAACATCAGTATAAACTGGCCCGAAACCCCTATCAAATGACCTCATTTGGATCTATTCACCTCATATACTCGTAGCCCTTTGAATTAGCTTCAATTTGAGCTTTGGTTTGGCTCAATCGGACTTACGGTTTGAAAGTTACGCCCATTTCCGTGAACGAGTGTAAGCTGGCATATGACCGCGATCCGATCCGCCCTTGCCTACGCGATCCGATCTGCCCTTGTCTATGCGACCCGATCCGCCCTTGCCTACGCGATCCGATCCGACCCATGACCGCGATCTGATCCGCCCTTGCCTACGCGATCCGATCCGACCCATGACCGCGATCCGACCTTCGGACCTGTTCAAATGCAGCTTGTTTTGACCTATTCTCAAGGCTACTGGCTCTCCTATTTTTCTGGATCGCCTGCCACGTACCCCATCACGAACCAGTCCTCCCAGGAGCTTTCCTACAGCTATAAATACACCTTCAGAGGGCATTTTTAAGGGACTTTTGGCATCTCCTCATCCATGGCTGCCATGGCCAACACTTCTCCATGAATAACCACTATCTTCCTCAATAAATTCAATTGATTCGGAGAGAATTATTCATTGAATTCAAGTGATTGAAAGACAATATTCATTGTAATTGTAATCTATGAGTGAAATGAGAAAATATGAAGTGGATGTAGGCTCGTTAACGCCGAACCACTATAAAAATCTCGTTGTCTTGCTTTTTTCTCTATTTTTCAGTTATTTCTTCATATCCTATGCTCAAAGTACGACGATTTGGGTGTTAGGACCATTTTTTGGTCTAACATTTTGGTGCTTTCACTGAGAACCGAATGAGGATTATAAAGAAAATGCACAGGAGCAGGTTAGAGCAGGTGGCCGGTTCTCGGTTCGCGGTTCGCGGATCGCAGGGGGTATCACGATCCGATTCGCGGTTCGCGGAACGACCTCCACGAACGGAGCCCAAAGAGCCATCACGATCCGATTCGTAGTTCGCGAAACGACCTCCACGACCCGGGCCCAGAGTGACCTTAACGACCCGACCTGGTGAAGGATCCGCGATCCTATCCGAAGACGTTGATTAATTGACGATCCGAGCCACGAACCAGACGACAGTAGCGAACCGCGACCCAGAAAAGTGGTGACGAACAAGGGTCGCGATCCGACCCAAAAAAGTGACATTTTTTGGAAAAAATGTAATTTTCAGATCATTTCAGAAAAGGCTCTATCTTCCAAAATCGAAAAAATCGTGAGGTGACTGCGGGGCCCCGGACCCCCGCCGGCGCTGCGCCCGGACCCGCTGACGGCCTCGCCTTCTGCTCGGAGCACGACTCGCCTTCGGCTCGGAGTACATTCTGACCCACAATCATCACAAATGCTTATTGACCAAGATTCGGTAGGTATTCTGAGGATTCTTTCCAGAAGCCATGACCTCTATCTACCGATGTTATTGAATGTGAGGAGCTGTTGAAAAGATTCGACACGCTGGCTATGGCAGTATACAAAATAATGATGGTCTCATAACAACCTCCTCTTCCAGAGCTCCAATGGTGTGCATATTTCCCAAATGCAACTGATGATGCTCCTGAGCGAATAGTGATCACCTAGTTTACGTGACTTAAACCTGTCCTACAGGCGAAATTCCAGATGACATTGACATAGAGCAATCCGGATACTATTCTGAGGATGACTCAAAAGATCCCAATGACCATGATTCTCAATAATGGGATACCCGACGGCAAGTAAGGACCCTAGCACTACAAAGTTACCCTTCGCTTGAATGGCATGGTGAAAAACGTATGTCCTACGGTTCACCTATTTGCCGTCAACCGCATCGAGATAAATTGATTTCCACGTGTCCAAGGGTTAGATCGATGTACTTTGGTCCCCAGAGTTAGGAACCAATTGAACCTCCGCAGGCCGTGATTGGATATATGGATCATTGCTGGGATGATAACAACTTGACTGCTCACCAGCCACCTTATGACATTGGTCAAGAAATGAGAACTTGAGATCAACGCAAATATGAATCAACCATTAGCTCTCCACTTCATACAACAGTTGTGATAGGATATACGAACCTTACTTGAAGCCTTACAAGCCATGCTATTGCATTCAAGCTTATCTGATCGTGGTCTCAACCAACCAGGTCTAGCGGAATTCAGAGCTTACATAGCATATGGGTGTTAACCGTTAAATATCCCTACCAAAGACGGAGTGAGACTGGTCTATGGTGACCAAGTTATTGGAGAAGCCGACTGATTAGGAAGGATGGAATATGCTACGCAACAGAGATTGCGTGAAACCCAAAGACGCTTCCCCTCCAGATGAAATGGAGTGTGAAGGAGGTGTCAATATTGCGAATGATGGGAGCATCGCAAAAGGAATTGCCAAACGACCTGCCCGAAGACATAGATTCTAGAGAGGATGGTGATTCGGGATGAAGAAGGGTGACATCTAATAACGCAACTGCACGTGTTCCGACTGGTGACGCCGACCTGACTAAGGTCTTCACATCGGATCTCCTTTAGACCTCTTCCGAGCGAGAGAACTTATATGCTTTCTGTAGGCGAGCCTGGATGTGTTCGTTTGGACCAATGCTAATATTTGCGGGATTTTATCCCAAATTATGAGTCATTTCTTGAGTATAAACCTGAAGTGTGCTCCTGTCAAGCAAATAAGACGTATGCAGTAAGTTCACTATCGCGGGATTTTATATGGAGTTGCCATTCGAAATGAAAGATGAAATCAAGCACCTGGAAGTTGTATACATACGGTGCAAAAAATGATCGGCAATCCAACGCCGAAGTTTTGCAGATAACCCCCGAAGGACGACTCGAAAGGAATTCCACTCGGAGAAACCACAACTCGCAGCTTACCTATCTTTATGCCTCGAGGTATGACATGCAATTCGACATTGCCTATTTCTCTTGGAAGGTTGTCCCAAAACAAACACCAACGAATGCAATTGCCAAATTCACCGCCCTAAATGATTCGACTAAATCACCAGTCAGCCACCCATTAGATGGGAGATGTACATGAATGAAACTTCTGGCCAACGGCATTCTGAAGTTAGAAAGTGAAGACTCATACTTCCACTCTTTTCATCGATTATCTGCCAAGTGACTCACTCCCCTAAGGCTGGGGGCAACTACAGATTTGAGCATAAATTGCTCGAGATTACATAATCTAATTCGGAGCTGATACATCAAGAATTTGCCGGGCCAATTGACTTAGTCTTGCCTGAAAGTTAGCGAGTTGAAGATCTAGAATGCTTACGCATGAATGCTGGTTGATTGTCGGCGCACCAACCCTTGTCCCCGATATGGGATCGAGGGTATATCAGCAAATTTATTTGATATGATTATCCCACTAGCAGTAATATCTTATTTCCTAGCATGGAAAGTGCAAAAATTTCTATAAGCATGAATCCATTGTTCTCATGCTAATTTACAACCTAACACCAATGCAAAGATGTGCTACCATTAGCAATCCAGTCATGACTTCCTGACACTCTATCCTTACCCTCAGTACGGGGGCAAAAAGGCGATTTGAAGGAGATGCGACCTCATCACTTGCTTATAGTACCTACCTAGCCGCCTTTGCCATCTCAAGACCCCGATCAAGCCCTTTATTGATAGAGATAGGGCGAAGCAAAATGGACCTGCAATAAATATGCAATGCCATTTTTCACTCAGAATGATACTCATTCCTTTAACAAGATTATTCTATAACCATGACTCTTATATTTGCATGATTTATGAGTTATTGATGTAATTAACTCAGATGAATTAATATGTGGATGGTGTAGGTATCCAGGATTTGCTATTGATCAAACTTGTAACACCCGCATATAGAGCCATAGAGCAATATTATAACGAGCTCGACTGAACTGCTCGTTTACAAAGCCACGCTCTTCGTCTAAAGAATGTTGTATAGCTCAAGGTGGATCCGAGATGACCATCCAATCCTTGGCTCACACGTGGCAGACCACAAGACAATTGAACATAAATCATTGAGTTACAAAGTCACAGTCCGACTCCAGATGGACGCGGTGTGACCGCCTACATGGCTCGATCCTATGCTCGACGCCACCAAATTACATGAATTCAAATAAAGGAGGCAACACTGCCTCTTAATTTGCTTACTTTTCAATCATAAAATTTGCTTTCACATGCTTTCCGAGTTACTGACGTGACTAATTCGTGCGGTGTGAATAATGCAGGTACCCGAAGTCTGGTGCCAACCATTCCTCCCGTAGACTGTTCGGAGGAACTCAAAGCCTTAGCAAATGCTCCAACTGCTTGTCCGACTGGTTTTAATCCTCGGAGCTTGGATTAAAATCTAAACCTAGGACGAGTTTGATGAGCGTGCATGATTGCAAACCGCTTGATCTGTGACTCTAACTCTCCAGAGTCGAGAGAGAGTATAAAAGCGTCCATGATTTGGCGCTGAGAAAGGACTCTTACCCCGCTGAAGGATCGGGGAGCGATGGAACAGCTGAGTCCCAACTCTAACTCTCCAGAGTCGAGAGAGAGTATAAAAGCGTCTATGATTTAGCGCTGAGAACTTCTGCTCCGCTGAAGGATCGTTGAGCAGATCATGAACCGAGCTCGAACTCTAACCCGCTGAAGGATTGGGAGAGTATAAAAGCGCTAGAGATTCAGCGCCCCAGCAACTTTAAACCGCTGAAGGATCGGGAGAGTATAAAAGCACTAGAGACTTAGCGCCTCGGGAAAATTCCTCCCCCGTTAAAGGATCGGGGGGGGGGGGGGGGAGGGCAGGATGGAAGCTGATCCCAAATCCTTCATGTCCCGACGTGGGGGCAACACAGTTATGGTCCTAATCAATCCTCAACAAGACCTGACCAGGCACTAAGTTAATGATTGATTGGGGGCCTGCCTATACATACATACTACTTTACTGCACTTTCACTTATAAGTTGCACTGATAACTTATAATGTTTCATGACTTGTTTGCTTATTTGCGTTTCAAATGTTTAAATGCATAACTAATTATGGAATGCTCGCAGGTACAGGATAATGCGAAAGGACTCTCACCCCGCTGAAGGATCGGGGAGCGACTGAACAGCTGAGTCTGAACTCTAACCTTGGCGAACACCAGGAGAGTATAAAAGCGTCTCCGATTGAGCGCTGAGAAAGAACTCTTACCCCGCTGAAGGATCGGGGAGCGACAGAACAACTGAGTTTGAACTCTAACCTTGGCGACCGCCAGGAGAGTATAAAAGCGTCTATGATTAAGCGCTGAGAAAGGTGCTGGAGACTCAGCACCCCCCATAATTTCTGCTCCTCTGAAGGATCAGGAGAGTATAAATGCATGACGACATATGCCACTCAAGGGATCCTATCCCGTCACACGACTGGGACCAAGAATGAAAATGGAGCTCGAACCACTCGTTTCCGGGAATGGGGGGCAGCACACGAACACAGCAGTACAAAAAGAAATGGAATTTCATTCACTAGGTACAGGCTCACAAAACAAAGCTGGACAAAATGCGAGATCCGAACTCGTACAACAACAGCAGACCAGTAAGGAATAAATAAAGGGCCGCGTCCAGAAGGATGACGTAGGCGTATATTTCTAAGTTGCCGGTGCGACTCACGGCAATGACAGAAAAAGAAGCCTGGATAGTGAATTATTCAGCGACATGTTATACAACTTCATACTCGCAACTGGAAGGATCTGGCGAGGCCCTGAGATTTTTTGATGTCTACCCTACCTTAGTACGATCTTGAGCGATCATTGATTCCTTGGCCTTAATACGATTCGACGTAATCGTGGAACTCTGGACATTTATGAATTACAGGCTTCTTTTACCGTCCCAAACACGTCCTACTCCATGCTTGGATAGTATGATCGCTTGAATTCTGAAAGTGGCTTCCTTTTCTCATGTATACATGTCTGAATTCGAAAGGGAAGTGATCCGACCGCATGTCTTTCGCACTTACCCTATAACTGGGGCCATGGCTATTGAAAATATTTACAAATGGCATAACTTAAGTGCCTGTGTTTAACTTGTGTTGTGATCCTAACAGGCCCCCTTGAGGACCAAGAAACAAGTGCGAAGAGAATGTCCATCTGTTGATCCCAAACGACTTCTAGAATGGGAAGCTCATTTAAGGCTGGATATATCCCATACAGCAATTGGATAAGATGTAGCTATTTCGCCTCCAACCTCTCCCTTCATGCAGAAAGCAAGTGGGAACACCCGAGATGAACACAAACCAATCAGCAGTCACACAACGTGCAGCTTCGATTCAGAACGTCGTAGATGGAAACATGGGCGATGGAACGGCTACCTGCAACTTCCTAGATGAGAACGCAAGAATCACAATGAACTCAGATCATGCACAACCAGTTTTAACTCCAACTCGAATGAATACTCGAGCGACATTTCATACTCAGCTCTGAGAAAGAACGCAACAATTCGAAAAATAGGAACCCGGTCAGGTCAAATGACTCGAACCATGACCTGGGGGCAATATCGACGTGGAAACAAGAAATCAGCAAAGACCCCCTTTGTAATCTCAGATTCGATGCTGGGGGCACCAGCCAGGATCTTGATAATGTGCAACAATTCTTTGGTGGTGATCTGCTCGCCAGTTTAATTCGGCACCTCTCGAGGAGCGGTACTCCTCTAGTTGATGTGGATAACGACAATCACAGCCCTCACACGTGGGACGTCAGGATCCCTCGTTATTCCCCCGGACTTTAAATTTTCTCTATAACAAGACTTTCTCAGAGATTTTGATGAATTCAACCATGAAGTCGATAGACTTTCATGACAAAAAGGTGTTAGCGTCGAGACGAATGACCTAGATGCCTTCCTGACTAAAGAATGGGGTACCTTCTAATTCCTGAAACGATAAGGACAAAGGAAAAGCCCTGGAAAACAATGACAAGAATGTGCAATTCCAAAAAGAATCTATGCCACTTATCGAGCCCATGATCTTGTTTGTCAAGCACAATTGAACCGAGCATGAGAAAGAGACTCAATAAGACTGTGATAACCATTTCGGACTATGCTGAAGCATAAACGGTGGGGCCCAACTAACTTCATAACGACATTTATTCACTCGCATTCAACAACCTTACTTGACTCCGCAATTGATCTGATAAGAGTTTCCGAAGTCGCTGATGCCCGATGAGGCAATCTTCACTATCTGACTAAAGAGAAGAGATGATATCAAAGAAAATGTGATTCGACAATTCGCATGTACAACTCGAACTCTTGCTGACTCAAGAAGAGCACAGGACAACTTGGGTCAACTAGAATAGCTGAACTTGCAACTCAGCTACGGCCTGAATCAACTGCAGAGAGTATAAGAGCTTAAAAACCATATGCCCCATAACTTAGCTCACCCCCACCGACGCTGGGGGCATAAGCATTAACTTCGCTTGTCCTCCAGTGGCCCTCATAGCATGAATGCCGATTCGCAAGCTGACGTTGAATATGACCCTGGCCTAGCACATGACCCGAAATGTATACACTATATTTCAGAATGTGACAGAATGCATCTTGCCCGTTCAAATGAGTCAGTTTACGGGTCAAGTGTGACTTCAAAGGTTTAAATCGCTGCTACACCGGATGGAAGGTGTGACAAATTCCTCCACTGCCTTATGATAGTGACGATCGCACGAGCACTGGTTCACATGGTATCAACTACGTCTCTTACTGACTTGCATATGATTATTGAATTGCGAAGCAATCCAGAGCGATCGTGGATTCCTTTGACCACGATCCAGAGTGATCATGGCCTTCAGATTCCCTACTGTTACGATTCAATGCGATTTTAAGATCCTGGATCAATACCAAGATATCAAGATGATCCAAACTTGAATACAAATGACAAATTCATACGTTGATTCTGATATGCTTCGTCCCAATAGTCCAGTTGTTAGCTCAGAGCCCAAAGATTCTTACATTGCCCCATGATTTGGTTGGCTACTTCATACATTGGCTCATATGAAAAAGAAAGTCCAACCCTACCACGCGCTTGGCTTGCATAGAATAATGATGTTGTTTGGCAACGACCTGTGTGTGTAGAATCACGCTCGGGAGCCAACGATTTAGCATGACATATGACGGATGAATTAGATCCTTTGATCCGACAAGGTTTAAACGATTTCTTGATCATCTCATATACTCCTTCCATGGAACTTGGCCTGACTATCTCCCAGGGAAGCAATGCAGTAGTTGGATGAAGCCTTCTCAAGGATAAATGACGTTCTAGAGAGATTTAGCTCAACATATTCAAAGCACATCTCATCTTCGATAAGATGTACTTTGGGGGGCAAAATGTTAGCCTGCTTTGTGACCAGGCTACTCAAAGCAAAGATCATGTTGACACACCTCTCGGTAAATGCTGTCTGATATGGAATCTCTGGATAACATCGCTTTCTGGCATTGGAAGCATCGTCAGAAGACACAAGGCAGTTTGGTCAAAATCACAACATCAGTATAAACTGGCCCGAAACCCCTATCAAATGACCTCGTTTGGATCTATTCATCTCATATACTCGTAGCCCTTTGAATTAGCATCAATTTGAGCTTTGGTTTGGCTCAATCGGACTTACGGTTTGAAAGTTACGCCCATTTCCGTGAACGAGTGTAAGCTGGCATATGACTGCGATCCGATCTGCCCTTGCCTACGCGATCCGATCCGCCCTTGCCTATGCGACCCGATCCGCCCTTTCCTACGCGATACGATCCGACCCATGACCGCGATCCGATCCGCCCTTGCCTACGCGATCCGATCCGACCCATGACCGCGATCCGACCCATGACCGCGATCCGACCTTCGGACCTGTTCAAATGCAGCTTGTTTTGACCTATTCTCAAGGCGACTGGCTCTCCTATTTTTCTGGATCGCCTGCCACGTACCCCATCACGAACCAGTCCTCCCAGGAGCTTTCCTACAGCTATAAATACACCTTCAGAGGGCATTTTCAAGGGACTTTTGGCATCTCCTCATCCATGGCTGCCATGGCCAACACTTCTCCATGAATAACCACTATCTTCCTCAATAAATTCAATGGATTCGGAGAGAATTATTCATTGAATTCAAGTGATTGAAAGACATTATTCATTGTAATTGTAATCTATGAGTGAAATGAGAAAATATGAAGTGGACGTAGGCTCGTTAACGCCGAACCACTATAAAAATCTCGTTGTCTTGCTTTTTTCTCTATTTTCAGTTATTTCTTCATATCCTATGCTCAAAGTACGACGATTTGGGTGTTAGGACCATTTTTTGGTCTAACAGTATACCTGTGCATTCTAGAATTGTGTCGGGCCGCCACCATGGGACTTGATACACCCCATGGTGGGACCAGCATAGGTAACTACAACATCGGGGGCCGTAAGACACATGAAACTATGCGAGTAGGAGCCGATCATCAGAAAAGGGATCACTTTACCCTAATTATGGGGTGCCTGTTGGGAACTAGTTTATATGGGTACAGAGATTAATATGGGGTACGATAGTATATTCGACTCTAGACAACTTAACTTAGTTTATGGTGCTTTCCCATTTCCAGTTTATACTTATCATATCCAGTTCTTTATTCATAGACTGAATAGTCCTAGACTTACTCAGGCTTTTTGTCTGACTCTACTTTTCTTTTGTCTTCTTTCCTTTCGTTCCCCCCCCCCTAGGTCCATAGGGAGGGAATACGGCAGCTTGACCATATTAAAGATCCTACACAAGTCGTGCACAACCGACATTTTCAAAACATCCTGTTCACCAAGCGTTGATAGGTAGCTCAAAGTTTTTTCAATCCGAACGGCATGACCACATAGCAATACAACCCCAAATTTGTAATGAAGCTTGTGTGCTCTTGATCGGGCACATGCATAGGAATTTGGTTGTACCCGGAATATGCGTCCATGAAAGAAAGAAGTTCATGTCCCGCTGTCGAATCTACAAGCTGGTCTATTCTGGGGAGTGGGAAGCTATCTTTTGGGCAAGCTTTGTTCAAGTCTGAAAAATCAATGCATGTCCGCCACTTTCCGTTTGACTTCTTTACCAAAATAGGATTCGATATCCAGTCGGGATATGTTGAATCTCTAATAAATCCGTTCTCTTTCAACTTCTCCACTACCTCTTTCAGAGCTGCCGACCTCTCTGGGCCCAGCAAACGTCTCTTTTGCTTTACAGGTGGGTGTTTTGGATTTATATTCAGTGAATGACTCATGATGGATGGCGATATCCCACACATGTCGGCGTGGGTCCAGGCAAACACATCCAGGTTTGCCTTCAGGAAGTCAGTCAGTTCTTTAGCTCGATGTGGATCCAACTGGAATCCAATCTTCAAAACTTTTGCTGGATTAGCTTCGTCAATGGGTATGTCCACTGTCGCTTCGTTAGGAGTTGCATTTCTAGCCTCTGGTTCCTCATCTTCTCTGGGATCCAAGTCTTCAGGCATTCCCTTGGGCAACTCCTTCGGGGCTGATCCCTCTAATTGCTACGCTGAACCCTCCTTTAGAGGAGGTGAGGTACCTTTAATCTCGATGTTGAGTCCCTTCATCAACATCTTTAACTCGACAATATAGCAAGCCCATCCGGAGACTTGATCTCCTCTCATTACTCCTGCTACGGCTTCAGTTGGGAACTTAAGCAATAAACACCACGGGGAGATACAAGCCCTAAACTCTACTAGGGCAGGCCTACCTAAAAATGCGTTGTAGGGCGAATCTACGTCCAGCACTACGAACTAAAGCATTCGTACTCTTCGACGATCCCCTTGCCCCAATGCTACGGGCAATTCTATATACCCCATTGGAGCTGTTGAAGCCTCGGATCCTACCTTCACAAGGCTTCAAATCTCAAGACTCAAGTTTCATCTGATCAAATGACTTCTAAAACAAAATATTGACAGAGCTTCCATTGTCCACTAGTACCTTATGAACCAGTGTCGGTCCAATGGTAGTGGTAATGACCAGCGGATCTTCGGTAGGTGACTGGATTCCCGTATCGTCTCTGCTACGGAACACCACGTCATCGAACATTGTCTTATGTTGTTTCACAGGGGTGATATCTTCCAAATTGCCGCACTCATCCACATCTACATGCTTAACTGCATTAACGTATTGGTCCATTGCTCTGAAACTATGGATAGCTGGGTGGAGTCCACCTACTATGGTGTAAATAACAGTTCCTTTGCCTTTCTATTGCGCTGTAGGCTTGGGAGCAGACTGATTCTGGTTTGGGGTCTGCTCTCCTTGCCCCCTGTCTCTTGGGGAAGCCTTATACTCATCGAATTTTCCTTCGCACTACAGCTTCTCAACTACATCTCTCAAGTGTCGACATTCATTCGTTGAATGCCCATGAGTTCCATGAAATAAACAAAATTTTCCGGTTGCGATTTCTTTCTCTGTTGAATCTCATTGCGGCAGTCTTTTGTATTGCAAAACATTGTATGTATCCAAATACATGTTCTCCAAAGTATCATTCAGTGGTGAATAATTCTCAAAGGTCTGGAACCGGGGTCTTTTGTCAGAATTACTTCCTCGGTTCCTATTTCTCCTGTTACCATTCGCATTACGGTTGCTGTTGCCCCCGTTTCCATTATTATTGTTTCCATTCTTGTTTCCCACATTCACTTCGACTTTCCCAGAACTTTCTCCAGACTGCTTTACGGCAACATTACTCTGAACAGTTTCTTTTGAAGTCGCTCCAGACTTCCTCTTTCTGTTTGCCCTTGCTTCCTCTCGTATTAACTGAATATTGGCTTTCTCATAAAACAACTCTCTGGTGGGAGGTGGCTTCCCAGAAAGATAATCTCCAAACTCGGAAACAGGATCAACTCCTTCCATTAAAGCCATCAAGATGGTAGGCTCGTGGGGGTCACTGACTTCTGTTACAGCTAAATTGAAACGGTCAAGGTACGACTTCAGAGACTCACCCGGCGCTTGCTTAATTCTCGATAATTCAATAACATTCTTAGACTTTCGGGAGTGAAGTCGGAATTGATTCATAAAATGTTCACTTAATTCCTTGAAATTCGATATTGATTGAGGAGGAAGTCGAGTAAACCATAGTAATGCCACGTCTTCTAAGTAAATAAGGAAAGCCTTACATTTCACTGCGTCAGGGGCAGCGGCAGCATTCATAAGCCATGCGTATCGCATCAAATGTTGTCCCGGGTCGGTTCTCCCGTTATACCTATCCATCTGCGGCAGGTTAAAACGTCGGGGAAACTGAAAGTCAAGGATGTCATCAGTAAAGGGAGTATGGCTTCGCTCAATGCCATAATCTTCATTGGTGTAGTTTCGACTCTCATACATGATCTGGCGTACCATAGCCCATACGTCAGCATTGGTCAAGGGCCGTTCAGGCTCCCTGGCTCTGATGTTCGGGTTTCCTCTGGGCTCATGATCAGGGGACGCCCTCCTTCATCTAGCCGCTTCTGCTCTGCTTTGCTCCCTACGTTCCCAGTCGATCTCTGGAGGAAGGGGCTGAAGCATTTGTCCCTGAGTGGGATTGGTAAGGTTAGGGTCTCTAGGCAAAACATGGGATCCCCGCATTGGTAATAGCATAGGCTCTCTCAAGCTCGGATCATTGGGTCCTAGTACCCGAGTAGCGTCCTCGCGGGATCCCAAAGATCCGAAAGTCATTTGCTCCAAATTTTGAGGTCGTTCGAGCGGCCTTCTTTCACGGGGCCGTTCTTCCTCAGAAGAAGAAGACTAATCCATTGCAGTGTGATGAACCGGGGATGGAGTTCTTTGTCTGCGGAGTTCGCCAATTTCCCTACGCATGATTCTCATATTCTCTTGCATCATAAGATTGGTGCGCTCGTGGATTTTGATAGCCTCCCTAGTGCTCTCAAGCATGTCAAGAAGGTGCGAAAAATCTCCTGGGTGACAGGCGCAGATGGATTGATCTCGTCGTTGGTCCTGGTGGCTGGAGTTGGAGCATTTGGAGGGGCTCGAGTAGAGGTTCCAGCATCACCTAGTATCAGATCGGATCGGGGCTGAGCAACTTGTTCGGATCAGTTCAGATTAGGGCAGTGCACTTCTTCAATGTCTCCTACTCGGTTCGGATCGGAGCTTTCTCCTTGAGGTCGGTTCGGATTTCCTGAACCTGTTCGATCCGCACCCGAACTCTGCCCACGAGACCTTGTCACGACCGGGTTTTGCTGATCTTCACCAACTTCGTTCCCTCGACTAGTTTGAACTTCCTTGCCTTTTCCTTTGGCCGCAGTTCTTCAACAATCAACCAACAAGTATTTAAAAGCATCGAAAATTGGGGATTAACTTCTTTGAACTCAACGGTCCAAAAAGTAGAACGATAATCCAGAAAAACAGAGAATTCAAATGTTCTCAGTGAAAGCACCAAAATGTTAGACCAAAAAGTGGTTCTAACACCCAAATTGACTAAAATCAAAATAAAATAAGATCGAAAATAAAATGAAGACACAGGATTTATAGTGGTTCGGCATTGAAAAGCCTACGTCCACTTTATAATCACTCTGCTTGATGATGTAGATGAAAATACAATGAGATATTCACTCAATTTCACTCACTTTTCATATACATTCACTTAACTATCTCAACATATACTTTGAATGATGATTTTGGATTGTTTGGAGTGTTGGAATTCGGTTCACTTTGATGTTTGAACTGTAAGAGTGCCCAAAAAAAGATCCTTTCAAATGACCCTTGGGGGTCTATTTATAGGTAGAAAATTCTCCAGAATTTGGTTCGGATCGGACCCTCATGGCTCCTATCCCACCACTTTCGGGCTCAGATGGATTTCAGTGTTGACAGCGCACCAGGTTAGTGGCCAACGTGGGTAGAAAGTGGATGTAACTGCCCCGATTGTTTAGGAGAACGTGGTGTGAAGACTGCTGTTACTCTGGGATCGGATCGGATATGCTAGTGTGTGGGGGTTCGGTTCGGGTTTATGCCATCCGCTCCGGTTTAGCCTATGTTGAATTCAAGCTTGTCCATTTTCTGCTTCGTTCCGATCCGCCTTGGCATTAATCATCCGATCTGATCCGTCATGCCTTCCTTCCCTTTATGCTTTGTGCTGGTCTGTCTCTACCTAAGGAACTCCGATCCGATCCGGTTGTTGGCAGGATGTTTCTTCTTCATTTGATCCTTTAACTTTGTGTAGCCTAGTTCACAAAGTAGGCTTACAATAAACGGATTAAATCATAAAGAGGATGATACGATCCATGCCATGAGTTTAATCCTAGATATATTGTTTAAAAGGATTATATTACATTGTTACACTGGTCACGAATAATAGATCTTATTATAACTTGGGTAGCAGCAATGTATTACTAGATGCCGCTCACTGTTTATAATTTAAATACGATTTAAATTATTGCCAACGTTGTAATAACCTATAGGGTCACACAGCTAGAACGTTACGAAGGAGAAATTATTTTCTTTAGGTCAAATAAAACATCAATTTCTTGATATTTTATTTAAAATTGGATTAGTAAACGGGTCGATATCTATTATATGGCGAACATTTATATTTAAAAGAGATATTTATTTTCTTTTAAAATATACATGTGTATACCCACTTATATTCATTCATTCAAAAAAAGGATTAGCAATGTATAATTCTATTGTCCAAAACACTAGAAAAACAATGGCGGCGGATAGTACCGTTCTCTCCCCTTCCTCTTCAATTCGACTTAAGAGGAAACCGTTCTTGTGGATACGTATAGAGGCATGGCAATTGACATGTTGTGATTCGATTCTCCCAAGCTCGAGCAATTCAAGGTTGGATCGATTTCTTTTCTCGGTTTCTTGCATCGACAGGTATGAGTTTTAATTCTAGATTTATACAAGTTTTTATTTATTTCCCACTAAAATCCTAATTTTATGTTGTTAAAACACAATTCGAAACTTGATTAGATCGATTTATCCTTATAGTGGTACCAGAGCCAGGTTTTGATCCTGGGACCTGTGGGTTAAGTACAAGCCGCCGCCATTGTTTTTCTAGGGTTTTAAACATTGATACTGGTTAGAAATTCCTAATGACATACAGTTGATCTGATCTAGAATAATTTCAGTATAAACATAATTTGTTTTGTTAGTATTCTTAATTGTTCGATAATATTGGATATAGAAATTTTGGTTTCAATCTATTTGATTTCGAATCGATTGTGTTGTGAACACAATTGATTGAATAATTTAAAGTGAATCCAGTTATAGTGAAATTGTTTAAGTAAAAATTGCTTTGTATGTGATACTAAAAGTAAACAAATTTTTGGATTAAATTAGGTATTTTATATTATGGTTTAAAATGTTTAAACCATCGTATGTTAATTCTGATATGAAGTCATTTTAAATATAAACCCAGATTTGATATTGTTTTGAATCTGAGATGGATCATAAATAAATATATGATATTAATTTTGACCAAAACTCAAATCTTACTTATCATATTGGTATTAAACAGATTCAGATACAATTATGAAATTATCTGTATGTAAAGATATGATCAGTTTTGTACCATTTATACAAATATCCAAAATCAGTTGTTTTAATGTTTGTTTTCTATTTTGACAAATATGCTTTGTTAGGAAGAATTATTTAAATATTTCATTTAAACTTTTGTTGATTTAATCAGTTCTATCATAAATATTACAATAAACACATATGCTTTTAATCGAAAGGAACAAATATGATTGAATATTAGATTCATTGTTGATTTCCTTCTTTTTTTTTTTGAAGTTTGTAATATTGGTCACAAACATATGACAATTTTCAGATCGATGTGTGTGTGTGTGTGTATATAATGATATTTATATATATATATATATATATATTATCATGAGTTCTATAAGTACAAAGCAAATTCTTTTGTATAGGTTAACATCTTACATATTTGATATACTAAGATGTAATAGACTATTAGTATACACTGCATATTGATGCAACCCATGATTTATCTTAAATATTTCATTAAAATGTTGAATTGAAATAAGTTAAGAACATGTCTTACTTTTTAATATTGAGATGAATTGGATTATTGAATCGAGTTTGTGAAAAACTAACATAGTCTGGATCCTTATTATGATATGACATATGTAATAAGATGGTTGATCTTAAGACTTTAGTCTAGTATAATTTATTTACACTAGAAATTGTATTTAATTTCAAATTCAAATTTAAGATTTAAGTACTGCTACCATGTTGTGTATACTCATATGCAAATTTGATTTGCAACACTCAATTTTAGGTATATACATATCAAAAACATCAGTGTGCATTTCAATAGTTATCTTATATATATTTGATTGATAACTGTGAATTCTCTTAGTTGTTTGACAATTTAATTTTTCCATCGAGGTTGTTTCTTAGCAAAGACGAATTAACGATAATTGTTAGTTGTGTCATCCTGAAAAAGTTAACAATTAACATATGGTTTAATTTGTTAAACATATATGTGTTTATTTTAAGTTTAGGTTTTATAAAATACATTTATACCTTGTTGAATCTAGATAAATCTTGGAGCTCAAAAACACCTGGAAATATGTATATTTGATATACATATTGATATTAAAGCCCCTTTGCATATTTTAAACTTATGATAAAATAATTAGTTATTTTATACTGTGAGTTAGCAGCATTTATATTGTTGTAAAACATTGTCTGAATTACTCTCATTATTCTCACATCATCATATTTACACATGTGACATTTGATTCGATGATACACGGTAATTACATGTTAAATAAATTCCATTACTTGGTTAATTTTAGTGGCATGATCTACAATTTTTGATACATATTGATGTATCTTTGTATTGTAAATTTGATTATATTTACAATATTTTGATATATGCTTATATTGGGATAAATTATATATATATATATATATATAAAGAAACGGGGTTTTTACGCATAAGGACAAACTGAACAAAAAATTTATCCATAAGGACAAGAGGTTAAAATTTTAACTACAAGGACACTTTTTAGTGTAAAGAGAGGAATTCAGAGGACCACTATAATTTCTTATTTCACACTAAAGTTTGTCCTTATGGTTAAATTTTTTGCCCCTTGTCCTTATGGGTAATTTTTTTTATTCATTTTTTCCTTCACACTATTTTCCTGTACACTATAGAAAAGGTTTCGTAACAAAATTTGCATTTGGTCTGTTGAAAGATTAACACTTACTATAAGTGTATTTTCGTTATATATATGTTTAAAAAGTGTTTCTTAGACATGTATAGACATAATATGATACTGGGTGATTAATAGTTGATAAATGCAATTCGTATTAATATAGGTTCCATCTTCTTTTAAAATGTTGTGGAACTGAAAGTCTTAATTGTGTACGACACTTGATATCTTATGACCAAAAGCTTATATCTGTATATTGTATGCACACCTTATTATCTCTGAACTTTATTGCAGATTTAAAATCTTTTATTATGACCATACTATATGGTCTTAAATCAAGATCCGATTAAATAGTTAATTTAAAGCAATGCGTAATCAGACCATGAACTGTTATTTGCGTAATACAGTAAATAGTATTGTGTTAGTGTATGATGATATACTAGTGAATATTTTGATGAGTAATGTTATATATTTCACATATAGACATATATATACATATACAAACACACACACACACACATATAGATGCACATATATATACCTCACTGAGTAAATTTGATATTGTTTACATGTTGAAATATAATTATCAATGTATTTTATTATAAGGAAATTATACTATTTCATAAGTTCCAGATATATGCAAACACAATGAAGTTTGTATGCATATGATGTATATAAGTTGCATTGCAAATTAAATAAATATATATATATATATATATATATATGTATGTATATATGTATGTATGTACATACGATGTACATATATAAGTCACTACGTGAACACAAAATGCATTTGATGTAATTAAATCATGATTGACCCTATAATTTGAAACTGTTTCAAATAGGGTACAAGAAGCTTGCTGAAACATATCGCTGGAATGGCAACTGCATTCACCAGGGGTCAGAAATTGCATATGATGCAAGTTTGCGTAAATATATATTTGTATGTTGTGAATAAATGTGTACTAATGATTCCTGTATATACATTTAGACATATATCTATGTATATGAATGATACGTGTTACTCCATAGGTCAGTACACAATTCGGTTGTGAGATATATATATATATATATATATATATATATATATGTATATGTATATGTATATATATGTGTAAGTGTTATTGTCGGTATTAGTTTTGTATTGTCTGTACAATTTAGATTAAAGTGCTGATTCTCGAAACTTGGATATTTATTATTTTGGTTTGACCATATATGTGCAAAAAAAATTTGTTGATAATGTATTGACCTATAACATCCAATTTGTCTAAAACCAGTCCAATGTCTTCTAATTGGAAGATTTATTCTGTGTTTATGGCAATGGTAGTAAATAGGTTGTGTAATATGTTTTATTACATCAGATAATTATAGAAGGTTTATGATATCATGATGTATGTTATGTATTAACAAAATAATATAGTGGGTAGGGCTTAATTAAACTTTTATTTTGGCCTGCTTTATATTTAATTGAACACATCCAACAATTTTACCTTGATATGATTAATAACATGCGTGTCCATGTCGATAATGCAAGATTCACACAACTAATATAATTTTGAAATGTTCAAAAGAATATATTAGATTTCAATACAAATATACATTTCATGTATAATATTTAAATCGAACTTATATTACGAATATAAATTACATATTTTTGATATATGTAAATAACTCTGATATTGTTCACCACTACGAATTATAAATTCCCTTTAAAGAAAATTTTGTTATAATAAGTCATGGTGAAGTCTTCCAATAGTACACCAATTACTGTCCAATCTCATTGGATGTAACTAAAGCCAAAGCGTTGTGCACCTTTTATTTTGGTTATATGCGGTAGGAGTAATTATGGTGCTTCGACTGCATTATTGGGTCTGACTTAACTAAAGATGCGTAATAGTATTTATGGCCTTAGAGACAATAACATGAATTATTCTATATTTTGAGCAAATGAATATGTGACGGCAAGGAATTTCGCTCGGTTCGAATCAGTCGCTAAACCGATCCAGGCCGTTCGAAACGCCCTATCGTTTGAGAACATGACAAAACAGAACGCATACAGAAGAACATTTCATTGTATATTACAACAATGCATCAGATTACAAGAATATACAGAGTATAAATGAATAAATATTACACAGAAATATCAGAGATTAAATTACATTTAAATACATAGCAGCGGAAAATAATACAATACACAACTAGAATGAGATATACGGATACAAAGCTTTCCGGATATCGTTCCAGCTGTAAACCAGGATCCTGCGAATATAAATCTGCAAAACCAAAACTACTAGCTGCCCGCGTCAAAATAAGGGCACCTAGAGTTTAGGTTAAAACAATAAACTCCAGGTCAGTCATGGGACTGGTGTGAGAACTAAAACAGTTAATCTTTATTTTTAAAGTTCGGTAAATCAAGGGACCACGCCGTATAACACGGAACGGGTTTCCTCCCAAGAACACCAGTGCATAAAACAAACAGCGCAATGCTAAATAAAGAAAAATGAAGCTGTTATAAGACCCAGGTCCCATCACACAATGCAACGCAGTCGAGGATAGGGTTTTCCCTTATAACAGCCAAAGAATGCTTAGTACGTTTAAAACAAATCATTTGATACTATTATAAGTGCATAGTGTATAAAACACTTCAAATCATAAGTATCAATCATAGGCGGCATGAATGGCCCATAACACTATGTCGCCATATATAAGTTTACAATCAAAACCGCAAAACGACGTATTGGAAGTTGGGTTATCATTTATGGTATGAACCGAGGCTAGGGGCAAGATCCTCAATGATTCGAGACAATCTAGCCCATGTCTCCGGAACAGCCGCAACTGCCCCTTGGATCGTCAGGGCCGGTCCACCGATGTGGATTATTATGCCTGAACACTACGTTTCTCCGCCCTTTGGGGCGTAAATCTGGCCCGTCAGCCGACCAGAAGCATCGGCCGAAACCGATATCACGAGGCGCCTCGCTTTTCAGCAAGTAATAATAAGTAACATCCACATGAGTCAAACTCGTCAGCCAGTTCAAGCACTGACGCCACTCCTAACTAGAAAGAAACGCATGTCCTCCCTGATGTCCGTCTCCCGTTTTTGATTCATACCGGGTGTGATACTCGCGAATCAACGTTACACAAAGCTACGCCACAAAGGCCGTGCTTCGATCATCAACCACAAGACTTTGCTTTTCAACAGAAGCCTTGATCAATTGCCACTTAGGCATGCCACACAGGCAATTCACTCCATGCGATTGATATCCATCAATATATAACCCCTGAGCTCGTACGTCTCAGAGAAGGGCGTTAAGCAAGAGAATAAATTCTCCGCCGCCAAACAGATATATATTTAATAGAGATCAATCACACGGACTAAAATCCAATGTCAGACACACAGTCCATTTACAAGTTCGTTCTGGGTCTGAACGAAACCGGAGGCACCTAGTACCCCGCATATCCATCGATCTCCAAGTACGTCTGGACGATCACTAACTGTTTCCATCTTCTTGGGTGTACAGCCCAATCAAGATCATCAGTTATCACCCAAACGACGTGAAGACCTCCGGTCTTCGACCATCGTCTTCATCTTCGACTTATCGTCGTATCAGTTATTCAGAATGGGATAAACCCGGTCTTTCCGAATAAATCGCGTATATTTTAAATAAGTGTTACACAAACACAACATACGCCTCATTCCAATTCATCAGTCACTAACCATAAATTAATCAAGAGAATAATTCCCCAAACATTAACCCCGAAGGCCGAAACCAACATCAGATCAATATTCAGAAAACCATTCTGCTTAGCTAACCGACAGTTAGTTTCTAATTTTCACATTCATAGGGAAAGGTTCCCATTAATTTTATCCAAGATAATTTCCTGAATTTATTCTTTTATCATCTTTTGAATTTCGATTCAACTAGTCGGGATTAACGAAACTTATCGAAGTAATCATTTGTTTTAATTCCACAATCCCAACCTATTCATCCCATGAAGTAAAACTGGTAATACTTCATATCTAACACCACAGTGTTATCGGTAAATTCAATTACCATTTCACGTTCAAATCTAATTAAAGATTTAACTATCGCCTGGAGCAAAACTGGTGATACTCCATTTTCGATCATTTCAATCTAATTAAAGACTCATTAAAACTCCACTAAGTTTTAATCTTTAATTGGGTTAAAGAATCAGTGTCATTTAAAACACAGTTCACGATAAACCCAAAATCACATTCCATTAATTATCGGGTTAAAGAACAAGTGTTATTTAAAACACTGTTCACGATAAACCCAAAAATCAATACCAATTCAATTCCAATTAAATATCATTTAATTGGTACACTTCATTAAATCTAAATAAAAAGATTTAATCTTTTTCTCAACTGGGTTCAAGAACAGTGTTAGTGAAGACACCATTCACGACAAACCCAAATCACATTTGATATTCAATACAAGGCTCTGAATAGAAAATATATCGGCTTATATTCAATATCGAATTCTACGACTAACAAATGTCGTATTGGAAATAACGATATAAATATATATCTTTCAAATTTCCATAACCACACCTGTATAATCACGAATTCCAACATCGAAATATTCCGAAGACAATTTCGATTCAAATCCACTCCAATGCAATCATTGGAAATTATGGTTATTTTCAAAACCATTTCAATTTCAATTTATTTATCTAAAAATAAATAGAACTATAATTCTAGTTCAAAACTAGCTCATTTCGATAAAAATCTATTTTTATCTTTTCAAATATGGAGTTTTTCATCCCAATTCTTTCTAAATCATTTCTTATGATTTTACACAAATTATTACTATTTTTAGTAATTTTATCAAGGCCCGTACAGTCGATTTCCATCAATGGCCATCGAACTGCACTTACAGTGACCTTTTTTCAAATTTGATTTGGACATAATTCCAAATCCAACCGTTAGATTTCAAATTTCTAATATTCGTTAGAAAGCTCTTTTCGATACGAACCCAACGGTTCCGGTTTTAGGAGAATCCGACGGTCGGATCTCCCGTAATGTCCGTTTGAAATAAATGGTCGAAATTCACGAACTGCCGCAGCGCGGCGCGTTCTATTCAGGCCATTATATTATAT
Source organism: Allium sativum (assembly GCA_030737875.1). Taxonomy (NCBI): domain Eukaryota; kingdom Viridiplantae; phylum Streptophyta; class Magnoliopsida; order Asparagales; family Amaryllidaceae; genus Allium; species Allium sativum. The sequence continues at coordinate 301,349,259 of CM060918.1, read as the reverse complement.
ATATAATATATATTTCGTCGATTTCTATTTAAAACGAATTATATAAATAGTTTTAACATTCATTTCAAAAGCAATTTCAACTTTCTTTTCAATTCAATCAAAATTGAATTCTTCTTTATAAATTCGTTTTAAAATTCATTTCTATTCAATTCAAATTTCAATTCAATTTGAATTCATTTCAATTCGCTTTCAATTCAATTTGAATTCGTTTTTAATTCAATTCATTTTAAAATCGTTTTCAATTCATTTCATTTCGAAATCGTTTTCAATTCATTTTGAATTCGTTTTCAATTCATTTTGAATTCGTTATATATTCAATTCATTTCGAAATCGTTTTCAATTCAATTCATTTCGAAATCGTTTTCAATTCAATTCATTTCGAAATCGTTTTCAATTCAATTCATTTCAAAATGAATAAAATCGATATAAATATCGTTCACGTCAAAATGGCGTCAATCTAATCAACACGGCTTCATAAATTTCTATTTTCAAATATTCTATTTCAAATATTTCTTTTTCAAAATAGTTGTTATCAAAATATTTCGTTCAACACATGACCAATCTCAATGGATGAGTACTGTCAACACATGAACTTTTATTTTATATCATTCTTTATTTTTCAAATTGGAATGAGGCCCAATCAATTACCATATAAAGTTAATTATATGGATTTTCATACAACACATGTATATAATAACATTGAAAATAATCAACTATCAACCAAAGTGCACTACACTGTAAAAGCATCACATATAGATATTCAACGCTTATAACAGCCTGTCAATCAATCGATCGACATATTTAATCAATCAGGATGAGTGAACTTCAAATTTCATCCCAACACCCGTGTGGGGTTTCAAACAATCTAACACATATTTTATTTGTGCTGTTGGGCGATGTGTAAAATTTATCGTCCCAATCAATGTCATTCAAATAGGTGTACATAAACAAACCGTCTGGTTTGTAAATGAATATTCTATTTTATTCACTTCACGTTAAAAATTATATTTTTAACGATAAAACATTTTATTTCAACCTATGAATTTCTATTCAATTCATTCTTTAAATAAAATGATATTTTTATTTTTCTAACTTATTTTAGAAAATTTCGGCGGCATAACGGCACGATACTAGAAACGGGACAAGGCCTAGCCTTATCCCCGGTCTAGTGAAGGCCCACGCCATTCACACATCAATCAAATCATTTCATTTCACCACACAATTCAAACCAAATAATCTAACTAATTTTCAATCAAACAAACAAGTCCATGGTCTGTGGACGATTGTGTCGGGTGCTACTAAGCACCGTCTGCATCCTAGCATATATATATATATATATATATATATATATATAACTAGAAAAAAAAGAAATTGAAAGGTGAGAAATTCTCACTGATAGCTATCCTAGCTCCACTGCACTTCATTGATAGAAATCTTCATCGCTATCGCATCTTCGTTGCTGTAGCCACTACATATGTAAAAATCGAATTTTTACTTTGTTATTCAATATATAAAAATCACATTTTTATTCTGAAGTTCAATATATAAAAATTCTATCTTTTCTATCGAAGTTCAATATATAAAAATTCCATTTTTCTATCGAAGTTCAATATATAAAAATTCTATTTTTTCAGTGTTAAAAAAAACTAATCTTTTCAGTTTTAAAAACACTGTATATTTATTTTTCAAAAACCATATATGTTTACTCTTCTTTGATATTTTTCTAATTTAAAAACAAAGTATATTCTTCTACTTTAAAAACAAAGTATATATTTCTACTTTTAAAGACAAAGTATATATTTCTACTTTTAAAAACAAAGTATATATTTCTACTTTTAAAAACAAAGTATATATTTCTACTTTTAAAAACAAAGTATATATTTCTACTTTTAAAAACAAAGTATATATTTCTACTTTTAAAAACAAAGTATATATTTATTTTCATAATCAAAGTATTTTTTTATTTCTATTTTTAAAAATCTGTTTACTGCTTATTTACTAAATTTAATAAGCTAATTACAATAAAAATAAAAAGAGTTGACCTTAATCACGCTTGGAAAAAAATACTGCAGCTCGCATCCCTACTTCTTCGTTTCTCCTGGTATCGCAGAACCCAAAACGCGCAACCCTAAATCCCTATCCGCACTTCACTAGGCTTGACTTTCCGATGATCCAACACCTCAACGAGGAAGCCCTATGATCCATCTTCTACCGTCGGCCAATTGGTGATGCTCGGCGCCCCAAGTCGCCCTGAAACAGCCTCGAAAGGCGCGCCCTTTGAGGGCTGAAATCGGTCACCAAAAAGAAACCCAAATGCGATCAAATTGGTACTGGATTGAAACCCTTGATTTGCTCCTTAACCTTCTATTTCGAAACTTCTTGGATAGTTGAATGGATCAAAGATTTTGAGGGGGGGATTTCCGAACTCGACTGCCGTTCATTGAGGAAGAAGACGGACGAAAAAAGAAAAAGAAAAAAAAACTGGGCTGTGCGGATATGTTTGACTAGTGTTTGACCCTTCTGGCCTTATATAGTTATATTTAATAATAATATTAAATTCCCATTTTAACTTTCTAATGAAATTTTCTCATTCGAACTCGAAACAAACTCCAACGACTGTCGTCCCCAGCTAATTACCCCCATTCCGAACACAATGGGATATGTATCACAGGCTAATTCGATAGTTACAATCAGTTTCCGTTGAAATTTACATTTAAACCGCTATATTGAATTTTAAACGTACATTTCAAATTACCGGGGCCCCATACGAACTCTAAAAATTCTAGAAAAATATTTTCTAGCTTTGTATTGACGATACGGTCCTAACAAAACTAGTTTCGTCGAATTCTGAGACCGTTTGAAAAATAGCCAATTTCCAGTCGATTAAAATCAACTGAAACTGGACAAACGCGTTTTCCTTTGCCACGCTCACCTATTGATTCGAAAAGTTATGAAATTTGGAATCTAGCAATAACTCGACATCACGGACCCAACCAAACTAGTTTCGTCGAAATCCGAGGTCGTTTGCAAAATGTCCATTTTTAAGGGCCTTATATATATAAAAATATATATAAATTCCACAGCGACTATTTCTAATTTTAAACTGGACATATCTTATCATTTCTAAGATGAAATCTTGATTTTTCTGATTCGTTGGAAAGATATCATCAATTAGATTCCATTATTTTTGGCTTCCCTAAAATCCGGATTGTTTTGCACCCGGTACATTCAATTGAAGTTTGAAATCGAATTATCGAACTACCGCGCCATTTTCAATTCTATTTATAATTATATATAAATATTTATATTCTAACGACGACGTATATAATATATACGTCGAATTATATTCAAAATAAATTCCTCGACAATATTATTTTAAATAATCTATTTTAAATATTCAAAATTCGCTAAAATTGCCAAAATAAAAATTTCAAACTGGCTCGCATTTTTGGGTTATTACAATCTCCCCCACTTAAAACTTTTCGTCCCCGAAAAGGAACAAAGTCGAAAGTTGTTTAACAATTCAACTCAACTTCCATTGTTTCGATTACGGCTTAAGTTCCTCAACTTTTCAGTTTCTAAGAACTTTTCAAAAATTTCAAAAATTTGGCTAACACCCTAAATTTTCGAAAAATTTCGCCATAACCTCCCCTGCACCGGGAGCATCGGGGAATTTCAAATAGCTTCCCCGGTCCTTCAGATCTCAAAAAGAAAAAGAAAAAGCCAAGCGGCTAGCCAATAGGCTCACAAAATCATCATCACCCAAACAAAACAGGAAATTATGTAGTAAACATGTACCTATTTGTCGGGCAAACAAATTTTATTCTCTGGCTCTAGCCTCCTTGCTATGACCTGTTCAATGTAAGTATATGTATATGCAAGCAAATGCGACCGATTTCAATATAATTCAATACTTGATTATATTAGGCATAAATGGTTAAAAATTAGCAAACAAATAAACAAACAACACAAACATCAATCAATTAGTGAATTAGAGTTTTCAAATTCATAATTTTGATACATATACTGAAAATCTTGTTTTTGATGCCAATTCACAACAAGGTGTTCTAACTATATAAGTTTTGGTTCTCACACCAGTCTAATGGAAATATATAGATATCACACTTTCGTCACTCGAAAATAAATGCTGGTGATGGTATACTTCATCATCAGGACCATGTCCGGGCGACTAGAGTGTGAATCTATATCTATCCAATATATTAAAATTTCGAATATACGTTCATGACGCGTATATGCAAAACCTTTATATACTAGATTGTCCATATCCAAAATAAATAAATAATCAAATACGTATAAAACGATTTAAATTTTCAAAACAAAATTGTTTTCATTTGAAAAATATACTCTTCACACTCGTTCTAGGATACTACTGATCCTATCTCTAACGAGTCATTCTAATTGGATATTGCTAATCCAATATCTGATGAATTCTTTCGTATGGTTCTAATGTGTCTTGTTCTCGAGCTTTGTAAACCAAAGCTCTGATACCAACTGTGACGGCAAGGAATTTCGCTCGGTCCGAATCAGTCGCTAAACCGATCCAGGCCGTTCGAAACGCCCTATCGTTTGAGAACAGGACAAAACAGAACGCATACAGAAGAACATTTCATTGTATATTACAACAATGCATCAGATTACAAGAATATACAGAGTATAAATGAATAAATATTACACAGAAATATCAGAGATTAAATTACATTTAAATACATAGCAGCGGAAAATAATACAATACACAACTAGAATGAGATATACGGATACAAAGCTTTCCGGATATCGTTCCAGCTGTAAACCAGGATCCTGTGAATATAAATCTGCAAAACCAAAACTACTAGCTGCCCGCGTCAAAATAAGGGCACCCAGAGTTTAGGTTAAAACAATAAACTCCAGGTCAGTCATGGGACTGGTGTGAGAACTAAAACAGTTAATCTTTATTTTTAAAGTTCGGTAAATCAAGGGACCACGCCGTATAACACGGAACGGGTTTCCTCCCAAGAACACCAGTGCATAAAACAAACAGCGCAATGCTAAATAAAGAAAAATGAAGCTGTTATAAGACCCAAGTCCCATCACACAATGCAACGCAGTCGAGGATAGGGTTTTCCCTTATAACAGCCAAAGAATGCTTAGTACGTTTAAAACAAATCATTTGATACTATTATAAGTGCATAGTGTATAAAACACTTCAAATCATAAGTATCAATCATAGGCGGCATGAATGGCCCATAACACTATGTCGCCATATATAAGTTTACAATCAAAACCGCAAAACGACGTATTGGAAGTTGGGTTATCATTTATGGTATGAACCGAGGCTAGGGGCAAGATCCTCAATGATTCGAGACAATCTAGCCCATGTCTCCGGAACAGCCGCAACTGCCCCTTGGATCGTCAGGGCCGGTCCACCGATGTGGATTATTATGCCTGAACACTACGTTTCTCCGCCCTTTGGGGCGTAAATCTGGCCTGTCAGCCGACCAGAAGCATCGGCCGAAACCGATATCACGAGGCGCCTCGCTTTTCAGCAAGTAATAATAAGTAACATCCACATGAGTCAAACTCATCAGCCAGTTCAAGCACTGACGCCACTCCTAACTAGAAAGAAACGCATGTCCTCCCTGATGTCCGTCTCCCGTTTTTGATTCATACCGGGTGTGATACTCGCGAATCAACGTTACACAAAGCTACGCCACAAAGGCCGTGCTTCGATCATCAACCACAAGACTTTGCTTTTCAACAGAAGCCTTGATCAATTGCCACTTAGGCATGCCACACATGCAATTCACTCCATGCGATTGATATCCATCAATATATAACCCCTGAGCTCGTACGTCTCAGAGAAGGGCGTTAAGCAAGAGAATAAATTCTCCGCCGCCAAACAGATATATATTTAATAGAGATCAATCACACAGACTAAAATCCAATGTCAGACACACAGTCCATTTACAAGTTCGTTCTGGGTCTGAACGAAACCGGAGGCACCTAGTACCCCGCATATCCATCGATCTCCAAGTACGTCTGGACGATCACTAACTGTTTCCATCTTCTTGGGTGTACAGCCCAATCAAGATCATCAGTTATCACCCAAACGACGTGAAGACCTCCGGTCTTCGACCATCGTCTTCATCTTCGACTTATCGTCGTATCAGTTATTCAGAATGGGATAAACCCGGTCTTTCCGAATAACTCGCGTATATTTTAAATAAGTGTTACACAAACACAACATACGCCTCATTCCAATTCATCAGTCACTAACCGTAAATTAATCAAGAGAATAATTCCCCAAACATTAACCCCGAAGGCCGAAACCAACATCAGATCAATATTCAGAAAACCATTCTGCTTAGCTAACCGACAGTTAGTTTCTAATTTTCACATTCATAGGGAAAGGTTCCCATTAATTTTATCCAAGATAATTTCCTGAATTTATTCTTTTATCATCTTTTGAATTTCGATTCAACTAGTCGGGATTAACGAAACTTATCGAAGTAATCATTTGTTTTAATTCCCCAATCCCAACCTATTCATCCCATGAAGTAAAACTAGTAATACTTCATATCTAACACCACAGTGTTATCGGTAAATTCAATTACCATTTCACGTTCAAATCTAATTAAAGATTTAACTATCGCCTGGAGCAAAACTGGTGATACTCCATTTTCGATCATTTCAATCTAATTAAAGACTCATTAAAACTCCACTTAGTTTTAATCTTTAATTGGGTTAAAGAATCAGTGTCATTTAAAACACAGTTCACGATAAACCCAAAATCACATTCCATTAATTATCGGGTTAAAGAACAAGTGTTATTTAAAACACTGTTCACGATAAACCCAAAAATCAATACCAATTCAATTCCAATTAAATATCATTTAATTGGTACACTTCATTAAATCTAAATAAAAAGATTTAATCTTTTTCTCAACTGGGTTCAAGAACAGTGTTAGTGAAGACACCATTCACGACAAACCCAAATCACATTTGATATTCAATACAAGGCTCTGAATAGAAAATATATCGGCTTATATTCAATATCGAATTCTACGACTAACAAATGTCGTATTGGAAATATCGATATAAATATATATCTTTCAAATTTCCATAACCACACCTGTATAATCACGAATTCCAACATCGAAATATTCCGAAGACAATTTCGATTCAAATCCACTCCAATGCAATCATTGGAAATTATGGTTATTTTCAAAACCATTTCAATTTCAATTTATTTATCTAAAAATAAATAGAACTATAATTCTAGTTCAAAACTAGCTCATTTCGATAAAAATCTATTTTTATCTTTTCAAATATGGAGTTTTTCATCCCAATTCTTTCTAAATCATTTCTTATGATTTTACACAAATTATTACTATTTTTAGTAATTTTATCAAGGCCCGTACAGTCGATTTCCATCAATGGCCATCGAACTGCACTTACAGCGACCTTTTTTCAAATTTGATTTGGACATAATTCCAAATCCAACCGTTAGATTTCAAATTTCTAATATTCATTAGAAACCTCTTTTCGATACGAACCCAACGGTTCCAGTTTTAGGAGAATCCGACGGTCGGATCTCCCGTAATGTCCGTTTGAAATAAATGGTCGAAATTCACGAACTGCCGCGGCGCGGCGCGATCTATTCAGGCCATTATATTATATATATAATATATATAATATATATTTCGTCGATTTCTATTTAAAACGAATTATATAAATAGTTTTAACATTCATTTCAAAAGCAATTTCAACTTTCTTTTCAATTCAATCAAAATTGAATTCTTCTTTATAAATTCGTTTTAAAATTCATTTCTATTCAATTCAAATTTCAATTCAATTTGAATTAATTTCAATTCGCTTTCAATTCAATTTGAATTCGTTTTTAATTCAATTCATTTTAAAATCGTTTTCAATTCATTTCATTTCGAAATCGTTTTCAATTCATTTTGAATTCGTTTTCAATTCATTTTGAATTCGTTATATATTTAATTCATTTCGAAATCGTTTTCAATTCAATTCATTTCGAAATCGTTTTCAATTCAATTCATTTCGAAATCGTTTTCAATTCAATTCATTTCAAAATGAATAAAATCGATATAAATATCGTTCACGTCAAAATGGCGTCAATCTAATCAACACGGCTTCATAAATTTCTATTTTCAAATATTCTATTTCAAATATTTCTTTTTCAAAATAGTTGTTATCAAAATATTTCGTTCAACACATGACCAATCTCAATGGATGAGTACTGTCAACACATGAACTTTTATTTTATATCATTCTTTATTTTTCAAATTGGAATGAGGCCCAATCAATTACCATATAAAGTTAATTATATGGATTTTCATACAACACATGTATATAATAACATTGAAAATAATCAACCATCAACCAAAGTGCACTACACTGTAAAAGCATCACATATAGATATTCAACGCTTATAACAGCCTGTCAATCAATCGATCGACATATTTAATCAATCAGGATGAGTGAACTTCAAATTTCATCCCAACACCCGTGTGGGGTTTCAAACAATCTAACACATATTTTATTTGTGCTGTTGGGCGATGTGTAAAATTTATCGTCCTAATCAATGTCATTCAAATAGGTGTACATAAACAAACCATCTGGTTTGTAAATGAATATTCTATTTTATTCACTTCACGTTAAAAATTATATTTTTAACGATAAAACATTTTATTTCAACCTATGAATTTCTATTCAATTCATTCTTTAAATAAAATGATATTTTTATTTTTCTAACTTATTTCAGAAAATTTCGGCGGCATAACGGCACGATACTAGAAACGGGACAAGGCCTAGCCTTATCCCCGGTCTAGTGAAGGCCCACGCCATTCACACATCAATCAAATCATTTCATTTCACCACACAATTCAAACCAAATAATCTAACTAATTTTCAATCAAACAAACAAGTCCATGGTCTGTGGACGATTGTGTCGGGTGCTACTAAGCACCGTCTGCATCCTAGCATATATATATATATATATATATATATATATATATATAACTAGAAAAAAAAGAAATTGAAAGGTGAGAAATTCTCACTGATAGCTATCCTAGCTCCACTGCACTTCATTGATAGAAATCTTCATCGCTATCGCATCTCCGTTGCTGTAGCCACTACATATGTAAAAATCGAATTTTTACTTTGTTATTCAATATATAAAAATCACATTTTTATTCTGAAGTTCAATATATAAAAATTCTATCTTTTCTATCGAAGTTCAATATATAAAAATTCCATTTTTCTATCGAAGTTCAATATATAAAAATTCTACACTGTATATTTATTTTTCAAAAACCATATATGTTTACTCTTCTTTGATATTTTTCTAATTTAAAAACAAAGTATATTCTTCTACTTTAAAAACAAAGTATATATTTCTACTTTTAAAGACAAAGTATATATTTCTACTTTTAAAAACAAAGTATATATTTCTACTTTTAAAAACAAAGTATATATTTCTACTTTTAAAAACAAAGTATATATTTCTACTTTTAAAAACAAAGTATATATTTATTTTCATAATCAAAGTATTTTTTTTATTTCTATTTTTAAAAATCTGTTTACTGCTTATTTACTAAATTTAATAAGCTAATTACAATAAAAATAAAAAGAGTTGACCTTAATCACGCTTGGAAAAAAATACTGCAGCTCGCATCCCTACTTCTTCGTTTCTCCTGGTATCGCAGAACCCAAAACGCGCAACCCTAAATCCCTATCCGCACTTCACTAGGCTTGACTTTCCGATGATCCAACACCTCAACGAGGAAGCCCTATGATCCATCTTCTACCGCCGGCCAATTGGTGAAGCTCGGCGCCCCAAGTCGCCCTGAAAGAGCCTCGAAAGGCGCGCCCTTTGAGGGCTGAAATCGGTCACCAAAAAGAAACCCAAATGCGATCAAATTGGTACTGGATTGAAACCCTTGATTTGCTCCTTAACCTTCTATTTCGAAACTTCCTGGATAGTTGAATGGATCAAAGATTTTGAGGGGGGGGATTTCCGAACTCGACTGCCGTTCATTGAGGAAGAAGACGGACGAAAAAAAGAAAAAGAAAAAAAAACTGGGCTGTGCGGATATGTTTGACTAGGGTTTGACCCTTCTGGCCTTATATAGTTATATTTAATAATAATATTAAATTCCCATTTTAACTTTCTAATGAAATTTTCTCATTCGAACTCGAAACAAACTCCAACGACTGTCGTCCCCAGCTAATTACCCCCATTCCGAACACAATGGGATATGTATCACAGGCTAATTCGATAGTTACAATCAGTTTCCGTTGAAATTTACATTTAAACCGCTATATTGAATTTTAAACGTACATTTCAAATTACCGGGGCCCCATACGAACTCTAAAAATTCTAGAAAAATATTTTCTAGCTTTGTATTGACGATACGGTCCTAACAAAACTAGTTTCGTCGAATTCTGAGACCGTTTGAAAAATAGCCAATTTTCAGTCGATTAAAATCAACTAAAACTGGACAAACGCGTTTTCCTTTGCCACGCTCACCTACTGATTCGAAAAGTTATGAAATTTGGAATCTAGCAATAACTCGACATCACGGACCCAACCAAACTGGTTTCGTCGAAATCCGAGGTCGTTTGCAAAATGTCCATTTTTAAGGGCCTTATATATATAAAAATATATATAAATTCCATAGCGACTATTTCTAATTTTAAACTGGACATATCTTATCATTTCTAAGATGAAATCTTGATTTTTCTGATTCGTTGGAAAGATATCATCAATTAGATTCCATTATTTTTGGCTTCCCTAAAATCCGGATTGTTTTGCACCCGGTACATTCAATTGAAGTTTGAAATCGAATTATCGAACTACCGCGCCATTTTCAATTCTATTTATAATTATATATAAATATTTATATTCTAACGACGACGTATATAATATATACGTCGAATTATATTCAAAATAAATTCCTCGACAATATTATTTAAAATAATCTATTTTAAATATTCAAAATTCGCTAAAATTACCAAAATAAAAATTTCAAACTGGCTCGCATTTTTGGGTTATTACAGAATAATACTGAATAGAATGTTCATCATGCGATCCAAGAATAATATATGATATAATTGTCATAAGATGTCTACCTAAAAGGTTGTGTTTTGGGTTTAGCCAAAGCTGAGTCAAGGCATGACTAGATATGGATCTTGGAACACCATTGTATGTATATAATGATATATATATATATATATAAACAGAGGAATGTTAATTTGAGTGGGAGCGTATTTTAGTTTAACTTACATATTTACGTTAATGTAAATTTTGACCGTCAAAATTTTGTATTAAATAAATATTATAGAATCAGTTATTATTTATTATCTAACATTGATATTAAATAACTCTATGAATCTAAATTAATCATTAAGAAGGATAAATTGAATTAAATCAAATTCTTGATTAACTTGAAATTTGAGTATTGTCCTCAAACAAATTAAAATGTAGTTGTTCTAACAAATAAAGAGGACCTAAAACAAAAGTTAAAGTGTGACTTCAACTGAGTAAGTTATAAATGTTATAATAATCTACTTGTACATTTCTAGTATTGGATACTAGATATAAATCAAATAAATGTATGTTTATTTACAGAAATTGTAGAATAAGTAGAAATCATATAAAAGGACAAATGAACTTACGATTGGAAATAAAGAAAATGTTGTTGGATTATCCATAGGAATTTGATTATTGTTGATTATATTGGCTTTATTAAATAAATAAAATAATTATTATTATGAAATTCCACTTAAAATAAATGTTATAATACAACTTGTTTAAACAAATTTGAATTTCATTTGTAATAAAAGAAATAATTGTTATTCATTTTATTTAAATGAAATATCGTATGGAATTTCACAAATAGTTAATGATCATTGTAAATCCTTAACTATAATATACTTGACATTAATAATGAGTGGATTAAATTTAATGATTTAAATCCAACATACCGTTAGTATACCGGTTAGCCCAATAAACAAGTGTATATCAAAACTCCGTAATGACGAAATTTTGAGATCATTTGATTTTGGATTATATAAAGAATACAGATCTTGTTTATTAGGTAAAATAACTGGATCATCTTTCACTTGACATGGTGAATGAGTGATAAGTATTTCATCTTGAACATAATGAGGTATATGGAGCAATGAATACATAAACTAGAGGCAGGTTTTATTACTTCATTATATTTACTGATGATATTAGTAGATACAGATATGTGTGTCTTATGAAACACATATCAAAATCCTTTGAAAAGTTCAAAGAATTCAAAATGAAGTTAGAAACCAATTTAGTAGAAAAAAAATACTTTTCGAACAGGTCTAAAGAGAATATTTAAGCCAATTATTTAGTGACTATCCAGACGAGTTTGAAATTGTTTCACAACTCACTCCATCTAGAACATCTTATTGAAATGGTGTGTTTAAAAGGAGAAATTGCACCTTATAAGATATAGTACGTTTAATGATAAGTCATATAGATTATCCAACAAATTAAATTTAGAAAAATTGTATTTAATAATACTAAAACGAGTTTGAAGATTACAGACACTATTTAAGATATGGACTAAGAAATGTCCTAGTGTGCCTAGTACGAAAATTTGGGATTTCTTCTAGTAAGATCAAGCCCAAATCGGATAACTCTTTTGTGGATATCCAAAAGAAACAAATGGACATTATTTCTATAAATTCTCTAAGAATAAAATGTTTATTGCTCGAACTGGTATCCTTTATAAAGGAGAGCCAGCCTCTAAGATACCAATGGGAATGAAATAGAATTCAAAATGTCTTGAACACCACAAAATGCCATCGAATCTTGTACAGACAAGAAATTGAGTGGGAGTGTCACAATAATTCTAATGTTATTTGATAACGCATTAATTATTGAAAATAATGTTAGTTTTAAAACAAGAAATAAATACTGATTCTAAGAAAGAAAAATATTTGGATTAAGAAGTTCATAATTGAACTTAATTCATTGTTTATTCAATGATTTACACCGCGATAACAATGTGGCTGATGCTCAGGCCTAAAACCTTAAACTCACTATGGATCCAAACATATATCTAAGAAATATAATTCTTATGTAAAATTATCCACAGAAGAAATGAACATATCTGCAAAGTTACAAATGTTGTAATGTTGCAGACTTACTTAATTAAACTCTGTCGCAGCAGACGTTTAATAGTCACACTAGTTTCATGAGTATATGATAGTGAATGATTGACTCTAGTGCAAGTGGGAGATTGTTAGAATTTATGCCCTGGAGGTTATCCATTTGATGAGATTGATAACAATGTTGTTGTTATTATTTTATTTGGAATAAAATAATATTCTTTTATATTATATTTACTACGTAATATAAATATTAATATAATAAAAGTCCTTAGAACTATAATACGGAATTATATAATTCGAGTAAGACTTGAATTTGAGATTATATAATATGACAAGTATTATAATTCTTAAATGTCCCTAGTCGAGTTTTATTGTTTATATAGGACAAAAATAAAGCATTAAGACTAGTATATCAATTGACTGATGATCACATCTCATTGATCATTAATATACGTGATATTAAAGTCAAGATATAAATACGTATTGGAGAATAGCGTATTGGGATGACCCACCATGAGATAACTACATGGAATATAATTAACAGTATCATAAGTTTTTCTCGTAGTGATAGTGTTGTAATGATCCTCAGACCTGAAATCATTATAATTTTATTCGAGGATATTTGTGTCTTGATATCATTTAAAGTTACTTGTAACAGAGTAATGATAACGGTGATTATTGGATACATCTCGAGTCGAATGAAAATTATGAATGATCTAGATGGAATATAACACTACGACATATTCGTAGTGATATCCATGGGCCTCTTGATTGAGTGAGACTGTGAAATGCATAGTCATGCTCAAATATCGGTTTGTTTTAAAACAGTCTACTCGACAATCAAGATAAACGGATTAAATCATATAAAGGATGATACGATCCATGCCTTGAATTTAATCCTAGATATATTGGGATAAAGGATTATATTACATTGTTACACTGGTCACGAAAGGTTACATCGAATTGTTAATTGATCTTATTTTAACTTGGGTAGCAGCGATGCATTACTAGATGCCGCTTACTTTTTATAATTTAAATACAATTTAAATTATTGCCAACGTTGCAATAACCTATAAGGTTACACGGCTAGAACGTTACGAAGGGGAAAGTGTTTTCTTTTGGTCAAATAAAACATCAATTTCTTGATATTTTATTTAAAATTGGAATTAGTAAACAGGTCTTTATCTATTATATGGCGAACATTTATGAGATATTTATTTTCTGTTAAATATACACGTGTATACCCACTTATATTCATTCATTCAAAAAAGGATCGGACCCGTATAATTCTATTGTCCAAAACCCTAGAAAAACAATGGCGGCGGCTAGTACCGTTCTCTCCCCTTCTTCATCAATTCGATTGACGAGGAAACCATTCTTGTGAATACATATAGAGGCATGGCAATTGACATGCTGCAATTCTATTCTCCCAAGCTCGAGCAATTCAAGGTTGGATTGATTTCCATTTGCGGTTTCTTGCATCGAAAGATATGAGTTTTAATTCCAGATTTATACAATTTTTTATTTATTTTCTCGCTAAGATCCTAATTTTAATTTGTTAAAATACAATTTGGAACTCGAATAGATCGATTTATCCTTACAAATACAACTGGTGCTCCCCACTCGGAAACACTCCTTCAAATAAATCCCTTCTTCAAAAGATCGGCACTTGCACCTCAAGCTCTCGTTGGTCCCTTGGCACCATACGACGAAGAGGCAACACTATAGGTCTAGCATCTTTCACTAAATCAATCTGAAACTCGATATCTCTGTGCGGTGGAAGCCCTGTCACTTCCTCGAAGATGTCCGGATACTCATCAGCAATAGGCACATCTGATAACTCATCCTGCGAGATGTCGATGGAATGTAGAAAACTAGCCATCACCAGGTAGGCAACCTAATACCACCCTCCTCCAATCATCCGCTCTAATGGTCACCAAGGACCCCTCATAGTCTACCACCACCTCATGTTTTTAGATCCAATCGACTCACAAAATAATGCCAAACCCAGTAAAGCCTAAAACAAACAAACACAAGAAAACATATATCCATGAATCAATAAGACCAAATTACGATAAAGCATGCCATGGCTAGTCGAACCACCGATCGGGTTCGTCTAACTAAAGGTCTATCGACTATGTCGGGTTCCAATTCCAACCTATCTACCAGGTCACTAGATATCAAGGAATGAGAAAACCCGGTATCAAACATCACTCGAACACAAACATCATAAATAGAGAGCATACCTTGAATAATGACACCTTTTCCCTTCTACGCCGATGTTGGGGCATTCGACCAAGAAGGAACAACATTGATAGCATATGCTTTCACGATCTGTTTCTCTTCAGGAGGTTGTGGACATTTATTCTTAAAATGTCCCACATGGCCACAGTTGAAGCACTTCTTTTCCCCTACCTTTGCTCGACACTCTTTGGAATAGTGACCCTTCTAGCCACAGCTATAACACTCAATATCTTTCTTATTCTTCTTTTTCGGACCATCCTTGGTCTGATTCTGCTTCCTTTTATTCTGGGATTATTCTTGCCTCCACCGCTTTCCTGTGGCTTTGGCTCCTCTGCAGATGTAACATCAACCTCGGTTTTTGATTAGGGTAAAGGCTCTCAGACCTCAATGGCTTTCCCATAATAGATTTGAATGTCTCATCGATATGGTTTATGAGTCTCTCCCATAAGCACTCATCTAGGCCAGTTTTGAACTTATCGTTCTTCTACTCGACATTATCGGTAAGGGACAAACCATATTTCGATAAGGTATCGAACTTAGAAATATACTCTGAGAATACCCTATCATTCTGCCTAAGCTCCAAAAACTTTCTGAACAATTCTAATTTCGGAGCAATTGGAATAAACTTGTCACTGAAATGGGTCTTAAACTGATTCCAGGTAACTTGATCCTCGGGAGTAGCCGCTTTGACAGCATTCCACTAATTCATTGCTCGTCCTTGTAGTTGTATGAACTCACAACTATCAACCCAATCCTGAATTTCTGTTGCAGACTCCATTTCGTGGAACGACTTCCCATTAAGACTTGTATAATTCTTGCAGAGCTTGGCGAAATCGGCTCTAGGCGCCTACGCTACCGCACCACCTCCATTAGCAGCATTAGGAACTGCTCCCTGAACATCCTTAAGCATCTCTCGCATGAAGGAAGTAAACATCATCCTCATATCAGGGGCATTCCCACTATTGGACCCTGATCCCGTACTCCTTGTATATCGGCTCATCGTTCAGTTTGTAAAGAGAAAACGATTAACCAACTTCTTAGTGGTGCTAGTGCAGTATGACTTCATCCTTAGACATACTAATAATGTGTATATTATATACATATATATATATATTTTTTTTGAAAACCAAAATATCACAAATACGCACTCTCATATACGTATATGATCTCTCCCTGATGTCTTCCCCTAAGTTAACTACACAATCTAGACTTTGATACCGAGTGTGACTACCCATCCCGAACCAGCCGACATTTCCCCAAAGTGTGTTGTACTAATGCCCGACTAGCACGGGACGGTCGTCAAGGAAAAGGATTTGAAACTATGGATCACCAAAGAACCTGTATTATATCTCACAGCGCATGGAATAAAATATAATAATAACATATTTGACATAAAACAAGCGAGAGAGTGCATAAGATGAAAACTAATCATTATAGCAGCGGAATCCAAAATACAGCTTATGATCCAAACCATCATTAATACAACTTCAAAATACTATCTCTAAAGAAAAAATAGAAAAGATACACTGCTAATGCCCAAAGCAGTGACCAGCAACAACACAGGGAGAATATATGTAAATAGTACGTGGAAGCCTCTTGCTCGTCTCAGGACAGCTACTCGTGTATAACCACCTAACCTATCTCTAGTCTTCTCTTAGGAGCACCCAGAGTAATAAGAAGAGACGTAAAACTCTGGGTCATATGAAAGTCTGGTGTGAGTGATAGCAGCAAAATAAAACAATAATAAGTATAAAGAACAATAGCTGAACCTGGACCCGTAACCAAAGAGTTAGCACAACAAGATGTACAGTACTCTAAGATAACACTAACATAAAGTGTAAAAATGGAGTGTGTGTGTCATGGTGATAGCAAAGATCAAACATAGCAATCATCCTCACATCACTCACTCAGTGCGTAAAGCATACGGTATTCTCTGCTTTGATCACCAAATCCATTGAGGCCATTACGGCAACTCCGTACAACTATTGCTATGACCATACTTCCCTGATCTATTTTCAATAACCTTACCCAGTCCACACATCCCTGGCTCTAGGTTAATGGCCAACCAGTCCACACTTCCCTAGCTCTGGTTCGTCTACATGCCCCCTATCTTCAATGGTGAATCAAAGTTATAGGTATCTATAACCCCTTTATACGCGTCCCGCAACAAAGTCCAACTCTAGAAGTTAACTCGTTGGTTCCCATCTAGATCCTGAGTAATCAATTCCCCATGGAATTCCTTTGCATCTCGGGTTTTAGTCTTCCCCGGTTCGGTTCGGTTCTTCCACCTTACTTCATTTCGATTCGAGGGTCTTCCTGAAGTGTTTTGGGTCGTGACGCTTTACCAGGGTCGGATTGGTTCGTGGTTTCCTCCCCATGGCGGTTCGTGATATACTGCTCGGGTCGGTTCGTGATGAGCATCTAGGTCGGTCGTGGGACACTGTCCAGATCGGTTCGTGGTACATAGGCCACGAGTCGCACCACGGCCATGAGCCGGATTGGTTTGTGGTACATGACCCAATCTGATTTCCTGTACTCCTTTCCAGCAACAATTTACGCCATACGACGATGTTTATGACCAATCTAACTTTCTTATGCAACGAAAAAACATACCAAACAGCAGTAGAAACATAAAGAGTCAATCAAAAACATTAAAACATCAAGCATATAGGTTATTTAGATCAAACTTACCCAATAGGCATGATTTTCTCCTTAAACCCCTTAACCATGTTTAACTATAGGATTAGGAAATTTATTCCAAATTAACCCAAATTTTCACCAGTGACATAAATAATATTTTTGAATTTCTACATATTTTTCTTGATTTTTATGATGAATAATTTCGCTAATTATCACCAATCATCCCTAATTAGCCGTAATTAGTGAATAAAAGTGCAAATCACTCACCTTAGCGACAAAAATTTTATAGATATGAAAACTCCACTTTTTTGGGTCGAATTCCTATGTGTTCCTGCAGCTCTATATCGATTTTTATGCTAATCTACCTTGATTTGATGTAGATTTGCTTAATATGCGATTAGAAAGAAATTAGGATGAGATTTGGAAGATGGGGGGCATTGTTAGGGTTCAAGGGATATAAGTGGCACCTAGAAAACTGAAATGAAATGTTTTCCCAAACTTTTTTAGCCCTCCCATAACCCTAATCCTGAAATGGGTTCTGGGCCTAACCATTAATCTCCTAATTAAGCCCGGTTAAGCTGTTTTTCCATCTTCAAACCTTATTTCAGCCATACCTCCCAAACGGTAAGTCCGTTTGATTAAAGTGACCACTCCATGGAAAGGTAAATCATTATTTGAATCCAATGGAAGCGGTTCTAGGTTAAAACTTCATACCAATCAAAAGTTGTAGGCAAAACAAGATTCTCCAAGGGCAAAATGGCCATTTAAAATTTGACAAAAATCGTGAACATCGGAAATGACCCCAGTAGTCGTTTCCCAAAGTTACACGACCATACGACTTCGTATGTGGACGAAATAAATATTCTACGATCCTTCGATGCGTAGAATGCGGGTCATTACACCTTTCAAGAGACTATAACTCAGGTTGATAAAATGAAGAAAACAAACTTGCATGAAGAATCATTAGTTCTTTAGGAGCCAGATCAAGACCTTATAAATGAAGCAGGATCTTAAAGCTGCAAAATATGGCAATTTTTGTTTCTATGTATGAACACAATGTATCTTATAATAGCCAACCTGAAAGCTGCAAAAAATCATAAACATACGATAAACAACAATGTCGGAAAAGGTGATTACAAAAGTTGAGCATTTTTAGAATTACAATCATCCAAAAGTTATTTTATTCCTGTCAAGGACATCAAACTAAAATATAATGCCACACTATTTCTGCAAGAAACAAAATACAAATGAATCAAACCTGAAGTTGGCGATCCACAACAAATCAATGGTAAAGAGGTTACAAAACATCAAATTAATAGTTTCAAAATTACTTATCTAAAAATAAGAAGGTTAATTCATCCTAGGTACAAAGTTCTTATCTGGAAATAAGAAAGCAAAATATATACATTCACGTTGATGGCGGTATGGTCCAATATAGATTCCTGGGCAGAGATCTAGACCTAATAAGTTTGATAATTGCAGTATTGTGAAGAATCCCAAAGAAATCAGAATATAGACCAGCCATGCTTTGGTAAGCAGAGTTCAAATCCTACAACAAAAATCACCAAGTTTTGCACAACTTATGTAAATGAGAACAACATAATAGTAACTCCATCGGCATGTTTGGCATAAATTGTGAGTGCTAATATATTAGTTTTCTGACCACGCTATGCACTAAATGCGTGTCCTAGAAATCAATACACAAGTGCTAATGCATATCCCTTCTCATTGGATCAAACATTGAGCAAAAGATAAAATGTAGTTCTCACTAAATGCTAACACAAACAATATCCAAGTAATATTCACCTGAGAGACACAGTAGAAATATGCCTTAGAATTTGGAATATCAATCCTTCGAGTAGCTTGATGAGCTCCCCTCAATTCCATATACCTCTTGCATTAATCATATTATAATGTTCCAATTCCATTTAAACCTCTTAATATTTTTTGACTCTCTTCTTCATTGGCAACATTACATTCATCTTAACTCAACTATAGGATCAAGCTTCATCACAGAAAAATGATATCATAATTATTCTGTTTTTCTTTCTTCCCTTCTTTGATTTAATCCAACGATTATTTGATGACAGACCTACAATAACATTCCTGGATATCGCCTTTTTGTAAGTTCAATCACAAGGAGTTTGAACCTAAAAAACCCAGACATGAAATAATAATCCAAATTCAGATCCTCCAGGTGCGTCAGATCAACAACTCCATAGCCATCAAACTAATTTCTACGATGCCTTAATTGGCTCCTCCTATCCTTGCTTCTTACGATTGTCAGCACAGATCAACAATATGCCTACCTCCATCCTTACTGGCTCGAAGCACCCATGATAACATACGTTTAAAGATGACTCGTTTCATAAGACCTCAAACTTGAGAAACAATGAGACATCTCTTTACTGATGAAATGGCAACAAATTACAATGCCAAAAAGCATGTCATCCTCAGGCGAATGCAGACAAAATGGAGTAGAAGCGAAAGAAGGGATATATAATAGGGTATTAGTATGCAGCATATATTTGGTTTCATAACATCACTGTATAATTTTTCAGTATGCAACATACCAATCAAAAGAAGGGATATACAATTGGGTAGGAGCAACTCTAGATGTTTATAATATGATTATTTCTTGCAAGAATTAGCTCAGCTCAGGTCAAATCTAGTTTTCAAACATACAAAATGAAAATATGAACTCAATACATGCTGGACGGCATGTGAGTATGATCTATATATAAGTCAAACATTATTATTACAATTAAAATGGTGGGTCATTGCAAAAAATATATTGGGATCTAAACATTTTTTAGTCAAATATTTTGATAACATATGTGGAAAAATATATGAGAGAAAAGTAATTCAAGATCTAATTTTTTTAGGACACTTATGTTAACCGGCCTTTTGGTCCGGTTCCCAAAAGTACACAAGACATGCTCGACTCAGCATATCGTGTGATATTACAGCCCAAAGGCGTTGCCAGTACCAGAAGGCCTGAGTATGGCCACCAGCAGAATGTCGCATCCCTCGAACGCGACCTCTATCAGTATCTGTTCGCAGCCGAGCAGAAGGTGAGCCGTCCAGCGGGTCCAAGCGCAGCGTTGGTGGGGGTCCGGGGCCCCATAGTCCCCGTGGCGATCGACCTGTGGGCACTGCCCGATTCATCCGATTTCCACAACCAAGTGTGTTGCCCAGAATCACCAGATAGACTCAAAGTCAGGATTCAGCCAACAACTTTCGTGAACCTCGCCGCTCCTCCAAACATTGCCAAACAAAGGCCTCGCAGTCCGAACCATTCCCGAGCCGAGTCCTCAAATCCTAGAGGAATCATGAGTCTAGAAGCGCCCGAACCTGCGGTCCGCATGCACCTTGAAAAGACTTCGCACCCAGCGGGTGCAAAATTTCACACCCACGCCCAGGTGCGAAATTTCGAACCCAGCAGGCTCGAAATTTTGAACCCAGCGGGTGCGAAATCTCACACCCTTGGTTCGAAATTTCAAACCCAGCAGGTGCGAAATTTCGCACCCCTGTTTGGGTGCGAAATTTCGCACCCAAACCTGGGTTCGAAATTTCAAACCCATCGGGCTCAAAATTTCGAACCCAGCGGGCTCGAAATTTCGAACCCATGTCAGGGTTCGAAATTTTAAGGCACGCAGGTGGTGAGCTCGAATTTCCTGCATGTGGTCCTTATTTCTACCTAATCTACCTACTCCCAAGCCCATAAATAGCCCATGGCCTCACACTTCAAAGGGTTGGATTTTCTTCAGTTGAGACCTTCCTGGAGCTCCATTAACGGCATCTCCTCTTTGAGGAAGAAGAAGGACAAAATTGACTTTTTCCTTATTTATTCAATATATGATAATTATGATGTCATATAGGATGGAAAGTGAATGTAATTAGCTTGGCTCTTCCTTGTAACTCTTGAGTGGTTAATGAAAGTTCAACATCCTTCCAAAGTGGACGTAGGTCTAATCCGCAGCCGAACCACTATAAATACTTGTGTCATTTACCTCTTTCTCTTACTTAGTCTTGCGACCAAATTAACTATTCCTAGTAATAGGAATCTTTGGTGTTTACGACATTTTTTGCTGTCAACAACTTATAAGCGCCTTTTTCTTTTAAACTTCAAATTGTCCATTGATAGAGGTAGACAATTCTTGTAGTACCGTTTTACGTATGACATTCCTAATTCTCCAACTGACCAACTAAAGAGGACACTGCAAGTGTAATCTTGCTAATAACCTAATTGGCTTGCGTTATCTTTTTAAATCCCAAGTCTTAACAAAGATCGCACTTAAAAAAGTATCTAGTCAGACTAATATCGAAATAAAATCTTTACAATGAATAGAATGAAAGTAAGTTATGACTTACTTATCATCATTTATCAAAAGCTGATAGACAAATCACTGTATTTGGTTCTTCTTCAAATTTCAAGTCCAATTCCAACTCAAACTGTGTGAGGTTCATAAGAAATAATGTATTAGCCAACACAAACAATATCATAACAACTAAGTAATAAAAGAAAAAGACGGATGTAGTTATCATACAAAAGAAAATTGCCAAAAGAACGTCATCCTGCCCCCCTTTTGCTAGTTCATATGTATCATGCACATCTCAGCTATTTTATTAAAGCTTTGACCCACTTCACAAAGGCTTCACTTCTCAATGCTTCATTGATTTCTTGAAATTTATCATTCAATCTCTTTAATTCACCTTTTCTTTGTCTTTCCAACATGCCTTTTACTTAACATAAGAAAAAACTAACTAGAAAAGTTTCTTAACTCGGTAAAGCTATTGAGAAGTTATCATTCTTCATGCCAGCCGAGCAATCCTCTCAGCGTTGTTGCTTCAAGTTCGGCCTTCAATCTTCAAGGAGTTCGTTCCCAAATTAGGAGAGTCGTAGTTATGCCCTAGCTTCGCTTTTTTTCTTCTTCTTTTCTGATGTTGGTAATGTGACATAGAAGTGAAGATCTGAAATTAGGGATTTAGTTTCGGGAAAGATATCGGGAAATGAGGTGGAAGAGAGAGGATTTCAAAGCGCGGGAAAGTATTTCGCGAAGAGGAGAAAAGTTGTGCCAAAATTTCACTTAATAAAGGCAAGGATTGGATTGACCAAGTGGATTAATCACGCTTCTACAATTGTGGCTTTGTTTATTATGATAATGCAGATCGCTGACTTGGATTGTATTTATGTAAAGCAACGTTTTGAACTGATGTTGCACGTCACAGCAATAGAATTCCAACCGCAATAGTGCATTCACGTCTAATGCAACAACATATGAATATTGTTGCAGAAGATCAAAGAAAGCATAGCTTTTGCCACACTTTTCATGTAACGCACACAAATTGGTGTTGAATATGCCCAATTTTGTAGTAGTGATCATTCTTCAAGCTTTTACTGCTTCCCCCTTGCTCCAGCAAGATAAGTGATAAATCCAATTGTTTATCATACTTCTATAGTGATTATCTACGACTTTGTGTAAAAAAATGCGAAATTTATCCTCTTTACTCCTTATTAGTTATGGTGAGCACGTTGGATCACTGCTGAAGGGATGACATTTCCTATCCTCTGCATCAGGTAAAAAAAAAACCCAATTGCTATTCAATTTATAATCAAATAAATTGTTTTTCTCAACATGATTATGTTTACTTCCCATTAGGTTACTGATGTTGGGGGCAGTGCTGCAACCTTCAGGAAGGAAGCCAGTGTATATTGCTTTGTCCCTATTATTCGTGCTAAAGAGTTGATTTATTCACTTTTTTGAGCTTCTCTAGTGGTATGGCAACTATGACCATTTGCATCAGGTATAGAACAAAAGTTATTGTCCCTTTTATTATTCTCATCATCATTATGTTTAACAAAATTATGTCTACTTCCCTTGCAATGTGAACTGATGTTGACGCTAGTATTGCAACCACCAGTAGGTTCAAATCCATATTAGCCTTTGTTTCCATATGAGCTATTGGTATAGATGTTGGAACTGAAATTCTTACGTCTACTCATGCTAATCTTCCCATTGAGTATAAAATTTTCAACTTGATTATCTTCATTACATGATGGTGACTGCTTTATGCTGTTCTCATTATAATGCCTGCTAGCTTTCCTGATAAAAATCTGACTTTCAAAATATATATTTTTCCATAATTGATTGTATGTAATTTCTTTGGATGTATTTAGTCATTGATTCCTCTCCCTCAAAATATGGTAAATCACTATAGTTAACATAACACAAACCTTAATAGATAACTTTGATTTAGGCCCAAAATACATAAGAATTTAATCAACACTATCTCTGATATTCAAAGTAGGAATATTCAGATTAAAGTTCAATGTGCATTTAGCATTATACCAAATGAATTGGGTGTATGCACAATCTAAAAATAGATGATTAGCATTCTCTAGCTCATTTCCATATAAGAGATAATAAGCACCCGAATCCTTATTCCATTTACAACATTTGTCTCTAGAAGACAATTTATTTAGAAGGGCAAAATAGGCACAGTGAGCCATTTTTGGGCAATTGCTTTTACACCAAATGACCTTATGCCAGTTCACTTTAACTTCATTACAAATTAAAAATTCCCAAACTTTTTTAAATGAGAACTTATCTTTGGAATTAAGCTTACAACTCCAAGAGTCCCTAGAACAATTGTTGTCAATGGAAATTTTAATAATTGTAGATTTATAAATTAAGGCTACTTAACTGTTATTAAGAAACCATCCATTGTTTTGAACAATATTTTGAACTGTATCATTTATTCCACAAAGAATGTGTAAATTATTCCAACCCAAGAGGTTAATTAAAGAGCTATACCAAAGATTTGTGGATCAAACCATAAACTTGTTTGCTTCCATCCTTTAGTTTCCTTTCAATTAACTTTTTTCCTATTTCTCTACTGTCCAAAATATTTTTCCAAACAAATGAGCGATGGTTTTCTTTTTTGACAGTCTAGAAGTTTTTAGATTTAAGATATTTGGCTTTCATCCATCTAGCCCAAAAAGATTTACCATCTAAAAATTTCAAAATTAACTTTAGTTTACAAATTTCGTTTAAATCCCAAAAATTCCTAATACCTAAACCACCAAATTTTTTAGGCTTACACACTTTTCCCAAGAAATTCTGTGTTGTTTTCCCTTCCAAATAAAGTTAGCACACATTCTCTCAATTTTCTCTATAATATTAATAGGAATGCTATGTGTTTGAATCCAATAGATAATTACAACAGTGATGATTGTGTGAGTAAGCTCCATTCTACCAGCCATAGATAGAATCATACTAGACTATCCTTCCAGCTTACCATGGATGATATCAAACAGTCTAGAATAGTCCCTTTCTTTAACTTGATTAATACTAAGACGTAGACCAAGGTATTTGACTGGAAACTTACCTTCCTTGAACTTCGGTAGATTAAGCATATCATACTTTGAAATAGAATTTTTATTGAAGTAAATTTTACTTTTTTCTCTCATTAACTTTAAACCCAGTATATTTCTCCATATTTTCAAGAATGTTTTTAATAGAAGAAGCACTAGACTTATCATCTTTAACAAACACAAGCATATCATCAACATATAGCGAACAAGTGATATGTGGTTTGTTTCTATTGTTATGCTTAATGTTACCTTTTGTAATTCACTTTCCATTTACATAGAAAAGTATTCCATAACAATGAGAATAGGTAGGGGACAAAGGATCTCCCTGCCTAATTCGTCTATTGCTATGAGTGGAACAATTGGGGGTCCCATTTACCATTACTGAAAAAGTAACACTTTTGATGCATTCTTTTATTAGCTCACAAAATCTGTCATTAAACCCCGTTTTCTTCATGATATAAATAATAAAATCCTTATTAATTTTATCAAAAGCTTTTTGTAAGTCAATCTTAATACACACCATATTTCTGTTCTTCGGATTCAAATTTCTAATTAATTCATGGGCAAGCAAGGAAAATTCATAGATAACCCTATCAAGGATGAATGAACTCTGGTTTCCAAATTAAGAAACTTTAAAAACCTTTTAGCTCTATCACACAATAAAGAGGAGATAATTTTATAAATAAAATTACTATATGCAATAGGCTTGTAATACTCTAAACTTTTGGGAGCATCAGTTTTAGGAACTAAAGAAATAAATATATGATTTAAATACTTTAAAAGCTTCCCAGAACTAAAAACTTCATTAATAAAGTTATAAAGAGGGGCTTGAATCTCAGACTAGTGGAATTTATAAAACTTAGCACCAAAACCATCAGGGCCTGGACTTTTATTATTATTAGCATTAGAAGTAATATTTTCAATATCTTCTTCCCTAATATGAGTAAGAAGGATATCATCTCCATTTCTGTTTACAGAGTATTTAAAAACAATATTAGGGAAATTACTTGATAATTCATAAGAATTGTACAGGGAGGTAAAATAATTAATTGCCTCTTTCTCTAAGAAAGAGGCATCCTTAATTATCTTGCCACCTGAATTAAGTATTTTACCAATATCATTCCTATTTCTTCTTTTAGGCATCCTAGAATAATAAAATTACTAGCTTCATCTCCTGAATTTAACCAGTCTATTTTGGCTTTCTGCTTAATACTAATTAAGTGTATATGCAGAGATTTAACAAGTTTAGCTTGAGCATCAAAAAATAAAGATGCCTTTGAACTGTCTGAGTTGTTATTATCTAATTCATTCTGGAGACTCTCACATTCTTGCCTATTAATGTTAACATATGTTTTATCCCTAGAATTATTCCAAATTTTCAAATTACCCTTAGTAATCTGTAGTTATTTGTTAAACTTGTATTGGGCAATACCAAATAGGTTATTTTTAAAACCGTAAGAAACAATCTCTTTATAACCATGTTCATACACCCAATCATTAACAAATCTGAATGGGGATTTTTTGTCCCTATCTGCATTATTAAAAAGGGTAACTTGAATGGAAGTGTGATCACTTGAGTTTTGAGGGAGGGCACGGCAACTAACTTTGGAAAAAGTATTTATAAAAACATGATTTAAAAGAACCCTGTCTAATTTACAATGGATATTTCTAAACTCACCTGATTTCCAAGTGAATTTATTACCACTGATTGTAGGTTCAATTAGACCTGTTTTTATAATAAAATTAGAAATTCTCTCAATTTATAATAAGGAATAGGGACCCCCTTTTCTCATAACCATGAAACACAGTATTAAAGTCACCAATGAGAATCCAAGGACAACTAACGTTTTTACTGAGCAATTCAATACAATCCCATAACTTAGTTCTATCAGCCACTAAATTAGAAGCATAAATAAAAGGATTTTTTAAAACAAAATCCCCTTTATTTTAAAGCTACAGTGAACATACTGAAAGTCCACATAATAGCTGTCAATAGACCAAATATTTGGGTTATGTAAAATCATGATTCCAACATTACCCCCATTTATTATTGTTAACCATACGATAATTAGCAAGAATTTTATTTTGTAAATCAGTCGTACTATTATCATTTAACTTGTACTTAAGAATCCCAAAAATACAGGGCCCATACTTATTTAGAAAACGGATCAAATCTAATTTCCTACCCGGGGAATTAAGACCCCTAATGTTCCATGCAATTATATCCATATATAATTATAATATTATAGTAAAATTATATAATCCACAAATGCACAACAGCTACGGTGGGGCACTTTGTTTTCTGCCTTCCACCTTACCCTCCCCATGTTTACCACTTTTCTTAAAAGTAGTTTTATCAGTAGCCTTATGTAGCCTTTCCCAGTCAGCTGTTTTGTCAGTATACTTCTTCTTGAAGTCATGATCCTTGTCATCTTCAGTTTCTTCGACAAATACAATGTCAGTTAAGCTTTTAGTTCTGGCTTTCATCTTTTTTTGGATGTAATTGCATGTTTTGGTGCAGACACAGCTCAATTAACTACATTATGAATATCTACTTCAGAAACAGATTGTTTATTTAGCACAAGACCTTCTGATAACATGGAAGAATCTATGAAAATAGGATCAGCTGAAAAAGATCTGCACATTGCTCAACTTCACTAACTTTAGAACTTATATTCTCAGAGAATGCAATATTGCTTTAGTCCTTCATGGGGAGGAAGGATCAACGACCTATTTTATACCCCCCCTTCTATGTTGTTTTGTAACTTTGTTTACCCTTTTTTGATGAAGAATACTCTTTCATTTCTGAGGGCATGTTGTAGGATATGTCCTTCGTTATGTTAAAAGCATTTACAGGCTGCATTTTATCAACACTTGCGTACTCCCGGTATTGTTTTGAAACATTTCTCGATTAAGAGTTACCCATTTCTGTATTGATATTATCTTAAGTGTCAACATTCATATCGTCTCCATCATTGGACGAAGAGAAAGTTGTGAGATTTGGGGATTTTTTTGAAACCGCGTCTGGACTGATAGCATTATTTGGTTTATCAATGTCAAGATCTGCATCTTCTTTTGGTTTATCATTCAATTCTTTATTATTTTCACAATCTTTTAAAGAATGACCAAAACATTTGCAAATCTTGCATCGATCTGGTATCAATTCATATGTGATTTATTAAGATATAATCACCCCATCATGCATAATAATTGACGCTTTGTTGGGTAATTTTGCATATGTATTGTGTTTGAATCAAAAATGACTCAAACACCAAAGCTGTGAAATCACACATCACCAATTATGGTTAGAAATTGGAAGAGCCACAATCACAAAATAAACGGGAAAAAGTAAGTAAAAGACAAGTGTTTTTTTATAGTGGTTCGATCTTAGCAAAGATCTACGTCCACTTTTGAAGTGTTTCCCATTATCATGAGGAGATTTACAAAGTTTATTATCTCATATATTTCACTTTTTCTCATTCTCTCTTTACATAGTGATTTTCCTCTCTTTGCTCTCTTTTAGCATTGGTTCACACTTGAATTCGTAGAGAAATGGATTAGATCTCGTGGATTGTGAAAGTTATCTTGTAGATCTTCAGTCACTTTGGCACGTGGATGCTTTTCCTTGATCCCTTGATGATGTTTATGTTAGATCCGAGCTTTTAGAGAAGATTAATGGCGGTTAGAGAGCACTAGGATTGAGTATGAGCCCATTCGGATGGAGAAAAGATGTGATTTGATCTTTGTGTTGTTAGAGGAAGAAGTAGAGAGCTTTGGCGGCCATTAATGGAGCTTTAGAATGGTAGAGAAGTGATTTGGGCAGCCCTTCGAGGTAGAGGAATCGTTCCCTTGAATTGTGGAGAAAGGAGCTATTTATAGGTGTAGTTTGGGGGTAGTGGCGCCTCGTAATTATGAAGTGATGCATTTAGGTCAGTCGTAAACTTGGGTCGACAACAAAATCATTTACAGAAATTCCACTGGTCCACTTTAAAGTTGTATACAGCTGTCACAACTCATATATTACTGTTCTGTCGCCGCATATAATTATAACTGACTAGATTAAACAGCACCGACCCAAGCTTGTTTTTTCATTTTTGCATCCTTAGATGCCGACCCATATTTAAGTACTTTGTTGACCCAATTTCTGACAAGAGGACCGACCCAAAACATTTCTTTTGATGCTGACCAGATTTTTTTTTATTGCCAACTGTTTTCCATTGATCCAATTACGTTGCACATCGCTTTGCTTTCCTTCCACACGCACTCATATTTTCCATTTCTTATTCAATGTGACCGACCAGGAAAATGTAACATGGACCGACCCGGAATAACGAGATGTTGTCAGCTTGACTTCCCATGCATGACGTATTATACAATTCGAGATCATGGTTTTAACCTAACACATGCTGATGTTCTTAATAAACTTGCTATACATGCATAAATAATATGAGCGTCATATTGTTTATGTTTCACGCAACATTATTGTATCCGCATCTCATCTTATCTCCCAACCTCTATATCTCTACATGTGAACTTAGTTAATGATATGTTTATATACCCATTGTCTGCATACTTCTTATGTGCAGTGTATTCATTTTGTACTAAGCTGACCGGTCCACCCATATGTTCGCATCACACGTTCACAATGGCTTCATACCATAAACTGTTGGTTCATGGTGTAATTAGTCTATTACATAGCATGGTATGCCAAGTGCTAATTCGTAAAAGGTAATGTAACAATCCCTTCTTAGTCTATACATAGTATTATTCCATGCATTATATCCTCTACTTTGTTTTTCAAGTTTATTGTATAACACGGTCCACATATTTCATCACTTCCATATTTGTCCATGCATTTGATTCCTTTTCATGTAAGTAACACGACCGATCCATTTTGTTTTTGTTGAGGCTGATCCAGTTGGAATGTATGTGACCGACCAATCCACATTGTTGAGGCTGATCCATATTTGTGACCGCCCGATCCGCATTGTTGAGGCTGATCCATATTTGCGACCAGCCCGATCCGTTCTTCAAGTGATCAAGACCGACCCACTCTGAATGGACCGACCTGCTCCGAAGGAAATGGACTGACCCGATGCTTTGCATAATAGGCCGACCCGTTGTTGTGTAAACAAGAATGATCCGCATTGTTGTGACCGATCCAGTGTTTTTAACAAGGTTAACATTCACCCCTCAAAGCTTGTATTTTTTTGCTTGCGAGAAATGCGGGCTTCGAAATAAACATTGTTGTTGATATATTTTGCATTGAGATCCAGTTACAGCTGTTTATTTGCTATAGCAATCCATTTTTGAGTTCATATGCTTCATGTCGCCTGTTCTGTAACTATAACAAGCGTTTGCACAAATTTGGACTTATACTCACCATCGACTCTCCATATCGATAGTGGATTAGTTAATAGGTAAAAATGACTTATAGAGAATTTTATTTTGAACTGAATAAAGCGTCTGCACAAAATTGTTCTACTCAACGGTTTATAACTCATCAAGTGTTATTTGCACAAGTACGATATTCTAATTCAAATTCGTAGTAATGCTTAAAATCAAATAATCGACTAAAGCCGATTTTGGATTTACTATGTTGTTGTTTTGTAGATTCATATGTCAGTGTACGATTTTTTTCATTTGGCAAATAAATATCGGTAATTTATTCTCTATAGCAAACCATAATTTTCGACATTTAAATTTTAGGTTTAGTGTAAGAAATTTATGTTTATACTTGATAGGTGATCGTAATTTTGAAAGTTAATCTATTTTATTCCAGTTTTAAATCAAATTTTGTAAGTATAAATTAAAATTTGCTTTTATTTTCACTTTAAATATTTTGTTAAATTAACTATTAGTATATGTGGATTTATATTTGGTAATTTGGATGGTTTGTAACATTTTGAATACATGGTGTGAAATGAAAGATTTTGTTTTGAATTTAACTTGATATATTGTTTGAAAGTTGTTTAGTAATTTTGTATTGTAAAACTAAGGGGTATATACTTAGGAAAATAAAATATATTTGTTTAGAGAATTTTTGCCACCTGTTTGACCTCATCAGACCAAATCACTGCGTGTCCCTGTTGCTTGCACGCGTCCCTTCCTCCGTTTCTTTCTTTTATTTGTTTCCTTCAACCGATATTAGCTCCATCCCTAAAATTCATTGTCTACCCAAAACCGTGCTATATTTCCCCTAATATGTATGTCGATACATGTGTTGAGATTTGTGATACGCAAATCACAAAATTGTAGGCAACAAATTTTCTATGTGGTTCCATTTTTGGTGGAGATATTTGTTGCTACTTTTGTGGGATATTTGAAAATGAAGGCAAGGATTATTTGGTGCTTATCCAAATAGATATATTTGAGATATATGAGGATATATTTGAGATAAATGAGGATAATTTGGGTAACAAGTTACTCTATAAAAGGCCTACATGATATCTTCATTATGTGGTGGAAAAATTTGCCATTGTTCTTCATTATCTTTCTCCTCAAATTGTATAGCCATTAGATATTCTCTACCTATTTCTCAATAAGGTTATTGATTAAAGTTGTGTTTGTTTAACGATATTTGAGATCGGTTGTAAACAATATTTTGGCGAATCAATAAAGAGGGTGGTTAGGTGGAATATCGTGTGTTCATATTTCCGATATTTTTTTGTGTTGTTGTTTGTTATTCAATCACATTCATTTTCAAGTGATTGGGTGAAAAAGATTCATTTTGTTTTTGGGTGTTTTGTCAAAACTTCCGCTGCGCAAAAAACCCCAACAGTTGGTATCAGCGCTCAGATCACCGCATAGCTTGGAGTGTTTGTTGGATTGAAAAAAAAATTGATTTTTTGTTTGTAAAAAAAAAATTGAATTTTTTTTTGATGTCGGAGATGTTGACGTTGTTGAAGATGGCTATTTTGAATGGGAGGAATTGGGGTATATGGAAGCCGAAGATGGAGGACGTTCTATATCTCAATGATTTGCATGATCCCATTGATGGAAATGGGGAGAAGCCCTTGAATAGGGATGAGGGAAAGTGGAAGAAAATGGACAAAAAGGCGATTGCGTTGATTCGCCAATAATTGGATGATTCTGTGTTCCACCATGTGGCTAGTTTTGAATCCGCAAAGGCGTTGTGGGACAAATTAGTATCGCTGTATGAGTCAAAGAGTGCTACAAGCAAGGATTTTCTGGTTCGAAAGTTGGTGCAACTTCGATTGGATGAGGAGAAGTCTGTTGCAGAGCATTTGAACGAGTTTCAGGATGTCATCAATCAATTGGCAAACATGAAGGCCAATTTTGATGATGAGTTGCAGGCTCTTTTGTTGATGAGTACTCTTTCGGAAAGATGGGAGACTTTGGTTGTTTCATTGAGTAATTCCAATGCTAATGGAACTATCTCTTTGGAAACGGTTCGAAGCGGTCTTTTGAATGAGGAGCTAAGGAGAAAAGGGTCGGAGTTGAAATCGGTTCAAACTGAGGCGATGGTAGCAAGGGACTCGGTTAAAGATACAAGGAAGAAGAAAGGTGTTATCTTTTGTCATTAATGTGGTAAGAAAGGCCACAAGCGCAATGATTGCTATTCATATATACGAGATATGAAGAAGAAGAAGGCGCAAGGTGATAATAATAGTGATGAGGCACAGGCAGGCTTTGCTGAAGGTACCGAAGGCGATTCTTCATGTGATGTCCTATTTAGTGTTGTGGAGCCTTGGAAGATGGATTCAAGAGCCAGTTTTCACATATGTTGAGATGTGAAAAGTTTTTCTTCGTATGAGAAGACTGTTGGCATAATAAAGACGGCCAATGGAGTAGAGCTACCAATTTGTGGAGTTGGAGTTGTTAGGTTTCAGATGCATGATGGAGTGGAGAGAGAAGTTGCCGGTGTGAGGCACATACCCACTTGTTCGCATAACCTCATATCTCTCGGTCAGTTAGATCGCCGCGGTTGCACTTATGAGACTCGAGGTGGAGTTTTTAGAGTGAAGAAGGGTGGTCGTGTGATGATGCGAGGAGTTTTGGATTAGGGAAACCTATATAGTTTGGTCGGTTCAGTGGTCAACTGTGGAAGGTGGGTGACGGTTGAAGAACCTAGTCCACAGCAAGGTGGAGAGGTTAATATGGTCACTGCTGATGGTCCTAAGGTAGAGGATCATGGTATCGACAAGGGTCTAGATGTTGATGATGCTCGAGGGATCCCGGAGATGAAGAGATCATGTCAAGCGGAAGACGGATGTCGAGTTGTGAAATCCACAAAGACAAGATGGAGGTCTTTGTGGTATTACAAACGCTTTTGAAGATCGTTATTGGTGTGGTGCACGGATGAGGGAGGTGCACCATTAGTGGGCGATGGTGGAGGTTTGTAATGATGTTAATTGAGAAAAGAAGGTTGAAAGTGAGAGCTAAGTTGGCTAGTGTTGAGTGGAGGAAATGTTGTGATTTGGTATCAAGGTGGAGTGTTGAGATTTGTGATACGCAAATCACAAAAATGTAGGCAACAAATTTTCTATGTGGATCCATTTTTGGTGGAGATATTTGTTGCTACTTTTGAGGGATATTTGAAAATGAAGGCAAGGATTATTTGGTGCTTATCCAAATAGTTATATTTGAGATATATGAGGATATATTTGAGATATATGAGGATAATTTGGGTGACAAGTTACTCTATAAAAGGCCTACATGATATCTTCATTATGTGGTGGAAAAATTTGCCATTGTTCATCATTATCTTTCTCCTCAAATTGTTTAGCCATTAGATATTCTCTACCTATTTCTCAATAAGGTTATTGATTCAATTTGTGTTTGTTTAACGATAGTTGAGATCGGTTGTAAACAATATTTTGGTGAATCAATAAAGAGCGTGGTTGGGTGGAATATCGTGTGTTCATATTTCCGATATATTTTTTTGTGTTGTTGTTTGTTATTCAATCACATTCATCTTCAAGTGATTGGGTGAAAAAGATTCATTTTGTTTTTGGGTGTTTTGTCAAAACTTCCGCTGCGCACAAAACCCCAACACCATGGCCATCACCGAATCAAATCAGTACCCCTCTTTTACCACTAAAACCGATTCACCCATGTTTGCTCTGACCGCTGCCTTGCATCTGAACCTTAACTCAGGTCGAAACCCAAGGCGCCTCCGATCC
The DNA here is from genome assembly GCA_030737875.1 of Allium sativum. NCBI lineage: Eukaryota > Viridiplantae > Streptophyta > Magnoliopsida > Asparagales > Amaryllidaceae > Allium > Allium sativum. Next base: position 301,314,672 of record CM060918.1, on the reverse strand, counting down.
GAACCCAAAACTCCTCTGTGTTTCCATTTTCCTCTGCCTTCACTAACTAGACTCCACCGTTATCTGGCGCCGCGAGTACCTCTCGCGTTGATTTGTGATGTCAAACGCTATTTTCACTTCTGCCCAGCGTTGATTTCCCGTGCGTTGAGTGTAACACCCCACGTCCGCTAAGGTCACTCATACCAGGGGAATGCCTTAGTTTCGGTGAAGTATTTTAAGTGAATATAGAACAGTAAAATTACAACAAGACAGATATAAGTAATACTTGAAAATTTAAAACATCATTTCATTGGAACGGAAAGTAATACATGTTTGGTTACATCACAAAACCATAAACCAGAGTCAAGTACATAATATCCATCTTGATAAAATAGAAGTACATAATCCCACTACATAACTAATAGCCATAAAAGGAAAGATAAGCTCGGCTTCACTTCAGAGGTCCAAGTTCCATAGGATAGATACAGCCATCAGATCAAAGCCCACTAGCACCAGGCCCACTCTAATAACCTGGGGTTGGGGGAAAAAGATAAAAACAACGGGGTCAGACATAAGTCTGAGTGAGTCCTATAACCCTAACAATACAATCATTAAAATAACCAGAGAAGACATAAGTCGATATACGGTAATGCCTGGGGATGCATGGCTACACCAAGCAGCTTGGCAAACTTAGGATAAACTAAGATAACCGTAAAGACACATTTACCCACCCAAGGATAATTACTAAATTACACCGCCCCAGACCTACTCAAAGATAATTCCTACACTGCACCACACCAGTTTTACCTACCTAAGATTAATTCCTACTTAAAGGTTGATCCCACTAAATGTACTTAGTAATTTTTACCCAGTAGTTTCTAGTACCCCTACATAGGTGCCGTCTGCCCCTATCATTACTAGGTGTACCCACTACTCCCAAGCGATCGGCTCCCTAACGTAGATACCCGTGCTGGTCCCACAATGGGGTGTATCGTTTCCCCAAAGTGGCAACCTGATAATATCAACGGTGCACGGCTTTATATCTACACGATGTAACAACGATTTACTAACCAGCCCGGGTCCACACACGCATATGAAACCCGTTGGTCCTACGTTGCCACCGCTAACCCGTTTTGGCCTCTTATAGTCAAGCCCAATATGCGTGTCCCGTCACTCGACTTGGGTCGAGCCCACAAAGATACGTTTGGGATATTGGTTGAGATGGGCCCCCACAAGCTACCACTTAAGCTTGTTATTTTATCTAGTGTATCCCACTTAACCCCTTTAACCATGTTCACTTACATGTTATAAATACTTTGGTTAAGTCATTAATCATATTTTAATTACCTTTCAAGGCACCCACTAGATTTCCACATGACACCCAAGTCCTTTACTTAATTCCCTCATGCCACCCGAGGCACTTACTTAACCCCTTAATCATGTTTAATTACATGTCCCACTTTGGTTAAGTATTCTAATCGTGTTTTCTATTGCCACCCAAGGCAACCTACTAGTTTTCTCATGCCACCCAAGGCACCCACTTAACCCTCAAGCCCCACTACATGCTTATATGGTTAAGTGTTTCTTAATTAATTAAGACCGTGATCCTCATAAAGACCTCTCACATTAGACTATCTTTTATGACCGCTGGTTAAGCCGGTTGGGTCCGGGCAGCCTTATGTCATAATCAAGTCTAACCTCGTGTCTTTACATTAATCACGTATTTAGTTTGTGCCTAAGACCTCTCACATTGGGCTAACATTTGTAGCAACTGGTTAAGCCGGTTGGGTCCGGGCAGTTTTACGCTACAACTGAGTCCAACCTCGTGTCTTAGTCTATTAATTACACCTAATTAATCACCCTCATAATTTATATTAATTATCCCTAATTATCAAGTTTTTCATAACATGGGTAGACCTAACTCAATAGGTAAATTCCCATGGGGTAGACCTAACTCAATAGGTAAATTCCCACTTATGTTAATCTATTTTTATGGTATGCTTAATCATACCCAACCATACTTTAATTAACATATTTATTAACCCATCGTTCCCCACGCAAATCGTTCTTCATTTCATGACATAATAAAAAGGGAAGATCCTTCACAAATATCATGGGTTTTAACCAAATCTTAGCATATAACTTTGTCATGGGTTAAGAGAATGTCAACTTGCATATATGAGCATATATTAACCCAACTACATTTAACCCAAACTTGCATATTATCGCACATGACTTGCATAACTTATTGCATATGAACTTGCATATTATCATACACATATCTTGCATAACATGTTGGACTTGCATATAAGCATTCTCACAACTTGCATAACATTCACATACTTGCATATTAACCAACATGTAACTTGCATGGCATATCTTGTATATTAACATACATGTAACTTGCATATTAACAAACATGTAACTTGCATAGCATATCTTGCATATTAACAAACATGTAACTTGCATAGCATATCTTGCATATTAACATACATGTAACTTGCATATTAACAAACATGTAACTTGCATAGCATATCTTGCATATTAACATACATGTAACTTGCATAGCATATATTATCGTACATGTAACTTGCATAGCATATGTTATCATACATGTAACTTGCATAGCATATATTATCATACATGTAACTTGCATAGCATATATTATCATACATGTAACTTGCATAGCATATATTATCATACATGTAACTTGCATATGGACTTGTTTAACATGCATAAACCCACTTGTTAAATATGCATAAAACAACTTATTAATCATGCATATTATCACATACTTAGCATGCATAGAACCACATACTAAACTTGCATAATATCATAAACTTAGCATGCATAGAATCACATACTCATCATGCATAATATCACCTACTTAGCATGCATAGAATCACATACTCATCATGCATAAAACCACATACTTAACTTGCATAAAATCAATTACTTATTATGCATAAACCCACATATCCAACTTGCATAAACTCTCATATTCAACATAAACTTACATATTCAACATAAACTTACATATTCAACATACATAAACTCACATATTCAACTTAAGATTCATATTATACATAGATTAGCATATCATTACAAATGATTCAAACACACAAATCCGCATTCAAGACCATATGTCTCATTACACCTAATCTACTTATCTTAACAATTGATCATCAAAGTGATAGAAACTCACCAAAACACAATTAGCAAGCTAATGAAGAAGATTAAGATACTTAGAATGGATTAGAGATTGATTAGAGCTTGCTTTCCTCTTCATTGATTTGTGGAGGCCATGACCAAGTTTCATTTTGCCATAGTTTAGTTACTAGGTTTAATTATGAATGAATTAGGGTAGGGTTAGGGTGTTATTTATAGGATTAGGTTGCATTTTAGACCCTTAGATTAACCCTAGATTAATTTAGGACCATCAGATCCATCAGATCCAAGAAGCTTCCAGAACTAGCCCACCAAGCCAGCCCAAGAACCCAAACTGGTGCACCCAGTTTCTCTGGGCGTCGCACCCTGTCGACAGGCAAGTCGACAGGCATGTCGACACCCCTGTCGACAGGCCTGTCGACAGCCCTGTCGACATGGGTTGGGCGGGAATCTTCCCGCCTGGCCCCGCCTGTCCAATTTAAAATCTGAATTTTAAATTCTTAATTCTGTTTTTAGTTTCAAATTTTCTGCAAACTTCATCGGGCCATAACTGGGCCATACGGACTCCGATTTTCGAAAACTCGGACTCTATTTCGCGTATTTTTCCGAGACGAACGCAATGACGCAGCCCGTTTCCCCCAATTCTCACATCTGAGATTATACATTCTGAAATTAGTGAATTTTAGCATTAACCGAAATTCGGGGTGTTACATTGAGCCCAGAACTCCTTGGTTTTCTTCGATCTTTTCCACGCTACACCTCCGATCGTCGATGCCTCGCTGCTGCCACCTCGTTATCTATCCGCTGTAGGTGAGTTTTATAACACACAAAAAATTCTTGCTTGAAGTGGTTTAATTTCGGTTAAGCTAGAAATTTTGATGGTTGGCGTCCTTGATATTTAGGTACTGCGTACGTTTTATTCTTTTTCAATTTGCATTGTTTTTTTTTTTTTTTGTCTGGAACTTTGGTGTCTAAAGCACCTGTTCATGGCCTCTTGCATGCATGTTGTATTTTTCTATTGTGTGGCCTAATTATGATAATAACACCTAGTTTTGTGAAGTACACTGGTAACCATCTTGGCTATGTAGTCTGTTGTATTATATACTTTAACTGTGTAGATAGATCTGTGCTAATATGTACATTTTCTCACCATGTCATCATCTATGGTTACACGCACAACAAGTGTGTACATATCTATTTCCATGTATATACATATGCACCATATTATGTATTTATATACGCAGTTGTCAAATGGACTTTAGCAAACAAAACAAAGAAAATTTTGGTTCCTAAAATCACTGCCTACCTTGATTAGTTAAGAAGTAACAATTTAATGCCTATGTTTCCGTGTATGTGTGCGACATTTATTCATGCATGATATCAATATAAAAAGTGACATACGCGAAATTATACCCGGTCATGTTGCTTGGAAATATAATGGAACATTTCATGCTTATGGCACTTTGCTGACATTTGCGCACTCCCACTTTCCACAATGTAACCCCCTGTCACACACCCGTCCTATCGCATGTACTTATGAATTTTCTTTCCTTTCCTCACTATTAGGGTCTCAACTTTATGTTCGCGTCCGACGCGTCGGACGCGAGCACTTTTTTCCACTTCCAAATGGAACGCTCCCTGGATGTTGGAAACAAGCCGTTGGCGTCCGGCGCGTCGGACGCCAACGGCTTTTTTTTTCAACTTCTCTTCCTCCCTATATATTACCCCCTCTATCTTAACACCTTACACAATACTACTTCTTCAACTCTTTTCTACTTATTCGACTAATGTCAAACTCCGATTCATCCTCCGAGAACGACGATTTGATGGAGCTCTACGGGGTTTATCTAGTTCAGAATGAAAGGAGAAATCATATGACGTGGATTAATACTTCGGAGTTCACTGGCTTATCTTGGATCAACAAAATTTTGAATGGCCATCAAAGCCGTTGTCAAAATAATTTTCGGATGAAAAGGCTTTGTTTCTACGCATTATGTGAGAAACTGCAACATCATGGTCTCGCTTCTAGACCAGAAATCTGTGTCGTTGAAATGCTTGGAATATTCATTTATACAATGGCTACTGGGCTTTCAAATAGACAACTACAAGAAAAGGGACTGCACATGATAGCACATGATAGCAGAATATATTGGAAGAAAAGGGTTTGCAACTCAAAATATATTAGCGGTTTGTGATTTCGATTTACAGTTTACGTATGTTATGGCTGGTTGGGAAGGGACTGCACATGATAGTAGAATTTTTAATACTGTTACAAACGATAGAAACTATAACGTTTCTTATCCTCCAGCTGGACAGTATTATTTAGTTGATTCGGGCTATCCACTACAGACTGGATATTTACCGCCATATCGAAATATGAGATATCATATTCCGCATTTCCGTGATACAATAAATCAACCAAAGTCGGCCAATGAAGTGTTTAATTACTACCATTCGAGTTTACGGATGGCCGTAGAATGAACATTTGGCATTTGGAAGAAAAAATTTACCATTCTCAACAAGATGCATACATAACGGTTTCAAACTCAAGTGAAAGTTGTGGTGTCTACAATGGCCTTACACAACTTCATACGCAAATACAATAGTGGTGACCCAGATTTTATGGCTTTTGATGATGATCCTGAACGAATACCCCATAATTACTTGAAGGAATATTATAGTATGAGAAATACGATGAATAGAGGCACGGAACGTGTTCAAGCAGAAGGATCCCGAGAAATCTCATTAGTTCGAGATACCATTAGAGATCGGTTGGTTGCTGCGGGTCTGCACTAATTTGTGTTTGTATTTGTAACTGTACTTGTATCTATATTAGAAACTGTATTTGTATTTGTATTCGAATTTGCCAAACCATCTCTATTTAAATCTTATTTTGAAAATACCACGCTCAAATACCCCGTTCGTTGCAAAAAACACAATTCCCCTTCGCTACAATACCACGCTTAAATGGCACGCTCAAATGCCACGCTCACGTTCGTTAAGAACGCACCCTTACTTGCAGTTTGTTCTATAAGAGTTCTTTAGGGGGGTATACATATTTTGTTTAGACATAGCTAACCTGCTAGAACTGTAAGTATCTTTTGGTCCAATCCGTGTATACATTTGTTTTTTTCTTATGATGCAAGTTTCCATGATCAGTTGACTGTAATTATAGCTGATAAGTATAGATACTATATTTGATTTTTGAATTAATACTACACTTGAAGCTGATATAGAACGTACACTGCACATTGATAACAACCAAACACCACACATCTATTTATGTTAAATATGATATATTTTTGTTAGGATATATATATATATATATATATATATATATAAAATGTATATTTAGTTTTAATCGAAATTATTTTACTTGAACAATGATTAATCCTGACTCGAGTGTTTTATGTTTGGCATGGAACGCTCAGGTCAGATACGAGTGTTGCAGATTCTAGAGAGTTTCAGCTCACAACATGAGAGAAGAAGCAAGACACCTATGGCGCACGCTCGTCAAAACTGTAGAACTTCATTTTAAAATTTCTTGTATATGTATTTAAATCTTTCGCTATGAATAAATTTCGTACTCTGGTATTTTTGTATAAAATTGATTTCACTGCAACTATTCTGCATCTGTGATTCTGTGCTAATTTTATTTAAACCTTGTAAGCTAACAACGAACTGTCGTTTTGAGTTTTCTGAGTCGGTTTAAATACCGACTTGGAGCGATCAAAAAGGCAGGTCGTTACAAGTTGGTATCAGAGCTTTGGTTTGACAAAGCTTAGCTTATCGGGTTTAAAAACTCATTAAAGATAGTGTAGCAATACTCTAGAATGAGTGGAACTGACATAAGAATTGCTTTAAAGAGAGCGTATTTTGGAAATAGAAATTATTTTGAAATTAAATAAACCGTTTTGAAAGTGTAATTATTTTGAGACATAATTTGAGATAAGAATTTTCGAGTATGTTACTGACGTCGAGATTGGACTAGTTAATAATGTATGGATTTTTCATATATGTTTGATCAACTTATATATAAAGACCGATATATACTAGATAGATATAGAATCACATTCTAGCTGCTTGAAGATGAAACTGTTGATGACTGCAGCGTCATCGGTGATTATTTTCGATTTTCGAAAATGGGATGACTGTATAGATCTGATCTAAACGTCGAGAAATGCTTTAAATCGTATAGATAAGTGTTTGAAAATGTTTTGATAAATTAATATGAACTAGAATGGATAAGCGAAATAAATAAGAAAAGTATAAATTGATTCGAAAGTGAATTGAGATATAATTTGAGATCATTGAGATAAGATTGAATAATTGTAATAAAATGTTCCAATAAGGCAATGTGAACTTGAATAGATAAGCGAAATTTAAATAAAATGATTGTTGTTGAATATATAAACGGAAATTGCAAAATGAATCGAGATAGTTTCGAAACTAAATTTGAATAAGATTGGACTTGAATGAGTGTTTGAAAATATAATCTTGTCAATTTGCTTGTTGTGTTTGTTTTGCCTCGACCAATCATTGCCTGTCGCTTATCGATTCTAATCATTCATGCTTGAATTTTCGAAACTGTCCAGTCTTGACCCCATTCGAAATCCATTTACGAGTTGTCATCGGTTGCCGAGATATATGAATGTAACTCGAGTAAGTTAATAAAATCAGTTATTCAAAATACACATTTCAAGAAAATAATTGTGTGAGATGATTGGCGGGTGTTAACAAATAAAGGAGGCATGATGAATGAATATATGTATTTGAATAAAAAAAACCCGGAATTGAATCTCGAGTATGAGTTGAACGATATTCATCCTATTGTATTAGGACAATATAATATGTATACCTCGAATAGATATCTCGAAGACAAGTACCGACAATGAATTAAGTAGAAGCTCGATTTTTCAACTTATTGAATAGATTTGATTATTTTAAGCGAGATTTGAATTTTGAGTCATATTTTATAAGCTCAAAAGAATTTGAATGAAATTTGAACAATTAATTCAATTTGGAGTATAATTGAAATTGAGATTTGAGTTTTGAACTTGATTGAAATTGAAAATGCGAATGGAAACTCCAGTATTGAGCTAATTTGAACCTTAGGTCCGACTCGAATGCAATTGAACTGAATTTGAGGTTAAATTGTGTTTAATCTCGAAACTGATTGTTAAGAAATCTGAATTTTGGATAATTGATTCGGATTGGATTATTTTTGAAAGTAGTATTCATTGTAAAACTATTTTATTTGAGATTATGGTATTAGATTTATGTTTATTATTTAAATTATGTTGTTACAAGCCCAAGTATGTTTATTTATTTCAAACCATTTGCAAAACGTATATAATCATTTAACTTATTTTTCCAAAACTATCTTTTTATTTAAATCTACTGTACATCAAGAGTTATTTTACAAAAACATATCTATTTATTTCCAACCTATTTTAAAAATCTATTTATTTTAGTTAATTTTTCATTAAGTTATTTTTTTCCAATATTATTATATGAAACTTAGTTATTCTGGTAATAGTATATCCAATATGAATAGATTAAGATCCAAAATGATTAAATGTAAAGACTCCATTGGATATCGACAATTGAAATGTGAACTCCAAATTGAATGTGAATTTTGATAATAAATCAAATTTGTAAATGTGAATTTAAATTTTGAAATGATATTGGGTTCTCAAATCGTTTTGAAATTAATTCAGTTTGATCCTGAAAGGAAATTTTTAAGATTGTCGATATATGAATATTTTGATGTGAAATTTGAAACTTAAATATGAATTATATAGGTATGAGATTCGAAAAATATTATGGAAAAAAAATCTTATATAGTGGAATATATGTAAGAATGATGTGTTTGAAAATATGATTTGAAAAGAAAATCTTAGGTAAATTGACATAAGTGCAATATAGGCGAAACATGAAAGGAAGTATTATATCTATATAGTATCTTATGTTTTCAAAACCAAAGATATGGAAAAGGACCTTCCATCGAAATTCGCGAAGGCGTTGGAACTCCTTGGGAGTGTCCATTCAAAAACCGCAGCTGCGTTGGAGCTCCAATGTTTGGAACCTCCATCGAAATCGTTGCTTGTATGGTGGGGACATGTATTATATATATTATGATTTATAACTATGGAGAAATTCGAGAGGTGTGATACCCACGAACACAAGTGATTCTGCTGGGATAGTAGCGTAGCCGCCGCACGTTTGCGATCCATGAGGGAAGTGAAGTATTTTCCATATCTATTTTTCAAAATGTTTTAAGTATTTTCACTAGGAGTTGAAACAATTATATAATTTAGTACTTGGAGATTTTTAGTCATGCGTCGGTACCACGTATGCCTAAATTTCCGTATAAACAAAAATGAACTTGTTAAACTTCGAGTTATCAAGTATTTTCGAACTTTGTCAAGTATTTTCGAACTTTAAATAACAAATCGCTATTATGACATTAAGACTTGTATAACCTAAACAAATGAATTAAGAAAGAGGGTTTTAAAGGGTTTTAGAAGTTCATGGCTTTGAAATATAATAAAATCCTTTTTCTATGTTGTCAACACGAGTATTTATGTTTAAATATGAGTTTTGTAAATCAGAAATTTGTGGAAGATTATACATATATATAAAATGATGAATCGAATAAAAATTTTCAAGCTTCGAAACTACTATTGGTTTAACCTATATATGTATTTTTATTATGATTTTATATATGATATACACGTAGTATTTTGATTATCTGACATGAACTGGTATTCCAAGATTTGATAATTACTCTTAAGATTTTAATTGTTTCTAATGGAAACATGAATTTTAGATTGAAACCAATATAAATGAAATTGAATGAGACAAATCCAAATGAGAATAAATTGAATTTATGTGGTAAATGAAGGCAATAGTCTAATTGGAATTCGATGAATGTAAATCCGTTAAGCGACTGATAAAATAAAGAATGATAACTCTGCAAGGGTGATGGAAATGGAACGAGATGTAATGAATAAAATTTTACTTATCGATAAAATTATGAATTGTGTATAACAATGAGAAATTGGATTGGGAAAAAAATTTGGAAGTGAATGAATGAAATTAATAGGATGTAAAGGAAATGCACATCAATAATAATGAAGTTTTGATGATTAAATGAAAAAATGAGAATATGTATTTGATGTAAACAAATTTAACATGAACGGACAAATGAATGATTGGTATGTCAATCTATTAATGTAGTCGAGTTTAACATGAATGACAAATGTGTAGAATGATAATGTTAGAAATAGTAAAATGTGTGAAATTGGAATAAATGACGATAATGTGAATGTTTAAAACAAAAATGAAATGAGTTGTATTTGAGTGGAAATATTGCTTATGTAAATAAATCTTGTTCATGTATACCAAAATTTACATATTGTTATTTCTTATGATTTATATCTTAAGTTGCTATATATATGCGTGATTCTCATTATTTGCTAAGTGTTTTAGTAGGTTGCAAAGGCGTGCGCTTCAATTTGGAGCTTGCTTTTGCGCTCGTTCACTATAACATACGAAAACTTTCTTTAAAACGCTAATAAAAGTTATGTATTTCAGATTTTATATCGTATTTGAGTTTTTTTCCCCTTGATCAGGAATGCCTCATCGTATAGATGAGATGTATATTTTGTTTTTGTTGGTTTTGTGTATGGGAAAATTTTCCCGATTAAACCGTGCAGGGAGGTGCTGCCGAAATTTTCCGTAAATTTGGGGGTTAGAAAAAATTTCCAGTCTTTAAATTCTACAACTTATTTTGTTCTAGTAAGTTGTAATAAGAAATAGTTTGAATAAAATTAAAATAGAACGAATGTGTTGAAAATAATCGTCCATTCGCTTGTTGATGCGTTTTGTTTTCCCTTGACCTGTCGTCGCCTTTCACTTATCGTTCGATCTATTCATGCCTGGATTGGTAACTGTCCAGTTTGTATTCTTGAACCATTCCTTTTTCCACACATCGATCAATCTGAGGGCAAGTTGTATTAATGATTTGAATTTTTTTCATATAGAAATTCGATACGACTTGAAATTTAAATACTTTATAAAGTGATTTATAAATATAGAAAGTTCGACGACTCGAATCCCGACATTTTTGGAATGTTTAAAAATGATGGTGATACTTTTTGAAAGATAAATTTACTATTGTTTCGAAATCATTTATAACTTCGGGATATGAAATGAAATAATTTTTTACCGAGATTCGAGAATCCCATGACTAAAGAAAGGTAAATACTTCGTGCTTTGTATTCAGTGTCCGTTGTCTGGATGTTAACCGGGAGATACTTAGCTTGTGTTTGTGAATAAAGTATATACGGCATCCGATGTCTGGATGAAAACTGGGATATATACTTTGCGCTCTGTATTCGGTGTCCGATGTCTGGATGTTAACCGGGAGATACTTAGCGTTATATCGATACGTGCATAGGTTGTGCCTCGTGGCCTTGTCATTGGGAGAAACCTCTCGACTTGGGACATAGATATTCCATGTTGTTTTATCGTAAAATATTCGAAATTTTCGAAATGATTTTTGGTTTTGAAATCCCGAAGCATGTATGATGATATAAAAAGAAAATGTAGTATTTCAAATGTTTTGAAATAAAACCGGGATTTTGGGTCGAAGGAACCATTTCAAACTTTGATTTCAAGTTAACAATCTCTTCTTTTCGAGAATGAAAAGCCTTAAGGGGGGAGATTGTAACTAACCGTAATTTTTGACATTTAAAATTTGGGTTTAGTGTCAGAAATTTATGTTTATACTTGATAGGTGATTGTAAATTTGAAAGTTAATCTATTTATTTTGGTTTTAAATCAAATTCTGTAAGTATAAATCAAAATTTGCTTTTATTTTCGATTTAAATATTTTGTTAAATTAACTATTAGTATATGTGGATTTATATTTTTGTAATTTGGATGGTTTGTAACATTTTGAATACATGGGGTGAAATAAAAGATTTTGTTTTGAATTTAACTTGATATATTGCTTGAAAGTTGTTTAATAATTTTGTAAAGTAAAATTGAGGGGTATATACTTAGGAAAATAAAATATATTTGTTTAGAGAATTTTTGCCACCTATTTGCACCCATCTGACTAAATCACCGTGTGTCCCTGATGCTTGCACGCGTCCCTTCCTCCGTTCCTTTCTTTTATTTGTTTCCTTCAACCGATATTAGCTCCATCCCCAATATTCATTGTCTACACAAAACCGTGTTATATTTCCCCTAATCTGTTTGTCGATCCATGGCCATCACCGTATCAAATCAGTTCCCCTCTTTGTTTGTCACCACTGAAACCGATTCAACCTTGTTTGCTCGGACCGCCGCCTTGCATCTGAATCCTAACTCAGATCGGAACCCAAGGCGCCTCCGATCTGAACCTAAAACTCCTCTGTGTTTCCAATTTCCTCCGCCTTCACCAACTAGACTCCCCCGTTGTCTGGCGCCGCGAGTACCTCTCGCATAGAATTGTGATGTCAAACCGCTGTTTTCACTTCTGCCCAGCGTTGATTTTCCGCGCATTGAGCCCAGAACGCCTTGGTTTTCTTCGATCATGTCCATGCTACACCTCCGATCGCCGATGCCTCGCTGCTGCCACCTCGTTATCTGTCCGCTGCAGGTGAGTTTTATAACTCACGATAAATTCTTGCTTCAAGTGGTTTAATTTCGGTTTAAGCTAGAATTTTTGATAGTTGGCGTCCTTGATATTTAGCTACTGCATACGTTTTATTCTTTTTCAATTTGCATTGTTTTTTTTTTGTCTGGAACTTTGGTGTCTAAAGCACCTATTCTTGCCCTCTTGCATGCATGTTTTATTTTTCTGTTGTGTAGCCTCACCAGTGGCGGAGCAAGAAATTCCGACTGCGGGGGGGGGGGGGGGGGGGGCAAGATAGTAAGGGCAGGGGTTGGGGGCGGCAACCCCCGAATTTTTTTTTCAACCATTGTTGAGCATTTAATTATATGTAAAAAAAAACTACCCACGTCTATGAATATTTGCAGCAACAATCTTTAATCGATGATCAAAAATAATTTATATTGGGTGCAAAACTATTAAGAAAAAAGTACAATATGATAAAACTGAAAGCTAACCATAAAGGCTAATGAGCAAGCATTAGAAAATGGAAGATGATTGTCACTTTTATGATACTGGTGCACATGAACATGGAAAAAGTTGTCAGTGTAAAATAAAACATCAACAACAACCGATTAATGGACTTAAAATAAAATAATCTGCAGCCCAATAAAAGAAAAGCAATTAGCCTTGCAAAAAGAAGACTATACAGTAATGGAAATTGCAAAAAGAAGATGTACAATAAAATCAAAAACAAGAACAGATCCGAGATTTGGGACCTAAGAAACCCAAAAATTAGGTTTTTTTTTCTTTCAAAGAACCGATCCCTTACCTAGAAAGCGAATGATATTTCACCTGACTCTGGGCTGCAGCCCAGGGCTGGATCCGCCCGTGTTCGCTGGTGGTGGAGCTTGGAGGCGGCTGGCTGGTGGTGGAGCTTGAAGGCAGCTGGCTGGTGGAGCTTGGAGGCGGCCTGGTGCTTGGAGAAACTTTTTTTCCTTAGGGCGGGGGGTGGCAAGTGCCCAGGTCAGCCTGGGCATGGCTCCACCCCTAGGCCTAACTATGACAATAACACCTAGTTTTGTGAAGTAAACTGCTGACCATCTTGGCTGTGCAGTCTGCTGTATTATATACTTTAACTGTTAGATAGATCTAAGTAATATGTACATTTTCTCACCATGTCATCATCTATGGTTACACGCACAGCAGGTGTGTACATATCTATTTTCATGTATATATATGCACTATATTATGCAGTTATATACGCAGTTGTCAAATGGACTTTAGCAAACAAAACAAAAGAAAATTTTGGTTCCTAAAATTTGTGCCTACCTTGATTAGTAAAGAAGCAACAATTTAATGCCTATGTTTTTGTGTATGTGTGCGACATTTATTCATGCATGATATCAATATAAAAAGTGACATATGCGAAATTATACCCGGTCATGTTGCTTGGAAATATAATGGTACATTTCATGCCTATGGCACTTTGCTGACACTTGCGCACTCCCACTTTCCACAATGTAACCCCCTGTCACACACCCGTCCTATCGCATGTACTTATGAATTTTCTTTCCCTTTCCTCACTATTAGTCGCAGTTGGTTCTGTAAGAGTTCTTTATGAGGGTATGCATATTTTGTTTAGGCGTAGCAAACCTACTAGAACTGTCAGTATCTTTTGTCCCAATCCATGCATACATTTGTTTTTTTCTTGTGGTGCAAGTTTCCGTGCTCAGTTGACTGTAATTATAGCTGATAAGTACAGATACTATATTTGATTTTGAATTAATACTACACTTGAAGCTGATATAGAACAGACACTACACATTGATAACAACCAGACACCACACATCTATTTATGTTGCATATGTTATATTTGTGTTAGGATGTATATATATATATACATATATATATACATATATATATACATATAAATATATATATATATATGTATATTTAGTTTTAATCAAAATTATTTTACTTGAACAATGATTAATCCTGACTCGAGTGTTTTATGTTTTGCATGGAACGCTCGGGTCAGATACGAGTGTTGTAGATTTTAGAGAGTTTCAGCTGACAGCATGAGAGAAGAAGCAAGACACCTAGGGCTCACGCTCGTCAAAACTTTAGAACATCATTTTAAAATTTCTTGTATATGTATTTAATTCTTCCGCTGTTAATAAATTTTGTACTCTGATATTTTTGTATAAAATTGATTTCACTACAACTATTCTGCATCTGTGATTCTGTGCTAAATTTATTTAAACCTTGTAAGCTAACAACGAACTGTCGTTTTGAGCTTTCTGAGTCGGTTTAAATACCGACTTGGAGCGATCAAAAAGACAGGTCATTACAAGTTGGTATAACAGCTTTGGTTTGACAAAGCTTAGCTTATCGGGTTTAAAAACTCATTAAAGATAGTGTAACAATACTCTAGAATGAGTGGAATTGACACAAGAATTGCTTTAAAGAGAGCGTATTTTGGAAATAGGAATTACTTTGAAATTAAATAAATCATTTTGAAAGCGTAATTATTTTGAGACATAATTTGTGATAAGAATTTTTGAGTATGTTACTGACGTCGAGATTGGACTATTTAGTAATGTATGGATTATTCATATACGCCTGATCAACTTATATATAAATACCGATATATACTAGATAGATGTAGAATCACATTCTAGCTGCTTGAAGATGATACTGTTGATGACTGCAACGTCATCAGTGATTATTTTCGAGTTTCGAAAATGGAATGATTGTATAGATCTGATCTAAACGTCGAGAAATGCTTGAAATCGTATAGATAAGTGTTTGAAAATGTTTGGATAAATTAATATGAACTAGAATGGATGAGCGAAATAAATCAGAAAAGTATAAATTGAGTCGAAAGTGAATTGAGATAAATTTGAGATCATTGAGATAAGATTGAATAATTGTAATAAAATGTTCCGATAAGATAATGTGAACTTGAATAGATAAGCGGAATTTAAATAAAATGATTGATGTTGAATATATAAACAGAAATTGCAAAATTAACCGAGATAGCTTTGAAACTAAATTTGAATAAGATTGGACCTGAATGAGTGTTTGAAAATATAATCTTGTCAATTTGCTTATTGTGTTTGTTTTTCCTTGACCTATCATTGCCTGTCGCTTATCGATTCTAACCATTCGTGCTTGAATTTTTGAAATTGTCCAGTCTTGAACCTATTCGAAATCCATTTACGAGTTGTCATCAGTTGCCGAGATATATGAATGTAACTCGAGTACGTTAACAAAATCAGTTATTCAAAATACCCATTTCAAGAAAATAGTTGTGTGAGGGTGTTAACAAATAAAGGAGGTATGATGAATTAATATATACATATATATATATATTTGAATAAAAAAAACCCAGAATTTAATCTCGAGTATGAGTTAAACGATATTCATCCTATTGTATTAGGATAATATAATATGTATACCTCGAATAGATATTTCGAAGAAAAGTACTGACAACGAATTGAGTAGAAGCTCGATTTTTCAACTTATTGAATAGATTTGATTATTTTATGCGAGATTTGAATTTTGAGTCATATTTTATAAGCTCAAAAGAATTTGAATGAAATTTGAACAATTAATTCAATTTGGAGTATAACTGAAATTGAGATTTGTGTTTTGAACTTGATTGAAATTGAAAATGCGAATGGAAACTCCAATATTGAGCTAATTTGAACCTTGGGTCCAACTCGAATGCAGGTGATTTGAATTTGAGGTTAAATTATGTTTAATCTCGAAACTGAAATCGGCAATTGCTAAGAAATCTGAATTCTGGACAATTGATTCGGATTGGATTATTTTTGAAAGTAGTATTCATTATAAAACTATTTTATTTGAGATTATGGTATTAGATTTATGTATATTATTTAAATTATGTTGTTAAAAGCCTAAGTATGTTTATTTATTTCAAACCATTTGCAAAACCTATATAATCATTTAGCTTATTTTTTCAAAACTATCTATTTATTTAAATCTACTGTACATCAAGAGTTATTTTAAAAAAACATATCTATTTATTTCCAACCTATTTTAAAAATATATGTATTTTAGTTAATTTTTCATTAAGTTATTTTTTTCCAATATTATTATATGAAACTTAGTTAATTTGATAAAAGTATATCCAATCTGAACAGATTAAGATCCAAAATGATTAAATGTAAAGACTTAATTGGATATCGATAATTGTAATGTGAACTCCAAATTGAATTTGAATTTTGATAATAAATCAAATTTGTAAATGTGAATTTAAATTTTGAAATGATATTGGGTACTCAAATCGTTTTGAAATTCATTCAATTTGATCCTGAAAGGAAATTTTTAAGATTGTAGATATATGAATATTTTGATGTGAAATTTGAAACTTATATATGAATTATATAGGTATGAGATTCGAAAATTATTATGGAAAAAAAATCTTATATAGTGGAATATATATAAGAATGATGTGTTTAAAAATATAATTTGAAAAGAAAATCTTATGTAAATTGACATAAGTGCGATATAGGTGAAACATGAAATGAAGTATTATATTTATATAGTATCTTATATTTTCAAAACCAAAGATATGGGAAAGGACCTTCCATCGAAAGTCGCGAAGGCGCTGGAACTCCTTGGGAGTGTCCATTCAAAAACCGCAACTGCGTTGGAGCTCCAATGTTTGGAACCTCCATCGAAATCGGTGCTCGTACGATGGGGACATGTATTATATATTATGATTTATAACTATGGCGAAATTCAAGGAGTGCGATATTGTAACACCCCGTAATTCTGTAACACTAAGATTTACAAATCAAGGCAAAATTAAAAGTTAAAATCAAAATCAAGGGAAATGGGCTGCTCCGTTGCGTTCGTCTCGGAAAAATACGCGAAATAGAGTCTGAGTTTTCGAAAATCGGAGTCCGTATGACCAAGATATGGACGAACGAAGTTAGGCAGAAAAACCGGAAACAGACCAGAATGCACTGGCGCACTTGTGAAGTGCGCTAGTACAAAAATGCACTGGCGCACCTGCCAAGTGCGCCCATACTAATCCAACACCGAATTCTGGAGTGTTCTGTGCTGACGTGTCTCCTTTTGAGTGGTTGGATGATATGTATTCGACCTGTGCAATTCTGATGGCTTCTATGATGATCTAAGGGCCCTACGACACTCTCTACACCAATAAAAGAATGCCTAGACCTAAGGGTTCCTCCACACAAATTCTCTAAGGCATTTACATGCTGCTTCTCTCTACTCTAGCCTCCACCATTAAAATTAATCTAATTCTCCACTAAAACAAGTTATAGTTCTTCTTCTAATTGGAGATTCAAATCAAGATTAAAGCTTCAAGAAGGGAATCAAAAGCTAATTCAACGGTTTCAAGCAACGTCACACGAATCATAGCAACGCCATCTTTCTTTTCTAATCTTAATCTCTGTAAGTCAGTTATTTTTAGATTTGAACGTTTTGTTTTTTCGTGACATGAAATTAACGGGATAAAATACTATGCCTAATCTTTCTACTTGAATCAGTGCTTGTACCTTTGGACCTAATTAAGAACTGTTGTGATTCGATGACCAATAAGACTGTGACGGTGAAACTATGGACTTTGGAACCTTATGCCTTGGAACCATGAACATAAGCCTTTGATTTTGGGACATAAAACATTGCCTATGATGGTGACTTATGACTGTGGGAATTATTTTCCCTTTTGACTATGAATATTGCCTATGACTATGGACATTTGCCTATGGCTATGAACACAAGCCTTTGATTTGGACATAAAGTATTACCTATGACATAACAACGGTGATTTAAACACCTATGATTCATGACTAGGAAAATTGTTGCTTAGGTTTTGTGACTATGAAATTGGGTCTAAAACCCGATTTATCTATTCTGTCTGTTCTTGATTTTCTTTGGTTTTAGACTGTGGGAATTTACCTATTAAGTTAGGTCTACCCATATTCTTGAACCTGCGTCGTTATTCAAAATCTTTTTATGCCAATTATTATGTCCACCCTTTTTCATAGCATCTTTGGTTCATTCCCTATTTTCTACGAATCTAGATTTATTTACAATCTAGGTTGAATCACAATTATACGAACGGTGGGAATGCGATTTGGGAAAAACACAAAAATAAACATAAATATAGTTGTAAGCTTGAAATTGGCATAGTTTGGAAACGAACATGATTCTGATTTATACAATTTTAGAACATGTGTTAAGACATGTGAATTGGGTAGATTTGACATGGATTATAGGTTATGAAATTTAGATCTAGTATTGGCCTGTAAACTGAAAAACTATAATAATAAATCTAGTTTGTATGTAGACTGTAAACTAGAAGAATAAATCTAGTTTTTGGGCATAAACGGTGAACTAGAATAGAAAATCTAGTTTGGCATATAAAATCTAGTTTAGCATAAACTAAAAATAAAGATGATAGATCCAAATTGCTATGAACTGTAGGTTAGGAAAATCAAGATTTGGGCCTAGAATATAAGTCTGTTAGCGACAAATGAAATTTGGCCAAATTTGTTTAAAACGGGGGAAATGGGCTGTAAGATAAATTGTTAACAATTTATAAACAAAAGAAAGATATTTTGATAACACCCCTTTTTATAACTCGTACCAGAAAGTTCTAGGGTGACAGAGAGGATAGTGTCTAGGCTTGGGTTTGGAAAATGTAAGTTTCCTACCCTCCCTGGCTATCCCTAACTGATCCGACGAACGGGATGGTTGCTTTCAAAACCAGGTTTGGAAATTAATCAGAAAACCCTTTGAACTTAGAAAACATGAATATGCCTAACCCGAGGTTAGACTGAGTTGCGGTGTAAACCTGCCCGGAACCGACCGGCACATCCAGTAACCGCAGCAATATCTGTCTAATGTGAGAGGTTGCGGCTTTAATTTATTAATTAAAGCTAGAACAAGAAGGGGAGGGTTAAGTCCATAGGAACACTTAACCAACACAGTTAAAGCTAGAATGGGAAGGTTAAGTCCATAGGAGCACTTAACCAACTTAACACTGTTAAGCTAGAATGGTAGGGTTAAGTCCATAGAAACACTTAACCAACTTAACACAGTTAAAGCTAGAATGGGAGGGTTAAGTCCATGGGAATACTTAGCCAATTTAACATGTTGACTAGACTAGAAGGTGGGGTTAAGTAAAGTTAATACACTTAGCCAATTTAACATGTTAATTAGACTAGAGGTTGGGGTTAAGTAATACACTTAGCCAATTTAATATGTTAGCTGGGTTGGACCGTAGGGTTAAGTAAACTTGAACACTTAACCATCAGAATATGATAAATGAATAAGGTTAAGTCTAAGACACGAAGAGATGATACTGAACGATTAACAACAGGTGTAGTTAAAACCGGTGGGAAAGGTTAAGTTAAAAAGGGAACACTTAACCAATACATGATGAATGGGTAGGGTTAAGAAATACTTAACCAATATGACTTGGTTTGTGGTGGGGTTAAGCCAACATGAATACTGACAACACTTAACCAGTTTAACAGGATAAGGGAAGAGGGTTAAGTTAGCTTGAATCGACTAAAGACACTTAACCAATCCAACTTAACGGGAAAGAGAACTAAGTAGTAAAACTTAGTTAAGAAGACAATGATCCTAGAAACTAAGTGGTAAAACTTAGTTAGTAGAACTAAGTAGTAATTCTTAGTATAACACGAAGGAGCGGACGCCCATCTGATTTTAAAGAAGACTCCAACGAATTGGGATACGAAGCCCGAGGCTTCGAGGGGACGTGAGGGTACTCTTGGTATCCCTTTGTGAGGCTGCAAATGATCCGCATGGGCGCACAGAGGTTAAGGTCTGCGGTAGAAGAGCCAAGGGTATGCCTTGGTTGCAATATATGGCAACCAAAAGACTAGGATGGACCAGCGTGATTCGGCGAGAAGACGGAAGCCCTGTGATAGCAACTCGTCATCTACCTACCATCTTCAGTCAAGCGAGACACGTGAAGCGGGAAGGCTGGAGGACTCATACGGACCACATACTTGCTATCTAGTTGTGGTTGCGGGGTGTTGTTGGCCATAGAATTAGTGGGGCAGATAGGGGCCTTCGTACAGTTCTCATTTTACAAGGGTGGCCTTCCATTAGTTGAGGGCGGGGTCGAGTGGGACCATAGCCACTGGAAAAACTGACCTTAACATCTGCATCGGCAGATATTGAAAGCTCCCGACCGAGTTCCGTATTTCTAGAGTAGCCCTGACACGGGACTCGGGTAGCACATTACATGACATGTGCATCTAGACAAGCGATAACGATTCGCGATTCATGCGTGGGGAAAGTCTAGGAACATGTACCACTCTAGGTAGTGTATCCTAGACTAAAGGGCATCGTTTGACAGGTAGCATAACTCCTAGTTGAACTAGGTGGCATAAATCCTGAATCCGAGAAGCATTCAGCAGATAGCGTAAACTTTAGAGGAATCTGGAAAGTACTTGGTAGGAAACCCTAGATTAAATCTAGGTAACAAATAAACAAATGGATGCCTGAAGGCGATGGAAAATACAGGGATTGGGATCACGTTATCGTTACTAGTTAGGACACTAGTTAGGTGGTGCAGAGATATAGAAACCAGTATAACAAGGAAATTGCGAAGCGGCGAAAGTATTAGAGCATATCTAGTTTGTCTTATCTTGTGTTAATCTTATCTAATCTTGCCAACCCTATCATCATGGTGTAATCTTGTATTCAGTTAATTCATGTCGTTTTGTTTTTCCCTTGTTCACATGCTAGAAGTTACTGAACTTACTCAGGCTTTATGTCTGACTCTGTTTTTCTTTCGTCTTCTTTTCTTCCATTTCCCCCCCCCCCAGGTAGTAGAGGAGGGAATAATATAGCTCAGGTTAAGTTGGAATGTCACTTTTTCCCAGCTTGAAGATTTGTCGAAGTTTGCTTGGATTCTCTTTTCGGATGCTATGGCCGGCTCTTGCTAAAATTGGGGAATATAAATATTGTTTTATGCTTCTTTATTTTGTAAGACAGATGATACTCTGATATTGTAAAGAAATCTTTGTACAAACTATTTTATGAATAAAGAAAAGTTTTATTTTCCGCTTTTAAATTTCTGTCTGTCTTGTAATTTATCTGCATCTTTTACCCTAAATACTCCACAGAACTTAGTGCATTCCCTTTGTGAGTGACACTAACGGACATGGGGTGTTACACGTGGTATCAGATCTGAAGGTTACCAGATCAGATAAGGGATTTGAAAAATTATTTTCAAAACGGTTTCTAAAGAA
The DNA here is from genome assembly GCA_030737875.1 of Allium sativum. Lineage (NCBI taxonomy): Eukaryota > Viridiplantae > Streptophyta > Magnoliopsida > Asparagales > Amaryllidaceae > Allium > Allium sativum. The sequence goes on along the minus strand of CM060918.1, from coordinate 301,292,628 downwards.
GCATTTTCAAAAGAAAAGATTTGTTTAAAAGCATATTCCCCAAAAGCCATATGCACTATCTTCTCTTCCTCTGTTTAAATTCTTGTCTCCTTCTTTCTTGAATCTCTGGGGCTCCTGGCTTTCTGGGAGGTAACCTCATCGAAGAGCAGTGCCCGGCTTCCATCCATAGCTGTAGTTGATTCATCTACGGGCAGTTTTCTTTCGAAACTTATAGGGTTTTCCGGATGATGGAGGCAGTTTTCGAGAGATTTGTCAACATTACTACACACAGAAGGGGATGAGGAGTTTGGCTAGGGAGCACAACCCTAGGATGAGGAATTCATGGATGCAGATTTAGCTCACAAAGGAGGAAGGAATTATAAAACCTAAGACAAGAGGAAGTATCTTTATTAGGGTATGATAGGGAATATACTTAAGGACAAGGGCAAGAACGAGGACGAGATTTTCAGAAGGACAAGTACATGCTTTCGCCACCAAGCGTACCTAGGAGAAAGGTAGTCTGGTTGGAAGAGTCTAGTTTTCTGTTCGTACTATTTCCTTAGGTTCTAGCGCTTCTCATTTGTTCATATCCACTTCCATAGTTGAGTCTCTGCACCGTAGTACTTGTATAGTAGAAAGATCCCACTAGAGTCTCAAATCCAATTGGTGGTCCGACCAGTTTACTTTGGGTTAGTAGGGATTTGAGAATAGCTATCGGGTTTGCTTATATCATCTCACGTAGGTCATCTAAATTCGGAGGAGATATTCCTTGGGTGCTTGTCTGATATTGGTTTAGGCCTTTGGGGCTTGTACTTGAGGAATGTCGAGTTCGATTAGGATGGTTTGCGTGAAGGATGAATAGTTGTGGCAAGTACTCTAAAAAGCACGTAGTAACCTTTCGACCCTTATAGTTATGGCATGGTGGATAAGAGGGAAACCTCTAATCATCTTAGTACGTACACTTGGTACCGTGATTGACATCTGTTTATTGTGGAAGTAGAGATCAGAAACTTCACAATCGTGAAGTTAAATTAGTTAAGATACAGTGGAGTAAAGCTCAAGAAGGCTAGATACTAGCATCATACCCTTTTTCTTAAGGGTGCATCCTTTATTTCTTTGTGTAGGAGCTTTACGCATAATTGTTTCTCTCTTTCCAAAGTATATCCTCTAGGTCGTATCTTCGATCCTTATGTAGAAGCCAATGGGTGTAAACATGTATTTGAAACATGTTATGGTTGATGGTTGCAAGTGGATGCTAATGGTTGCTCGTGGATGCATATACATACGTATTAAGCCCTAGATCAGCTCAGACGCCTTAGTATTGCATTCACAAATATGTATTTGTTTGTAAGTTGAACTTGATATGTTATCATATGGATGTTGCATATGGATGAATGGCTGTGCACGCATGTAGTTTTTACATAACTAGGGATGCTTGCATACATGATTGGACGCATGGCACCGACATGATTTGCATTAAGGAGGTCGACTGAATCAGTAGACCGCCTGATTTTACAGTAGATAAAGACATACACACACTATGCATATGAACATGAAAGCATTAGAAGTCTTTTAAGGACAATGAATGCCTGTGGTTGAATGGTTGAGTAGATGGGTGATTGGATGGTAGGACACATTCTTCCTAACTTGAAGATTTCGGGGACAAAATCCTTTTAAGTGGGGGAGAATGTAACACCCCGTAATTCTGTAACACTAAGATTTACAAATCAAGGAAAAATTAAAAGTTAATATCAAAATCAAGGGAAACGGGCTGCGCTGTTGCATTCGTCTCGGAAAAATACGCGAAATAGAGTCTGAGTTTTCGAAAATCGGAGTCCGTATGACCAAGATATGGACGAACGAAGTTAGGCAGAAAAACCGGAAACAGACCAGAATGCACTGGCGCACTTGTGAAGTGCGCCAGTACAAAAATGCACTGGCGCACCTGCCAAGTGCGCCCATACTAATCCAGCACCGAATTCTGGAGTGTTCTGTGCTGACGTGTCTCCTTTTGAGTGGTTGGATGATGTGTATTCGACCTGTGCGATTCTGATGGCTTCTATGATGATCTAAGGGCCCTAAAACACTCTCTACACCTATAAAAGAATGCCTAGACCTAAGGGTTCCTCCACACAAATTCTCTAAGGCATTTACATGCTGCTTCTCTCTACTCTAGCCTCCACCATTAAAATAAATCTAATTCTCCACTAAAACAAGTTATAGTTCTTCTTCTAATTGTAGATTCAAATCAAGAATAAAGCTTCAAGAAGGGAATCAAAAGCTAATTCAACGGTTTCAAGCAACGTCACACGAATCATAGCAACGCCATCTTTCTTTTCTAATCTAAATCTCTGTAAGTCAGTTATTTTTAGATTTGAACGTTTTGTTTTTTCGTGACATGAAATTAAAGGGATAAAAGACTATGCCTAATCTTTCTACTTGAATCAGTGCTTGTACCTTTGGACCTAATTAAGAACTGTTGTGATTCGATGACCAATAAGACTGTGACGGTGAAACTATGGACTTTGAAACCTTATGCCTTGGAACCATGAACATAAGCCTTTGATTTTGGGACATAAAACGTTGCCTATGACGGTGACTTATGACTGTGGGAATTATTTTCCCTTTTGACTATGAATATTGCCTATGACTATGGACATTTGCCTATGACTATGAACACAAGCCTTTGATTTGGACATAAAGTATTACCTATGACATAACAACGGTGATTTAAACACCTATGATTCATGACTAGGAAAATTGTTGCTTAGGATTTGTGACTATGAAATTGGGTCTAAAACCCGATTTATCTATTCTGTCTGTTCTTGATTTTCTTTGGTTTTAGACTGTGGGAATTTACCTATTAAGTTAGGTCTACCCATATTCTTGAACCTGCGTCGTTATTCAAAATCTTTTTATGCCAATTATTATGTCCACCCTTTTTCATAGCATCTTTGGTTCATTCCCTATTTTCTACGAATCTAGATTTATTTACAATCTAGGTTGAATCACGATTATACGAACGGTGGGAATGCGATTTGGGAAAAACACAAAAATAAACATAAATATAGTTGTAAGCTTGAAATTGGCATTGTTTGGAAACGAACATGATTCTGATTTATACTATTTTAGAACATGCGTTAAGACATGTGAATTGGGTAGATTTGACATGGATTATAGGTTATGAAATTTAGATCTAGTATTGGCCTGTAAACCGAAAAACTATAATAATAAATCTAGTTTGTATGTAGACTGTAAACTAGAAGAATAAATCTAGTTTTTGGGCATAAACGGTGAACTAGAATAGAAAATCTAGTTTGGCATATAAAATCTAGTTTAGCATAAACTGAAAATAAAGATGATAGATCCAAATTGATATGAACTGTAGGTTAGGAAAATCAAGATTTGGGCCTAGAATATAAGTCTGTTAGCGACAAATGAAATTAGGCCAAATTTGTTTAAAAAGGGGGAAATGGGCTGTAAGATAAATTGTTAACAATTTATAAACAAAAGAAAGATATTTTGATAACACCCCTTTTTATAACTCGTACCAGAAAGTTCTAGGGTGACAGAGAGGATAGTGTCTAGGCTTGGGTTTGGAAAATGTAAGTTTCCTACCCTCCCTGGCTATCCCTAACTGATCCGACGAACGGGATGGTTGCTTTCAAAACCAGGTTTGGAAATTAATCAGAAAACCCTTTGAACTTAGAAAACATGAATATGCCTAACCCGAGGTTAGACTGAGTTGCGGTGTAAACCTGCCCGGAACCGACCGGCACATCCAGTAACCGCAGCAATATCTGTCTAATGTGAGAGGTTGCGGCTTTAATTTATTAATTAAAGCTAGAACAAGAAGGGGAGGGTTAAGTCCATAGGAACACTTAACCAACACAGTTAAAGCTAGAATGGGAAGGTTAAGTCCATAGGAGCACTTAACCAACTTAACACTGTTAAGCTAGAATGGTAGGGTTAAGTCCATAGAAACACTTAAACAACTTAACACGGTTAAAGCTAGAATAGGAGGGTTAAGTCCATAGGAATACTTAGCCAAATTAACATGTTGACTAGACTAGAAGGTGGGGTTAAGTAAAGTTAATACACTTAGCCAATTTAACATGTTAATTAGACTAGAGGTTGGGGTTAAGTAATACACTTAGCCAATTTAATATGTTAGCTGGGTTGGACCATAGGGTTAAGTAAACTTGAACACTTAACCATCAGAATATGATAAATGAATAGGGTTAAGTCTAAGACACGAAGAGATGATACTGAACCATTAATAACAGGTGTAGTTAAAACCGGTGGGAAAGGTTAAGTTAAAAAGGGAACACTTAACCAATACAGGATGAATGGGTAGGGTTAAGAAATACTTAACCAATATGACTTTGTTTGTGGTGGGGTTAAGCCAACATGAATACTGACAACACTTAACCAGTTTAACAGGATAAGGGAAGAGGGTTAAGTTAGCTTGAATCGACTAAAGACACTTAACCAATCCAACTTAACGGGAAAGAGAACTAAGTAGTAAAACTTAGTTAAGAAGACAATGATCCTAGAAACTAAGTGGTAAAACTTAGTTAGTAGAACTAAGTAGTAATTCTTAGTATAACACGAAGGAGCGGACGCCCATCTGATTTTAAAGAAGACTCCAACGAATTGGGATACGAAGCCCGAGGCTTCGAGGGGACGTGAGGGTAGTCTTGGTATCCCTTTGTGAGGCTGCAAATGATCCGCCTGGGCGCACAGAGGTTAAGGTCTGCGGTAGAAGAGCCAAGGGTATGCCTTGGTTGCAATATATGGCAACCAAAAGACTAGGATGGACCAGCGTGATTCGGCGAGAATACGGAAGCCCTGTGATAGCAACTCGTCGTCTACCGACCATCTACAGTCAAGCGAGACACGTGAAGCGGGAAGGCTGGAGGACTCATACGGACCACATACTTGCTATCTAGTTGTGGTTGCGGGGTGTTGTTGGCCATAGAATTAGTGGGGCAGATAGGGGCCTTCGTACAGTTCTCATTTTACAAGGGTGGCCTTCCATTAGTTGAGGGCGGGGTCGAGTGGGACCATAGCCACTGGAAAAACTGACCTTAACATCTGCATCGGCAGATATTGAAAGCTCCCGACCGAGTTCCGTATTTCTAGAGTAGCCCTGACACGGGACTCGGGTAGCACATTACATGACATGCGCATCTAGACAAGCGATAACGATTCGCGATACATGCGTGGGGAAAGTCTAGGAACATGTACCACTCTAGGTAGTGTATCCTAGACTAAAGGGCATCGTTCGACGGGTAGCATAACTCCTAGTTGAACTAGGTGGCATAAATCCTGAATCCGAGAAGCATTCAGCAGATAGCGTAAACTTTAGAGGAATCTGGAAAGTACTTGGTAGGAAACCCTAGATTAAATCTAGGTAACAAATAAACAAATGGATGCCTGAAGGCGATGGAAAATACAGGGATTGGGATCACGTTATCGTTACTAGTTAGGACACTAGTTAGGCGGTGCAGAGATATAGAAACCAGTATAACAAGGAAATAGCGAAGCGGCGAAAGTATTAGAGCATATCCAGTTTGTCTTATCTTGTGTTAATCTTATCTAATCTTGCCAACCCTATCATCATGGTGTAATCTTGTATTCAGTTAATTCATGTCGTTTTGTTTTTCCCTTGTTCTCATGCTAGAAGTTACTGAACTTACTCAGGCTTTATGTCTGACTCTGTTTTTCTTTCGTCTTCTTTTCTTCCGTTCCCCCCCCCCCAGGTAGTAGAGGAGGGAATAGTATAGCTCAGGTTAAGTTGGAATGTCACTTTTTCCCAGCTTGAAGATTTGTCGAAGTTTGCTTGGATTCTCTTTTCGGATGCTATGGCCGGCTCTTGCTAAAATTGGGGAATATAAATATTGTTTTATGCTTCTTTATTTTGTAAAACAGATGATACTCTGATATTGTAAAGAAATCTTTGTACAAACTATTTTATGAATAAAGAAAAGTTTTATTTTCCACTGTTAAATTTCTGTCTGTCTTGTAATTTATCTGCATCTTTTACCCTAAATACTCCACAGAACTCAGTGCATTCCCTTTGTGAGTTACACTAACGGACGTGGGGTGTTACACGTGGTATCAGATCTGAAGGTTACCAGATCAGATAAGGGATTTGAAAAATTATTTTCAAAACGGTTTCTAAAGAAGCATTTTCAAAAGAAAAGAGTTGTTTAAAAGCATATTCCCCAAAAGCCATATGCACTATCTTCTCTTCCTCTGTTTAAATTCTTGTCTCCTTCTTTCTTGAATCTCTGGGGCTCCTGGCTTTCTGGGAGGTAACCTCATCGAAGAGCAGTGCCCGGCTTCCATCCATAGCTGTAGTTGATTCATCTACGGGCAGTTTTCTTTCGAAACTTATAGGGTTTTCCAGATGATGGAGGCAGTTTTCGAGAGATTTGTCAACATTACTACACACGGAAGGGGATGAGGAGTTTGGCTAGGGAGCACAACCCTGGGATGAGGAATTCATGGATGCAGATTTAGCTCACAAAGGAGGAAGGAATTATAAAACCTAAGACAAGAGGAAGTATCTTTATTAGGGTATGATAGGGAATATACTTAAGGACAAGGGCAAGAACGAGGATGAGATTTTCAGAAGGACAAGTACATCCTTTCGCCACCAAGCGTACCTAGGAGAAAGGTAGTCAGGTTGGAAGAGTCTAGTTTTATGTTCGTACTATTTCCTTAGGTTCTAGCGCTTCTCATTTGTTCATATCCACTTCCATAGTTGAGTCTCTGCACCATAGTACTTGTATAGTAGAAAGATCCCACTAGAGTCTCAAATCCAATTAGTGGTCCGACCAGTTTACTTTGGGTTAGTAGGGATTTGAGAATAGCTATCAGGTTTGCTTATATCATCTCACGTAGGTCATCTAAATTCGGAGGAGATATTCCTTGGGTGCTTGTCTGATATTGGTTTAGGCCTTTGGGGCTTGTACTTGACGAATGTCGAGTTCGACTAGGATGGTTTGCGTGAAGGATGAATAGTTGTGGCAGGTACTCTAAAAAGCACGTAGTAACCTTTCGACCCTTATAGTTATGGCATGGTGGATAAGAGGGAAACCTCTAATCATCTTAGTACGTACACTTGGTAACGTGATTGACATCTGTTTATTGTGGAAGTAGAGATCAGAAACTTCACAATCGTGAAGTTAAATTAGTTAAGATACAGTGGAGTAAAGCTCAAGAAGGCTAGATACTAGCATCATACCCTTTTTCTTAAGGGTGCATCCTTTATTTCTTTGTGTAGGAGCTTTACGCATAATTGTTTCTCTCTTTCCAAAGTATATCCTCTAGGTCGTATCTTCGATCCTTAGGTAGAAGCCAATGGGTGTAAACATGTATTTGAAACACGTTATGGTTGATGGTTGCAAGTGGATGCTAATGGTTGCTCGTGGATGCATATACATACGTATTAAGCCCTAGATCAGCTCAGACGCCTTAGTATTGCATTCACAAATATGTATTTGTTTGTAAGTTGAACTTGATATGTTATCATATGGATGTTGCATATGGATGAATGACTGTCCACGCATGTAGTATTTACATAACTAGGGATGCTTGCATACATGATTGGACGCATGGCACCGACATGATTTGCATTAAGGAGGTCGACTGAATCAGTAGACCGCCTGATTTTACAGTAGATAAAGACATACACACACACTATGCATATGAACATGAAAGCATTAGAAGTCTTTTAAGGACAATGAATGCCTGTGGTTGAATGGTTGAGTAGATGGGTGATTGGATGGTAGGACACATTCTTCCTAACTTGAAGATTTCGGGGACGAAATCCTTTTAAGTGGGGGAGAATGTAACACTCCGTAATTCTGTAACACTAAGATTTACAAATCAAGGAAAAATTAAAAGGTAACATCAAAATCAAGGGAAACGAGCTGCGCCGTTGCATTCGTCTCGGAAAAATACGCGAAATAGAGTCCGAGTTTTCGAAAATCGGAGTCCGTATGACCAAGATATGGACGAACGAAGTTAGGCAGAAAAACCGGAAACAAACCAGAATGCACTGGCGCACTTGTGAAGTGCGCCAGTACAAAAATGCACTGGCGCACCTGCCAAGTGCGCCCATACTAATCCAGCACCGAATTCTGGAGTGTTCTGTGCTGACGTGTCTCCTTTTGAGTGGTTGGATGATGTGTATTCGACCTGTGCGATTCTGATGGCTTCTATGATGATCTAAGGGCCCTAAAACACTCTCTACACCTATAAAAGAATGCCTAGACCTAAGGGTTCCTCCACACAAATTCTCTAAGGCATTTACATGCTACTTCTCTCTACTCTAGCCTCCACCAATAAAATAAATCTAATTCTCCACTAAAACAAGTTATAGTTCTTCTTCTAATTGTAGATTCAAATCAAGATTAAAGCTTCAAGAAGGGAATCAAAAGCTAATTCAACGGTTTCAAGCAACGTCACACGAATCATAGCAACGCCATCTTTCTTTTCTAATCTAAATCTCTGTAAGTCAGTTATTTTTAGATTTGAACGTTTTGTTTTTTCGTGACATGAAATTAAAGGGATAAAAGACTATGCCTAATCTTTCTAGTTGAATCAGTGCTTGAACCTTTGGACCTAATTAAGAACTGTTGTGATTCGATGACCAATAAGACTGTGACGGTGAAACTATGGACTTTAAAACCTTATGCCTTGGAACCATGAACATAAGCCTTTGATTTTGGGACATAAAACGTTGCCTATGACGGTGACTTATGACTGTGGGAATTATTTTCCCTTTTGACTATGAATATAGCCTATGACTATGGACATTTGCCTATGACTATGAACACAAGCCTTTGATTTGGACATAAAGTATTACCTATGACATAACAACGGTGATTTAAACACCTATGATTCATGACTAGGAAAATTGTTGCTTAGGATTTGTGACTATGAAATTGGGTCTAAAACCCGATTTATCTATTCTGTCTGTTCTTGATTTTCTTTGGTTTTAGACTGTGGGAATTTACCTATTAAGTTAGGTCTACCCATATTCTTGAACCTGCGTCGTTATTCAAAATCTTTTTATGCCAATTATTATGTCCACCCTTTTTCATAGCATCTTTGGTTCATTCCCTATTTTCTACGAATCTAGATTTATTTACAATCTAGGTTGAATCACGATTATACGAACGGTGGGAATGCGATTTGGGAAAAACACAAAAATAAACATAAATATAGTTGTAAGCTTGAAATTGGCATAGTTTGGAAACGAACATGATTCTGATTTATACAATTTTAGAACATGCGTTAAGACATGTGAATTGGGTAGATTTGACATGGATTATAGGTTATGAAATTTAGATCTAGCATTGGCCTGTAAACTGAAAAACTATAATAATAAATCTAGTTTGTATGTAGACTGTAAACTAGAAGAATAAATCTAGTTTTTGGGCATAAACGGTGAACTAGAATAGAAAATCTAGTTTGGCATATAAATTCTAGTTTAGCATAAACTGAAAATAAAGATGATAGATCCAAATTGCTATGAACTGTAGGTTAGGCAAATCAAGATTTGGGCCTAGAATATAAGTCTGTTAGCGACAAATGAAATTAGGCCAAATTTGTTTAAAAAGGGGGAAATGGGCTGTAAGATAAATTGTTAACAATTTATAAACAAAAGAAAGATATTTTGATAACACCCCTTTTTATAACTCGTACCAGAAAGTTCTAGGGTGACAAAGAGGATAGTGTCTAGGCTTGGGTTTGGAAAATATAAGTTTCCTACCCTCCCTGGCTATCCCTAACTGATCCGACGAACGGGATGGTTGCTTTCAAAACCAGGTTTGGAAATTAATCAGAAAACCCTTTGAACTTAGGAAACATGAATATGCCTAACCCGAGGTTAGACTGAGTTGCGGTGTAAACCTGCCCGGAACCGACCGGCACATCCAGTAACCGCAGCAATATCTGTCTAATGTGAGAAGTTGTGGCTTTAATTTATTAATTAAAGCTAGAACAAGAAGGGGAGGGTTAAGTCCATAGGAACACTTAACCAACACAGTTAAAGCTAGAATGGGAAGGTTAAGTCCATAGGAGCACTTAACCAACTTAACATTGTTAAGCTAGAATGGTAGGGTTAAGTCCATAGAAACACTTAACCAACTTAACACAGTTAAAGCTAGAATGCGAGGGTTAAGTCCATGGGAATACTTAGCCAAATTAACATGTTGACTAGACTAGAAGGTGTGGTTAAGTAAAGTTAATACACTTAGCCAATTTAACATGTTAATTAGACTAGAGGTTGGGGTTAAGTAATACACTTAGCCAATTTAATATGTTAGCTGGGTTGGACCGTAGGGTTAAGTAAACTTGAACACTTAACCATCAGAATATGATAAATGAATAGGGTTAAGTCTAAGACACGAAGAGATGATACTGAACCATTAATAATAGGTGTAGTTAAAACCGGTGGGAAAGGTTAAGTTAAAAAGGGAACACTTAACCAATACAGGATGAATGGGTAGGGTTAAGAAATACTTAACCAATATGACTTGGTTTGTGGTGGCGTTAAGCCAACATGAATACTGACAACACTTAACTAGTTTAACAGGATAAGGGAAGAGGGTTAAGTTAGCTTGAATCGACTAAAGACACTTAACCAATCCAACTTAACGGGAAAGAGAACTAAGTAGTAAAACTTATTTAAGAAGACAATGATCCTTGAAACTAAGTGGTAAAACTTAGTTAGTAGAACTAAGTAGTAATTCTTAGTATAACACGAAGGAGCGGACGCCCATCTGATTTTAAAGAAGACTCCAACGAATTGGGATACGAAGCCCGAGGCTATGGCTGGCACTTGCTAAAATTGGGGAATATAAATATTGTTTTATGCTTCTTTATTTTGAAAGACAGATGATACTCTGATATTGTAAAGAAATCTTTGTACAAACTATTTTATCAATAAAGAAAAGTTTTATTTTTCGCTGTTTAATTTCTGTCTGTCTTGTAATTTATCTGCATCTTTTACCCTAAATACTCCACAGAACTTACTGCATTCCCTTTGTGAGTGACACTAACGGACGTGGGGTGTTACAGATATCCACGGACACAAGCGATTCTACTAGGATAGTAGCGTAGCTGCCGCATGTCTGCGATCCATGGGGGAAGTGAAGTGTTTTCCATATCTATTTTTCTAAATGTTTTAAGTATATTCACTGGGAATTGAAACAAGTATATAATTTAGTACTTGGAGATTTTTAGTCATGCGTCGGTACCACGTATGCCAAAATTTCTGTAAAAACAAAAATGAACTTGATAAACTTCGAGTTATCAAGTATTTTCGAACTTTGTCATGTATTTTCGAACTTTAAATAACAAATCTCTATTATGACATTAAGACTTGTATAACCTAAACAAATGAATTAAGAAAGAGGGTTTTACAAGTTCACGGCTTTGAAATATAATAAAATACTTTTTCTATGTTGTCAAAACGAGTATTTATGTTTAAATATGAGTTTTGTAAATCAGAATTTTGTGGAAGATTATACATATATATAAATTGATGAATCGGATAAAAAATTTCGGGCTTCGAAACTACTATTGGTTTAACCTATATATGTATTTTTATTATGATTTTATATATGATATACACATAGTATTTTGATTATTTGACATGAACTGGTATTCCAAGATTTGATAATTACTCTTAAGATTTTAATTGTTTTCAACGGAAACATGAATTTTAGATTGAAACCAATATAAATGAAATTGAATGAGATCAATCCAAATGAGAATAAATTGAATTTATGTGGTAAATGAAGGCAATAGTCTAACTAGAATTCGATGAATGTAAATCCGTTAAGCGACTGATAAAATAAAGAATGATAACTCTGCAAGGGAGATGGAAATGGAACGAGATGTAATGAATAAAATTTAAATTATCGATAAAATTATGAATTGTGTATGACAATGAAAAATTGGATTGGGAAAAAATTTGTAAGTGAATGAATGAAATTAATAGGATGTAAAGGAAATGCACATCAATAATAATGAAGTTTTGACGATTAGATAGAAAAATGAGAATATGTATTTGATGTAAACAAATTTAACATGAACGGACAAATGAATGATTGGTATATGGCAATCTATTAATGTAGACAAATTTAACATGAATGACAAATGTGTAGAATGATAATGTTAGAAATAATAAAATGTGTGAAATTGGAATAAATGACGATAATATGAATGTTTAAAACAAAAATGAAATGAGTTGTATTTGAGTGGAAACATTGCTTATGTAAATAAATCTTGTTCATGTATACCAAAATTTACATATTGCTATTTCTTATGCTTTATATGTTATGTTGCTATATATATGTGTGATTCTCATTATTTGCTAAGTGTTTTAGCAGGTTGCAAAGGCGTGCGCTTCAATCTGGCGCTTGCTTTTGCGCTCATTCACTAAAACATAAGAAAACCTTCTTGAAAACGCTAATAAAAGATATGTATTCCGGATTTTATATCGTATTTGAGTTTTTTTTGTTTTCTCCTGATTTGGAATGCCTCATCGTATAGATGAGATGTATATTTTGTTTTTGTTGGTTTTGTGTATGGGAAAATTTTCCCGATTAAATCGTGCAGTGGAGGTGCTGCCGAAATTTTCCGTAAATTCAGGCGTTAGAAAAATTTTCAAGCTTTTAAATTCTATAACGTATTTTGTTCTAGTAAGTTGTAATAAGAAATAATTTGAATAAAATTAAAATAGAACGAATGTGTTGAAAATAATCGTCCATTTGCTTGTTGACGCGTTGTAACATCCCACCTCCGCTTGGGTCACTCACAAGGGGAATGCACTAGCTTTGGTGGAGCATTATCTAGGTAAACATACACAGAAATATTACAAGACAGAACATATATAAAATAGCGGAAGAAAAACCAAATTTCATTTCTTTAAAATCTAGTAAGGTCTAAAGCCTTTTACATCAAAATGCCATTAAATCCATTACATCAAAATCTGTCTTGCAATAGTAAAGAAGCATAAAACCATAGTCATAAAACATTCCCCAAGTAAAATAGTAAAGCAGCCATAGCCAAGAAAGGTCCAAGCCATATATGATGATCTTGAAGCAGAAAGAAGTCCAAACTAAGTAGTAGTGCTTCCTCCCTGAGAAACTGGGGGGGGGGGGGGGACGGAAGAAAAAGAGGCAGAACAAGACGAGTCAGTCATACAGACTGGTAAGTCCTAGTGACTTTCAGCATAGAAACAAGTAAAGGTAACATGACATGTATAAACTGAAAGTAAACATAAGGATAATGACAAGATATGCCAGTTGAACTAAGATAACAAGATAAACTACGGTAACAAGATAAACTAAGGTAACAAGATAAGCTACGTATAGCATCGCATGTTTAACATTCTCTGCACCAACTGTACTAGTACCCCAACCCGTATCATCCTTTCCATGTATATGTACGGTCCCTTGCCGTATATTGTACGGGTTTCATCATGTAATTCTATACTACTACAATGTAGTGCCACCATTCTTGAAATCGCTTGGACTGTCACCCTTGTTCTGGCTAGGTTTCCTTATCATGAACTATCACGTGTTCAACTAGGATTTATGCCACCTAGGCCACTAGGGGTTATGCTACCTATTGAACGTTTTCTAGATTCGATTAGGGTTTATGCCACCTAGGACCACTAGGGATTATGCTATCTAACGAACAACACCCTTTTTCCACGTACGATCTATTAATCGATCGGCTCCCTACAAGTCCTAGTTCGTTCATGTGTCTGTGTCATACGGCCCAATCACGAAATGCAGTCACCTGTGCTAGGTCCACCATAGGGTGTATCAATCCCTAGGGTGCCAACCACCGACACGAATCAAACACACACAGTGTAAACCTACTAGTGCCCAATGCCTGCTTTTTCAACTCTGGACTACGTGCACGACCATAGTCTGCCTGAACCTACAATGGCGCACCAACTCAGCCGTCATTTTGGTCGCTTACAATCAGCCCAGTAATCGTGCCCCACCCTGCCTAGTTCTAGGGTACCGTGATACATCTAGTGGGTAACTGCCGAAAAGGACCGCGTAATTAGGGTTTCCGTCCAGTAGGTTAAGTGTTGTCATTTAAATTCGAGACTTAACCCCATCAGTCTAGCATGTCAAGTTGGTTAAGTATTGTCATTCAAGTTCTTAACTTAACCCGCCTACGTGTCATGTCAAATTGGCTAAGTGTTGTCATTCAAGTTCATGACTTAGCCCTACGAATCATGTGTCAAGTTCGTTAAGTATATTCAAGCGGTTCATGGTTTAACCCTATCAAATCATCGTGTCAAATTGGTTAAGTATATTCAAGCGGTTCATGACTTAACCCTATCAATTCATCGGGTCAAATTGGTTAAGTATATTCAAGTGGTTCATGACTTAACCCTATCAAATCATCGTGTCAAATTGGTTAAGTATATTCGAGCGGTTCATGACTTAACCCTATCAAATCATCGTGTCAAATTGGTTAAGTATATTCGAGCGGTTCATGACTTAACCCTATCAAATCATCGTGTCAAATTGGTTAAGTATATTCAAGCGGTTCATGGCTTAACCCTATCATGTGGCATTAATTCATTAATGCACCCCAACCTCTCACATCAGACCTGTTGTTGTGGTCATTGGATATGCCGGGCGGTTCCGGACAGAATTACACCACAACTCAGTCTAACCTTGGGTTTTCAAGTGCGATATGACCAACTACCCACATTGGATCCTATTGTTTGCAGTAACTGGATTTACCGGGCGGTTCCGGGAAGAATTACACTGCAAACTCAACCCAACCACGAGTTGGCCATTTTCAAGTTCATTCTAAGTGTCATGTCCATGTTCAAGTTTTATGTCAAGTTCGTGTCAAGTTTCATGGCGAGTTTCATGTCCATATCCAGGTTCAGGTTATAACAGCGTTCATGTTTCAAGTTTTGCCTTTTTATCAAGTTCATAATTCATGTTCATAACCAATTCATGTTTTGCCTATTCTACCCAAATCGTGTTCCCATTGCATGTAAACATGATCAATCCATACTACAAATAAATCCAAATCTCAGAATAACATCAAAACTATGATAGGCAAGAGGGACGAGCATAAAGCGATAAAAGGGGTTACAAGACTAGCATGACATAAATTGGTTACAACATCACTAGCATATAGGATTCCAAATCTAGAAAGATAAGGCGATAGTCATGGTAAACGCTGACACACCCTAGGTATACGATCCAACAAAATGCCAATTCGGTGCACAACATGGTTTTCAACTATAGTGCTATGGGCATGAATAGTCAACTATAATAGTCTTAGGCAATTAACCCCAATAGTCATAGGAAGAAATCTCATAGTTATGAATCATAAGCGACTCATCACAGTAATCATGGATAATTATCAAAAATAGTTCTAGGCAAATAGTCATAGGCAATTAACAGTAATAGTTTCAAAGTCATGGTCATAGATAATGGCCTTATGTTCATAATCATAGGTAATAATTCTCATAGTCAAGAGTCATAGGTGATTAGCCACAATTGTCCTCGTCATAGTCATAGGCATAGTCTTATGTTCACAGTCATAGGCATAGTCTTATGTTCTTAGTCATAGGCATAGGCATAGTCTTATGTTCTTAGTCATAGGCATAGTCTTATGTTCATCGTCATAGTCATATGCATATTAAGGTTATAGACATGAAAGAAATTGATTTGCAGCATGAATAGGCCCCAAATAGAAATATTCCCACAAGTCAAGATCCAAGAATTTATGTTACAATCTAGCGTTTGAATAATAAACTAGGTCCAACAACATGAATGGGCATGATTCAGTCGATAAGAAATAATCCCAAAATCATAGATTCAAGAAGAGACAAGAACAGACCCAAATAGATAATCAAGCTTAGGTCCAATTTCATTTTATTCCATGTCCATATCAAATTTTACAAGATTCAATCTCAAAGTAACTAGAACTTACAGAGCACGGATCGAGAATTAGAGTGCAGAGATTTGATTCTAGAAACGGTTGTTGTAGTTGTTGATTCTCTATTTGTTTAGTCTTGTTCTAGTTGAAAAACCCCAATTTGCAATTCCTAGATATTGTCTTGACAAAGAAGAAGTAGTTATTCTCTCTTTAATTTAATTCTTTCAGAAGCAGCATAAGGACAGAATGAAATGGTGTGGAGAGAATGAGGCTAGGGGTGAGTTTATATAGGATTAGAGTCACGAATCTGGTCATGAAACAAGTCTAAATACATAAGAATGCATCTGGTTCAGGAAATAGGTTCGGGAGGCAGGTCGACTCCCCAGTCGACCTGGTCATGGGGAGGTCGACACCCCAATTGACTCCCCAGTCGACCTGGTTGGGGGGAGGTCGACTCCCCAGTCGATCTGGGTATATAGGCGGGAATTTTCCCGCCAGCCTTCTCTGGGTTTGAATTTCGAATTTTCTGGCTTTATTTTCGAGCTGTTTTATTTTATTCAAATTCCTGAAAATTCTGAAGGTCATAACTTGGTCATACGAACTCCGATTTTCGAAAACTCGGATTCGATTTCATGTAGAATTTTGAGATGAACGCAATGGTGCAACCCGTTTCCCTTGGTTCTTATTTTAAAATTTAATTCTGCTTTGATTTATGGTTATAACATGTTATTAAAATACGGGTTGTTACATTCTCCCCTCCTTAAAGGATTTCGTCCCCGAAATCTCTAAGTTAGGAAGGATGTATCCTACCATCCATCATCCATCTACTCAAAACATCATCCACAAGCAATCATTGTCCTTAAACGATTCCTAATGCTGTATGTATATATGCGGAAAGTGTGTGTATATGTAATTATCTAATGCAAAAGATCAGGCGGTTACTGATTCAGTAAACCTCCTTAATGCAAAGTATACGAGTGCGATGAGTCCAATATGTATGCAAATTCCTATTACATTTCACAATTTTTACATGAGTGCTCAAACATTCATTCATATGCAACATCCAAATGATAGCATATCAAGTTTCCATCCATGTACAAGTATAAACATTCATGCATATGCAACATGAAAATGTGACTGAGCCGATCTAGTGCCTAATGTGTATTATGCAACCACGAGCAACCACTTGCAACCACTTGCAACCATTTGCAAACATCAACCATAACATGTCTCAAACACATGTTTACACCCAATTGTTCTTACCTAAAGACATAGTCGAACGATAGGAGCAAGTAAAAATTTTGTGCCCATTAGGCAATGTCAAAACTGGAAATCTATGTCACATATATACTGATTAGGAGAAGAACTCCCTAGGCACCAGCCCGAAGACCGAAATCAACATCAGGCTGACACCCAAAGAATTACTCAACCCAGCGGACACCCTCAAGCCCCAACATGTATTACTAACAGATAATCCCTATGGGGTTTTGCAATAGAAATAGGATTGAGAATAGGACCGAGAGGTTATACTTAAAAGATAGAATGCAAATAAGCTCTATAGGAAAAGAGGGATCAAGGATATACTCTTAAAAAGAGATATGATGCGCGTGTCTAGTCTTCAATCTTCTAAGTCACATTTCCTTGAGCTTAACTCCATTGTGCTTTGATCGTACTTAACTTCACATTTCATAGCTTCTTAATTCCTATTTCCAAAATATGAGTTGGAACTCATTTCACTTTCGCCTCTCGTTCCACTTTCACTTGTTCTTTTTCTAGTACACTCAGCTTAAACATAACTGCGTACTCATGGTTTCGTGCAAGCTCTCCAAAATTCACTAGTGAATCTTGGATCTCATTCACTTACTAGAAGGTATTCCAAAATGAATTATCTCTTTAAAATAAACAAATGCCAACCATGTTGCCGAATGTACTTACTAAGGTAATTTTCTATAACTCATGCATAAGCAAAATGAACCATCTGCCTTAGTGGCGAACACCACTTGAGCGGCTCAACAAATGTAGCAAGAGATTCTAGGTAACTAAGCATGACAAAACCCTAAGGGTTACACTAGACTTCGAGGTCATTACCAAGGCAAGTCAAGAGTCTAACTACCATGGAACTAGTACAAACAAGTCATGGATATACACTTAGCATAGACATTCTCAAATCCAAACAAGTCATGAATAAATGAGCCGATTTCCCAACCGGATTTGAGACACAAAAATGGGATCCTCTACTTCGCTAGTACTAAGCTGCAGAGACTCAACTATCGAAGCGGAATTAAAAGGATACGATGAACAAAAACAAACTTCTAATGGGATGAAACTAAACCTTCAACAAAAACATTACCACCTCCCTTAGGTATGCTAGTAATGAGAGCATACAATTGCCCTCTCGACGATCTTGTTCTTTGCCCTTGTCCTTGTTGTAACACCCCATATTTTCTATGA
Source organism: Allium sativum (assembly GCA_030737875.1). Classification (NCBI taxonomy): domain Eukaryota; kingdom Viridiplantae; phylum Streptophyta; class Magnoliopsida; order Asparagales; family Amaryllidaceae; genus Allium; species Allium sativum. Next base: position 301,274,241 of record CM060918.1, on the reverse strand, counting down.
ACGTATAAGTAACAAATCAGAGAATAATTAATTTTTAAAATAAGAATCAAGGGAAACAGATTGCTCCATTGTGTTCGTCTCTAAATTCTGCTTGGAAACGAGTCCGAGTTTTCGAGAAACGGAGTTCGTGTGAGGGAGATATGGCCCTCCGAAGTTTTAGAGAATTTCAGAATCGAAAATAGCTCGAAAATTCGAATTCAAATTCAAATTCAAAATCCCAGAACAGGCTGGGTGGGAAAATTCCAGCCCTTGGACCTGGTCGACCTGGGAGTCGACCATAGTGTCGACCTTTCACGGGCCAGGTCGACCATAGTGTTGACCTGGGGGTCGACCTGGCCTAGGTCGACCATAGTGTCGACCTGGCCCAGGTCGACCTGCACCCGAAACCCATTTTTTTAACTTGGTTCATTCTGATGCATCCGATCTCGTTTCTGTCTGGATTCGTCCACATAATCCTATATAAACTCACCCCTAGACTCATTCTCTCCACACCATTTCATTCTGTCTATATTCTGCCTCTGTTCTAATTAAAAATAAAAATGGCATCGCTACCGTGCTGGAATCAAAACTTGGACTGATGAATCTTCTTCCAACCTGAATAGAATTAAAAGCTAAATCAAATCTCAAATCCAAGTTTAGAGCTACGACAACAATTAAAGAGGAATAATTCAGCATTTCTGCATCAACACCAGTTTATTATCCTTTCTTAAAACCACGAAATGCAAGTACAGTTATTTTCCGCTATAAACTATAATTATAATTGTGACATGATTATAAATCTGAATTTGAAGTTATGTATATTCTTATCTGTCAGATATGTTTTCTGTGACTATTCTGTACCTCTTTCTTCATTCTGTTCTATACCCAGGCTACTACGAGCCTGCGCCGAATCTCATAAGAGATTAACGCACGAATGCTAAATTTTGGGACAAATAATAATGCATAATTGGACATGAAACTGTTGCCTATGAGACTATTGCCCATGACTATGATTCATTGACTATCAGGCTATTGCTTATGACTATGATTCATTGACTATGAGATAATTGCCTATGACTATGATTCATTGACTATGAGACTATTTCCTATGACATGGAATAAGAAACTATTGTGATTAGTCGCCCATGACTATTGTGGTTAGTTGCGTATAACTATGGTAGTTAGTTTCTTATGTCTATTCCCTTAATGATGTTAGATCTCATATTTATTATGTAACTTTGCTAGTTTATTCCCATTCACTGTTATGTACATCGAGCCTATAGGGCCATTTCATGAGTATTTCGAGAACTTGTGGAAACATGTTATACGGGGATTGGGCGTAGCTTAATTAAGTAAATCGGGCATAGCGAATATGTTGGCATAATCTGAGTTGGCTATAATAGAGAATGATTTACATGTGTATTAGTCTTGGACATAAATGGTGAACTAGAATATTAAATCTAGTTTTGACATGAACTGTAAATGGGAATATTAAGGCTAAAATTTGGGGCATATATTGTATTATGAATTATGACCTTAATTTAGACATGTAAGTTTAGGCTAAATTTATGATTGGGCAAGATATGTAAATAGAGTTTTAGATATATATATATATATATATATATATATATATATATATATAATCTGCTAAATCTATTATATTGCCTAATCTGCTAGTTTTGTTATATTGCCTAAACTGCTAATTAGATTGAATTGCCTAATCTGCTAATTATGTTAAATTGCCTTATCTGCTAAATCTGCTAAATAGCCTAATCTGCAAGATCTGTTATTTGTTTAATCTGTTGAATGACGTAATCTGTTGGAACTAAAATGCTGAAATTTGAAGTATGTGAATCTGTAGACTCGACTTAAAATTGAGCAAAACTTGTTAATAGAACCTCGAATAATCTGCTGTAACTTGTACAAAAGTTTAATCTGTTAAATAAACAGAATTAGTCTGATATCTGAAAAATCTGTATTGGAATGAATTGGCTATGACACGAGGTTAGACTCTGTTTGCGGTAGAAGCCTGCCCAGAACCAACCGGCTTAACCAGCGACCGCAAACTGTCAGCCTAATGTGGGAGGTTGTAGGCATAACTAAGAATATGATTAGACATGAGGTTAGGTCTGGCTTGTGGCAGAAGTCTGCCCGGAATCGCCCGGCATATCCAGCGGCCACAAGCTACCGACCTAATGTGAGAGGTCTGTGCATTAATATTAATGCAAATCTGGGATAAATATTATGTCTAAAACGTGTTGGGTGGATAGGGTTAAACCAATTGGACTAATGAATTAAACAAACCCGTTTCGTGAATCTGTAGGCCCAATTACAAAGTTAGACAAATCTGTAAATCTGTTAAATCCGTATATATGATCCGTTAGTCTGAAAACTTGTCTGATCTGTGAACTAGTTGATCTGAACTCTGCATGTCTGAACTTGTAAACAAGTTAATCTGAAATCTGTTAGTCTGGGGACACAAGGTTAGGAGGGAAATTACTTGTGTCATCTGTTGTTTGGGACCCATATTAGTCAGTAACTCATTCTGGTATCAAACTTTGACCCAACAGTAAGTAGGGTCCGGGCACGCATACTGAACTAATTCTAAGTGGTACGTTTTGATAATGGCGAAAGGTGTAGATGGTGCGTTCCAACAGGGTAATGTGCGTGCATGGATCCCGGTCTGCCTCTGAGGAAGTAAGACGCCGTGACATCTGTAAATAGGCCTGTGCCAATTGGTTGTCACTTTAGGGAGTGATACACCCTATTGTGGAGCCGACACAGGGTATTTATGTATTCGGGAGCCGATCGCTTGGGGTACGGTTTTAGGGTACATTTAGTTCTGTCTGTTTCTGTTGGTACCATCTGTTTCTGTTGGGTGGCAACACCTGTCTGCGTGGTACCGTCTGTTCGGGTGTTAAAGGCCCATTTACTAGTGTACACCTAATTCTACATCTGTTTCCATAGGGATTAATCTGTTTCTATTTCTGTACCTTCTGTTCGGGTGGTAAAGGCTCAGTATCAGCATTCTGCTTCTGTCTGTTTCTGTTTGGGTGGTAAAGGCCCATTATTAGCATTCTGTTTCAGTCTGTTTCTGTTCGGGTGGTAAAGGCCCATTATTAGCGTTCTGTTTCTATGGAAATTATTCTGTTCCTGTTTCTGCTTCAGTTTAGACATTAGGGTGACACCTAATCCTGTTATACTAGTATTAGTGCAGAGAAATGAAAAGTAATATTATTCTATTTCTTCTTCTTAACCTATGTACATCTGCTGCTCTTGTTACTATTATCTCTCATCCAGTTTTATTTGCATACCATGATTATTATTATCTGTTCATATGCTGAAAGTCACTAGACTTGCCAGACTTTATGTTTGACCTTTCTTTTTTTCGCCCCTTTTTTTTTCGTTTCCCTCCCAGGTTTTCCAAGGAGGGAATACTTTAGCTTGATCCGGATTTCTTCTTCTTGAAGTACTTAGAGTGCTTAAAGTATGGCTTGTCTCCTTATGGCAGCTTCTGTGGGGATTATGATTTTAATGTTTTGTACTCTGATGATTTTCTGAACAAGGCTGATGTAACACCCCACCTCCGCTAAGGACACTCACAAAGGGAATGCCTTAACCTTGGTGGAGCGTTTTAGTAGACAGAACAGAAATTTACAAGACAGATAAACAATACTTGAGAAATTATAACTTTATTTCAGCGGAAAACAGAAATCAGTGTGGTTACATCTTTACCAAAAACTCAAGTACATAAATATCAGCCTTGTTCAGAAAGTCATCAGAGTACAAAACTTTAAAATCATAATCCCCACAGAAGGTGCCATAAGAAGTTAAGCCATGCTTTATGCACTTCTAGTACTTCAAGCAGAAGAAATCTGGATCAAGCTAAAGTATTCCCTCCTTGGAAAACCTTGGAGGGGAACGGAAGAAAAGGGGCGAAAACAAGCAAGGTCAGACATAAAGTCTAGCAAGTCCAGTGACTTTCAGCTTATGAACAGATAATAATAATCATGGCATGCAAATAAAACTGGATGAGAGATAACAGTAACAGGAGCAGCAGATGTACTTAGGTTAAACAGAAGAAACATAATAATATTACTTTTCATTTCTCTGCACTAATACTAGTATAACAGGATTAGGTGTCACCCTAATGTCTAAACAGAAACAGAAACGGGAACATAATAATTTCCACAGAAGAGAATACTAGTAATGGGCCTTTACCACCCCAACAAAAACAGACAGAAACAGAATGCTAATAATGGGCCTTTACCACCCGAACAGAAACAGACAGAAATAGAATGCTAATAATGGGCCTTTTCCACCTGAAAAGAAACAGACAGAAACAGAATGCCAATAATGGGCCTTTACCACCCAAACAGAAGGTACAGAAATAGAAACAGATTAATCCCTACGGAAACAGAATGTAGAGTTAGGTGTACACTAGTAAATGGGCCTTTACCACCCGAACAGACGGTACCACGCAGACAGGTATTGCCCCCCAACAGAAACAGACGGTACCAACAGAAACATATAGAACTAAGTGTACCCTAAAACCCTACCTAAAGCGATCGGCTCCCTAATACAAAAATACCCTGTGTCGGCCCCACAATAGGGTGTATCACTCCCTAAAGTGACAACCAATTGGCACAGACCTACTTACAGATGTCACGGCATCTTACATCCTCAGAGGCAGACCGGGATCCTTGCACGCACATGACCCGGTTGGAACGCACCATCAACACCCCTCGCCATTATCAGAATGAACTGCTTATAATTAGTTCAGTAAGCGTGCCCGGACCCTACTTACTGTTGGGTCAAAGTTTGATACCAGTAAGGGTTACTGACTAATATGGGTCCCAAACAACAGATGACACAAGTAATTTCCCTCCTAACCTTGTGTCCCCCATACTAACAGATTTCAGATTAACTTGTTTACAAGTTCAGACATACAGAGTTCAGATCAACTAGTTCATAGATCAGACAAGTTTCCAGACTAACGGATCAGATATACGGATTTAACAGATTTACAGATTTGTCTAACTTTGTAATTGGGCCTACAGATTCACGAAACGGGTTTGTTAAATTCATTAGTCCAATTGGTTTAACCCTACCCACCCAACATGTTTTAGACATCATATTTATCCCAGATTTGCATTAATTAAATATTAATGCACAGACCTCTCACATTAGGTCGGTAGCTTGTGGCTGCAGGATATGCCGGGCGGTTCCGGGCAGACTTCTGCCACAAGCCAGACCTAACCTCGTGTCTAAGCATATTTTAGTTATGCCTACGACCTCTCACATTAGACTGACAGTTTGCGGTCGCTGGTTAAGCCGGTTGGTTTCAGGAAGGCTTCTACCACAAACCGAGTCTAACCTCATGTCATAGCCAATTCATTCCAATATAGATTTTTCAGATATCAGACTAATTCTGTTTATTTAACAGATTAAACTTCTTCATAGGATATAACAGATTAATCAAATTTCCATGTTCTACCAATTCTTCGGTCGAGCCTACGGATTTCCATACTCAGATTACCATTATCTAGTTCCAACAGATCATACAATTCAACAGGTAGCAGATCTAGCAGTTTAAGCGATTCAACAGATTTAGCAGATAACAGATTTAGCAATTTAGGCAATTCAACAGTTTTAGCAGATAACATATTAGGCAATTTAACAGATTTAGCAGATAACAGATTTAGCAGGTTATATATATATCTAAAACACTATTTACCTATCTTGCCTAATCATAAATTTAGCCTAAACTTACATGCCTAAATCAAGGTCATAATTCATAACACAATATATGCCCCAAATTTTAGCATTAATATTCTCATTTACAGTTTATGTCAAAACTAGATTTAATATTCTAGTTTACCATTTATGTCCAAGACTAATACACATGTAAATCATTCTCTATTATAGCCAATTCAGATTATGCCAACATATTCGCTACACCAAATTAACTTAATTAAGCTACGCCCCCAATCCCTGTATAACATGTTTTCACAAGTTCTCTAAATACTCATGAAATGGCCTTATAGGGTCGATGTACATAACAGTGAATGGGAATAAACTAGCAAAATTACATACTAAATATGAGATCTAACAACATTAAGGGAAAAGGCATAGGAAACTAACTACAATAGTTATAGGCAACTAACCACAATAGTCGTGGGCGACTAATCACAATAGTTTCTTATTCAGTGTCATAGGCAACAGTCTCATAGTCATGAATCATAGTCATAGGCAATAGTCTCATAGGCATCAGTTTTATGTCCAATTATGCATTATTATTTGTCCCAAAATTTAGCGTTCGTGCGTTAATCTCTTATGAGATTCGGCGCAGGCTCATAGTAGCATGGCTATAGAATAGAAAGAAGAAAGTGGTACAGAATAGTCACAGAAAAACGGATCGAGCATATAAGAATATACATAACCTCAGATTCAGATTTATAATCATGTCACAATTATAATTACAGTTTATAGCGGAAAATAACTATACTTGCCTTTCGTGGTTTTAAGAAAGGATAATAAACGGTCGTTGATGCAGAAATGTTGAATTACTCCTCTTTAATTGTTGTTGTAGCTCTAAACTTTGATTTGAGATTTGATTTAGCTTTTAATTCTATTTCAGGTTGGAAGAAGATGCATCAGTCCAAGTTTTGATTCCAGCAGAGTGGCGACGCCATTTTTATTTTTAATTAGAACAGAGGCAGAATATAGATAGAATGAAATTGTGTAGAGAAAATGAGGCTAGGGGGCTGTTTATATAGGATTAGGCGGACGAATCTAGGAAGAAACGAGACCGGATACATCAGAATGAACCAGGTTAAAAAAACTGGGTTTCGGGAGCAGGTCGACCCCCAGGTCGACCCTATGGTCGACCTGGTCTGGCCAGGTCGACCCCCAGGTCGACACTATGGTCGACCTGGCCCCTGGGAGGTCGACACTATGGTCGACCCCCAGGTCGACCTGGTCCAATGGCGGGAATTTTCCCGCCCAGCCTGTTCTGGGATTTTGAATTCGAATTTTCGAGCTGTTTTTGATTTTGAAATTCTCTGAAACTTCGGAGGGCCATATCTCCCTCATACGGACTCCGTTTCTCGAGAACTCAGACTCGTTTCCAAGTAGAATTTCGAGACGAACACAATGGCGCAACCTGTTTCCCTTGATTCTTATTTTATATTTTAATTACTCTCTAATTTGTTACTTATACGATCACAGAAGATACAGGTTGTTACATTCTCCCCTCCTTAAAGGATTTCGTCCCCGAAATCTTCAAGTTAAGAAGAATGTGTCCTACCATCCAGTCATCCATCTACTCAACCATCATCCACAAACATCCATTGTCCTTAGAAAACTTCTAATGTTGTATGAACATATGCAAAAGTGTGTGCATATGTTCCTTATCTAATGCAAAGATCAGGCGGTCCGCTAATTCAGTTGCCCTCCTTAATGCGAACTATGTCAGTGTCATGAGTCCAACATGTATGCAATTTTCCTGTTTGATACATATCATTCTTATATGAGTGACAACCATTCATTCATATGCAACATCCATGTGATGAGTCAATAATTTTTCATCCATAGAATTTGAAAAATGCTCACACATCCATATGCAGTATGAGAGTGTATTCGAGCCGATCTAGTGCCTAGTGTGTGTATATGCATCCACGAGCAACCACCAGCAACCACTTGCATCCACTTGCAACCATCAAACATAACATGTCTCAAACACATGTTTACACCCATTAGTTTCTACCTAAAGTTCGAAGATTCGGTCGATAGGATACAGTCGAATGATGGAAGCGAGTACAGATAAAACAAAAACTTGGTTTCCATTAAACCTTGGTTGAGAGACAAACTCCCCTAAGTATCAACCCCGAAGACCGAGATCAACATTGGATTGACACCCAGAGGATTACCCTCTTTAGACAATGTCAAAACTGGAAATCTCAACCTTATCAGAAATATTCAGATATTTACAGATTACCGGCACAGATCAGATTACTAAATGATTCTTAGGAAACTAAGCATGATAAAAAACCCAGAATGACCCGACACTCCTAGCTCAGTTGGTCAGAGGTGGGCGAATTGGGATGAGACATAGGTCTCAGTTTCGAGGGCCACCTCTGCCAATTTCTAGGGGTGACTACCTAGGTAGTGTGAAGGCGTTGAAAAATCGGGGTATATCACTACCCTTGGGGTTTACTAAGACCGACAAGCAATGGCTTGAGTGAAGTCTTAGGTTCCATACGTAAATCAAAAAAAAAACCCAGAATGTATGCGTCATAGTCAAATTAACGCTCAACACAGATACCCAACTTAGCACAATTGGATGAGTCATAACCCTTATGGGTCTGGGTCTACAGCGGAATCAGAAACAATACTAGTATTCAAGTGTAGAGTATCGATTACAGAATCGAAATGCCAGAATCAGAAAAGAGTTTTAACCCAAAAATCAGATAAAGAAATTAAACCTCCTACAGAAAGTTTTCCTATTTCTATCCAATCCACTAGCCTCGAGAGTGTTCGCCTTCCTTCCGGAGGTTAGTCCTGCCCTTGCCCTCGTTTCTTCGGACAGTCCCTAGTGAAGTGTCCCATCTCACCACAGTTGAAGCAAGTGCCCTTTCTTTTTATGCGATCCTTGTTCAGATGAGTCGAGCTTCCGCAAGTAAATCACTTTTTCTCCTTCTTATCTTCAGACATTTCACCCTTCTTTTGTGTTTCCTTTTTGGGCCATGCTTTCTTGTTCTGTGGTTCTTCCTTCTTTGCCTCTTTCTTGCCATTGTCTTCCTCGTGCAGTAGTGCCATATCCACCAATCTCTTGTAAGTCGCTCCCATAGGTACATGGGTCATGGCTAGGCTGTGCAGTGGCTCGTTCAATCCTTTAACAAAGCGGAGAGCCTTTTTATGCTGGGTGTTGACTAAATCTAGTCTGAACCTAGCCAGTTGGTTGAACTGGTTGACGTATTCCTTGACCGTCATACTTACTTGCTTAAGAGATAAGAACTTTTCCATTTGTAGACTTCGTTCAGCTTGCGAGAGGAATTTCGCCTCAAACCTTGTTCTGAAATCCATCCATGTTTCAACCGGTCTCTCGGCGTTAATGACTTCCCACCAATAGGAAGCTTCGTCCTTGAGCAACCACACCGCCAATTGTACCTTCTGCCTACCGTCCACCTCAAAGATAACGAACAGATCCTCAGTTTCTTTGAGCCGGTTCCTCGCTTCTACAAATGATTAGGTTCCCTTGAAATCCTTTCCACCCTTGGCCCTAAAATCTTTACAGATCTTTGATAAAGAAATTGCACGAGGAGGGGGCGGAGGAGGAAGAATCGCTACAACTGGAGGAGGAATATCTGCTGGGCCTGCATCATTGGCCCTAGCCTTTAAGTACCTCCTGAACCAGCTAGGTATTCGCACGCCCACTGGAAAGTTAAGATTCCCAGACATGCTGGAATGAAAGAAAAAGATTTAAAACGGAGAACGGAAAAGATAGATATATGGCTCTTTGGGGATTATGTTTTTCAAAATAAACTTTATTTTTGAAAATACTTCCTTTTAAAACCTTTTTGAAAATAGTTTTCAAAAACATCACCCAATCTGGTAACCTTCAGCTCTGATACCAAGTGTAACACCCCACCTCCGTTAAGGACACTCACAAAGGGAATGCCTTAACTTTGGTGGAGCTTTTTAGTAGGCAGAACAGAAATTTACAAGACAGATAAACAATGCTTGAGAAATTATAACTTTATTTCAGCGGAAAACATAAATCAGTGTGGTTACATCTCTACTAAAAACTCAAGTACATAAATATCAGTCTTTTCCAGAAAGTCATCAGAGTACAAAACTTTAAAATCATAATCCCCACAGAAGGTGCCATAAGAAGTAAAGCCATGCTTTAAGCACTTCTAGTGCTTCAAGCAGAAGAAATCTAGATCAAGCTAAAGTATTCCCTCCTTGGAAAACCTGGGGGGAAATGGAAGAAAAGGGGCGAAAACAAGCAAGGTCAGACATAAAGTCTGGCAAGTCCAGTGACTTTCAGCATATGAACAGATAATAATAATCATGGCATGCAAATAAAACTGGATGAGAGAAAACAGTAACAGGAGCAGCAGATGTACTTAGGTTAAACAGAAGAAACACAATAATATTACTTTTCATTTCTCTGCACTAATACTAGTATAACAGGATTAGGTGTCACCCTAATGTCTAAACTGAAACAGAAACGGGAACAGAATAATTTCCACAGAAGAGAATACTATTAATGGGCCTTTACCACCCGAACAGAAACAGATAGAAACAGAATGCTAATAATGGGCCTTTAGAAACAGACAGAAACAGAATGCAAATAATGGGCCTTCACCACCCGAACAGAAACATAATGCTAATAATGGGCCTTTACCACCCGAACAGAAGGTACAGAAACATATTAATCCCTACGGAAACAGAATGTAGAATTAGGTGTACACTAGTAAATGGGCCTTTACCACCTGAACAGACGGTACCACGTAGACAGGTGTTGCCACCCAACAGAGACAGACGGTACCAACAAAAACAGACAGAACTAAGTGAACCCTAAAACCCTACCTCAAGCGATAGGCTCCCTAATACATAAATACCCTGTGTCGGCCCATAATAGCGTGTATCACTCCCTAAAATGACAACCAATTGGCACAAACCTATTTACAGATGTCACGGCGTCTTACATCCTTAGAGGCAGACTGGGATCCATGCACGCACATGACCCGGTTGGAACACACCATCAACACCCCTCGCCATTATCAGAATGAATCGCTTATAATTAGTTCAGTAAGCGTGCCCGGACCCTACTTACTGTTGGGTCAAAGTTTGATACCAGAAAGGGTTACTGACTAATATGGGTCCCAAACAATAGATGACACAAGTAATTTCCCTCCTAACCTTGTATCCACCAGACTAACAGATTTCAGATTAACTTGTTTACAAGTTCAGACATATAGAGTTCAGATCAACTAGTTCACAGATCAGACAAGTTTTCAGACTAACGGATCAGATATACGGATTTAACAGATTTACAGATTTGTCTAACTTTGTAATTGGGCCTACAGATTCTAGAAACGGGTTTGTTAAATTCATTAGCCCAATTGGTTTAACCCTACCCACCCAACACAGTTTAGACATCATATGTAGTCCAGATTTGCATTAATTAAATATTAATGCACAGACCTCTCACATTAGGTCGGTAGCTTGTCGCCGTTGGATATGCCGGGCGGTTCCAGGCAGACTTCTGCCACAAGCCAGACCTAAACTCGTGTTTAAGCATATTTTTGTTTTGCCTACGACCTCTCACATTAGACTGACAGTTTGCGGTCCCTGGTTAAGCCGGTTGGCTCCGGGCAGGCTTCTACCGCAAACAGAGTCTAACCTCGTGTCAAAGCCAATTTATTCTAATACAGATTTTTCAGATATCAGACTTATTCTGTTTATTTAACAGATTAAACTTCTTCATAGGATATAACAGATTAATCAAATTTCCATGTTCTACCAATTCTTAGGTCGAGCCTATGATTTCCATACTCAGATTACCATTATCTAGTTTCAACAGATCATACAATTCAACAGGTAGCAGATCTAGCAGTTTAAGCGATTCAACAGATTTAGCAGATAACAGATTTAGCAGTTTAGGTAATTCAACAGTTTTAGCAGATAACGGATTAGGCAATTTAACAGATTTAGCAGATAACAGATTTAGTAGATTATATATATCTAAAACTCTATTTACCTATCTTGCCTAATCATAAATTTAGCCTAAACTTACATGCCTAAATCAAGGTCATAATTCATAACACAATATATGCCCCAAATTTTAGCATTAATATTCTCATTTACAGTTTATGTTAAAACTAGATTTAATATTCTAGTTTACCATTTATGTCCAAGACTAATGCACATGTAAATCATTCTCTATTATAGCCAATTCAGATTATGCCAACATATTCGCTATGCCAAATTTAATTAATTAAGCTACACCCCCAACCCCCGTATAACATGTTTTCACAAGTTCTCTAAATACTCATGAAATGGCCTTATAGGCTCGATGTACATAACAGTGAATGGGAATAAACTAGCAAAGTTACATACTAAATATGAGATCTAACAACATTAAGGGAAAAGGCATAAGTAACTAACTACAAGAGTTATAGGCAACTAACCACAATAGTCATGGGCGACTAATCACAATAGTTTCTTATTCAATGTCATAGGCAATAGTCTCATAGTCATGAATCATAGTCATAGGCAATAGTCTCATAGGCGTGAATCATATTCATTGGCAATAGTCTCATAGGCATCAGTTTTATGTCCAATTATGCATTATTATTTGTCCTAAAATTTAGCGTTTGTGCGTTAATCTCTTATGAGATTCGGCGCAGGCTCGTAGTAGCCTGGCTATATAACACAAAGAAGAAAGAGGTACAGAATAGTAATAGAAAAACAGATCTGGCAGATAAGAATATACATAACCTCAGATTCAGATATATAATCATGTCACAATTATAATTACAGTTTATAGCGGAAAATAACTGTACTAGCCTTTCGTGGTTTTAAGAAAGGATAATAAATGGTCGTTGATGCAGAAATGTTGAATTACACCTCTTTAATTGTTGTTGTAGCTCTAAACTTTGATTTGAGATTTTATTTAGCTTTTAATTCTATTTAAGGTTGGAAGAAGATGCATCAGTCCAAGTTTTGATTCCGGCAGTGTAGCGACACCATTTTTATTTTTAATTAGAACAGAAGCAGAATATAGACAGAATGAAATTGTTTAGAGAAAATGAGGCTAGGGGGCTATTTATATAGGATTAGGCTGACGAATCTAGACAGAAATGAGACCGGATACATCAGAATGAACCAGGTTAAAAAAAATGGGTTTCGGGAGCAGATCGACCCCCAGGTCGACACTATGGTCGACCTGGCTCCTGGGAGGTCGACACAAAGGTCGACCCCCAGGTACCTGGTCCATGGGCGGGAATTTTCCCGCCCAGCCTGTTCTGGGATTTTGAATTCGAATTTTCGAGCTGTTTTCGATTCTGAAATTCTCTGAAACTTTGGAGGGCCATATCTCCCTTATACGTACTCCGTTTCTCGAAAACTCGGACTCGTTTCCAAGCAGAATTTCGAGATGAACGCAATTGCGCAACCCGTTTCCCTTGATTCTTATTTTATAATTTGATTATTCTCTGATTTTTTACTTATACGATCACAGAAGATATGTGGTGTTACAGCTGATATTTATGTACTTGAGTTTTTGGGAAAGATGTAACCAAACTGATTTCTGTTTTCCGCTGTAATAAAGTTATAATTTCTCAAGTATTGTTTATCTGTCTTGTAAATTTCTATTCTGTCAACTAAAACGCTCCACCAAAGTTATGGCATTCCCTTTGTGAGTGACCTTAATGGAGGTGGGGTGTTACACTTGGTATCAGAGCTGAAGGTTACCAGACTGGGTAAAGTTTTTGTAAACTATTTTCGAAAAGGTTTTAAAAGAAGTATTTTCAAAAAGTAAAGCTTATTTTTGAAAAACATAATCCCCAAAAGCCATATATCTATCTTTTGATCCTCTGTTTGAATCTTTGTTTCCTTCTTTCTCCGGGGCTCCCGGCTTTCTGGGAGGTAACCTCATCGCGGCATGGTTCTGTAGGCTTGATAAGACTACGACACCGGTCAAAGGGCAAATAAGCGCCCAACTTCCATCTGTAGCCGCAGTAGTCTCACCTACGTTTAATTTTCTTTCGAGCTTTGTAGGATTTTCCGTGCGATGGAGGCAGCTTTTGAGGGACTTGTCAACGTGTTACACACAGATAGTAAAGATGAGAATGAGGGAGATTGGCTAAGGAGCACAACCCAAGGATGAGAAACTCATGGATATGGACTTGGTTCACAAAGGAGGCAAAAAGGAAACACGAAAGAAGGAAGAAAAGTCTGATGATAAAGGAGGAGAAAGGTGCTTTACTTATGGAAGCTAGACTCATCTGAACAAGGATTGCCAAAAGAGGGAGGACACTTACTTCAACCGTGGAGATATGGGACACTTCACTAGGGACTGCCCGAAGAAACGGGGGCAAGGACAGAGGACATGACCTACTTCGAGAAGGCAGTCGAATGCTCTCATAGTTGGTAGATAGGATAGAAGTAGGAAAATTTCCGTAGAGAGTTTAGATTCCTTATCTAATTTTTGAGTTAAAACTCTTTTCTGATTCTGGCATTTCGATTCTGTAATCGATACTCTGCACTTGAATACTAGTATTGTTTCTGATTCCACTGTAGATTCAGGCCCATAAGGGTTGTGACTTATCTAAGCGTGGTAAGTTGGGTATCTGTGTTGAGCGTTAAGTTGATTATGACACATACATTCTGGGTTTTTATCATGCTTAGTTTCCTAATAATCATTTAGTAATCTGCTCTGTACCGGTAATCTGTAAATATCTGAATATTTCTGATAAGGTTGAGATTTCCAGTTTTGACATTGTCTAAAAAGGGTAATCCTCTGGGTGTCAATCTGATGTTAATTTCGGTCTTCAGGGTTGATACTTAGGGGAATTTGTCTCTCAACCAAGGTCTAATGGAAACCAAGTTTTTTTTATCTACACTCGCTCCCATCACTCGAATGTATCCTATCAATCGAGTCTTCGACCTATAGATAGGAATCCTATGGATGTAAACATGTGTTTGAGACATGTTATGTTTGATGGTTGTAAGTGGATGCAAGTGGTTGCTAGTGGTTGCACGTGGATGCATACACACACACTAGGCACTAGATCGGCTCGAATACACTCTCATACTGCATATGGATGTGTGAGCATTTTCAATTTCTGTGGATGCAAATTGATTGACTCATCACATGGATGTTGCATATGAATGAATGGTTGTCACTCATATAAGAATGATATGTATCAAATAGGGAAATTGCATACATGTTGGACTCATGGCATTAACATAATTCGCATTAAGGAGGTCAACTGAATCAGTGGACTGCCTGATCTTTGCATTAGATAAGGAACACATACGCACACTTTTTCATATGTTCATACAACATTAGAAGTTTTCTAAGGAAAATGGATGCTTGTGGATGATGGTTGAGTAGATGGATGACTGGATGGTAGGACACATTCTTCTTAACTTGAAGATTTTGGGGACGAAATCCTTTATGGAGGGAAGAATGTAACACCTCATATTTTCTATGAACGTATAAGTAACAAATCAGAGAATAATTAATTTTTAAAATAAGAATCAAGGGAAATGGGTTGCGCTATTACGTTCATCTCTAAATTCTTCTTGGAAATGAGTCTGAGTTTTCGAGAAACAGAGTCCGTATGAGGGAGATATGGCCCTCCGAAATTTCAAATAATTTCAGAATCGAAAACAGCTCGAAAATTCGAATTCAAATTCGAATTCAAAATCCTAGAACAGGCTGGGCGGGAAAATTCCCGCCCATGGACCAGGTCGACCTGGGAGTCGACATTAGTGTTGACCTCCCAGGGGCCAGGTCGACCATAGTGTCGACCTGGGGGTCGACCTGGCCCAGGTCGACCATAGTGTCGACCTGGGAGTCGACCTGCTCCCGAAACCCAGTTTTTTTAACCTGGTTCATTCTGATGTATCCGGTCTCATTTCTGTCTAGATTCGTCCACCTAATCCTATATAAACTCACTCCTAGCCTCATTCTCTCCACACCATTTCATTATGTCTATATTCTGCCTCTGTTCTAATTAAAAATAAAAATGGCGTCGCTACTCTGCTGGAATCAAAACTTGGACTGATGAATCTTCTTCCAACTGAATAGAATTAAAAGCTAAATCAAATCTCAAATCCAAGTTTAGAGCTACGACAACAATTAAAGAGGAATAATTCAACATTTCTGCATCAACAACAGTTTATTATCCTTTCTTAAAA
This sequence comes from Allium sativum, assembly GCA_030737875.1. Lineage (NCBI taxonomy): Eukaryota > Viridiplantae > Streptophyta > Magnoliopsida > Asparagales > Amaryllidaceae > Allium > Allium sativum. Next base: position 301,258,320 of record CM060918.1, on the reverse strand, counting down.
CCACGAAAGGCAAGTACGGTTATTTTCCGCTATAAACTGTAATTATAATTGTGACATGATTATAATTCTGAATCTGAGGTTATGTATTTTCTTATCTGTCAGATATGTTTTTCTGTGACTATTCTGTACCTCTTTCTTCTTTCTATTCTATAGCCAGGCTACTACGAGCCTGCGCCGAATCTCATAAGAGATTAACACACGAACGCTAAATTTTGGGACAAATAATAATGCATAATTGGACATGAAACTGTTGCCTATGAGACTATTTCCCATGACTATGATTCATTGACTATGAGACTATTGCCCATGACTATGATTAATTGACTATGAGACTATTGCCTATGACTATGATTCATTGACTATGAGACTATTGCCTATGACTATGATTCATTGACTATGAGACTATTGCCTATGACATGGAATAAGAAACTATTGTGATTAGTCGCCCATGACTATTGTGGTTAGTTGCCTATAACTATGGTAGTTAGTTTCTTATGCCTATTCCCTTAATGATGTTAGATCTCATATTTATTATGTAACTTTGCTAGTTTATTCTCATTCACTGTTATGTACATCGAGCCTATAGGGCCATTTCATGAGTATTTAGAGAACTTGTGGAAACATGTTATACGAGGCAGCTTAATTAAGTAAATCGGGCATAGCAAATATGTTGGCATAATCTGAGTTGGCTATAATAGAGAATGATTTACATGTGTATTAGTCTTGGACATAAATGGTGAACTAGAATATTAAATTTAGTTTTGACATGAACTGTAAATGGGAATATTAAGGCTAAAATTTGGGGCATATATTGTATTACGAATTATGACCTTAATTTAAGCATGTAAGTTTAGGCTAAATTTATGATTGGGCAAGATATGTAAATAGAGTTTTAGATATATATAATCTGCTAAATCTGTTATCTACTAAATCTGTTATATTGCCTAATCTTCTAGTTCTGTTATATTGCCTTAACTGCTAATTAGATTGAATTGCCTAATCTGCTAATTATGTTAAATTGCCTTATCTGCTAAATAGCCTAATCTGCAAGATCTGTTATCTGTTTAATCTGTTGAATGATGTAATCTATTGGAACTAAAACGCTGAAATTTGAAGTTTGTGAATCTGTAGACTCGACTTAAAATTGAGCAAAACTTGTTAATAGAACCTCGAATAATCTGCTATAACTTGAACAGAAGTTTAATCTGTTAAATTAACAGAATTAGTCTAATATCCGAAAAATCTGTATTGGAATGAATTGGCTATGACACGAGATTAGACTCTGTTTGCGATAGAAGCCTGCCCAGAACCAACCGGCTTAACCAGCGACCATAAACTGTCAGTCTAATGTGAGAGTTTGTAGGCATAACTAAAAATATGCTTAGACACGAGGTTAGGTCTGGATTGTGGCAGAAGTCTGCCTGGAACCGCCCAACATATCCAGCGGCCACAAGCTACCGACCTAATGTGAGAGGTCTGTACATTAATATTAATGCAAATCTGGGATAAATATGATGTCTAAAACGTGTTGGGTGGATACGGTTAAACCAATTGGACTAATGAATTAAACAAACCCGTTTCGTGAACCTGTAGGCCCAATTACAAAGTTAGACAAATCTGCAAATCTGTTAAATCCGTATATCTGATCCGTTAGTCTGAAAACTTGTCTGATCTGTGAACTAGTTGATCTGAACTCTGTATGTTTGAACTTGTAAACAAGTTTATCTGAAATCTGTTAGTTTGGGGACACAAGGTTAGGAGGGAAACTACTTGTGTCATCTGTTGTTTGGGACCCATATTAGTCAGTAACCCTTTCTGGTATCAAACTTTGACCCAACAGTAAGTAGGGTCCGGGCATGCTTACTGAACTAATTATAAGCGGTTCATTCTGATAATGGCGAGGGGTGTTGATGGTGCATTCCAACCGGGTCATGTGCGTGCACGGATCCCGGTCTGCCTATGAGGATGTAAGACGCCGTGACATCTGTAAATAGGCCTGTGCCAATTGGTTGTCACTTTAGGGAGTGATACACCCTATTGTGGAGCCGACACAGGGTATTTTTGTATTAGGGAGCCGATCGCTTGGGGTAGGGTTTTAGGGTACACTTAGTTCTGTCTGTTTCTGTTGGGTGGCAACACCTGTCTGCGTTGTACCATCTGTTCGGGTGGTAAAGGCCCATTTACTAGTGTACACCTAATTCTACATTCTGTTTCCGTAGGGATTAATCTGTTTCTGCTTCTGTACCTTCTGTTCGGGTGGTAAAGGCCCGTTATCAGCATTCTGCTTCTGTCTGTTTCTGTTCGGGTGCTAAAGGCCCATTATTATCATTCTGTTTCTGTCTGTTTCTGTTTGGGTGGTAAAGGCCCATTATTAGCGTTCTGTTTCTCTGGAAATTATCCTGTTCCAGTTTCTGCTTCAGTTTAAACATTAGGGTGACACCTAATCCTGTTATACTAGTATTAATGCAGAGAAATGAAAAGTAATATTATTCTGTTTCTTCTGCTTAACCTAAGTACATCTGCTGCTCCTGTTACTGTTATCTCTCATCCAGTTTTATTTGCATACCATGATTATTATTATCTGTTCATATGCTGAAAGTCACTGGACTTGCCAGACTTTATGTCTGACCTTGCTTGTTTTCGCCCCTTTTTCTTCCGTTTACCCCCCAGGTTTTCCAAGGAGGGAATACTTTAGCTTGATCTGGATTTCTTCTGCTTGAAGTACTTGGAGTGCTTAAAGTATGGCTTGACTCCTTATTGCAGCTTCTGTGGGGATTATGATTTTAAAGTTTTGTACTCTGATGATTTTCAGAACAAGGCTGATATTTATGTACTTGAGTTTTTGGGAAAGATGTAACCAAACTGATTTCTGTTTTCCGTTGTAATAAAGTTATATTTTCTCAAGTATTGTTTATCTGTCTTGTGAATTTCTGTTCTGTCTACTTCAACGCTCCACCAAAGTTAAGGCATTCCCTTTGTGAGTGACCTTAATGGAGGTGGGGTCTTACACTTATATATAACACTTAACTACATGTCCCTTTCTACCATACTAACGATACTCTTTCTTGTTATGGGTTTTATTATTCTTTCACTTTGGCCTCTTCCTTTTCACTTTTTCCTCCTTCGTGGATTAAGCCATATCAACAAGTTTCTTATCCTTAGGCTTGTATTCTTTTATCCTCGTTCTTACTATCCTTGTATAGCTTGTTGACAAGTATCTCGAAATCTACCTCCATCGCACGGCAACCCTACAAAGCTTGAAATAATATTAGGCACAGATGGAACTATTGCGGCTACTGATGGAGGTTGTTCACTCCTTTGCCCTCCGACAAGTGTCGTATGCCTACAAACTATGATGAAAAAGAAAGAGAGAGGAGACTCAAGGAGAGAATCAAAAGATAGTGCATATGGCTTTGGGGAATATGCCTTTAAAATAAACAAAACTTTTATTAAAAAAAATGCTTCTTTGTAAACGTTTCGAAAATAATTTCAGAAGGTTTTTAAAAGCTTTTGCCCAATCTGGTAACCTTCTGCTCTAATACCAAATGTAACATCCCACCTCCGCTAGGGTCACTCACAAGGGGAATGTACTAGCTTTGGAGGAGCATTATCTAGGTAAACATACATAGAAATATTACAAGACAGAACATATATAAAACATCGGAAGAAAAACCAAAATTTCATTTCTTTAAAATCTAGTAAGGTCTAAAACCTTTTACATCAAAATGCCATTAAATCCATTACATCGAAATCTGTCTTGCAATAGTAAAGAAGCATAAATCTATAGTCATAAATCATTCCCTAAGTAAAACAGTAAAGCAGCCATAGACAAGAAAGTTCCAAGCCATATATGATGATCTTGAAGCAGTAAGAAGTCCAAACTAAGTAGTAGTGCTTCCTCCCTGAGAACCGGGGGGGGGGGGACGGAAGAAAAAGAGGCGAAACAAAACGGGTCTGTCATACAGACTGGTAAGTCCTAGTGACTTTCAGCATAGAAACAAGTAAAGGTAACATGACATGTATAAACTGAAAGTAAACATAAGGATAATGACAAGATATGCCAGTTGAACTAAGATAACAAGATAAACTACGGTAACAAGATAAACTAAGGTAACAAGATAAGCTACGTATAGCATCGCATGTTTAACATTCTCTACACCAACTGTACTAGTACCCCAACCCGTATCATCCTTTCCATGTATATGTACGGTCCCTTGCCGTATATCGTACGGGTTTCATCACGTAATTCTATACTACTTCAACGTAGTGCCACCATTCTTGAAATTGTTTGGACTGCCACCCTTGTTCTGGCTAGGTTTCCTTATCATGAACTATCGCGTGTTCAACTAGGATTTATGCCACCTAGGACCACTAGGGGTTATGCTACCTATTGAACATTTTCTAGATTCGATTAGGGTTTATGCCACCTAGGACCACTAGGGATTATGCAACCTAACGAACAACACCCTTTTTCCACGTACGATCTATTAATCAATCGGCACCTTACAAGTCCTAGCTCGTTTCTGTGTCATACGGTCCAATCTCGAAATGTAGTCACCTGTGCTAGGTCCTCCATAGGGTGTATCAAGCCCTAGGGTGCCAACCACCGACACGAATCAAGCACGCACAGTGTAAACCTACCGGTGCCCAATGCCTGCTTTTTCAACTCCGGACTACGTGCACGCCCATAGTCCGCCTGAACCTACAATGGCGCACCAACTCAGCCGTCGTTCTGGTCGTTTACTATCAGCCCAGTAATCGTGCCCCACCCTGCGTAGTTCCAAGGTACTGTGATACATCTAGTGGGTTACTGCCGAAAAAGGACCGCGTAACTAGGGTTTCCGTCCAGTATGTTAGGTGTTGTCATTTAAATTCGAGACTTAACCCCATCTGTCTAGCATGTCAAGTTGGTTAAGTGTTGTCATTCAAGTTCTTGACTTAACCCGCCTACGTGTCATGTCAAATTGGCTAAGTGTTATCGTTCAAGTTCATGACTTAGCCCTACGAATCATGTGTCAAGTTGGTTAAGTATATTCAAGCGGTTCATGACTTAACCCTATCAAGTCATCGTGCCAAATTAGTTAAGTATATTCAAGCGGTTCATGACTTAACCCTATCAAATCATCGTGTCAATTTGGTTAAGTATATTCGAGAGGTTCATGACTTAACTCTATCAAATCATCGTGTCAAATTGTTTAAGTATATTCGAGCGGTTCATGACTTAACCCTATCAAATCATCGTGTCAAATTGGTTAAGTATATTCGAGCGGTTCATGACTTAACCCTATCATGTGGCATTAATTCATTAATGCACCCCAACCTCTCACATCAGACCTGTTGTTGTGGTCAGTGGATATGCCGGGCGGTTCTGGGCAGAATTACACCACAACTTATTCTGACCTCGGGTTTCCAAGTGCGATATGACCAACTACCCACATTGGATCCTATTGTTTGCAGTAACTGGATTTGCCGGGCGGTTCCGGGCAGAATTACACTGCAAACTCAACCCAACCTCAAGTTGGCCATTTTCAAGTTCATTCTAACTGTCATGTCCATGTTCAAGTTTTATGTCAAGTTCGTGTCAAGTTTCATGGCGAGTTTCATGTCCATATCAAGGTTCAGGTTATAATAGCGTTCATGTTTCAATTTTTGCCTTTTTATCAAGTTCATAATTCATGTTCATAACCAATTCATGTTTTCCCTATTCTACCCAAATCGTGTTCCCATCGCATGTGAACGTGATCAATCCATACTACAAATAAATCCAAATCTCAGAGTAACATCAAAACTATGATAGGCAAGAGGGACGAGCATAAAGCGTTAAAAGGGGTTACAAAACTAGAATGACATAAATTGGTTACAACATCACTGGCATATAGGATTCCAAATCTAGCCAGATAAGGCGATAGTCATGGTAAACGCTGACACACCCTAGGTATACGATCCAACAAAATGCCAATTCGGTGCACAATATGGTTTTCAACTATAGTGTTATGGGCATGAACAATCAACTATAATAGCCTTAGGCAATTAACCCCAATAGTCATAGGTAGAAATCTCATAGTTATGAATCATAAGCGACTCATCACAGTAATCATGGATAATTATCAAAAATAGTTCTAGGCAATTAACAGTATAGTTTCAAAGTCATGGTCATAGATAATGGCCTTATGTTCGTAATCATAGGTAATAATTCTCATAGTCAAGAGTCATAGGTGATTAGCCACAATTGTCCTCGTCATAGTCATAGGCATAGTCTTATGTTCACAGTCATAGGCATAGTCTTATGTTCTTAATCATAGGCATAGGCATAGTCTTTTGTTCATCGTCATAGTCATAGGCATATTAAGGTTATAGACATGAAAGAATTTGATTTACAACATGAATAGGCCCCAAATAGAAATATTCCCACAAGTCAAGTTCCAAGAATTTATGTTACAATCTAGCGTTTGAATAATAAACTAGGTCCAACAACATGAATGGGCATGATTCAGTCGATAAGAAATAATTCCAAAATCATAGATTCAAGAAGAGACAAGAACAGATCCAAATAGATAACCAAGCTTAGGTCCAATTTCATTTTATTACACGTCCATATCAATTTTAACAAGACTCAATCTCAAAGTAACTAGGACTTACACAGCGCAGATCGAGAATTAGATGCAGAGATTTGATTTTAGAAACGGTTGTTGCAATTGTTGAATCCCTATTTGTTTAGTCTTGTTCTAGTTGAAAACCCCCAATTTGCAATTCCTAGATATTGTCTTGACGAAGAAGAAGTAGCCATTCTCTCTTTAATTTAATTATTTCAGAAACAGCATAAGGACATAATGAAATGGTGTGGAGAGAATGAGGCTAGGGGTGAGTTTATATAGGATTAGAGTCACGAATCTGGTCATGAAACAAGTCTAAATACATCAGAATGCATCTGGTTCAGGAAATAGGTTCGGGAGGCAGGTCGACCCCAAGGTCGAATCCCCAGTCGACCTGGTCATGGGGAGGTCGACACCCCAGTCGACTCGCCAGTCGACCTGGTTGGGGGGAGGTCGACTCCCCAGTCGACCTGGGTATATGGGCGGGAATTTTCCCGCCAGCCTTCTCTGGGTTTGAATTTCGAATTTTCTGGCTTTATTTTCGAGCTATTTTATTTTATTCAAATTCCTGAAACTTCTGAAGGTCATAACTTGTTCATACGAACTCCGATTTTCGAAGACTCGGACTCGATTTCATGTAGAATCTCGAGACGAACGCAATGGTGCAACCCGTTTCCCTAGGTTCTTAATTTAAAATTTAATTCTGCCTTGATTTATGGTTATAACATGTTATAAAAATACGGGTTGTTACACGCGTTTAGTTTTCCCTTGACTTGCCGTCACCTTTCGCTTATCGTTCGATCTATTCATGCTTGGATTGGTAACTATCCAGTTCGTATTCTTGAACCATTCCTTTTGCCTCACGTCGATCAATCTGAGGGAAAGTTGTATTAATGATTTGAATTTTTTTATATAAAAATTCGATATGACTTGAAATTTAAATACTTAATAAAGTGATTTATAAATATAGAAAGTTTGACGACTACAATCCCCATATTTTTGGAATGCTTAAAAACGATGGTGATACTTTTTGAAAGATAGATTTACTATTGTTTCGAAATCATTTATAACTTCGGGATATGAAATGAAATAATTTGTTACCAAGATTCGAGAAACTCGTGACTAAAGAAAGGTAAATACTTCATGCTATGTATTCAGTGTCCGTTGTCTGGATGTTAACTGGGAGATACATAGCTTGTGTTCGTGAATAAAGTATGTATGGTGTCCGATGTCTGGATGAAAACCAGGATATGTACTTTGCGCTATGTATTCGGTGTCCGATGTCTGGATGTTAACCGAGAGATACTTAGCTTTACATTGATACGTGTGTAGGCTGTGCCTCGTGGCCTTGTCATTGGGAGAAACCTCTCGACTTGGGACATAGATATTTCATGTCGTTTTATCGTAAAATATTTGAAAATTTTGAAATGATTTTTGATTTTGAAATCCTGAAGCATGTATGATGATATAAAAAGAAAATGTAGTATTTCTAATGTTTTGAAATAAAACCGGGATTTTGGGTCGAAGGAACCATTTCATACTTTGATTTCAAGTTAACAATCTCTTCTTTTCGAGGACGAAAAGCCTTAAGGGGGGAGATTGTAACGAACCATAATTTTCGACATTTAAACTTTAAGTTTAGTGTCATAAATTTACGTTTATACTTGATAGGTGATTGTAAATTTGAAAGTTAATCTTTTTTATTTCAGTTTTAAATCAAATTTTGTAAGTTTAAATTAAAATTTTCTTTTATTTTTGATTTAAATATTTTGTTAAATTAACTATTAGTATATGTGGATTTATATTTTATTAATTTGAATGGTTTGTAACATTTTGAATACATGGTGTGAAATGAAAGATTTTGTTTTGAATTTAACTTGATATATTGCTTGAAAGTTGTTTAATAATTTTATACAGTAAAATTGAGGGGTATATACTTAGGAAAATAAAATATATTTGTTTCGAGAATTTTTGCCACGTATTTGCATCCATCTGACCAAATCACCGCGTGTCCCTGTTGCTTGCACGCGTCCCTTCCTCCGTTCCTTGCTTTTATTTGTTTCCTTCAACCGATATTAGCTCTATCCCCAAAATTCCTTGTCTATCTAAAATCGTGTTATTTTTCCCCTAATCTGTTTGTCGATCCATGGCCATCACCGAATCAAATCAGTTCCCCTCTTTGTTCGTCACCACTGAAACTGATTCACACTTGTTTGCTCGGACCGCCGGCTTGCATCTGAACCCTAACTCAGATCAAAACCCAAGGCGCCTCCGATCCGAACCCAAAACTCCTCTGTGTTTCAATTTTCCTCTGCCTTCACCAACTAGACTCCAGCGTTATCTGGCGCCGTGAGTACCTCTCACATAGAATTGTGATGTCAAACCGCTGTTTTCACTTTGATTTTCCGCGTGTTGAACCCAGAACTCCTTGGTTTTCTTTGTTTTTTTCCATGCTACACCTCCGATCGCCAATGCCTCGCTGCTGCCACCTCGTTATCTGTCCACTGCAGGTGAGTTTTATAACTCACGATAAATTCTTGCTTCAAGTTGTTTAATTTCGGTTTAAGCTAGAAATTTTGATGGTTGGCGTCCTTGATATTTAGCTACTGCATACGTTTTATTCTTTTTCAATTTGCATTGTTTTTTTTAGTTTGGAACTTTGGTGTCTAAAGCACCTGTTCATGCCCTCTTGCATGCATGTTTTACTTTTCTGTTGTGTGGGCTAACTATGTCAACAACACCTAGTTTTGTGAAGTACACTGCTGACCATCTTGGCTATGCAGTCTATTGTATTATATACTTTAACCGTGTTGATAGATCTAAGTAATATGTACGTTTTCTCACCATGTCATCATCTATGGTAACACGCATAGCAGGTGTGTACATATATATGCACTATATTATGCAGTTATATAAGCAGTTGTCAAATGGACTTTAGCAAACAAAACAAAAGAAAATTTAGGTTCCTAAAATCTGTGCCTACCTTGATTGGTAAAGAAGCATCAATTTAATGCCTATGTTTTCCTGTATGTGTGCGACATTTATTCATGCATGATATCAGTTCAAAAAGTGACATATGCAAAATTATACCTGGTCATGTTGCTTGGAAATATAATGGTACATTTCGTGCCTATGGAACTTTGCTAACATTTGCGCACTCCCACTTTCCACAATGTAACCCCCTGTCACACACCCATCCTACCGCATGCACTTATAAATTCGCTTTCCCTTTCCTCACTATTAGTCACAGTTGGTTCTATAAGAGTTCTTTATAGGAGTATACGTATTTTGTTTAGACATAGCTAACCTGCTAGAACTGTCAGTATCATTTGCTCCAATCCGTGTATACATTTGTTTTTTTTCTTGTGATGCAAGTTTCCGTGATCAGTTGACGCTAATTATAGCTGATAAGTACAAATACTATATTTTATTTTTGAATTGATACTACACTTGAAGCTGATATAGAACAGATACTACACGTTGATAACAACCAGACATCACACATCTGTTTATGTTACGTATGATATATTTGTGTTAGGATATTTATATGTATATTCAGTTTTAATCAAAATTATTTTACTTGAACAATGATTAATCCTGACTCGAGTGCTTTATGTTTTGCATGGAACGCTTGGGTCAGATACGAGTGTTGTAGATTTTAGAGAGTTTCAGCTCACAACGTGAGAGAAGACGCAAGACACCTATGGCGCGCGCTCGTCAAAACTGTAGAACTTCATTTAAAATAAAATTGTATATGTATTTAAATCTTCTGTTGTAAATAAATTTTGCACTCTAATATTTTTTGTATAATATTGATTTCGTTGCAACTATTCTGCATCTGTGATTCCGTGCTAATTTTATTTAAACCTTGTAAGCTAATAACGAACTGTCGTTTTGAGCTTTCTGAGTCGGTTTAAATACTGACTTGGAGCGATCAAAAAGGCTGGTCATTGCATTCTCTGCTTCTCTTTAGAGAAGTTTTTTTTATTATTAGTGCCCCAACTTCGGCGGTCATTGTTAGTCTTCATTATGGGAAGAATGTTTTCACTGCTCGACGTTTGTTTACTTTACTGATTAGTTTTGACGTTGGATACTCTGTTGCATGCCCCGTGTTTTAGAGAGGTTGCTATAATCCAACATTCGTCTTTTCTTGTCAACTGAATCAACATGATGGAGTTCACTGAGTGTTGTTGATTTCTCCTATAGAGAAGTTGCTTTCTCTATGGAAAGGATTTTGGACTGTCGTATCATTTCGCAATGCGAACTCCAACGATTTTTGTAGTGAGGGTTGCAACGCGAAGCGCCACAAACTCCTATGCTTCGTTTCACGTATAGTGAACTCCCACGCTTCATTTCACGCAACGAATTCCAGTGAACCTTTGGTGGGTTGCATCGCTCCGCGCTTACGAAATCCTACGCTTCGTTTCACTTATAGTGAACTCCCACGCTTTTTTCGTGCTTACGGATTCCAGCGAACCTTTGGTGGGTTGCATCGCTCCATGCTTACGAACTCTCGTGCTTCATTTCATGTATAGTGAACTCCCGTGCTTTGTTTCGTGCTTACAAATTCCAACGAACCTTTGGTGGGTTGCATCAGTCCACGCTTATGAACTCCCATGCTTCGTTTCACGTACAGTGAACTTCCACGCTTCGTTTCATGCTTACGGATTCCAGCGAACCTTTGGTGGGTTGCATCGCCCCGCACTTACGAACTCCCATGCTTCGTTTCACGTATAAGGAACTCCCATGCTTTGTTTCGCGCTTACGGATTCCAGCGAACCTTTGGTAGGTTGCATCGCTCTGCGCTTATGAACTCCCACGTTTCGCTTCACGTATAGTAAACTCCCATGATTCGTTTTGCGCTTACGGATTCCAACGAACCTTTGTTGGGTTGCATCACTCCGCAATTACGAGCTCCCACGCTCAGTTTCTCGTATAGTGAACTCTCGCGCTTCGTTTTGCGCTTACAGATTCCAGCGAACCTTTGGTGGTTTCCATCGCTCCGTGCTTATGAACTCCTATGCTTTGTTTCGCGTGTAGTGAACTCCCGCGCTTCGTTTCGTGCGTACGGATTCCAGCAAACCTTTGGTGAGTAGAATCGCTCTGCGCTTACATACTCCTACGCTTCGTTTCACATATAGTGAAATCCCACTCTTCGTTTCACACTTACGGATTTCAGCGAACCTTTGATGGGTTGCATCGCTCCGCACTTACAAACTCCCACGCTTAGTTTCACGTCTAGTGAACTCCCGCGCTTCATTTCGTACTTACGGATTCCAACGAACCTTTTGGGGGATAAGGTTTTAGATCCGTGGCCCGCTTGCTGCTTTATTCGTCGTTTGATTTATTGGAACTTTCTCGTTCTACCGTTGAGTTGGTATCATCAGGGTTGTCTTATTTCATCGGATTTTAGCAAACACTTGTTGGATCGCCTGCAATGAGAAATCGTCTGTTTGCAAATTTTGTATTAAAGAAAATTTTGCAATTCAGATATTTATACAAGCAGGTAATACTCCATTCATAGAATATTGTTTGGTACAATGCACGTAAATCGTTATAGACCATCTACAAGAAAGTAAAACATAGCGGAAAGTAAAGTAATGCAAGAAGTAAGATAAAAGCGATAGTGATCGCTTATTCTGAGCCGTAGATATTAGATCATCATCAACAGTTGTCAGTTGATTATCATCCTTGGAATAACTTGAGCAAATGCTACGTTGCTTGGATCGGAATGGTCACTTGATGCCCCTTGCCTCTGGGGAGTTGCAGAAGGATTTGCATCTTGGGAATTTTTCACATATTGTTGCAGATGGTTCTTCCTAATTAGCTCTTCGATCAATGATCTCAGATGCCTACACTCATTGGTGTTGTGGCCTGCCTGATTATGGAATCGTTAGAACTTCCCGGACTTGGTCAGATGACCATTCATCTTTATTGGCCGAGGCTCTGGGTAATCTTTTGCATCCTTTGTGGCAAGGTAGATATTCTCAAAAGTGTATTTAAGAGGTTTTAATTCAGATGAGTCAAGAAGGCAAAACTTTTTATTAGCTTTGTTGTCGTTGCCGTTGTTGGCTTGCTTTTACCCCTCAGTATTCTTCTGATTAGATTGGATAACCGTACTTTTAGGAGCTTCAATAAGTTGGTTACACCAATGATCTGAAGAGGTATAGGATTATTGTGCACTCTTATGTGCTCCTCTGCTTGCTTATAGAACTTGTCAAGCGTAGTTGGTTCCTTCATCTTTATCCATTTTCCAAATTCGCTTGTTTTGTCTATAGCTTCAAGTAAAGCCATGAGAATTATACATGGCTTTGGATTCCTCACTTCAGACAAAGCAATATTGAATCGACTAAGGATGGCTTTGATAGTTTCCCCTGGCCACTGTTTCATTGCCAAGAGCGTTATAGCATCCTTGGCTTTGGTAATATACAAGCGGAACTGCTCCTTGACCTTTTTGGTTAGGTCAGAGAACCGACCGATGAATTTAGGTGGTAGATTTGTGAACCATAATGATGCAGCATCTTCTAAGTAGAGAGGAAAATACATGTATCTCATCTCATTAGTCGCCTTAGCCGCACTCATATGCCACTCATATTTGAATAGGAAGTAGTTAGGATCAACAAGGCCATTGTACAGAAGCAAGGTCGGAGGATTGAATTTCTTTGGACATTCTGCTTCAAGGATTCTTTCGGTAATGGAGTCCTATCGGGAGTGAAGTCCCATTCTCTTTCATTGTCTTTGCAAGCTTGATTCTTTTTCATGATTTGCTCTATCATATTCGAGATGTATTCTTCAGTGCTATGGCGCTCTGCGAAGCTGAGCTCTTTACCAAACGTCCGTCTAGGCATACGATCTCGATTAGAGAGCTTTAGCCCTTTGCCCTCTCGATGAGGTGGTACCCCCATGATTGGATTAGTGACCTTCTGAGTATTCACTTCGGAATTGTTCTTAGCTTTTGATTTCAATTCTTCGATGTTAGCTTCGTCCTTATCACTTGCCCAATCATAATCGTCATCCATGTTGTCGTTGCGGTTTTGATCGGAGGCGGGCTATTTGTCATTCTTTTCGGGATCAACATGGACTTTCGGAGGGGCTAGATTTGATCGAGCATCATGGATGGCGTCAAGTTTCTCCATTATAGCTTTAGTAGAAGCATCCATTCTTTGATTTACATTGGCAATAGTGGCATTTAATTCATTTTTACTCACACCGGCTCCACTTACCGAATTTCCACCAACAGCGACATAATAGAATTCCCCGGAGAATGGACTCCGGGAAGATGGAATAAAAATGAATTTAAACGGTTACCAAATAGGGTTTCTTCATTAACAACATTATCGGCTTCTACCACAGTTTTACTAATAGATTTCTTAGATGTTTCCATGATCTCAGAGGAGGATGCGGTTTAATACTTCAATGCAAGTCTTTTAGACTAAAGAAAAGTATAAAGGAAGGAGATGCGAACGCGGCCCTACGGTGGGCGCTAAATGTTTGAATCAAAAATGACTCAAACACCAAAGGTGTGAAATCACACTTCACCAATTATGGTTAGAAATCTAAAGAGCCACAATTGCAAAATAAACGGGAAAAATTAAGTAAAAGACAAGGGTTTTTTATAGTGGTTCGATCTTAGCAAAGATCTCCATCCACTTTTGAAGTGTTTCCCACTATCATGAGGAGATTTACAAAGTTTATTATCTCATACATTTCACTTTTGCTCATTCTCTATTTACATAGTGATTTTCCTCTCATTGCTCTCTTTTAGCTTTAGATCACACTTGAATTCGTAGAGAAATGGATTAGATCTCGTGGATTGTGAAAGTTATCTTATAGATCTTCAGTCACTTTGGTGCGTAGATGCTTTTTCTTGATCCCGTGATGAAGTTTATGTTAGATCCGAGCTTTCAGAGAAGATTAATGGTGGTTGGAGAGCACTAGGGTTGAGTTTGAGCCCATTCGCATGGACAAAAGATGTGATTTGATCTTCGTGTTGTTAGAGGAAGAAGTAGAGAGCTTTGGCGGCCATTAATGGAGCTTTAAGGAGCTTTAGAATGGTGGAGATGTGATTTGGGAAGCCCTTCGAGGTAGAGGAATCGATCCCTTGAATTATGGAGAAAGGGGCAATTTATATGTGTAGTTTGGGGGCAGTGGCTCCTCGTAATTATGGAGTGAAGCGTTTGGGTCGGCCGTAAACTTGGGTCGACAAAAAAACTACTGGTCCACTTTACCGTTGTACACAGCTGTCCCGACTCATAAATTACAGTTCTACCACCGCATATAATTGTAACTGACCTGATTAAACAGCACCGACCCAACCTTTCTTTTTCACTTCCGCATCCTTAGATGCCGACCCATATCTAGGTACTTGGCCGACCCAATTTCTGACAAGAGGACCGACCCAAAACATTTCTATTGATGCCGACCAGGAATTGTTTTGTTGCTAACCGTTTTCCATTGAGCCAACCAGGTTGCACATCGCTTTTCTTGCCTTCCACGTGTACTCATATTTTCCATTTCTTATTCATTTGTGACCAACCAGGAAAATGTAACGTGGACCGACCCGGAATAACGAGATGTTGTCAGCTTGACTTCCCAAGCATGACGTGTTATACAATTCGAGATCATGGTTTTAACATAACACATGCTGATGTTCTTTATACACTTGCCATACATGCATAAATAATATAAGCTTCGTATTGTTTATGTTTCACGCAACATTATTTTATCTGCATCTCAGCTTATGTCCCAACTCCTATATCTCCACGTGTGAACTTCGTTAACGATATTTTCATATACCCGTTGACTGCATATTTCTGTTGTGATTTGTGACATAAAATCACATATGTTGATAGAGATGAGGTGTGGATGTGCTTGGCGGTATAGAAGATGGTGCAGTAACGAAAGAAGGTTAGAAGGAGCAGTTTGGCATTTGAGCGGATTTATTGCTGGATTTTGACCTGGTCTTTCTGTGACTTATCTGCAAGTATTGGGGAGATATATTCCTAATATATCTCTAAGAGGAAAATTGGATATTTTTCCTAGGCCTTCTATTTTCCTATAAAAGCAGCACATTGGGTTGGATTAACGTATGATCGAATAGGGTGGTGGCTGCGTGCCTTTAGGGCTTCGTGCCCTAGAGATGACTGGTGCCTACAGTTAATCCAAGGCTTAGCCGTTGTTCTTCATTGTTCTCCTTCTCCAACGAAGGGTGTTAGTCATCTAAATATTCTTTCCCTTTCTTAATAAGGTTATTGATTCTTGTAATTATGTTTATTGTTGGTTTTGATCCATTGAGTGTAAACAAAATTTGTTTTTGAGAATCAATAAAGAGGGTGGTTGGGTGGAATATCTTGTATTTGCACGTGTGATTTCATATCTGTGTTTTTTCCATAGAAATCATTTTTAAGTAATTAAGTGAATAAGATCATGGTCGCTTCCGCAAAGGCACGGTTTTCATAACAATTTCTTATGCATTGTGCAGTGTATTCATTTTGTACTAAGCTGACCGGTCGCCCATGTGTTCGCATCACGCGTTCATAGTGGCTTCATACCATAAATTGTTGGTTCATGGTATAATTGGTCTATTACACAGCATGGTATGCCACGTGCTGATTCGTAAAAGGCCATGCAATGATCGCTTCTTAGTCCATATATAGTATTGTGCCATGCATTATATCCTCTGCTTTGTTTTTCTAGTTTAATGTATAACATGGTCCACATATTTCATCACTTCTATATTTTTCCATGCATTTGATTCATTTTCGTGCAAGCAACACGACTGACCCGTCACTACAACAAAATGACCTTATCACAACTGTATTTTTACAACTGTCACAAAATGACCGTTGTAATAAAGGTTTTTTACAACTTTTTTTTCAAAAGTTGTAATAAACATACTTTCAACAACTTTTCTATTTTGTCAGTTGTAATAGATATCTGTTACAACTTTTATTTTTTGACTGTTGTAATAGATGACTATATTTAACAACTTTTGTTTTATTTTTTTATTTTTCTATTAATATATAATAATTAATATAAAAATTATAATAGATAATTATATTTGAGGTATAGGAAGTTTTAAAAAAAGCATAACTATAAAAAAATCTACTTTGGAATTTTATAAATTCAAAATATAAAAAATAAAAAATAAATAAATTTGAAATTTAATAAAATATACATAATTTCAGAAAACTTTTTGTTTTCTACTTCTGTAAAATTTTAGCATTAAATTAGCTCTTTATTTCTTATAATAAATGAACTTCAAGGATAATGTGAATATTTAAATGATATAACCGATATGACCCGTAGTAACAAAATTCATTTAATTGTCTAGACAATTTCACCAATGACTACCAGAAATTAAATTATAATTAAGAAACCAAAAAAGATTTCTTATCTAATAAAAAAATATATAACGATTAACATAATAATTTCATTTGTTTTATTTATTGATAATATTCTAATTCCACTTTATTAGGCATTTTTTACTTACCGTTTCAAAATGGCATTGCACGATACCAAAATCTGTCTTTTGCTCCATAACACTGTTTTTGGCTCCAAACCCAATTTTTGTTCCCTAAAATCGAAACTTTTGGCTCCAACCCTAATTTTTTTCCCTCCGCACTGCCTTTTCTTGGCTTCTACTTTTTAATTAATTTTCCAACTCCTCGGTAAATCAACGCTAACCCTAAATCTAATCTCTAGTTCGAAAAAGTTTGACATCCTGTACCCGCACCTAACTATCCGGGAAACCCTGGCCTATTGCGCCATGCTGCGGCAGCCTAAGACTGTGTCCAAACAGAAAAAGGCATGCACGACGGAAAGTGTCATCGACGAGCTGGGCCTGGAGAAATGCGCGGAAATGCAGGTCGGTAACGTGTTCGTGAAGGGCTTGTCGGGAGGGGAGAGGAAGCGCGTGGCGATCGCGCACGAAATGTTGTTGAACCCTAGTATGTTGATTCTGGAGGAGCCGACGTCCATGCTGGACTCGTCTGCGGCCGGGAGGTTGGTGATCACTTTCGGTGGGATGGCGAGGAAGGGCAAGATGATAATTACGTCAGTGCATCTGCCATCTAGTCGGGTGTATCAGATGTTCGATTCGGTCATGCTTTTGTCAGAAGGGAACTGTGTGTTTTTGGGGAAGGCAAAGGATGCCATGGACTACTTTCGGGATGTGGGTTTTGTGCCCCGGTTCCATGTCCTTCCTACTGATTTCTTGCTTTTTTCTGGTATGTGGCTGCATGAGTACTTTGAGGAATGTTGTGAATGCCACTTTTTTAATGGCATCTTGTTCTTTTGAGTTATTGGCTCCTTCACATTAAAACCCTGTGAGCTTGTTCCCAATGTCATACATTATCCGAGAGGTCGGATCCGTTTGTAGTGATCCCTGCTTCTCTTTTTGTTTTGATGTTGAGTTATAGCCATAAGCAAGCTTGGTTGCGGCTTGATCCTTGGTGTACTTGAATTTTTTAGTTTCACTACATTTACATTTTATTTACTTTTACAGCAATGTGTATCAGTTTTCTTTTGTAGGTCCTTCACCATGCGTGGTGATTAGTTATGTTTGTGCTTTAGAGTAAGCTAAATTGGTTTTCCTTTCAGAATTTTCTTTTTACAGATATTGTTGTGTCACGGTACCTAAGTACAAAGCCTTGTCTTAGTTAATTATTATTTTTTAACTTAGTTCGTTATGTTATGGTACTATCAGTTTAATGCATATAAGTGTACCAACATTTGCATAATCTATAGTTAGCAATCATCAACGTCTTGGCTCTGTTTTAGAATACCTAGTGTATCTTGTATTAGCTAGCACTCTTCATGGTGTTGCTTTTGTTGCATGCAGTGAATAAGTAATCATCCTATCTGGTGGTTTTTTATTTATGTACTACTTGTAAAAAAAAAAGTTCAACAGTTTGTTTTGATTCCACTTAGATTAAAATTACATTTTGTTTCATGAGCAAATCATGTACAATTTAGGCTGCATTAGAAAAAGGGTTTTTTGTTTGGTTTGTTAATAATAATAATAATGTTTATGTTGTTGACTGCGTTAAAATTTTCATTTAATTTAATTATTAATTTTTGTTTGTATTCAGGCTACATTAGGTTGTGAAATAAGGTTCATTGCGTCAGAATAACCAACAGAGATTGGACAAAATAATAGTAGCTATGTCCATAGACTTCAATTTTCATTATGTTGTACTGAACTGGTAAGATTCTTATGTTGTACTTTGATTTATATATGCTTGGATTTATCATTACCATGTCTTTCAGTTTGAAGTTGTTGAGGTCGATTGGAACAGTGTTTGTAGGGATTGAATAACACATATAATCTGAAAGCAGCTTTATATCGAATCTACTGATGGATCATGCATGGAGACAAAGGAAAGCGCACTCCTATGGCATCATAAAGATGTTGATATAGAATCATGCACACGCTTTAGAGATGCTCAAATATCTAGAAAGAATTCAACTTGAAGCCCACTGCAAAGAAAAGCATTGCGAGCAAGTCTTAATTTCATTATGTTTGTATTACTCGTAATGATTTATGAAAGATGACCTCAAGTCATTTGGATTTTGGAGTCTTGGATAATGGACTTTGTAGTTGTTTTATGTACTTAAGATACTTGTATGATTTATAAAAAAACGACGCGGGTTTGAAAACTCTAATATATTGTTTTGGTTCATGTTTTAAGTTTGCTTGATATCTTCAATTTTGTAGATAATATGTTTTGAAATTAATTCTTTTATTACTAATATGTATATAATTTGTTCATATATTACAACTGTAAAATAATACTTTTAATAAAATATATTACAACTATAAACTGTTGTAATAAAGTTTTTACAACTGTTAGTTTATTACAATGGTGGAAAATAGTTGTAAAATATATATTTCGCAACGGTGCCGCAACGATGCAAAAAAGTTGTAAAAGAATTTGGTCTATTACAACTTCTTAATAGACGACAGTTGCCCCACTATTGTAAAAAGTCTATTACAACTGTTTTCCACCATTGTAATATGGTCAATTTGTTGTAGTGCGTTTTGTTTTTGTTGAGGCCGATCTAGTTGGAATGTATGTGACCGACCGATCCACACTGTTGAGGCTGATCCATATTTGCGACCAACCCGATCCGTTCTTCAAGTGATCAAGACCGACCCACTTTGACTGGACTGATCCGCTCCGAAGGAAATGGACCGACTCGATGCTTTGTAGAATAAGACGACCCGCTGTTGTGTGAACACGACCGATCCGCATTGTTGTGACCGATCCTGTGTTTTTAACAGGGTTAACACATTGATTTCTACTAAGATGAGAGCGTAACTTTGTCGAGTTTCCCTTGCTGTTTGGTCATACAAATTCAGAGGAACTCCTACTAAACTTGCGATCGCACTACACGCTTCTTTATCCCAAAGTCTGAGGTTTAATTCAGGAAGCCTGATCCAAACAGGCATATTACTCAGCAGATCCCGAACAAGAATGAGCTTTTTGCTCCATTTCTTGAGAATTATTAACTTGCCACTTATAAATTATGACCCTCCATTTAGCAATTTCTCACAATCTTCTGAGTTCGTATATCTGATTATGAAAAATCCATTATTGCGCGTAAAAATCTCAAAAGAACCAATGGGTTTCCAATTCCAAACTACAAATGCCCTGAAGTGATAATAGGGTGGCATTTTACCAAACATTGGCTACTACCGATAATCACCATTTCTCCTCTATTCAATTACTAATCACCTCACCCGCTACAATAATCCTTTCATCGCTGATAGTTTCCGTTGGGGGGATGAAATTCAGATCAAATTCTGAGTTTTGACCACCCTTCTTGATCATATCTGCCCAAGATGATGGCTTCGAGACTTTTGGTAGAGCATTCTTTGTCAAATGTCTTTGATCTTGAGTCTGTTTTCTTGAAATCTTTAGTTGATATCTATTGCCATTAGAAGCAGGAAATGGCTTTTGTCTAGGTTTGAAAGGGAATTCATTCGATTTCCCAATTCCCTTTTGAACGTGAGCAGAGGCGCTTTCTTTCTGATCTGATCTTGATTCTTTCCTTCGATTTTGTACAAGAATAAATCCCTCCTCATCAGCTATGAAATCAGATGAAGATTGTGAAATAGCAGTGTTGAGGCTGGTAATGGGGATGGAGAGAGGTGGGGAAGAAGGAGAACCCCTAATCTTCTTAGGGTTGTCGTTGAAAATTGGATTCAAGAAGGTTTCTGGGGCAGCCATGGCAGGTAAGTTTTTTTCTTAGTTGATGTCAAATACTTATGGTCAATTGCCCTACTTTTTTTTAATATAAACGAGATGCGAATATCAATGGGCTAAAGGGGTGCCCTAATTTTGGGGTGCGCTCGATCGCTCCTATATATATATATATATATATATATATATATATATATATATATATATATATATATATATATATATATATAAATGAGAGGCGAATATCAAGAGGCTAAAGGAGTGCCCTAATTTTGGGGTGCACTCGATCGTTTCTATATATATATATATATATATATATATATATCGGAACACAAAATTTTGACATAAATAGGACTCATTTTTGACTCACACGCCCTTAGTCATCCACAAAACAACCCAATCTAACCCATAAATCAAAGAATAGAAATAGAAAGGGAAAAGCCTAATTTAGTTAATGACTTAATGCCTCCATTGGCAGCACGTTGTAACCATGAATCATGTAACCCCGTGTAGCAAGTGGCCCACAAACAAAACTTCCGCAGCTAGTTCTACATCTCTGACCCTTGTATATACACACAACAGCAGATTGGAAGCATAGCTTAAGTTTGATAAAGTTACATTTCTCTCCCTTGTACAGTCGTTGCTCTTTCTAGCACATCTTTTGCTAAACCTTGTGCCTCTTTACGTCTTGATAAGAGAACATTGGGTTGGCAGACCCTGTTTAGATGATTCGTTTCATCGCAGTTAATCAGTTATGAAAAAATACAGTGCACCTATCCCTGAGCACATTCTTTATTACCAGCAATAAATGTGAATTTATTAAGCGTGTTTTAGATATAATAGTGAGCTATGTGCATGTAGCTAGGATCAACTTTGTAGATGTAAATAAAAGCTTCCAGATGTTGAAAAGTTCATTAATTGTAGAAAACTAATATCCATTAACACATTTTGACTAAAGAAGATGTTTTAAAGCATCAAAATAGGCATAACAAAGAAACAATTAGTACTACAATATCATAACTTGTAAGCAATAATGAAGGTATACCGACATACCATATATAGTTAACGCACATTGGAAATCAGCCATAACAGTAACCTGCAATGGCAATGGTATATTCAACAATTAAAATACGAAGAATTGCATTAAAAAATTCAATTGTGGAGCCAATTTTTAATACACTCGCATAACCATAACATCTTTAGTTTAGCAAATCGTCAGTTGCAAAATCAATCAGTGCCTTGCAAAAAGTGAGGAACCATTGAAAAGAAAATTGCAAAATGAAATCATGAATCAGTTAGTGAGTAATTTTTCCAAAACGATGGCTTTCATCTATTTTGTTCTTGTAGAAAACTATTTATCTTAAATATAAAATAAAACCCAAACAGTACCCCGTAAACTTGATTTTATTACTCCAAGCGAATTTCTCAACCTGATAAAATCTTCATATCTGAGCGGCTTGGTGAAGATATCGACTATTTGATCATTGGACTTCACGTACTTTAACTGCACTTCCCTTTCTGGTGACGCACTCTCTAATATAGTGATAGCGTGTATCAATATGCTTGCTTCGATCATGAAAGACTGGATTTTTGACCAAAGCAATTGTTGACTTGTTGTCCACGAAAATCTTGGTTGGCTCCTTCTGTAGCAAATTTAATTCTTTTAGGAATTTTTTTTAACAAAACTGCTTAGCAAACACATGAAGTAGCCGCTACATACTCTGCTTCGCATGTGGAAAGCGTGACAATTGTATGTTTTTCCGATATCCATGTGAAAACTGTGTTTCCCATGTAGAACACTAAACCACGGGTTCTTTTCCGGTCATCTGTATCTCCACTCCAATCACTATCGCTAAATTCAACAAGACCATAATTATCAGAAACAGAGTGGTACAAACCAAAGTTTGTTGTCCTTTTAATATAGCGAAGAATGCTCTTTGCCACCTTCAAATGTGTTGTTGGTGGATTCTCCATGTATCTGCTCACATCTCCAACCGCATATTTAATATCGGGCCTTGCGCACGTTAAATATCTAAAGCTGCCAATCATGCTGTAGAAAAGTTAGAGTCCACTTTTTCTCCTTTTTCATGCCTTAACAATTTGATTCCACATTCAATTGGCATGCAAACTGGATTAGAGTCATCCGTCTTGAACTTTCTCAATATTTCCTTAGCATAGCCTTTTTGAGTGATTAGAATGCCTTCAACTTCTTGTTTTACTTCAATGCCAAGGTAATAAGACATGAGCCCAATATCAATCATCTCGTACCCCTTCGTCATCTCTTTCTTAAACTCTTTAAACATGCTTGGATTGCTACATGTGAAAATCAAGTCATCTACATACAAACATGTAATCAATGTATCACCATTTTGGAGTTTAATATAGAGTTAATACTCATATGGACATTTAATGAAGTTTCTCTCTTTCAAATACTTATCAATTCGAGCATTCCAAGTTCTTAGAGCTTGTTTCAACCCATAAAGTGCCTTCTTTAGCTTTAAAACTTTGTCTTCTTCTCCCTTGACTTCGTAGCATTGTGGCTGCTCGATATAAACTTCTTCTTCAAGGACTCCATTTAGGAAGGAAGATTTCATATCCATTTGATGTAACCTCCAATTGTTTTGAGTTGCTAGAGAAATTATTAATCTTATTGTTTCTAGTCGAGCAACTGGAGCAAATACATCTTCATAGTCAATGCCAACTCTTTGGATATTGTCTTTTGCTACCAATCTTGCCTTGTATCTTTCAACTTCTCGTTCGACATTTTTCTTTACTTTGTACACCCTCTCGACACCAATCGCCTTGCGTCCTTTTGGAAGTGAAGCTAGCTCCCATGTGTCATTTTTCTTGATCGCCTTAATTTCTTGGTCCATAGCATTTCTCCAGCTCTTCTTTTGCAAAGCTTCTTGAAAATTTATAGGCTCACAATCTGCAAAAAGACAGAAAAGAGTAATATTGTCTTGGTTTATGTTATATCATAAATTTCTTGAAGGCTTCTAAAATGAGAAACCCTTTCACTTGAGCTCCCATCTTCTTGATAATTTGTTGTTGGTGAGGCTAGTGGGGAAGTAGACTCTTCACTTGGTTGTTCGATCCTTGGTGTTTGTATTCCATCTTCTTCAAAATATGGAAAGAAGTTGTAATTTTGATTTCCAATCTCATTCTCTTTCTTCGTCGAATACAACATCCCGATTAATTACTATTTTCTTCATATCAGGATTGTAAAGTTTATAGCCTTTAGAATTTGTGTCATAACCAATGAAAATATATTTTTCGCATTTGTCATCCAATTTGCTTCACCTTTCATTTGGTACATGTACATGAGCTATGCTTCCAAAACCTCTTCGATGAGAAATGTCAGGCTTCCTTCCGCTCCATGCTTCTTGTGGTGTCCACCCCCACACACTTCTTGTTGGAGATAGGTTTGATAGATAAACAGAGCATGCCATAGCTTCCGCCCAAAGTTCTTTTGGTAGTCTCTTACTTTTGAGAATGCTCCTCGCCATTTCAAGAATTGTCTTATTCTTCCTTTCTGCTACTTTGTTTTGCAGAAGAGATCCAGGCACCGCTAGTTGTCGTCAAATTCAATTATCTTCATAGTACCTTATCTTCATAGTACCTCTAAAGTTCTCTTGATGGGAACTCTCCTCCACGGTCAGATCTAATGGCTTTTATCATAAGGCAACTTTCCTTCTCAACATGAGATTTAAACTTCTTGAAGTTCTCAAATACTTCTGATTTCTCCTTCAAAAAATACACCCATTTAGGTTATTTCCCATTAGGTTACTGCTATTGGGGGCAGTGCTACAACCTTCAGGAAGGAAGCTAGTGTGTATTGCTTTGTCCCTATTATTCATGCTAAAGAGTTGATTTATTCCATTTTTTGAGCTTCTCTGGTAGGATGGCAACTATGACCATCTACATCAGGTATAGAACAAATGTTATTGTCCATTTTATTATTCACATCATTGATATGTTTAAAAAAATTATGCCTACTTCCCTTGCAGTGTGAACTGATGTTGATGCTATTATTGCAACCATGCGTTGGTTCAAATCCATACTAGCATTTGTTGCCATATGAGCTATTGGTACAGATGTTGGAACTGAAATTCTTGGGTCTGCTCATGCTAATCTTCCCATTAAGTATAATATTTTCAAATTGATTATCTTTATTACATAATTGTGACTGCTTTATATTATGCTCATTATAATGCATGTTAGCTTTCCGGATAACGATCTGACTTTCAGAACAAGTATTTTTCTGCAATTGACTTCAAGTGATTTCGTTGGATGTATGTTGTCTTTGATTTCTCTCCCTCCAAATATGTTAAATCACTGTAGTTAACATAACACAAGCCTTAATAATAACTTTGATTTAGGCTTAAAATGAATAAGAATTTAGTTAACATTATCTCTTATATTTAAAGTTGGAATATTCAGATTAAAGTTCAATATGCATTTAGCATTATACCAAAGGAATTGGGAGTATGCACAATCAAAAAATAGATGATTAGCATTCTCTAGCTCATTCCACATAAGAGACAATAAGTACCTAAATCCTTATTCCATTTACACCATTTGTCTCTAGTAGACAGTTTATTTAGAAGGGCAAAACAGGCACAGTGAGCCATTTTTGGGCAATTGCTTTTACACCAAAAGTCCTTATGCTAGTTCACTTCAACTTCATTACCAATTAAAAATTCCCAGACTTTTTTAAATGAGAATTTATCTTTGGAATTAAGATTCCAACCCAAAGAGCCCCTAAAACAATTGTTATCAATGGAAATTTTAATAATTGTAGATTTATAAATTAAGGCTGCTTGACTGTTATTAAGAAACCATCCATTTTTTTGAATAATATTTTGGAATGTATCATTTATTCCATCAAGAATGTTTAAATTATTGCAACCCAAGAGGTTAATTAAAGAGTTATACCAAAGATCCATGGATCAAACCATAAACTTGTTTGACTTACATCCTTTAATTTCCTTTCAATTAACTTTTTTCCTATTTCTCTACAGTCCAGAATATTTTTCAAAACAAATGAGTGATGGTTTTCTTTATTGACAGTCCAGAATTTTTTAGATTTAAGATATTCGGCTTTCATCCATCTAGGCCAAAGAGATTTACCATCCAAAAATTTCCAAAATAGCTTTAATTTACAAACTTTATTTAAATCCCTAAAATTCCTAATACCTAAGCCACCAAATTTCCTAGGCTTACACACTTTATCCCAAAAAAATTGGTGTCTTTTGCCCTTCCAAATAAAGTTAGCACACATTCTCTCAATTTTCCAAATAATATTAATAGGAATGTTATGAGTTTGGTTTCAATAGATAATAATAGCATTAATGACTGTGCGAGTAAGCTCCATTCTACCAACCATAAATAGGAGCTTACTAGATCATCCTTCTAGCTTACTATGGATGATATCAAGCAGTCTAGAATAGTACCTTTCTTTAACTTGATTAATACTAAGAGGTAGACCAATGTGTTCGACTGGCAACTTACCTTCCTTGAACTTCAGTATATTAAGTATATCATACTTTGAAATAGAATCCTTACTGAAGTAAATCTTATTTTTTTTCTCTCATTAACTTTAAGCCAAGCATATTTCTCCATATTTTCAAGAATGTTTTTAATAGAAGAAGCACTAGACTTATTAGTTTTAACAAACACATGCATATCACCATCATATAGCAAATGAGGGATATATGGTTTGTTTCTATTGATAGGCTTAATATTACCTTTCAGTAATTCATTTTCCATTTAGATAAAAAGGATTCCATAACAATAGAGAATAGGTTGGGAACAAAGGATCTACTTGCTTGATTCCTCTATTGCTATGAGTGGAACCTTTGGGGGTCTCATTAAGAAGTATTTTTGATGCATTCTTTTATTAGCTCGCAAAATCTATCATTAAACCCCATTTGCTTCATGATAAAAATAATAAAATACCTATTAATTTTAACAAAAGCCTTTTGTAAATCAATCTTAGTACACACCATATTTATGTTCTTCTATTTAAAATTTCTGATTAATACATGGGCAAGCAAGGACTTTTCATTGACAAGCCTACCAGGGTTGAATTCACTCTGATTTTTAGAAATAAGAAAATTTAAAAACCTTTTAGCTCTATCGCATAATGAAGAGGATATAATTTTATAAATAATTACAATAAGCAATAGGCTTGTAATCCTCTAAACTTTTGGAAGCATCAGTTTTAGGAACTAAAGAAATAAATCTATGATTTAAATTCTTTAAAAGCTTCCCAGAACTAAAAAATTTATTAATAGAGTTACAAAGAGGGGCTTGAATCTCAGACCAGTGGGTTTTATAAAACTTAGCACCAAAACCATCAGGGCCTGAACTTTTATCATTATTAACATTAAAAACAATATTTTCAATATCTTATTCCCTAATATGAGCAAGAAGGATATCATCTCCATTTCTATTTATAGAGTATTTGAAAATAATATTAGGGGAATTACTTGATAATTCAGAAGAATTGTACAGGGAGGTAAAATAATTAATTGCCTCTTTCTCTAGGAGAGAGGCATCCTTAATTATCTTGCAACCTAAATCATGTATTTTACCAATATCATTCCTATTTCTTCTGTTAGGCATCCTAGAATAAAAAAAATTTACTAGCTTCATCTCCTGAATTTAACCAGTCTATTTTGGCTTTCTGCTTAGTATTAATTGGGTGTGTACAAAGATTTAACAAGTTTAGCTTGAGCAACAAAAAATAATGATGCCTTTGAACTGTCTGAGCTGTTATTATCTAATTCATTCTGGAGACTCTCACATTCTTTCCTATTAATGTTAATGTCTTTTTTGTCCCTAGAAATATTCCAGGTTTTCAGATTACCCTCAATATTCTCTAGGGATTTGTTAAACTTGTATTGGGCAGTACCAAATAGGTTCTTTTTAAGACAATTAGAAACAATCTCTCTATAACCATCTTCATACACCCAACCACTAACAAATCTGAATGTGGATTTTTTTTCCCTATCTGCATTATTAAAAAAGGTTACTTGAATGGAAGTGTGATCACTTGAGTTTTGAGGGAGGATACGACAACTAACATTTTAGAAAGTATTTATAAAAACTTGATTTAAAAGAACCCTGTCTAATTTACAGCGGATATTTCTAAACTCATCTGATTTCCAAGTGAATTTATTACCACTGATTGTAGGTTCAATTAGACCAGTTTTAATAATAAAATTAGAAATTCTCTCAATTTTATAATAAGGAATAAGGACCCCCCCCCCCCTTTTCTCATAAACATGAAACACACTATTAAAGTCAACAATGAGAATCCAAGGACAAATAATGTTTTTACTGAGAAATTCAATACAATCCCATAACCTAGTTCTATCAGCCTCTAAATTCGAGGCATAAACAAAAGTGGTTTTTAAAACAAAACCCCTTTTATTTTTAAAGCTACATTGAATGTATTTAAAGTCCATAAAATAGCTGTTAATAGACTAAATATTTGGGTTATGTAAAATCACGATTCCGCCTTTACCCCCCATTCTATTATTGTTAACCATATGCCAATTAGCAAGACTTCTATTCTATAAATCAGTTATACTATTATCATTTAACTTGTGCATAAGAATCCCAATAATATTAGGCCCATATTATTAAGAAAACTGATCAAATCTAATTTCCTACCAGGGGAATTCAGACCCTTAATATTCCATGCAATTATATCCATATGTAATTATAAAATTATAGTAAAAGTATACAATCCAGAAATGCACAACAGCTACGGTGGGGAACTTTGTTTGTTGCCTTCCACCTTACCCTCCCTATGTTTACCACTTTTCTAAAAAGTAGTTTTATCAGTAGCCTTATGTAGCCTTTCCCTATTAGTATTTTTGTCAATATACTTCTTCCTGAAGTCATGTTCTTTGTCATCCTATATTTCTTCAACAAATACAATGTCAATTAAGCTTTTAGTTCTAGCTTTCTTCATTTTTTGGATGTAATTGCAGGTTTTGGTGTAGACATGGCTCTTAACTGCATTATGAATATATGCTTCAGAAATAGATTGTTTATCTAGTACAAGATCTTCTGATAACAGGGAAGAATCTGTGAAAATAGGATCAGCTGAAAGAAGATCTGCACATTTCTCATCTTCACTAATTATAGAATTTATATTCTAATAAATGTAATATTGCTTGAGTCCTTCATTGGGGAGGAGGGCTCAATAACTTTCTTTATACCCCTCTTTGTGCTATTTTGTTTACCCTTTTCTGATGTAGAATGCTCTTTCATTTCTAAGGGCATGTTGTAGGATATGTCCTCCGTTATGTTAGAAGCATTTACATTCTGCATTTTATCAACACTTGCAGACTCCTGGTATTGTTTTGAAACATTGCTCGATTCAGAATTACCCTTTTCTGTATTGGCATTATCTTAAGGGTCAATATTCATATCGTCCCCGTCATTGGGCGCAAAGAAAGTTGTGAGATTTTTGGATTTTGTTGAAACCGCGTCTGGATTGATACCATTATTTGGTTTATCAATGTCAAGATCTACATCTTCTTTAGGCTTATCATTTAATTCTTTGTAGTTTTCACAATCTTTTAAAGACTCACCAAAACATTTGCAGATCTTGCATCAATCTGGTATCAATTCATATGTGATTTGTTAAGATGTAATCTCCCCATCATGCATAAAAATTGAAGCTTCATTGCGTAATTCCGCATATGCTTTGATTTCTACTAAGATGTGAGCGTAACTTAGTCGAGTTTCCCTTGCTGTTTGGTCATCCAATTTCAAAGGAACTCCTACTAAACTTGCTATCACACTGAATGCTTCTTTATCCCAAAGTCTGAGGTCTAATTCAGGAAGCCTGATCCAAACAGGCATATTACTCAACAGAACATGATCAAGAATGAGCTTTTTGCTCCATTTCTTGAGAATTATTAACTTGCCATTCATAAAGTATGGCCCTCCAATTTGCAATTTCTCACAATCTTCTGAATTCGTATATCTGATTATCAATTTGAATGTCGTGTCAACTCATATACTTGTATACTATTCACGATGCAAATTCACATGTACGACCTGATGGGTATCAACGATCTAACGTGTATTGTATTCATGACTTAAATGATCTACACCGTGCGAACGACCCAAACATCATTGCTAACAGTCTGAGTGTTTAGCTCGTAGGACGTAGGTACTTGTGGGTTAGTTTAACGGCCCAAATGAAGGCACGATCTAATTGAAGCACGACCCAAGTATCGTCCATTAATAATGAGCAAAAAAAGATTTAACGGCTTGACTGTTGTGAATGTTACGAATTTGATCTTTCGCACTACACCATTCATAAACACTTCATAATTTTGAACGTATTAACAACGGGGTTAACATTTGCCCCCCGATGCTTGTATTTTCTACTTGTGGAAAATGCAGGATTCGAAATAAGTGTTATTGTTGACATCTTCTAGCTTGCTTGATCCGATATGATATTTGCATCCATTATTTGTTGAGGTTGTACTTGCATACAGATGCTTCAATCTTTGAACTTCAGAATCTGTTATTTGACAATGTTGTGCTAGGGTTTGATTTCCTTGGTTTTCACTCGGGATAATTTCAACTGCAACAACCTGTTTTACAATAACAAAAACATTGCATGCTTCTGGGCTAATATTTTGTTATTGATTACACAAATCAATAACAGATTAGTCAGTTAAAAATCTAGTTACGGTGAATTTTCATTGAATGAAGTGTTTGCACAGACTCATTTTATTCAATGATTTAAAATCTGTTGAATATTATCTGTAAAAGCACTACACTGTAACCTGAATTTGTATTGACAATTAAAATCAATTAGTCGGCATAATTCAACTGTGGATTTCAAGCGTTGTACGACATTTCACATTTAGGAAATTCATAGTTGTGACTTATCTTCTACTTCTCCTTGGAGAGGCTCTAGGTATTCATGCCCTCGTTTAGGAGGTAATCATTAATCTACACTGTTGGAAGTACTTTGGATTTCATGCCCAGTTTGGGCAAAAATCTAACACTTGTCTTGTCTGAGATTTTTAGATACTACGCTATTTAATTGGATAATGTCCATACTCCGTATATAATCCAAGTTGGTTAATTCAGTCACTGGAGACTTTCGCCACTCAATTACATTGATTAATCCAAGCATTGATAATTTTAAAAGGAGTGCCCCCAGAAAGTACTTTGGTTAGTACCACCAATGTTTATCATGATCGGATTAGGTACTTCCTGATACTGACGATCGATTGGGTGCCCCCGAAGAGGACCTAGGTTAGAACCCAAATGTTTGTCGTGATCGGATCAGGTACTTCATAATACTGATGATCAAAGCTTTGGTTGAAACCCCAATGTTTGTCGTTATCGCATCAGGTACTTCCTGATTTTGATGATCAATTGGGTGCCCCAGGAAAGGTCTTTGGTTTGTGCTGGTCCTTCCAGTGTGTTTGCCGGTCCTTCCGACCTGATATTGTTACTTCCAACATCAAGTTTGTTGGTCCTTCCGATTAGTTGCTGGTCCTTCCAACGTGTTTGCCGGTCCTTCCGGCCTGATGTTGGTACTTCTAACATTAGGTCTGTCGGTCATTTCGACTTGGTGCTGGTCCTTGCAGCGTGTCTACCGGTCCTTTCGGCCTGATGTTGGTACTTCCAACATCAGGTTCATCGGTCCTTCCGACTTGGTGCTGGTTATTTCAACTTTGGGTTGGCTCCAATTCCCTTGTTGGTCGCTTAACTTAGCTAGATATTTCGGGTTGGGAACCAAAGCTTTGAAACTTTTACTTAGGGGAGTGCCCCTTCGATGAAAGTTACAACATTCTTTTTTATTTTTCGTGGCGCTTGATCCTTGTTTGAATCTATGCGACTTTTCCCATTCACTTTTCAAGGCGGTGCTTTTTCATTTTTGCACTTGTATGTGTTGATATTTATTGCATCTGGCACTTGAATAGCGTTGTTGGTGTTGCGATGTTATAGGGACAAGCGTTCGATAGATGGCCTGCAATATTAAATCACTTTTAATCAAGTTTTGAATTAACATGAAATTTGCGAGCTACAAATTCATTTAGACAGATATGCTCTTCGTCGTAGAAGTAATGTTCAGTGCATCACTTGCAGATTATTATATACTGTTTACAAGAAGTTTCAAATACAACAGAAAGTAAAACATGAAGTAAAGCATGGACTATAGCAGAAAATATAGCATGAAGTAAAATGATGGAGAATTTGATCGGTTATTCTGGGCCGTTGGAATTGGAGCACAATCAGCAGTTATTAGTTCATGATCTGCCTTGGCATGGTCTGAACAAAAGCTTCATTGCTTGTTGCCCCCGGCCTTGGGGAATCAGAATAGCATTTGAGGAATGTGGATTTTTCACATATTGCTGCAGACGATTCTTCCTAGTTAGTTCTTCAATCAGTGATTTCAGATGCCTGCACTCATTCATGTTGTGTCCTAACTGATTATGAAATCCCCAGAATTTTCTAGAATTTGCTTGATGGTCACTTATTTTCTAAGGTTTAGGTATTAGATAATCTTCAGTGTCTTTAGTTGCAGCAAAGACGTTTTCTGGAGTGTCATTTAAAGGTGTTAACTCTAATGAATTGGAAAAGCGAGACTTCTTGCCATCCCGATTTTCTTTTCCGTTTCTTCCTCTTTTATGACCCCCGAAATTTTTCTGATTGTACTGGGTAGGAGCGTTTTTGAATGCTTCAAGAGGTTGGTTTGCATCTATGATCCGAAGAGGTGTAGGATTTCTATCCAATATCATGTATTCCTTGGCCTTTTTATAAAATTTCTCAAGCGTGCTTGCCTCCTTCATTTTAATCCATTTGCCAAATTTGCTATTCTCATCTATGGTGCCGATTAGAGACATCTAGATCATGCGGGGCTCAGGATTTCCTACTTCGGATACAGCATCATTAAATCTTTTGAGGAAAGCTCTGATAGATTCTCCTGGATTCTACTTCATGAACGTTAGAGAAATAACATCCTTAGCCTTCGTTGCTTGCAACCTGAACTACTCCTTGAACTTCAGAGTCAAATCACTAAATCGGTCGATGGATTTGGGTGGCAGTTTTGTGAACCATAACGATGCGACACTTTCTAGATAGAGAGGGAAGCACAAGCATTTTATCTCATCCATTTCCTTGGATGCATTCATGTGCCATTCATATTTGTATAGGAAGTGATTTGGATCAGAAGTCCCGTTGTACGGAGGCAGAGTAGGATGAGTGAACTTTTTGGGGAATTCTACCTTGTAAATCCTTTTTATGAATAGATTTTTACCAAGGGAGAAATCCCATTCCCTTTCACTATCCTCTATCCTTGTGTGGCATGTTATCTTTCATGATTTGCTTTACCATATCCATGATATATTCCTTCGAGTTGTGTTGTTCCGGGGAGTGGACTTCGATCTCCTTTCTGGATGCTCGTCGTGGCGAGCGACCGCGTTTAGAAGATCTAAGTCTTTTACTTCCACTATGGGAAGGTGCCCCTGCATCGGGACTCGTAACTTCTCGGGTATTTCGATCGTAATGGTTTTTAGCTTTGCGTTTTGAGTCTTCGATATCAGCATTGCTTTTGTCAACAAATCCTTCTATATTGTCATTATGATGATGATCGAAGGCCGATGAGTTTGTAATCTCTTCATGCTTGACATGGATCTTCAGAGGAGGAGCGGGATTCGATTGAGCTTTTAGGAGAGCACTCATTTTATCCATTAAAGCTTGATTAGCATCCAACAAAGTTTTATTAGCTTCCATTAAAGCTTTTTTGGACACGTCCATGCGTTGACTCAAGTTAGCAACGACGACATCCAATTCAGCTTAACTCACTCCGGCTCCATATATTGAATTTTCTCCGACTTCGAAACGATTGGTAAGTGGAGTAGTCTCGTTGTTGATAACATTATCATTTTCTTTAGCGGTTTCGCTAGTATTCTTCTTAGATTTAACCATAATTTCTGATAAGGCTTTGAATTTGGAAGATAGTTCGTCGTTTGGCCTAGATCTTAGATTTGCGGTATATATGGTAGAAGTAGGCTTAGAACTTCAATGTGAAGGAAAAAGATGCGAACGCAGCCACACGGTGAGCGCCAAATGTTAAAACCGAAATTTGATTTTAACACCAAAGGTGTGAAACTTGCACTTCACCAATTCGGTAAGACTAGAATATGGAACCGCGTAATCACAAAATATAAAGCATAAAAGGAAGACAAAAGAATTTTTATAGTGGTTCGATTCAAAATGAATCTACGTTCACATTCCAATCAAGTATCATTATATTATTTATCTTTACATCATACATGAATTCTCTCTTCACATTCATTCCTCTTTTCCCTCTCTTTTCACTCTCCTTATGATCTAATTCATCTTGAATTTGGCAATAGAACTGAAGAGATCACTTGCTTTATGACGATAGATGTACAATCCTTGATCATTTAGGCGCTTTGATGCTCTACCATGCTTTCATAGGAATTTTATGTTAGATCCGAATTTAGAGAGGACTGGAGAAGGTTAGAGATTGCTTGAAATATGTTGGAGAGATTTCTAATGTAGATTGAATGAGATTCAAGGAGTTTTGATTCAATTGGATAGAGCTTTAATAATCATAGGAATGGATTTGATCCACATGAAGTTGAAGAAGAGATGTATGATCCATGGACTTAGAGAAGAGCTTCAAATTTGGCGACACTTCGTGGTAAGAATGAATGCCCCATCCCTCCCACTTCATATGAAATAGGGGTTATTTATAGTTGGGGATGAGGTGGCATGGAAAAGTAATAATTAATGGTATGCGGGACAATTATAACACCCCGTATTTTTAATAATACTAAAAGAGGATAAATTAAATTATAATTAATTTAATATTTAGAATTAAGGAAAACAGTCGTCATTGTGTCCATCTCGAAATTCCGGTCAAGATAGACATTTGGTTTGCATAAAACGGATATCGTATGAAGAAGTTATGAGGGTTTTAAGTTTGTATATGCGCAAAAGAATTATATATATATACACATGAGTCAGGGATGAGTCAGAATTTTATCCAAAAACGTTCGATTCTAGAAAAAAATTGGCGGTAGTTTTCCCGCTCTAAGGGGTCGACCACCCTAGAGGGGTGTCGACACCGGGGTCGGCCCCCCTTAAAGGGTGTCGACACCAAGGTCAAACCACCCACAGGGGTGTCGACACCCCTAGGGATGACATGGCAGTCGGTTCAGAGGGTCTAGAAGCTATATATACATGGTCATTTCTCTTGTTTTCTTCATCGAGAATTCATGGTGGTCAAACTCTGCCGGTATCTGAACTGATCTGGATCCGTTATCTTCTTCAACTAAAGCAAATCAATTGGAGATTATGGATCCAATCTTTTCTAGTTCTATCTTCTTATCCAAACTTTGTGAGTCCCTAGCTACTTTTAGATTTGAATATTTTAAAGTAAATATGACACGATTATGACTTGGATTTGTTCATATGCCTAGATTATATCAAATCCATTGTAAATTGTGATTATATGATATTCTGAATTGGTTAAGATTTGGATCTAAACCACTATCTAGACGGATCTATTGTAACTTCTATGACATGCCATGATGTGAATCTTAAACCTTAATTGTGTAGACATGCTTTTAAACTATTGGATCTAAATTGTGTGGACATTTAATTTGTTAATCAGATCTAAATTATCATCTTGTATTTATTATGTTAGATCTGAATAGTTGGACATCTAAATGGTTAATTTAGACCTTATTATGCTCACTATGACATCATAGTTTAGAACTAGTAATAGCTACAAGTTCTTTAGATTTATGCTCATATGTCCACCTTATCACCATGCTAGTTTATGTTTATGCCAATTTATGTTAAAACAATAACTTTGGTTATATTCCTATTATTTTTCCCTTTTATCATTTATGACTAGAATATTATCTAGCCTAGGCATGCTGCCAATTTTGTGAGTGCGCTAGTTAAGGAATGGGGGAAAAAGGTTACTATTGGCATAATTTGAATATAAACATCATTGAGCATATAATTCAAATTATTAGGTAAAATGTGCATTAACACCTTTAAAGGCATAGGTTTAATTAACTGATTAATTAATAATGAATGCCTAGGATTACAATAAGAAATTGTAATGGCGCTTATGACACGAGGTTAGGTTGCATTAGTGGTGGAAATCAGTCCGGACCTGACCTACATATCCAGCAGCCACTAATGTTGAACCTAAGGTGAGAGGTCTAAGTGTGCAAATACGAATCGGGCTATGGCACTAGGTTAGGCCCAACTTGGGGAATAAGACTGCCCGGACCCGACTGACATATCTAACATCCATAAGTTGTAGGCCTAATGTGGGAGGTCTAGCCCATTATAAACCATAAATGGACATGGTAATAGATTGGACTACTTAACCAAATCTAATCCATAGGGATTGTATGATTGTGAACTAAATTTAGGTTTAAGTAAAATTGATTGGATAGTGGATGGGTTAAGCAAATTTGGAGGGGGTGGGTAATATTTACATATAGGCCCACAAACTTAACCCGATAAGGTTATGTAATAAAAGACACCTAGTGGTATACATGACTGGTTGGAAAAATAAAGTTATGTAATTAGAGACACCTTTTAGAGTAAACATAATTTGTATAAATAAAAGGGTTATGTAATTAAGACACCTAGTGGTATAAATAGCCAAAGAAAACCTAGTGGGGGATACAAGACAAAGAGGAGAGCTTGTATCATATTATGTGGGATCCGTTTCATCCAGTAACCCAGATTAGATATCAAGACATGTACT
Source organism: Allium sativum (assembly GCA_030737875.1). NCBI lineage: Eukaryota > Viridiplantae > Streptophyta > Magnoliopsida > Asparagales > Amaryllidaceae > Allium > Allium sativum. Next base: position 301,221,703 of record CM060918.1, on the reverse strand, counting down.
TCGTACTAGGACGGAGGAGGGGGCATGCTTACTGGACTGATTGTAAGGCATCCAAACATGGAGGACGGTGTGGGCAACGCAAACCGACCGGGCCATGTCCGTGCATGAGCTGGGCGGATGGGGATAAGACGACCGTGACACCTGCAGGTATGGGGCTGTGCATATCAGTGAAGGGTTTCCACTTTAGGACATGATACGTCCTACTGTTGGGCCGGCACAGAGTACCTACGGAGTAGGGAGCCGATCGATTAGGGTAGTAGTTAGGGTACACTTGGACGTATGCCTAAGTCTACCACCTTATATTGGAAGGGATCATCTCATTCTGGTTATACTAGTAATAGTGTAGAGTAATCATTAGAGAAGCGTATACACCTTATCATGTCTACCTTTTCACACCTGCCATTTATGTAGTGATCTCTCTTATCCACTTTATATGCCTGTCATGCTACTTTTATTTATTTATTTGCTAAAAGTAACTAGACTCGCCAGACTTCATGTCTAACCCTTTTGTTTCCTCTTCTTTCTTCCGTTCCTCCCCCCAGGTTCACAGGGAGGAAACACTCAGGCTTAATTAGGACTCGGATATCATCTTGCTAGAGCTGCTTTCGAAGTATGGCGCATGTTCTTATCTCTATTATGGCTTTGTCTCTTTTATTTGGGGAATTATGTTTTCTTTTAAGTATTTATGTACTATGATGGTAAAAGACAGAAGTTATATCGTTGTAATGGTTTTTGTGAGTTATGGTATTTTGGATTACGATGTATGATTTGTGTTTGAAATAAAAATTTGAATTTCCGCTGCTATCCTAATTATATCTGTCTTGTAATATTTTGTGTCTGTTTACCTATAATGCTTCACGAAACTTAATGCATTCCCCTTGTGAGTGACATTAACAGACGTGGCGTGTCACACTTGGTATCAGAGCTGAAGGTTACCAGATTAGATAAAAAAAAAATTAAAATCATTTTCAAAATGGTTTTAAAAGAAAGCATTTAAAAAAGGTCTATTTTGAAAGACATTCCTCAAAATGCCATATGTAATATCCTTCGGTCCTTTGTCTAATTCTCTTCCCTTTTTCTTTTCAGCATGTCTGGGGAACCAAACATTCCTAATATTCCGGAGGGCGTTACAATACACGTATGGTTCCGTAGGTATTTGGAGGCCACGACACCTGCCGAGGGCCAAGGACGTTCCTTCCCCAGCTGCACCAGTCATTCCTCCTCCCCCGTCCAAGAGCAGATAATTTAGCTAAGATCTGCAAAAGAGTTCCGTGCTATGGGCGGGAAGCCATTCCACGAGATCGAGACATCAGTAGAAGTGCGGAATTGGCTCAAGGAGAACGAGGACTTGTTGTAATTTTTGAAGTAGAGGATAGAAGGAAGGTTCATTTAGCCGCCTGGCCACTGAAAGACGAAGCCTCATTTTGGTGGGAAGTTACCCAGGCTGGACGTCCGGTGGAAACTTGGGAAGATTTTAGACAAAGATTTGAAATAAAGTTTCTTTCCCAAGCCGAGAAAAAAATGCAGATGGAGAGATTCTTAGCAATGAGGCCAGGGAACTTGACAATGAAAGAATATGTGAACAAATTCAACCAACTAGCAAGGTTCAGGATAGAATTGGTGGATACTCCGCACAAGAAGGCGTTGCGGTTTACTAAAGGGCTAAATGAACCCCTTCATGGGTTAGCTATGTCCCATATTCCAATGGGAGCCACTTTTTAAAAGCTTGTCGATATGGCCCTAATGCATGAGGAAGACAAGGGAGAAAAGAAGTAAGTAAAGGCTGAGGAAACATAGCAAAATAATAAGTTGTGGTCCAAGTAGGGGCAATAGCAACAAAAATAATAATAGAAGGAGGTGGAAAGAATAACAAAGGCAAGGATAAGAGAAAATGTCACAATTGTGGGAAAGAGGGTCACTTGGTCAAAGATTGTAAGCGAAGGAAGAACTCTTGCTACCACTATGGAGAGGTCGGGTACTTTGCTATGGAGTGCCCGAAGAAACAGGGATCGCAGGGACAAGGTCAAAGGGCAGGAACTTCTGGAGGGCAGGTGCATGCTCTCGCGATCAATGCTCCTGATAGAGGTAGAAAAATTTCTGTGGAAGGTTTAATTTCTCTTTCTAATCATCCAATTAGAACACTTTTTGATTCTGGTGCTTCACATTGATTTATATCTAGTTCTGTGGTTGAAACTCTGCACTTAATTACTAGTATAGTAGTGGATCCCCTAGTTGTTTCAAACCCCATTGGTGGTTTGACTCATTTATCTATGATTTGGCGGGGTTTGAAAATATCTTTGTTAGGCGTCGAGTTTGAATGTGACGTGTATGTGCTCGGGTTTATGGGCTATGGGTTGATTCTAGAAATGGATTGACTTACCAAGTATGGTGCCATTCTGGATTGCGAGAGGAGGGTTGTTAGGCTTCTGACTTGTCATGGGAGGACCCTCGAGATTTCTTGTGACTAGTATAGGTCGGTTATGTTTAGTTTCATAGAGTCTCTTGATGCATCTATCGATGATCTGCAATCTGTTCCAGTGGTCCGAGATTATTCTGATGTTTTTGATGAGATACGGGGTTTACCTTCGAGGCGCGAGATCGATTTTCGTATTATTCTGGCGGATAATACAAAGCCAGTTGGATTAGCAGTGCGCCATATGGCTCCGAAGGAAAGGAGGGAGCTGAATAAGCATGTAGGGGAGCTACTTGAGATAGGATTTATCGGATGAAGCATATCGAAATGGGGTGCTCCAATTGTATTCGCAACTAAGGCGGATGGTTCGCTTTGTTTGTGTGCTGACTATAGAGAGTTGAATAAACTCACCAAGAAGAATAGACACCCGCTCCCGAGGATTGATGATTTATTTGATCAGCTTGTTGGTGCCTCGGTATTTTCCCAGTTAGACTTGGCCACGGGATTTCATCAATTGAGGGTGGCTGAAGACAGCATAGATAAGACCGCATTTAGAACTCCAGATGGTTTCTTTGAATGGCTGGTTATGCCTTTTGGATTATCAAATGCACCCGCCTATTTTGTTGATTTGATGAGTAGGGTGTTTCGGGAGTTTCTAAACAAATTTGTCGTGGTCTTTGTTGATGATATCTTGATCTTCTCCAAAAGCGAAGAATAACATGTCCAACATTTGAGAGAAATCTTGAAAACTCACCAGGCGCATCAGCTTAAGGAGAAATTCTCCAAATGCCATTTTTGGAGAAAAGAGGTGAGATTCTTAGGGCATGTGGTCTCCAAAGAAGGGATAGTTGTAGATCCCGCAAAGGTGGTTGCAGTGCAAGATTGGCAGATTCCTAAAAATGCAACCGAGGTGAGTAGCTTTCTTGGGTTGGCAGGTTGTTATAGGAAGTTTATTAAGGACTTCGCAAAGATAGAAGCCCCACTCACTAGGCTTATGAACAAGAACTTGGCATTTTCATGGGATGTAGACTGTGATGTCGCTTTCCAACGTTTAAAGAGGGCTCTGACTATAGCCACAGTCTTGACTTTGCTCGATGGGAATAAAGTGTTTACGGTTTACACTACTGCATGTGGTACAGGGCTTGGTGCGGTTTTGATGCAAGAAGCGAAAGTAGTGTTTTATGGGGGTAGACAATTGAGAGTTCATGAGAAAAACTACCCCACCCATAATCTAGAGCTAACTGGCATAGTATTCCCGTTTAAGATGTGGCACTATCATTTACTTGGAGAAAAGTTTGAGTTATACACTGATCATAAATCTCTCAAGTATCTGTCCTCGCAAAAGGATCTCAATTTAAGACAACAACGTTGGATGGAGTTCCTTGCTTTTTATGATTTTGAGATTGCTTATACCCCTGGCAAGGGTAATGTGGTGGCAGACGCGCTAAGTAAGCAGAGGATGGCCTTGAGTCCTCTGTTTGTGGAGAGGAAGAGCTTGGAGTTCATATCAGCTTTTTATTTTATACCCTCCATTGAGATTTTGCATGATTTGTTTGCATCATTGGAGATACGACCAACTCTTATGGATCAGATAGGAGCTCCGCAGCAAGGTGACCCACAAATTTTAGACATCACGAAAAAACTAAAAAAAGGGGAGACTTCAAGTCACCTCAATAGATATGCCATAGATGAAAAGTTGTGGTTGCGATGAGATGAGAGGCTTTGTGTTCCTCAAACTGGAAGCTTGATAAAGACAGTCCTAGAAGAAGCCCACCGTTCTAAGGTGACTATTAATCTAGGCGGTGATAAGATGTACAAAGACATGAAAAGTGTTTTCTTTTGGGTTGGGAAGAAGAAAGATGTGGTCGAATTTTTTCCTAATGTCTAATTTGCCAGCAAGTTAAAGCTGAGCGAAAGAAGCCCGGTGGTTTACATCATCATTTGGAGGTTCCTCAGTGGAAATGGGAGAGCGTCTCTGCGGATTTCATAGATGGTTTGCCTAGATCAAATAAAGGCAACACCAGTATCTGATTTGTGATAGATAGACTCACTAAGAGCACTCACTTTATTCCAGTTAAGAGCAAGAGGACGACATCATGGTTGGTAGTAATTTATGTTCGTTAGATTGCTCGTCTTCATGGAGTACCTTCCAGCATCGTGAGCGATCGTGACCCAATCTTTACTAGTGAATTTTAGAGGAGCTTGCAAGAAGAGTTAGGTACACCATTATGTTTAAGCACCACTTATCATCCTCAGACCGATGGGCAGACGATGAGGGTAAACAGAATTCTAGAGGATCTTTTGAGGTTGTGTATCCTAGATTTCAGAGGAACTTAGGAAGAGCACCTTCCTTTAGTAGAGTTTTCCTATAACAACAGCTATCAATCCAGCATCGGCATGGCACCCTTCGAAGCGTTGTATGGACGACCCTATAGATCACTAACTTGTCAGTGGGAATCTACAGAAAGATTATTACTTGGGCCAGATATAGTTAGAGAAATGTCCGAAAAGATTGACCTTATTCGACGGCGGATGAAGATAGCCCAAGATAGGCAGAAATCCTATGCAGACAAGAGGAGGACTGACATCGAATTTGAAGTGGGAGACTTGGTTTTTATTAAAGTATCACCTCTGACGAATGCGGTTCGCTTCGGATCAGTAGGGAAGTTGGCACCCAGGTTTGTGGGACCATTTCCCATAACTGAGAGGATTGGCCAAATGGCCTATAGATTAAAACTCCCAGAAAATATATCCGGTATTCATGATGTTTTCCATGTTTCTCATCTACAAAAGTGTTTGCATGACACCACGGAAGTTGTTGAGAGGCGACAGTCAGGCGAGTCCCTACCCGTATTCTTGGATCAGAAGTTAAGAAGCTACGCAATAAAGAGATCAAGTTATTAAAGGTACAATGGGGAGATAACCCAGAGGATGTGACTTGGAAGACCGAAGCCAAGGTTCGTGCTCCATACCCTTTTCTTTTCAAGGGTATGTTCTTAACTCTTTTTTTAAAGTTTTATCTGTGCTTATTTCTATCATTTGAATATATCTTATCCATAGTATTCTCGACCTTTAGATAGGAATCCTATGGATGTAAACATGTGTTTGAGACATGTTATGTTTAATGGATGCAAGTGTTTGCTAGTGGCTTCCTGTGCACGTATATACACACACATTTGGCACTAGATCAGCTCAATCACTCTCATACTGCATACGGATGTTTGTGCATTTTCTTTTATTTTATGGATGGAAATGGATGTATTACCATATGGATGTTGCATTTGGACAAATGAGTGTGCATGCATATAGAATTCACATGTTATAATAGGATTATTTGCATACATATTGGATTCATGGCACTAACATACATTGCATTAAGGAGGTCAACTAAATAAGTAGACCGCCTGATTTCTGCATTAGTGTTGGTACATACACACACCCTTGTGTATATTCATATAAGCGTTAGAAGTCTTTAAGGACAATGGATTCCAGTGATTGATGGATGAGTAGATGGATGATGGATGGTAAGATATGCATTCTTCTCAACTTAGAGATTTCGGGGACGAAATCCTTTGAGCAGGGGAGAATGTAACACTCCGTATTTTTAATGATACCAAAAGAGGATAAAGTAAATTATAATTAATTTAATACTCAGAATTAAGGAAAACGGACAGCACCATTGCGACTGTCTCGAAATTCTGGTCAAGATAGACATTTGGTTTGCGTAAAACAAACATCGTATGGAGAAGTTATGAGGGTTTTAAGTTTGTATACGCGTAGAAGAATTATATATATACATGAGTCAGGGATGAGTCAGAATTTTATCCAAAACCATTCGACTCTAAAAAAAGTGGCGACATTTTTCCTGCTCTAGGGGGTCAGGGTCGACCTCCCTTAAGGGGTGTCGACACCAGGATCGACCCACCCACAGGGGTGTCGACACCCCTAGGGTTGACATGGTAGTCAGTTTCAGAGGGTTAGGCAGCTATATATACGGGGTCATTTCTCTTGTTTTCTTCATTGAGAATTCGTGATGGCCAAACTCTGCCGATATCTGAACTGATCTGGATCCGTTATCTTCTTCAACTAAAGCAAATCAATTGGAGATTCAAGATCCAATCTTTTCTAGTTCTATCTTCTTATCCAAACTCTGTGAGTCCCTAGTTGCTTTTAGATTTGAATATTTTTGTTAGACCAAAAAATGGCACTAACACACAAATACAGATCACAAATCACCAAATGCAGAAATTAGTAAAATCAGAGGGAACACATGAGGTTTTTATAGTGGTTCGGCTGTAGATGTAACATACGTCCACTTTATAATCTTATTATTCTACAGAAAGATTACAAGAATCAGTTACATGCAGACACACAATCTGTGTGTTAACTGAGATTACAAGAGGAGAATTTAGATGTAGAAAGGTGCAAAGTCCTTGCACTTCAGTAATGGTGGATGCCGCGGAGAAGAATGGCCAAAAGTTCTCTCAAAATTCCATGTAATGGTGTATTTATAGCTGTAGGAGAGCCTCTGGGATTAACGATTTGTGACGAGGCACGTGGCACCCGATCCAGGAAAGTAGGAGCGTGAATAGCCTTGATAATAGGTCACAGTTGTGTTTGCAACCGTAGGCGGTTCGTGGTGGTGGTCGGGTCGTGATGTGGGCTTCAGGAGCCGAGATCTGGTCGCGAGCTGGAGGTGGATGTGAACAGGGTACGGTGAGCCCATGGTCGGGTCGTGGTAATGGGGGTCATGACCCATATATGATAGACAAGCCAGAGATGGTCCATGAGCAGCAGAAGAGTGCTTTACGAGCCGAGGAGGATCCACGAGCCGAGGAGGCTCCACGAGCCGAGGAGGCTCCACGAGCTGAGGAGGGGCGAGCTGGTGTCATGATTTGAGTTTCCGATGCAAGTTTATAGCCGTTCATGGAAGTGAGCTTCACTATCAAACCGTAAATCCGTTTTTGCCAAACGAAAGCTCTTCTTAAAGCTAGTTCAGAGGGCTACAAGAGTTATGGAGCAAAGCTTCATAACTGATGTTTTCGGACCCAAAAGAGGTCAGCTGATAGGATTTTCGAGCCAGTGTATGTTGATGTTGCGATTCCCACCAAATCACTCTATGTCTTCTGACGTTGTTTCTACCGCTGAGCTTGCCATTATCCAGAATTTCCATGTGTGACTACTTTGACCAAAAAGTGTATCAATCAGTTTGCCCCCCAAAACATGTTTTGCTGGTTGAAGGAATATGTGTTCTGGATAATGTGTGAAATCCATAACCGGTACCTGCAAAAAGATAAGACAAATAATGAAAAAATGGTTCTGAGATAGCCTTACCGGAGGAGGACGACCAAGGAAGAGCTAATAAGGTTCCAAGATGGTCTTACCAGAGTAAGACGACTAAGGAAATGCTATGAGGATCCATGACGGCCTTACCGGAGTAAGACGACCGAGGAAATGCTAATGCGTTTGTTTATACTAAACGGATCCAGTTAGGAGCCGGAGCTCAATGCTTATACTGTACGGATCCAGTTGGGAGCCGAAGCTCAATGTTTATAATAGATGGATCTAGTTGGGAGCCGGAGCTCAATGATATTTATTGATTCATGAAACTTAAGCGGCAGTTATTCTAATCCATAACACGACTAGAGACTACTGGTCGGTTCTGTGCATGTGAGCCGATGTTACCGCGCTTATTACATGCAAAGAAAACAAAGAGGGGCCAGTAGTGGCCTTAAAGCCTAAAAACATGAACTTGGGCCGGAGTCTGGTAAACTGAAGAGATCCACTAAGTGGGATCAGTGAATGATAATCCCTCTATTGCTTGATCCGGGATCGTGCCTTCTCCGGGGAATAGGTGCTAGTGTTGGCTCCCACTTGGGAGGCCTTGGATATGAGGTGGCGCCTCCTGTATCCATGTAGATGTTGCTCAGAGTGTCATTCTCTTCAGTGTATTTGTTGTATTTCGGCCCTCTCCTAGGCTGAGTGTTACGGTCAATCTTGACATCGGCTTTTCCTTTTCTTTTTCCAGATGTTGACATCGAGAATGCGCTTTTCGGAAGTTGCATCTTCTTCTCGCAGAAATCTATCTGCTTCAAGGTAGAATTCGCCGAGATTTCGTGGTGGGTCTCAGTATAAGGATTTTTTGAACTCTAAGTTATCTAGAACGCAAGATACTGCTGCCAGTAATACCACGGACGGTTCAGGGCGATCAACTGATGCTGCTGCAACGTTGAATATTTCCAGGAACGAACGCAGAGTTTCTCTGAGCCTCTGCTTGATTGTGGTGAGGGACATGACGCTTGGGTTGTGCAATGTGAACCCGAAATTGTTCAATCAAGCATGCGACCAACATGTTCCAACTGTTGGTCGATTCTGTTTCTAGTTGCTGAATCCACATAGATGCTATATCAGTCAAGAAGAGCGGGAAGCTTTTAGCTATGACGTTTTCTGATGCCGATTGAACTTTCATATGTCATTTTTAGCGCATCAGGTGCACGGTAGGATCTGTCCTGCCGTTGTAGCGCTCCAGTTGTGGAAGTTTGAAATCTGGAGGATTGCGGGAATTCCTGATTTCCTGAGTGAATGAGATATGATTGACGTCGACAATGTTGTTCTGTTAAGTGCGGCCTCTCGAGAGGCGCTGAATGAGATTGGCGAGCCGATCGCCTTCAAAAAGTTGTTGCAAGTTGCCAAGATCAGAGCTGGTGCCCCCAATGTAGAATGTGAGAGAAGGAAGCTGCCGGCGGGCTATAAGGAGTGAATTGCTGGGACCGGTTTGTGAGCCAGGGGTGCATCATGAACTGAGTCGTGGAGGTTTGCGGCTCATGAACCAGGGTCATGGACGCTGGTCGTGGTTCAAGGGGGGCGAGCCGACCCAGTCGTGTGCCCCCATCACGAGCCGCTTCTGGCTCTGCCTCACTAGCCATGCCCTGGTGCTGAGTGGGAGCTTGCATTCTGATGTTTATCTAATCCGGAGCTGAAGAAGGTTGAGCCTGACCGCTTCCCGGAGTGAGGGGGTTTTCCCGAGTCCATGTGATTCACGAGCCGCTTCAATGCCTTCATTTACAGCAGTTTGAGCATTGCTTGGCCCTCAATCCATCTGTGCGAAGAATCCCTTGATCATCTCCTGTTGCTTCCTAAGGAGATCATCTTGCCTTGCCATCTGGGTCCTCAATTCAGCGAGAACGCGTTCCATTTCTTCTCTGCTTAAGTATGCAGAAGGATCTCCATGATAGGAAGCCTCTGGCTCGCCTCGTTCCTTGAGCCTTCATCGTCAGCATCCTCTTCGTGAGAGGAAGTTCTAGTTTCCTTCCTTTTGATTTCCATTTATCCAAGCTAGAAGTTGAGGTTGTCATGTGCCCCTTACCTGGCGCGCCAAAATGTCTAGACCAAAAAAGGGAACATACACCCAAATACAGATCACAGAAAGCAGAAAATAGTAAAATCAGAGGGAAAATTTGAGGTTTTTATAGTGGTTCGGCTGCAGATGTAGCCTACATCCATTTTATAATCTTATTGTTATACTGACAGATTACAAGAATTAGTTACATGTAGACACACAATCCATGTGTTAATTGAGATTACAAGAGGAGAATTTAGATGTAGAAAGGTTCAAAGTCCTTGCACTTCAGTAATGGTGGAAGCCACCGAGAAGAATGGCCAAAAGTCCTCCCAAAATTCCATGTAGTAGTTTATTTATAGCTATAGGAGAGCCTCTGGGATGACCGGTTCATGACAAGGCACGTGGCCCCCGATCCGGGAAAGTAGGAGCACGAATAGCCTTGAGAATAGGTCACAATTGTGTGTGCAGCTGCAGGCGGTTCATGGTGGTGGTCGGGTCGTGATTTGGGCTTCACGAGTCGAGGTCTGGTCACGAGCTGGAGGTGGATCGCGAACAGGGAGTGGTAAGCCCATGGTCGGGTCATGGTAATGGGGGTCGTGACCCATATATGCTAGACTAGCCAGAGATGGTCCATGAAGAACAGAAGTGTGCATCATGAGCCGAGGAAGCTCCATGAGCCGAGGAGTGGCGAGCCCAAAGGAGGAGAGCAGGTGTCATGATTTGAGTCTTCGATGCTAGTTTACACCCGTTCACGGAAACGAGCATAACTTTCAAATCGTAAGTACATTTTAGCCGAACGAAATCTCTTCTTGAAGCTAATTCAAAGGGCTAGAAGAATTAGGTAGAAAAGCTCTGTAATTAATGTTTTCGGACCCAAAAGAGGTCATCTAATAGGAGTTTCGGGCCAGTTTATGTTGATGTTGCGATTTCGACCACATCCTTCTATGTCTTCGGACGTTGTTTCCACCGCTCGAGCGTGTTATTATCTAGGATTTCCATGTGTGATAGCTTAGACCAAAAAGTGTGTCAACAAGTTTGCCCCCCAGAACATATCTTGCTGGCTGAAATACGTTCTGTGAAATCCATACTCCGTACCTATAAAAAGATAAGACGACCGAGGAAATGCTAATGCAGTTTGTTTATACTGGATGGATCCAGTTAGGAGCCGGAGCTTAATGTTTATGCTAGACGGATCCAGCTGGGAGCCGGAGCTCAATGTTTATACTGGACGGATCCAGTTGGGAGCCGGAGCTCAATGATCTTTATTGATTCATGAAACTTAAGCGGTAGTTATTTTAACCCTTAACACAATTAGAGACTACGGATCGGTTCCGTGCATGTGGGCTGATTTTACTGTGCTTATTACATGCAGAGAAAACAAACAGGGGCGAGAAGTCGCCATAAAGCCTAAAAATATGAACTATGGATCAGAGTCCGGCAAATTAAATAGATCCACTAAGTGGGATCAGTGAATGATAATCCCGCGATTGCTTGATTCTGGATCGTTCCCTCTCCGGGGAATTGGTGGTGGCAGCGCAGGTGTAGATGCTGTTGGTTGAGTTACATAATCGGGTAGGTCTCCTCGTCTGATTCGGTCCTCTATGAGGTCTCACAAGTGTCTGCAGCCATCAGTGTTGTGACCATCTATGTCATGAAATATGCAAAGCCTTCCAGAGTCGCTATGCTAGTGTTGGCTCCCTCTTGGGAGGCCTTGGATATGAGGTGGCACCTCCTGTGTCCATGTAGATGTTGCTCAAAGTGTCATTCAGTTCAGTGTATTTGTCGTATTTCATCCCTCTCTGGGGCTGAGTGTTGTGACCATTCTTTACATCAGCTTTTCCTTTTCCTTTTCCAGGATCAGACGGTTCTCCGTCTTTAAGCATGTTGACATCGAGAATGCGCTTCTCGGAAGTTGCATCTTCTTCCCGCAGAAATCTATCTACTTAAAGGTAGAATTCGCTGAGATTTCGTGGTGGATCTCGGTACAAGGATTTTTTGAACTCTGAATTAACTAGAACGCCGGTTACTGCTGCCATTAATACAATGGACGGTTCAGGGCGATTAACTGATGCTGCTGCAACGTTGAATCTTTACAGGAACGAACCTAGAGTTTCTCTGGGCCTCTGCTTGATTGTGGTGAGGGGAATGACGTTCTTGGGTCATGCAACGTGAACCCGAAATTGTTCAATGAAGTGTGCGACCAACATGTTGCAACTGGTGATCGATTCTGTTTCTAGCTGCCGAATCCACATAATGGCTATACCAGTCAAGAAAAGCGGGAAGCATTTAGCCATGACATTTTATGATGCCAATTGAACTTCCATATGTCAGTTGTAGCGCATCAGGCGCACGGTAGGATCTGTCTTGTCGTTGTAGGCCTCCAGTTGTGGAAGTTTGTAACTGTTGGATTGCTAGAATTCCTGATTTCCTGAGTGAATGTTTTATGAGTGACGTTGTCCTCGTCATTCTGTTAAGTGCGGCCTCTCGAGAGGCGTTGAATGAGATTGGCGAGCCAATCGCCTTCAAAAAATTGTTGCAAGTTGCTAAGATCAGAGCTGGTGCCCCCAATAATGAATATGAGAGAAGGAAGCTGTCGACGGACTGCTGGGAGTGAATCACTATGACGGATTCGTGAGCCAGGGGGTGCATCATGAAGTGAGTATGGAGGTTTGCGGGTTGTGAGTCAGGGTCATAGTTGTCGGTTCGTGGTTCAAGGGGTGCGAGCCGACCCGGTCGTGATCCCTCATCACGAGCCGCTTCTGGCTCTGCCTTACGAGCCGTGTCCTACTGCTGAGCGGGAGCTAGCATTCTGATGTTCATCCGATCCGGAGCTGAAGAAGGTCGAGCCTGACCGTTTCCCAGAGTAAGGGGGTGGCCCCCGAGTCCATGTGATGCATGAGTCGCTTCAGTGCCTTCGTTTACAGCGGTTTGAGCATTGGTTGGCCCTCCATCCATCAGAGCGAAGAATACGTCGATCATCTCTTGTTTCTTCTTGAGGAGATCATCTTGCCTTGCCATCTAGGTCCTCAATTCAGCGAGAATGTCGTCCATTTCTTCTCTGGTTAAGTATACAGAAGGATCTCCATGAGAGGAAACCTCCTGGCTCGCCTTGTTCCTTGCGCCTTCAGCGTCAGCATCCTCAACGTGAGAGGAATTTCCAGTTTTCTTCCTTTTGATTTCCATTTATCCAAGCTAGAAGTTGAGGTTGTCGTGTGCCCCCTACCTGGCGTTCCTAAATGTTAGACCAAAAAATGGAAATTACACCTAAATACAGATCACAGAATGTAGATAATATTAAAATCAGAGGGAACACATGAGTTTTTTATAGTTTTTCGGCTGTAGATGTAGCCTACGTCCGCTTTATAATCTTATTGTTATACTGACAAATTACAAGAATCAGTTACATGCAGACACACAATCCGTATGTTAATTGGGATTACATGAGGAGAATTTAGATGTAGAAAGGTGCAAAGTCCTTGCACTTCAGTAATGGTGGAAGCCGCGGTGAAGAATGGCCAAAAGTCCTCTCAAAATTCCATGTAGTGGTGTATTTATAGCTGTAGGAGAGCCTCTGGGATGACCCGTTCGTGACGAGGGACGTGGCACCTGATCCGGGAAAGTAGGAGCGCAAATAGGCTTGAGAATAGGTCAAAATTGTATGTGCAGCTGCAAGCGGTTCGTGGTGGTGGTCGGGTCATAATGTGGGCTTCACGAGCCGAGGTCTGGTTGCGAGATGGAGGTGGACCATGAACAGTGTGTGGTGAGCCCATGTTCGGTGTTGGCTAGCTTTTGGACCAAGCCACCAAGGTTCACACACAAAGGAAATATGAAGCCTCGCATGTCAAAACCCTAAAGCACTCGATCGTGGTCACATTGTCCTCCTCGACTCGTGGCGCCCATCAACGATCATGGCTCCTTATCACTATCCGATCCCTCCACGTCACCTTTTCACGATCCGATCTCAAAAGCCAAAACATGAAGGGTAGGACAAAGTCTACCACAATCCGCAAATGCAGGATCCAACGACACCTGTTCATAATGGTCATATTGACTATTTCTCTATCAAGCCACGAACCAGTCCGAGATCCTCGGGATTTGTGCCACATGTGACCACGATCCACCTGCAGATATCAGCTATAAATAGCCCTGTGCTTGACATTTTCAGGATCTTTTTGTGTAGTTCTAAGTACAATTTCCACCATTATTAGTATCTTACAATTCCACTATAAATCTATACCTATTCAGATAATTAGGGTGTTAGAGCCAATTTTGGATCTAACAGTCGGGTCGTGGTTATGGGAGTCGTGACCCATATATACAAGACTAGCCGGAGATGGTCCATGAGCAGCAGAAGAGTGTATCATGAGCCGAGGAGTCTCCACAAGCCGAGGAGGGCCAAGCCCAAGGGGGGAGAGTCAGTGTCATGATTTGGGTCTTCGATGCTAGTTTACACCCGTTCACGAAAACGAGCGTAACTTTCAATTCGTAAGTCCGTTTTAGTTAAACGAAAGCTCTTCTTGAAGCTAATTTAGAGGCTACAAGAGTTACAGAGCAAAGCCCCATAATTGATGTTTTCGGGCCAAAAAGAGGTCATCTGATAGGAGTTTCGGGCCAGTTTATGTTGATATTGCAATTTCGACCAAATCACTCTATTTCTTCTAACGTTGTTTCCACTGCTCGAGCGTGTCATTATCCAGGATTTCCATATGTGACAGCTTTGACCAAAAAAGTGTATCAACAAGTTTGCCCCCCAGAACATATCTTGCTGGTAGAAGGAAGATATGTTCTGGATAATCTGTGAAATCCAAAATCAGTGCCTGCAAAAAGATAAGACAAACAATGAAAAAATGGTTCTGAGACAGCCTTACCAGAGTAAGACGACCAATGAAGAGCTAATAAGGTTCCAAGACGGCCTTACTAGAGTAAGAGGACCAAGGAAATGCTGTGAGGATCCACGACGGCCTTACCAGAGTAAGACGACCGAGGAAATGCTAATGCGGTTTGTTTATACTGGAAGGATCTAGTTAGGAGCCGAAGCTCAATGTTTATACTGGACAGATCAATTTGGGAGTCGGAGCTCAATGCTTATACTGGATGGATCCAGTTGAGAGCCGGAGCTCAATGATCATTATTGATTCATGAAACTTAAGCGGTAGTTATTCTAACGCTTAACACGACTAGAGACTACGGTTTGGTTCTGTACGTGTGGGCCGATGTTACCGTGCTTATTACATGTAGAGAAAACAAATAGGGGCGAGAAGTCACCTTAAAGCCTTAAAACATGAACTATGGACCGGAGTCCGGTAAACTGAAGAGATCCACTAAGTGGGATCAAAGAATGATAATCCCACGATTGCTTGATCCAGGATCGTTCCCACTCCGGCGAATAGGTAGTGGCAGCGCAGTTGTAGGTGCTGTTGGTTGAGTTACATACTCGAGTAGCTCTCCTCGTCTGATTCGGTCCTCGATGAGGTCTCGCAAGTGTCTGTAGTCATCAGTGTTGTGACCGTCTATGTCATGAAATATGCAATGCCTTATGGAGTTGCGTTGTGCTTGTGTTGGCTCCCTCTTGGGAGGCCTTGGATATGAGGTGGCGCCTCCTGTATCCATGTAGATGTTGCTCATAGTGTTGTTCAGTTCAGTGTATCTGTCGTATTTCGGCCCTCTCTGGGGCTGAGTGTTGCGGTCATTCTTGACTTCGGCTTTTCCTTTTCCTTTTTCGGAATCAGTCGGTTCTCCATATTTTAGCATGTTGACATCGATAATGCACTTCTCGGAAGTTGCATCTTCCTCCCATAGAAATATGTCTGCTTCAAGGTATAATTCGCCAAGATTTCATGGTGGATCTTGGTACAAGGATTTTTTGAACTCTGAGTTATCTAGAACGCCAGGTATTGCTGCCATTAATGCCATGGACGATTCAGGGCGATCAACTGATGCTGCTGCAACGTTGAATCTTTCCAGGAACGAACGCAGAGTTTCTCTGGGCCTCTGCTTGATTGTGTGAGGGACATGACGTTCTTGGGTCGTGGAATGTGAACCCGAAATTGTTCAATGAAGCGTGCAATCAATATGTTACAACTGATGATCGATTCTATTTCTAGCTGCCAAATCCACATAGCGGCTATATCAATCAAGAAGAGAGGGAAGCATTTGTCCATAATGTTTTTCCGACACCGATTGAACTTTCATATGTCGTATGTAGCGCAAAATGTGTACGGTAGGATTTGTCCTGCCGTTGTAGGGCTCGAGCTGTGGAATTGAAATCTGGAGGAAGGCGATAATTCTTGATTTCCTGAGTGAATGGGTTATGATTGACATCGTCCACGTCGTTTTGCTAAGTGCGGCCTCTAGAGAGGCGTTGAATGAGATTAGCGAGCCGATTGCCTTCAAAAAGTTGTTGCAAGTTGCCAAGATCAGACCTGATGCCCCCAATGTTGAATGTGAGAGAAGGAAGCTGCCGGCGGGCTGCCGGGAGTGAATCGCTGGGACCGGTTCGTGAGCTGGGGGTGCATCATGAACTGAGTCGTGGAGGTCTGCGACTCATGAGCCAGGGTCATGGATGTCGGTTCGTGGTTCATGGGGGCGAGCCGACCAGGTCGTGAGCCCCAATCACAAGCCGCTTCTAGCTCTGCCTCCCAAGTTGTGTCCTACTACTGAGCGGGAGCTTGCATTCTAATGTTCATCCAATCCGGAGCTGAAGAAGGTTGAGCCTTACCGTTTCCCAAAGTGAGGTGGTTTCCCCCGAGTCCATGTGACGCACGTGCCGCTTTAGTGCCTTCGTTTACAACGGTTTGAGCATTTCTTGGCCCTTCATCCATCCGAGTGAAGAATCCATCAATCATCTCCTGTTGCTTCCTGAGGAGATCATCTTGCCTTGCCATCTGGGTCCTCAATTCAGCGAGAATGTCGTCCATTTCTTCTCTAGTTAAGTATGCTGAAAGATCTCCATGGGAGAAAGCCTCCTGGCTCTCCTCTTCCTTGCGCCTTCAGCGTCAGCATCCTCAACGTGAGAGGAAGTTCCAGTTTTCTTCCTTTTAATTGCCATATATCTGAGCTAGAAGTTGAGGTTGTCGTGTGCCCCCTTCCAGGCACGCCAAAATGTTAGACCAAAAAATGGAACTTACACCATAATACAGATCGAAAATCACAGAATGCAGAAAATAGTAAAATCAGAGGGAACACATGAGGTTTTTATAGTGGTTCGGCTGTAGATGTTGCCTATGTGCACTTTATAAACTTATTGTTATACTGACAGATTACAAGAATCAGTTACATGCAGACACACAATCCGTGCATTAATTGAGATTACAAGAGGAGAATTTAGATGTAGAAAGGTGCAAATCCTTGCACTTCAGTAATGGTGGAAGCCGCGGAGAAGAATGGCCAAAAGTCCTCTCAAAATTCCACGTATTGGTGTATTTATAGCTGTAGGAGAGCCTCTGGAATGACTAGTTCGTGACGAGGCATGTGGCACCCGATCCGGGAAAGTAGTAGCGCGAATAGCCATTAGAATAGGTCACAATTGTGCGTGCAGCTGCAGGCAGTTCATGGTGGTGGTCGGGTCGTGAGTTGGGCTTCACGAGCCGAGGTCTGGTCGTGAGCTGGAGGTGAATCTTGAACAGGGTGTGGTGAGCCCATGGTCGGGTCGTGGTAATGGGGTTCATGATCCATATATGTTAGACTAGCTGGAGATGGTCCATGAGCAGTAGAAGAGTGCATCATGAGCCGAGGAGGCTCCACGAGCCGAGGAGGGGCGAGCCCAAGTGGGATGGGCCGGTGTCATGATTTGAGTCTTCGATGCTAGTTTACACCCGTTCACGAAAACGAGCGTAACTTTCATACCGTAGTCCGTTTTAGCCAAACGAAAGCTCTTCTTGAAGCTAATTCAGAGGGCTACAAGTGTTACGGGGCTTAGCTCCGTAATTGATGTTTTCGGGCCCAAAAGAGGTCATCTTATAGGAGTTTTGGGCCAGTTTATGTTGATGTTGCGATTTCGACCAAATCACTCTATGTCTTCTTGTAACAACCCGTTATTTTTAACGATTTAAATTCTGATTTAAATCAATATTTTTAGTTTGAAATATTCTATAGTTTCTCTTAACGGGAATTTAGAATTTGAATTACGTACATTAAGATATGGCAGTAGTGAAAATTTCATCGGAAAATTTGAATGTTTGTCGATCGCGCAATTTTTAGTGCAAAGTTGCGAATAACAGTTCAAATTTTAGTGATTTTTAAAATCTTTTCGAAACCTGTTCGGACAAACATGAAAAATATTCTATTCGTTGTCACAAGTCCAACGGTGAAATCCGTTTCGTGAAAATCGGACGTTTTGATCTCCATTTAATTGTTTTCCTGTCCGAATTTTACATTTAAAGGGGTCCGTAACGCATTTTTGAACGGAGCATCCTGACACTGCAAACTATATTCCGTTGTGTCTGTCTTGTCGCATGATTTCTGCAATATATTCATTTGTAAGTTTCGGTGTTTGGTTCGCGCTGAAATTGTGAAAATGCTTGCACAGTTCATTTTTGAAACGAACCATCTGAGTTCGATGTGTCCCTTTTCTGATCTTACATACTGTTCTAGTCATTTTGGGTCCGTAAAACTAGTCGTTTTATTTTGCTAAACAATCCATTTGTTTTTTATAAAAAAAAGTGGACACTTTTATTACATGCTTTGTTCTTTCCCATTTGTGCTTTTTCTTCCTTACGTTTGGAAACATGATGCATGTGTTCTTTTATTCGTTACCACTTTTCCAAATGCATGCATTGTTTCATTTCATTGCCTCTTTTCCAAATGCAAGCGTTCTTTTATTTATTTATTCAAAAACCTGATGCACCTATTCAATTTCCGTAACCGTTTCACTCGCTACTTCGTTCAGATCCTAAAGCGTCTCCACGTTCTCTCCTCTACTTTCGTTCTTTTCTTTACTAAGGCATCTGATACCTTTTTATTTTCAAAACCAATGGCCTTCATGGAAACAAATGGCGGCGGCCATCGTTTCTCCCATCAGCCTTTCCATCACACCGCACATTTTTCTCTTCTTCCCTGTACCTCGCAAGCCCCATCGTCTATCTATTCCAACTGTGCTGCCCACGTCCAAGCAGGCTGTCCCACATGCACTCAAGCCTCCCCACTGTGTCAAGCTCCTCCCTAACAGCCGCCCTTTCACCTGCGGCTCATGCCGAGTAAACCAAAGATCACGCCAAGTCCACCTGCAGCTCACCATGTTCGCCAGTCGTGCCTTGCCTCGATCTGAAACCGGACCACCCACTTGAAAACCGATGTGCCATGCCCATCCATTCATTATAACGTGCGTGAGTTAATTTATATTTTGAGTGTGTAAATTTTAATATACATTTCGATTTTGATTTACGTATGCATTAGCATTTTGTTTTATTTGTACATGTCATTTATAAAAAAAATGTGTGTATTAATTTTTGCGTGGTGTGTTCTCATGAGTCAGCGTGAGTAATGTGCTATTGGGTCATGTTATTATGTATGTGTATTTGTTTTAACTGTTTGTGTGTGTTGTTACTGTGAGTTTTACCGTGTTATTATTTGTATGAGTGTGTTTGGTGTATGCTGAGTGTGTGATGTATCTCGTATATATACAAACTGTGTTGTGTTATTATGGGATTTTTTGTGTGTGTGTGTGTTGTTTTTCTATGTAGTGTTAACGTGTGTGAATTTATGTGTTTGCGTGAGTATACTTTCTATTGGTATTTATGTGTCTGTTTTTTTTTTCTTTTTGCTTTTTATATACATATACACATGTATGTATAGAGATTTATGTGAATACAGTTTTGTATGTGTGTGTGAGTTATATGTATTTGTGTTATATATGAATATATATATTAAAGATTTTGAGTGCGTTTATATAATTTATAAAGGATATTTTTTTTGTGTGAGTCGAATTTTAAATATATGAATATGTTATAATTTTACTGCTGTATCCGTATACAAATATATATAATATATTGAAAAGAAAATTTGTTATGTTCGATTTGGTATCAAGTTTGGTGTTGAATTCCAAACCCCGTCCCAAACCGAATACCCAACTATGTAATTTAATTATATAAGTATTTTTAGATTTTATATTGTTATAAATAATTATTTTAAACTTATTTTCTATATTATTTTAATCTATTTTCTAATTAATTTAGAATTTTTTAAACTTATATATATATACTCAAAATTTATTTTCTTATTTATATATTTTATAAACTTTTAAAATAAACTCAAGAGGGATAAGTTAGATATCGCGATTCTAAATTTGAAGTGAAAGATGAATATTTATAACGATATTTGAAAAATGAATAAACTCATATTAAGTTACGAATTCCAATTGATATGAACCTTTAGTAAAGATGAATTGCGTAAAAAAAATTATATGAAATGAACATGAATTCGAATATGGTTTGAACTTATATGAGATGAACTTGAATTGTGAAATTGTTTTGAAATTGAATTTCTTAATTAAGGAATAAATTTGATTTTTTTATCAACTGAATGCGAATTTGAATTGGAATTAAAATATGAACTTATATAGGAAATAAACTTGAATGTTGTAGATTGATGTCTAATTTGAATCATATTTGATATGAAACGAATTCGATTTCTTTAGCGATAAAAATGTGAATTTGAATATGTATAAATTTTATTTGTTTGAATGGAAATATAAGATTTTGATTCAAAATGTAGAAGTAACAATTTTGAATTATATGACTTTAAGTATAAAGTATGATATTATTTGTTTAAATTGAATGTAAATTTGACTTGAATCGTATATTCGAATTCAAACCAAAATGTTGGATTTAAATGAATCGACTTGAAACAATTCCTTATAAAGGAAAACTTTGAATTATTTGAATTGCTTCAAACTTAAATTCTTGCGAATATAACGAAAAAAAAATATTATCAAAATTAAAGGTTTGGTATCGATTTAAATGGAAATTGACATATTTAAGATATATCTTAAATATAAGTCAATTTTTGAATTTGGGATTCGTTATGCGAATATTTTTGGAAATTATAACCGATGTTAAATGAATAGTATTAGTTCATACTATATTGAGATCATTACGATATGTCTCTAAATCGATTTGATTTAAAGTGATAAGTATTTTCAAAATTAAATATAATCGAAGTTGGATATTTAATGTTGATTTCGAATTCGAATATGAGAATTCATATAAGCTGTTTTATAAACTAATTTATAAAATAATGATCATGGTGTGAAAATTGTAAACGATTGGTTGTTAAGGAGACCGGGATCGACTATTGTCATACTCTCTACCAATAATGAAACCCACTTTGACAACTGTGTACGTGGTGGAGTTTCAAAATGAAGGGGATGATTTTGTGAATGACTCCATTTTGATTTCATATTAATTACGAGACCCTGACTACCTTGAGTCAGCTTGATGTGGCTAAAACAGGAGCTATGCACGAACCAAGTGAGGTCATACCTCTTATCGAGCACACTTCTTCGATATTATTCTATTACTGTTAAGATTCGATTTGGGCCCTTTTGACTATGGGAGTGTGTATCGAGGTGGGCGATAGTAGCTACTATGCGTTACCACCAATCCGGCTCTGCAAACAGTGAATCCACCCTGGCATTCCTTGCGTGCCTTGTCGCGTGCCTTATACGCGCCCCCTACGACTTTGTTTTGTACTGCTTTATACGGAGTGCCCTCTGATCAACCTCCAGTTTACGGAGGAATTACGGTACTGTATATACTATGGGAATATATAAAGGACGTAAGGATAATCATGGTAATCCCTCTTACGCTATTTTGATATTTTACTTTACTAATAGACACTATTGTATATAGCGTATTATACTATATAGTATTAGTTTGACGGATCCTTAGAGGATGGTGATTCCAAACATCCTTTAAGTTACTGATGCATTTCATCGAACATTTCATTTGAGTTGATTTACTTCCATGAGAATGTTAGTCCTAATCCGAGTTATTTTGTTTTGCATTATTGCTCGGGTCAGACCGAGTATACAGCTTTCATGATTCACTCTTAAAGTTTGGAGCCTATATTGGATTTTGCTCATTTATATCTACCTATTCAGTGTTCCAGTTCAGCTGTATCTTATTTTTTCTATTTTAGACTTTTAACATTTATTTACTGTATTAGACTTCCGTTGTATTATTTATGTAAACTCTGATGTAAATTTTAATTTAGTAGCTTCATGAACCGCTATTGTATTTTGTAATTTCTGCTGCGAGGTATTATATTGCTCTGTATCTGTGTTTGTGATTTGTGATTCTGTGATTTATTCTATTTATCTCAGAAGCTAATAACAATCTGTTGTTTTGGACGTTTCATGTTGACATGTTTTGTCAATTCGACACTGTCAAAATGGCGGGTCGTTACACTTCTGACGTTGTTTCCACTGCTCGAGCGTGTCGTTATCCA
Organism: Allium sativum; assembly: GCA_030737875.1. NCBI lineage: Eukaryota > Viridiplantae > Streptophyta > Magnoliopsida > Asparagales > Amaryllidaceae > Allium > Allium sativum. Next base: position 301,199,504 of record CM060918.1, on the reverse strand, counting down.
GGATTTCCATTTGTGACAGCTTTGACCAAAAAGTGTGTCAACAAGTTTGCCCTTTAAGAACATATCTTGCTAGTTGAAGGAAGATGTGTTCTAGATAATCTATGAAATCCATAATCTGAACCTGCAAAAAGGTAAGACAAACAATGCAAAAATGGTCCCGAGACGGGCTTACTGGAATAAGATGACCAAGGAAGAGCTAAAAAGGTTCCAAGACGGCCTTACCGGAGTAAGACGACCAAGGAAATGCTATGAGGATCTATGGCGACCTTACTGGGGTAAGACAACTGAGGAAATGCTAATGCTGTTTGTTTATACTGGACGGATCCAGTTAGGTGCCGAAGCTCAATGTTTATACTGGACAGATCCCATTGGGAGCCGGAGCTCAATGTTTATGCTGGACGGATCCAGTTGGGAGCTGGAGCTCAATGATCTTTATTGATTCATGAAACTTAAGCGACAGTTATTCTAACCCTTAACATGACTAGAGACCACGGGTCGGTTCCGTGCGTATGGGCCAATGTTACTGCGCTTATTACATGCAGAGAAAATAAAGAGGGGTGAGAAGTCTCCTAAAAGCCTAAAAACATGAACTATGGACCGGAGTCCGGTAAACTGAAGAGATCCACTAAGTGATATCAATGAATGATAATCCCATGATTGCTTGATCTAGGATCATTCCCTCTCCTGGGAATAGGTGGTGGTAGCGTAGGTGTGGGTGTTATTGGTTGAGTTACATACTTGGGTAGCTCTCCTCGTCTGACCTGGTCCTCGATGAGGTCTCGCAAGTATCTGCAATCATCAGTGTTGTGATCGTCTATTTCATGAAATATGTAATGCCTTCTGGAGTTGCACTATGCTACTGTTGGCTCCCTCTTAGGAGGCCTTGGATATGAGGTGGCACCTCATGTATCCATGTAGTTGTTGCTTAGAGTGTCGTTCAGTTCGGTGTATTTGTCATGTTTCGGTCCCCTCCGGGGCTGAGTGTTGCTGTCATTCTTGACATCGGCTTTTCTTTTTCCTTTTCCAGATGTTGACATCGAGAATGTGCTTCTCGGAAGTTGCATCTTCTTCTCGCAGAAATCTATCTGCTTCAAGGTAGAATTCGTTGAGATTTCGTGGTGGATCTCGGTACAAGGATTTTTTGAACTCTGAGTTAGCTAGAATGCCGGATACTACTGCCATTAATACCATGGACGGTTTAGGGTGATCAACTGATGTTGCTGCAACTCTGAATCTTTCCAGGAACAAACATAGAGTTTCTTTAGGCCTCTGCTTGATTATAGTGAGGGACATGATGTTCTTGGGTCATGCAACGTGAACCCGAAATTGTTCAATGAAGCGTGCGACCAACATGTTCCAACTGCTGATTGATTCTGTTTCTAGCTACCGAATCCACATAGCTGCTATATCAGTCAAGAAGAGCAGGAAGCATTTAGCTATGACGTTTTCCGACGCTAAATCTGGATATGACGTTCTTGGGACATGACGTTTTCTAACGCTAAATTGTAGGGCTCCAATTGTGGAAGTTTAAAATCTGGAGGATTGCGAGAATTCCTAATTTCCTTAGTGAATGGGTTATGATTGACGTCGTCCACATAGTTCTGATAAGTGCGTCCTCTCGAGAGGTGTTGAATGAGATTGGCGAGACGATCTCCTTCAAAAAGTGGTTGCAAGTTGCCAGGATCAGAGCTGGTGCCCCGAATGTTGAATGTGAGAGAAGGAAGCTGCAGGAGGGCTGCTGGGAGTGAATCGCTGGGACCAGTTTATGAGCCAGGGGGTGCATCATGAAACCGTGTCGTGGAGGTCTGCGCCTCGTGAGCTAGGTCATGGATGCCAGTTCGTGGTTCAAGGGGGCGAGCCACACAGTCGTAAGCCCCCATCACGAGCCGCTTCTGGCTCTGCCTCACGAGCCGTGTCCTACTGCTGAGCGGGAGCTTGCATTTTTGTAACAACCCGTATTTTCAATAACCTGTAATAACATAAATCGAGGCAGAATTTAATTCTAAAATGGGAATCAAGGGAAACGGGCTATGCCATTGCGTTCGTCTCGGAAAAATACGCGAAATAGAGTCCGAGTTTTCGAAAATCGGAGTCCGTATGACCAAGATATGGCCTCGCGAAGTTTCACGAAAATTCCCAAATTAAAGTATACTTAATTAAGTGAAATGGGTTGTGTAGATATATATATATATATATATTGATATATATATATATATATATAATTGAAAATTTAATAAATAAATATGCAAAAATGCTCAAAACAGCGAATTGGGAGAGGGGAATAACCGAACCGGCCGATTTTTGAAGTCGACCCGAGCCCGCTGGGTCGACTAGGGGTTAATCCAGGGTGTTTGGCTGTCAACCCGTGGGCCGATTCGCTCAAGTGCAGATTTTGCATTTGAATGGTTCTCATGGTCCATCTTTAATCTAAAGGCCCTAGATGGTTCCTACACTTGACTTCTTCCCCAAGACATGCTTTGATGGCTTGGATTGAATCTAGGGTTAATCCTATGGCCTAAAACACTTGCCTAATCTATAAATAAGACCCTAACCTACCCTAATTCATTCATAATTAAACCTAGTGACTAAACTATGGCAAAATGCTAGCTCTCATGGCCTCCACTAATTTTATGAAGAGGGTTGCATACTAATCACTCTCTAATCAACTTCTAATCCCTTCTTAGCATCTTAATCTTCTTCATTTGGTGTTCAAAGTTGCTAGTTGTGAGTTTCTATCACTTTGATGATCTTTTGGTAAACTAATTAGATGAGATGTGATGAGATTTATGGTTTTGTATGTGGGTTAATGAGCTTTGAATCATATGATATGATGTTAGCATTAATCTTATGTTTATGCATGTTGAGTATGTAAGCTTATGCAAGTTTAATATGATGTATGTTATGTTTGCATGATGCTAAATATGCAAGTTGTGGGCTATGTAATCATATGCATGTTATGCAAGTTCATGGTAATATGCTATGCAAGTTACATGTATGTAAATATGCAAGTTACATGTTTGTTAATATGCAAGTTACATGTATGTAAATATGCAAGTTACATGTTTCTTTATATGCAAGTTACATGTTTGTTAATATGCGAGTTACATGTATGTAAATATGCAAGTTACATGTTTATTAATATGCAAGTTCATGATGACACATTATGCAAGTCTATAAGCTAATATGCAAGTTTGTTATGCAAAATGAATATGTAAGTTATGTGACATATTATATGCAAGTTATGTGACATGTTATGCAAGTTCATATGCAAGTTATGTGTTTGTTAATATGCAAGATGGCACCTTTGAAACATGTTCATTCATATGCAAGTTGACACCTTTTATATGTGTTATATCATGAACGAAATTACGTGGGAACGATGGGGTAATTAAATGCATAAGTTAATAAGATTGTGTGAAATTAATATAATTATGCATAACACAAAATAAATAAACATAGTATGGGAATTTGCCTATTTGGTTAGGTGTACCCATACTATGTGTTGGGAATTTACCTATTGAGTTAGGTCTACCCCATGGGAATTTACCTATTAAGTTAGGTCTACCCATGTTAAGAAAACTTGATTAATTAGGGATAATTAATATAAAATTATGAGGGTGATTAATTAGGTGTAATTAATTGACTAAGACACGAGGTTGGACTCAGTTGTAGCGTAAAACTGCCCGGACCCAACCGGCTTAACCAGTTGCTACAAATGTTAGCCCAATGTGAGAGGTCTTAGGCACAAACTAAATACGTAATTAATGTAAAGACACGAGGTTAGACTCTGTTATGACATAAGGCTGCCCGGACCCAACCGGCTTAACCAGCGGTCATAAAAGACAGTCTAATGTGAGAGGTCTTTACAAAGGTTACGTTCTTAATTAATTAATTAAGAAACACTTAACCATATTAGCATGTAGAGGGACATGAGGGGTTAAGTGGGTGCCTCGGGTGGCATGAGAAAATCTAGTGGTTGCCTTGGGTGGCAATAGAAAATACGATTAGAATACTTAACCAAAATGGAACATGTAATTAAAACATGATTAAAGGGTTAAGTGGGATATACTAGAAAAAGGGACAAGCTTAGGTGGGTAGCTTGTGGAGGCCCATTTCAACCAGTAACCCATACGTATCTTTGTGGGCTCGACCCATGTCGAGGACGGGACACGCATACTGGGCTTGACTGTAAGAGGCAAACGGGTTAGCGGTGGCAACGCAAGTCCAACGGGCTTCATATGCGTGAGTGGGCCCGGGCTGGTAGGTAAGCCGTTGTTGCATCGAGTAGATATAAGCCGTGCACCTTTAGTTCCATCAGGTTGCCACATTGGGGAATGATACATCCCACGGTGGGGCCAGCACGGGTATCTACGTTAGGGAGCCGATCGAATGGGAAGTAGTGTGTACACCTAGTGGATTGTAGGGCCCCGTGGCGCCTACTTGGTCACCTAGGGGTACGCAGGTACTAATTAGTAAATTTTATAAGTCCTTGGGTGGGATCAACCTTTAAGTTAGGAACGACTGGTGTGGTGCAGTTTAGTAATTTACCTTAGGGAGGGTAGATGCGTCTTTATCCTTTATCTTCGTTTAGTTGACTGCTTAGGGTAGCCATTCATCCCTATATGTTACCGTATATCAGTTTATGTCTTCTCTGGTTACTTTAACGATTGTATTGTTAAAGTTATAGGACTCGCTCAGACTTATGTCTGACCCTGTTGTTTTTATCTTTTTCCCAACCCTCAGGTCCTACGGTGGATCCTAGCAGTAGTGGAGCTTGATCGGATTGCTGTTCCAGTCTTTAGGAGCTTGGATAGATGTAAAGCTCCAGTTATCCAGTTATCTTTTCTTTTGTTTGGCTATTGTATGAGAGTGGGATTATGTACTTCTTTATTTTGATGGATATTGTACTTGACCTTTATTGTGGTTTTATGATGTAACCAGACATGTTTTACTTCCGCTGTTATGAGATGATGTTTTAAAATTTCAAGTACTATTTATATCTGTCTTGTTGTAATTTTTCTGTTCTATATTCACTAAAATACTCCACCGATGCTATGGCATTCCCTTAGTGAGTGATCATAGCGGGAGTGGGGTGTTACACGTGGTATCAGAGCTTAAGGTTACCAGAACAGATAAAATTTTTGAGAAAAACTACTTTCTAAGAGTATTTTCGAAGAAAGGATTTTTAAAAGCATGTCTTCTAAGAGAAAAAGTTTTTGAAAAAGAAAAGCATAATCCCCAATAGCCATATCTTTATCTTTCGGAATCTCCTTTTTGAATCTTTCCTCTTTCGTTTCAGCATGGCTGAAGATCTTAACATCCCGGAGGGTTTAGTTATACCACTATGGTATAGGAGGTTGCAAGAGGCTAGGGCCGCGGCTGCGGGTCCGGCCAATGCTACTACACCAGAGACAACCGCTCCTCCTCCTCAGCCTAGAGTGGATAATTTTGCTAAGGTTTGCAAGGAGTTCAAGGCTATAGGAGGAAAACCTTTTCTTGGTTCAGAGACTTTCGTAGAGGCTAGAGATTGGCTTAAGGAAGTGGAAGAGTTGCTAGATATCTTTGAAGTGGAAGAGGGAAAGAAAGTCAAGTTGGCGGCTTGGTTAATGAAGGGAGAGGCCTCATTCTGGTGGGAGGTCACTAATGGAGAACGCCCTGTTGACTCTTGGGCAGATTTTAAGCAAAGGTTTGGGGCTAAGTTTCTCTCAAGGGCGGAAGAGAATCTGTTTATGGAGAAGTTCTTGAATTTGAAGCAAGGGAATCTCACGGTGAAAGAATATGTCAACAAATTCAATCAATTAGCAAGGTTTGGCATAGAGTTGGTGAATACACCGGAGAAGAAGGCTTTGAGGTTCGTTAGAGGCTTGAACGAACCATTGCAAGGAATAGCTATGACTCACATTCCTATGGGGGCCACTTTTGAGAAGCTTGTCTACATGGCACTTATGCATGAGGATGATAAGAATTCTAAGGCACCAGAGAAAAAGGGGGATCAGAAGAAACCGCAACAGCAACAACAAGGCAAGGGCGGAAAAGGCAATGGTGACAAAAAGAAGACGAAGAAGAAGTGCTTCAATTGTGGAACACCAGGACACCTTAGTAAGGATTGTCGCAAAAAGAAGAAAACCGGTTGCTTTCATTGTGGTGAAGCAGGGCATCTTGTGAAAAACTGCCCAAAGAAGGGGCAGAAGACGGGGTCTACCTCAGGAGGCCAGGTGCAAGCTCTTATAGCACCACCTCAGTCAGGGGGGCAAGTTCAGGTTCTCTCAGTTCCACCGATTCAGCAGAGAGGTAGAACTATTTCCGTTGAAAGTCTGGTTTTTCTGTTTGATCATCCAGTTCGTACTTTGTTTGACTCTGGCGCATCGCATTCTTTTATCTCATCATCGTTAGTTGAGTCACTGCACTTAGACACCAGTCTAGTTGATGATCCCTTGGTTGTCTCAAACCCAATTGGGGGCTCCATATATCTGTCTATGATATGTTTGGGTTTGAAGATTTCTATACTTAGCGTTGAGTTTAGATGTGATGCTTTTGTATTGGGCTTCACGGGCTATGGGTTGATCTTGGGCATGGACTGGTTATCCAGTAATGGTGCCGTTCTTGATTGCGAAAGGAGAGTTGTCAGGCTCATGACCCGCTTGGGTAACACTCTCGAGATCTCTTGCAATCCCATGGAATCTGTTTTGCTAAGTTATCTTGAATCGCTCGATGCTTCGGTCGAGAGTTTGTGTTCTGTCAGAGTAGTCCGGGAATATCCGGATGTGTTTGAAGAAGTAAAGGGTTTGCCTCCGAAGCGGGAGAAAGATTTCCGAATTTATTTGGTGGATAATGCCAAACCAGTGTCTTTGCCAGTACGCCACATGGCTCCTCGTGAGAGAAGAGAACTTCATAAGCAAGTAGGGGAGTTGCTTGAGAAGGGGTTCATAAGGCGAAGTATATCGGAGTGGGGAGCTCCAGTAGTGTTTGCCACGAAGGCGGATGGGTCCCTCAGACTTTGTGTGGATTATAGAGAACTTAATAAGCTCACGAAGAAGAATAGACACCCATTACCGAGGATAGATGATCTCTTTGATCAGTTGGTTGGCGCGTCAGTATTTTCGCAGATGGACTTAGCTACAGGGTTTCATCAGTTAAGAGTGGCGGAGGACAGTATAGAGAAGACTGCTTTCCGGACTCCGGATGGTTTTTATGAGTGGCTAGTGATGCCATTTGGGTTGACAAACGCCCCCGCATACTTTGTTGATCTCATGAGTAGAGTGTTCAGAGAGTATCTGAATAAGTTTGTAGTAGTTTTTGTGGATGACATCTTGGTCTTTTCCAAGAATGAAGAAGAGCATGCCTTACATCTCAAGGAAGTGTTGGAGACTCTTCGAGCGCATAGTCTTAAAGCTAAATTCTCTAAATGCCATTTTTGGAGAAGAGAAGTGCGATTCTTAGGGCATGTGGTCTCTAAGGAAGGGATAGCTGTGGATCCCGCAAAGATAGTATCTATCCAGGATTGGAAAGTTCCTAGAAATGCTACCGAGGTAAGAAGTTTCTTGGGGTTGGCAGGATATTATAGGAAGTTCATCAAAGACTTCGCGAAGATATCAGCCCCATTAACCCGCTTGACAAAAAAGAATCTGGTTTTCTCGTGGGATGTAGATTGTGATGATGCTTTCCGACGGTTAAAGAGAGCTTTGACCACCGCTCCAGTTTTAGTGCTCCCGGATGGGAGTAAGCCGTTTGTTGTTTATACCGATGCTTGTGGAACAGGATTAGGCGCAGTCTTGATGCAGGAGGGAAGGGTAATAGCCTATGGAGGGAGACAATTGAGAGTGCATGAGAAGAATTACCCTACCCATGATCTAGAGTTGGCCGCGATTGTTTTCGCACTTAAGTCTTGGCGCCATTATCTTCTTGGTGAGAGATTCGAGTTGTTCACCGACCATAAATCATTGAAGTACTTATTCTCTCAGAAGGATTTAAACTTAAGACAGCAAAGGTGGATGGAGTTCTTAGCATCCTATGATTTCGAGATAGCGTATACCCCTGGTAAGGGTAACGTGGTGGCAGACGCCTTGAGTAGAAAAAGGCTATCTTTGAGTCCATTGTTCGTGGAACGACGAAGCTTGGAGTTTCTTTCTTTGTTTGACTTCAGACCTTCTGTTGATTTTGTACCTGGTTTGTTGGCATCCTTGGAGGTTAGACCTACTCTTTTGAGACGGATTGGCGAGGCTCAGCGAGACGACCCACAGTTGGTTGTGTTGGTAGAGAAGCTTATAAGAGGGGAGTCGTCCAGCCATTTGGGTAGATACACCATAGATGATAAGGGATGGTTGCATAGAGACGGTAGACTTTGTGTACCGCAAGATGAGGGTTTGAAGAAGGCTATTTTGGATGATGCACATCGTTCAAGAATGACTATTCATCCCGGTGGAGACAAAATGTACCAAGACATGAAGAGAGTTTTCTTCTGGGCCGGTATGAAGAAAGATGTGGCCGAGTATGTGGCTAGATGCTTAGTGTGCCAACAAGTTAAAGTGGAGCAAAGGAAACCCGGTGGGTTGCTACACCCATTGGAAGTTCCACAGTGGAAGTGGGATAGTGTCTCGATGGATTTCATCGACGGGTTACCGAGATCGAGGAAGGGCAATACGGGAATTTGGGTTGTGGTAGACAGACTTACCAAGAGTGCCCATTTTATACCCGTAAAGAGTAAGAGGACCGCTCCATGGCTTGCTTCAGTCTATGTTAGAGAGATTGTTAGATTGCATGGCGTACCATCCAGCATTGTGAGTGATCGAGATCCTATTTTCACTAGTGAGTTTTGGAGAAGTTTGCAAGAGGCGGTAGGGACTCAGTTGTGTTTGAGCACCGCATATCATCCTCAGATGGACGGTCAGACTGAGAGGGTGAACCGTATCTTAGAAGATCTTTTGAGGCTTTGTATCTTGGATTTTGGAGGTACATGGGAAGAACATCTTCCTTTGGTGGAGTTCGCATATAATAACAGCTTTCAGTCCAGTATTGGTATGGCTCCTTTCGAAGCTCTTTATGGAAGGCCTTGTCGATCTCCTACATGTTGGTGGGAATCTACGGATAAGATCTTGCTTGGGCCGGATATGGTTAGAGAGACTTCAGAGAAGATTGATTTAATTCGAAAAAGGATGAAAGCAGCGCAAGATAGACAGAAATCTTATGCGGATCGGAGAAGGACGGATCTTGAGTTTGAGGTTGGGGACATGGTTTTTGTCAAAGTATCTCCATTGAGAAATGTTGTTCGCTTTGGGTCCGTAGGGAAGTTAGCACCGAGATTTGTTGGGCCGTTTCCTATTAAGGAAAGGATTGGACGGATGGCATATAGGGTGGAGTTGCCCGACAGACTTAGTGGTGTTCATGATGTATTCCATGTATCACATTTGAGGAAGTGCTTACATGAGACCGCGGAGGTGGTAGAGCCGAGCTTGCTTAGAGATGTAGAGGTAGAGCGTGATGCGACGATTCGACGAGCTCCTACTCGCATCCTTGGGTCAGAAACTAGGAAGTTGAGGAACAGAGAAGTTCAGCTAGTTAAAGTGCAATGGGGAGATGACGAAAGCAATGCTACTTGGGAGACGGAAGCAAAGATGCGTTCTTTGTATCCATTTCTTTTTGAGAGTATGTCTTTTAACTTCTCCTTTATTGCTTGTCTAGTACTTATCTTATCTTTAGTATATCCTCTCGCTAATACCTATGACCTTTAGATAGGGTAAAACCTATGGTTGAAACATGTGTTTGAAACATGTTATGGTTGATGGATGCATATGGATGCAATTGTTTGCTAGTGGTTGCTCGTGGATGCATATACACACACATTAGGCACTAGATCGGCTCAGTCACTTCATGTTGCATATTGCATAAATGGATGTGGTAGTTAGATTGATGGATGTATCATGGCTGTGTTATCATATGGATGATGCATTTTTGTGTATGGTTGTGCACGCATGTAGAAATTTGTATGTGTCAATAGGGTTTCGCATACATATTGGATGCATGGCACTATCATGGTTTGCATTAAGGAGGTTTACTGTATCAGTAACCGCCTGATTTTTGCATTAGGTAAGTACATATACACACACTTTTGCATATATCCATCCAGCATTTAGAATCTTGTAAGGACAATGATTGCTCGTGGATGATGCTTTGAGTAGATGGATGATTGGATGGTAGGATACGTTCTTCCTAACTTGAAGATTTCGGGGACGAAATCCTTTAAGGAGGGGAGAATGTAACAACCCGTATTTTCAATAACCTGTAATAACATAAATCGAGGCAGAATTTAATTCTAAAATGGGAATCAAGGGAAACGGGCTATGCCATTGCGTTCGTCTCGGAAAAATACGCGAAATAGAGTCCGAGTTTTCGAAAATCGGAGTCCGTATGACCAAGATATGGCCTCGCGAAGTTTCACGAAAATTCCCAAATTAAAGTATACTTAATTAAGTGAAATGGGTTGTGTAGATATATATATATATATATATATTGATATATATATATATATAATTGAAAATTTAATAAATAAATATGCAAAAATGCTCAAAACAGCGAATTGGGAGAGGGGAATAACCGAACCGGCCGATTTTTGAAGTCGACCCGAGCCCGCTGGGTCGACTAGGGGTTAATCCAGGGTGTTTGGCTGTCAACCCGTGGGCCGATTCGCTCAAGTGCAGATTTTGCATTTGAATGGTTCTCATGGTCCATCTTTAATCTAAAGGCCCTAGATGGTTCCTACACTTGACTTCTTCCCCAAGACATGCTTTGATGGCTTGGATTGAATCTAGGGTTAATCCTATGGCCTAAAACACTTGCCTAATCTATAAATAAGACCCTAACCTACCCTAATTCATTCATAATTAAACCTAGTGACTAAACTATGGCAAAATGCTAGCTCTCATGGCCTCCACTAATTTTATGAAGAGGGTTGCATACTAATCACTCTCTAATCAACTTCTAATCCCTTCTTAGCATCTTAATCTTCTTCATTTGGTGTTCAAAGTTGCTAGTTGTGAGTTTCTATCACTTTGATGATCTTTTGGTAAACTAATTAGATGAGATGTGATGAGATTTATGGTTTTGTATGTGGGTTAATGAGCTTTGAATCATATGATATGATGTTAGCATTAATCTTATGTTTATGCATGTTGAGTATGTAAGCTTATGCAAGTTTAATATGATGTATGTTATGTTTGCATGATGCTAAATATGCAAGTTGTGGGCTATGTAATCATATGCATGTTATGCAAGTTCATGGTAATATGCTATGCAAGTTACATGTATGTAAATATGCAAGTTACATGTTTGTTAATATGCAAGTTACATGTATGTAAATATGCAAGTTACATGTTTCTTTATATGCAAGTTACATGTTTGTTAATATGCGAGTTACATGTATGTAAATATGCAAGTTACATGTTTATTAATATGCAAGTTCATGATGACACATTATGCAAGTCTATAAGCTAATATGCAAGTTTGTTATGCAAAATGAATATGTAAGTTATGTGACATATTATATGCAAGTTATGTGACATGTTATGCAAGTTCATATGCAAGTTATGTGTTTGTTAATATGCAAGATGGCACCTTTGAAACATGTTCATTCATATGCAAGTTGACACCTTTTATATGTGTTATATCATGAACGAAATTACGTGGGAACGATGGGGTAATTAAATGCATAAGTTAATAAGATTGTGTGAAATTAATATAATTATGCATAACACAAAATAAATAAACATAGTATGGGAATTTGCCTATTTGGTTAGGTGTACCCATACTATGTGTTGGGAATTTACCTATTGAGTTAGGTCTACCCCATGGGAATTTACCTATTAAGTTAGGTCTACCCATGTTAAGAAAACTTGATTAATTAGGGATAATTAATATAAAATTATGAGGGTGATTAATTAGGTGTAATTAATTGACTAAGACACGAGGTTGGACTCAGTTGTAGCGTAAAACTGCCCGGACCCAACCGGCTTAACCAGTTGCTACAAATGTTAGCCCAATGTGAGAGGTCTTAGGCACAAACTAAATACGTAATTAATGTAAAGACACGAGGTTAGACTCTGTTATGACATAAGGCTGCCCGGACCCAACCGGCTTAACCAGCGGTCATAAAAGACAGTCTAATGTGAGAGGTCTTTACAAAGGTTACGTTCTTAATTAATTAATTAAGAAACACTTAACCATATTAGCATGTAGAGGGACATGAGGGGTTAAGTGGGTGCCTCGGGTGGCATGAGAAAATCTAGTGGTTGCCTTGGGTGGCAATAGAAAATACGATTAGAATACTTAACCAAAATGGAACATGTAATTAAAACATGATTAAAGGGTTAAGTGGGATATACTAGAAAAAGGGACAAGCTTAGGTGGGTAGCTTGTGGAGGCCCATTTCAACCAGTAACCCATACGTATCTTTGTGGGCTCGACCCATGTCGAGGACGGGACACGCATACTGGGCTTGACTGTAAGAGGCAAACGGGTTAGCGGTGGCAACGCAAGTCCAACGGGCTTCATATGCGTGAGTGGGCCCGGGCTGGTAGGTAAGCCGTTGTTGCATCGAGTAGATATAAGCCGTGCACCTTTAGTTCCATCAGGTTGCCACATTGGGGAATGATACATCCCACGGTGGGGCCAGCACGGGTATCTACGTTAGGGAGCCGATCGAATGGGAAGTAGTGTGTACACCTAGTGGATTGTAGGGCCCCGTGGCGCCTACTTGGTCACCTAGGGGTACGCAGGTACTAATTAGTAAATTTTATAAGTCCTTGGGTGGGATCAACCTTTAAGTTAGGAACGACTGGTGTGGTGCAGTTTAGTAATTTACCTTAGGGAGGGTAGATGCGTCTTTATCCTTTATCTTCGTTTAGTTGACTGCTTAGGGTAGCCATTCATCCCTATATGTTACCGTATATCAGTTTATGTCTTCTCTGGTTACTTTAACGATTGTATTGTTAAAGTTATAGGACTCGCTCAGACTTATGTCTGACCCTGTTGTTTTTATCTTTTTCCCAACCCTCAGGTCCTACGGTGGATCCTAGCAGTAGTGGAGCTTGATCGGATTGCTGTTCCAGTCTTTAGGAGCTTGGATAGATGTAAAGCTCCAGTTATCCAGTTATCTTTTCTTTTGTTTGGCTATTGTATGAGAGTGGGATTATGTACTTCTTTATTTTGATGGATATTGTACTTGACCTTTATTGTGGTTTTATGATGTAACCAGACATGTTTTACTTCCGCTGTTATGAGATGATGTTTTAAAATTTCAAGTACTATTTATATCTGTCTTGTTGTAATTTTTCTGTTCTATATTCACTAAAATACTCCACCGATGCTATGGCATTCCCTTAGTGAGTGATCATAGCGGGAGTGGGGTGTTACAATTTTGATGTTCACCCGATCTGGAGTAGAAGAAGGTTGACCCTGACCATTTCCCAGAGTGAGGGGGTTTCCCCTGAGTCCATGTGATGCACAAGCCGCTTCAATGCCTTCGTTTACAGCGGTTTGAGCATTGCTTGGCCCTCCATCCATCCGAGCGAAGAATCCGTCGATCATCTCCTGTTGCTTCCTGAGGAGTTCATCATGCCTTGCCATATGGGTCCTCAATTCAGCGAGAACGCCGTCCATTTCTTCTTTGGTTAAGTATGTAGAAGGATCTCCATGAGAGGAAGCCTCCTGGCTCGCCTCGTTCCTTGCGCCTTCAGCGTCAGCATCCTCAACGTGAGAGGAAGTTCCAGTTTTCTTCCTCTTGATTGCCATTTATCCAAGCTAGATTTTAAGGTTGTCATGTTCCCCCTACTTGACGCGCCAAAATGTTAGACCAAAAAATGGCACTAATACCCAAATACAGATCACAGATCATAGAATGCAAAAAATAGTAAAATCAGAGGCAACACATAAGGTTTTTATAGTGGTTCGGCTGTGAATGTAGCCTATGTCTACTTTATAATCTTATTGTTATAATGACGGATTACAAGAATCAGTTACATTAAGACACACAATCCGTGTGTTAATTGAGATTATAAGAGGAGAATTTAGATGTAGAAAGGTGATAAATCATTGCACTTCAATAGAATGGCTGAAATTCCTCTCAAAATTCCATGTAGTTGTGTATTTAGAGCTGTAGGAGATCCTCTGGGATAACCGGTTCATGACGAGGAACGTGGCACCCGATTCGGGAAAGTAAGAGCGTGAATATCCTTGAGAATAGTACACAATTATGTGTGCAACTGCAGGCGGTTCGTGGTCGTGGTTGGGTCGTGATGTGGGCTTCACGAGTCGAGGTCTGGTCACGAGCTGGAGGTGGATCGTGAACAGGGTGTGGTGAGCGCATGGTCGGGTCGTGGTAATGGGGGTCATTACCCATATATGCTAGACGAGCTAGAGATGGTCCATGAGCTGCAGAAGAGTGCTTCACAAGCCAAGGAGGCTCCACGAGCCGAGGAGGGGCAAGCCCAAGGGGGGCGAGCCTGTGTCTTGATTTGAGTCTTCGATGCTAGTTTAAACCCATTCACAGAAACGAGCGTAACTTTCAAACTGTAAGTCCGTTTTAGTCAAACAAAAGCCCATCTTGAAGCTATTTCAGAGGGCTACAAGAGTTACGGAGCAAAGGTCCGTAATTGATGTTCTCGGGCCCAAAGGAGATCGTCTGATAGGAGTTTCGGGCCAGTTTATGTTGGTGTTGCGATTTCGACTAAATCACTCTGTCTTCTGACATTGTTTCCACCGCTTGAGCGTGTCATTATCCAGGGTTCCATGTGTGACAGCTTTGACCAAAGAGTGTGTCAACAAGTATGCCCCCCAGAACATATCTTGCTGGTTGGAGGAAGATGTGCTATAGATAATCTACGAAATCCATAATCCGTACCTGCAAAAAGATAAGACAAACAATGCAAAAATGGTTCCGAGACGGCCTTACCAGAGTAAGACGACCAAAGATGCGCTAATAAGGTTCCAAGACGGCCTTACTGGAGTAAGACGACTAAGGAAATGCTGTGAGGATCCACGACGGCCTTACAGGATTAAGACGGCTGAGGAAACGCTAATGCGGTTTGTTTATACTGGACGGATCCAGTTAGGAGCCGGAGCTTAATGTTTATACTGGACGGATCCATTTGGGAGCCAGAGCTCAATGTTTATACTGGACGGATCCAGTTATGAGCCAGAGCTCAATGATCCTTATTAATTCATGAAACTTAAGAGGCAGTTATTCTAACGCTTAACACGACTAGAGACTAAGGTTCGGTTCTGTATGTGTGGGCCGATGTTACCGTGCTTATTACATGTAGAGAAAACAAATAGGGGCGAGAAGTCACCTTAAAGCCTTAAAACATGAACTATGGACCGGAGTCCGGTAAACTAAAGAAATCCACTAAGCGGGATCAGCGAATGATGATCCCACGATTGCTTGATCCAGGATCATTCGCACTCCGAGGAATAGTGGTGGCAGCACAGGTGTAGG
The DNA here is from genome assembly GCA_030737875.1 of Allium sativum. Lineage (NCBI taxonomy): Eukaryota > Viridiplantae > Streptophyta > Magnoliopsida > Asparagales > Amaryllidaceae > Allium > Allium sativum. The sequence continues at coordinate 301,184,020 of CM060918.1, read as the reverse complement.
CGCTGTTGGTTGAGTTACATACTCGGGTAGCTCTCCTCGTCTGACCCGGTCCTCGATGAGGTCTCACAAGTTTCTACAGTCATCAGTGTTGTGACCGTCTATGCCATGAAATATGCAATGCCTTCCCAAGTTGTGTTGTGCTAGTGTTGGCTCCCTCTTCGGAGGCCTTGGATATGAGGTGCCGCCTCATGTATCCATGTAGATGTTGCTCAGAGTGTCGTTCAGTTCAGTGTATTTGTCGTATTTTGGCCCTCTCCGGGGCTGAGTGTTGAGGTCATTCTTGACAACGGCTTTTCCTTTTCCTTTTACAGAATCTGACGGTTCTTCATCTTTAAGAATGTTGACATCGAGAATGCGCTTCTCGAAAGTTGCATCTTCTTGCCGCATAAATCTATCTGCTTCAAGGTATAATTTGCCAAGATTTCGTGGTGGATCTCGGTATAATGATTTTTTGAACTATGAGTTATCTAGAACACCAGATATTGCTGCCATTAATACCATGGATGGTTCAAGATGATTAACTGATGCTGCTGCAACGTTGAGTCTTTCCAGGAACGAACGCAGAGTTTCTCTGGGCCTCTGCATGATTGTGGTGAGGGACATGACGTTCTTGGGTCGTGCAACGTGAACTCGAAATTGTTCAATTAAGCATGCGACCAACATGTTCCAACTGCTAATCGATTCTGTTTCTAGCTGTCGAATCCACATAGCGGCTATATCAGTCAAGAAGAGCAGGAAGCATTTAGCCATGACGTTTTCCGATGCCAATTGAACTTCCATATGTTGTTTGTAGCACATCAGGTGCATGGTAGGATCTTTCCTACCGTTGTAGGGCTCCAATTGTGGAAAGTTTGAAATCTGAAGGATTGCGAGAATTCCTGATTTCCTGAGTGAATGGGTTTTGACTGACATCGTCCACATCGTTCTGATAAATGCGGCCTCTCGAGACTCATTGAATGAGATTGGCGAGCCAATCACCTTCAAAAAGTTGTAGCAAGTTGCCAAGATCAGAGCTGGTACCCCCGATGTTGAATGTGAGAGAAGGAAGCTGTCGGCGGGCTGCTGGGAGTGAATCACTGGGACTGGTTCATGATCCAGGGGGTGCTTCACGAGCCGAGTCGTGGAGGTCTGCGGCTCATGAGCCAGGGTCATAGATGTCGGTTCGTGGTTCAAGGGGGGCGAGCCGACCCGGTCGTGAGCCCCCATCATGAGCTGCTTTTGGCTCTGCCTCACGATCTGTGTCCTGCAGATGAGCGGGAGCTTGCATTCTTATGTTCATCCAATCCAGAGCTGAAGAAGGTTGAGCTTGACTGTTTCCCAAAGTAAGGGAGTTGCCCCCGAGTCCTGCATTTCCCTTGGATTCATGTGTCGTACAGGTAATGAAACTAGCTTTGCATTGCCAACTAGATATATGTGGAAGTCTATCTCGCGTTTTAGGAGACAAACCCCTAACCTAATCAAAAACATCTGCGTACTCATGATAGATGCATCAAGTGATTCTATGTAGCTAATCCAAACCGATCCTTTAGGATCGCACGAAATCTCGAGGGTATTCCCGAGGCAAGTCAAAAGTCTAACTACCCTCCTTTCACAATTGACAATGGCACCATTACTGGATGACCAATCCATCCTAGAATCAATCCATAGCCCATGAAACCAAAAACGTAAGCATTACATCTAAACTCAACGATTAGTATAGATATTCCCAAATCCAAACAAATAATAGATGAATGAGCTGAACCCCCAATAGTATTTGAGACAACAAATGGGATCCTCTACCCTACTAGTACTAAGGTGTAGAGACTCAACTAGAAAAGAATGTGAAGCGCCAGAATCAAATAAAGTTCTAACGGGATGATTGAAAAGAAAAACTAAACTTTCAACAGACATGTTCCTACCTCTCTTAGGTACACTAGCAGTGAGAGCATGCAATTGCCCTCTAGAAGATTATGTCCTTTGCCCTTGTCCTTGTCTTTCGGAAATCCATGATAAAATGCCCTGCTTCACCATACGGAAAACAACCACCTGTCTTCTTCTCCCTACAATTAAATGACCCGCTATACCACAGAATAGACACTTCCTCTTGTCACAGGATCTATTATTTCTTCTATCCTTCTTATATTCCAATCCCTTGTTTGTGATTCTTCCACTTTGGCCTCTTTCTTTTCACCTTTCTCCTTCTGCGTGGATTAAGCCATATCAACAAGCTTCTTATCCTTGGGCTTGTGCTCCTTAGCCCAAACTCCCTTATTCTCATCCTTACTATTCTTGTGTAGCTTGTTGACTAGTTTCTCAAAACTACCTCCATCGCACGGCAACCTACAAGGCTTGAAAGAAAATTAGCCGTAGGTTAAACTACTGCGGCTACAGATGGAGGTTGGGCACTACTTCGCCCTCGACATGTGTCGTATGCCTGCGAAACAATGGCGAAAAGAAAGGAAGAAGAGATTCAAATAGATAATCGAAAGATAGTGCATATGGCTTTGGGGAATATGCCTTTTATAAACAATACTTTTCTCTTGAAAATATTTCTATAAAACATGTTTTAGAAAACACCCCTTTAAAAATATACTTTTGAAAAATCTTTTATCTTTTCTGGTAACCTTTAGCTCTGATACCACGTGTATCACCCCACTTCCGTTAAGGTCACTCACAAAAGGGAATGCATTAACTTCAGTGGAGCGTCATACGTGTATAGAACAGATAAATTACAAAACAGACAAAATTTAAACAATTGAAAATAAATTAAACTTTACTTTATTTATAAAACAACAACTTGGTAAAATAGTTTGTACAAAGGTTATTTTCTAATAACAATTACAACAAAGCATCTATCTTGTTTAACAAAATAAAGAAGCATGAAATGACAATGATATTCCCCAATAAAGCATGAGTCAGTCACAACTATAAAAAGGAGAGTCCAAAGCAAGCAGTCCTCAAAAAAATATTTACAAATCAATTTCTTATAATCAGAGCAGCATGATTCCAAAACAAACATTTTTCAAAAACAGTATCAGAGCAGCACAGAGAAATCAGTATCACAACAGACTTGTCAAGATGTTGGTCACATAAGGTGGTTCATGATCCAAGATTTGCAAATATACTCTATTTTAAATCATTTGAAGAAATGTGAAAGTATTAGGATTTAATGAATCAATCACACCAGGTTATATTTCAGATTCAAGATATGTGTGAGATCCAATAAATCAATAATTTCAAATGATTTTAAACAAACATATATTCAAATCAAATAATCATGAAATAACAATGATTTTCAAAGACCATTTTCGAAAAGAACATTTTCAAGAATTTCTCAAAACTATTTCCGACAAGGCCAAGAGAAATTTCAGGTCATTTACATCAAATTTGAAAATATTCATGATCGGGATAATTTATTTGAAATCACATGAATCAATGTAAAGTTTTGGGATATAATGAATCAGTCACACGAGATTGACAATTTCAAAAATAAGAGGTGTGTGATATTCAAAATATCTAGAATTTCAGATGATTTCAAACAAACATATTTCAATATAATGATCATGAATAAAGATGAATTCCAAGATGTATCACTGATACAAGCCAATCTGAAAATCAATGAAATTATCACAACTGATAAATAACAGAGTGTTGTAATGAGTATAATATTTTGAGCTTTTCTAAAATGAATTAGAATAAACTCAGAACAACAAAGGTGTGTGACATTTCATTAAATATTCAGATCTTCAAAAAAATTTAGAATTCAAATTAACAGTGTTCAAGATATGATAAGAATACATCAACACCGTTATGAATTCAGAAATAAAAAAATCTCAAAAACAATTGCAGATATTTACAAGATTAAATTCAGGATATGGAAATGATTAACACACGATGATTTTATACAAATAAAGCATATTTCAAGAAAGATCATGAATTCTGCAACTGGAAGTTAAGGAAGCCCAAGAAATTATAATGATATGACAGTGACAAATCAAACAAACAGAGAACATAAACAGAAGAGAGATAGAAGACGAAATAAACAAGAGATTAAAAACAGAGAATATTTACAAGGACAAGTTCAGAGATCATACCTGAAATCAGTGTAAACCAGAGTCTCTAACTCAACAAATGTAGCTAAGAAACTGTGAATGATTTCAGAAGTATTGAGCAACTTGAATCCAAATCTCTTTTGCCTAGCAGTTCCTCAGCCTCCTCCGGTACCTAACAGATTTGAGAATCGAGTGGTCTAACAAAATTTGTAAAACCACTCACAGTTTTGTTCACAGCTTTAGGTACCCAGACTTGTCTGTACAACAAACCATTAGAATTAACTTTTGTACCCTTAGGAACCCAAATCGATTTGAATCTAACAAAACCCGTTTTATTTTCATTTGGGATCCAAGAATGTTTAAATGGTTTATTACAAAACAAATTCACATTTTGCTTTTGATTCAAAAATCCTTTGGAATTGTCAAAGTTCAAATTATCAAAACAACTATTTCCAAAGCAGTTTGAGGGACTTCTCAACTTATTTGAATTACGTTTTTCAAAAACATTATTTTTTCCAAAGCCGAGACCTCTTTTATTTCCATGAGAGAACTGATTATTCAAAAGCATATTCAAAGATTTTTCTCCGAAAGAAAAACGTTTCAGACTCAACTCAAGATCATTGATTTTGGATTTCAGAAGATCATTCTCGTTTAAAAGCTTCTCAATTTTGCCTTTATATTCAGAAATCTCAGAATCAAAGAGCTTTGGTTTTTCAGTTTCAAAAATCTTGAATTTTTCAATTTCTTTTTCAAGTTCCTTTAAAGCAGATTCTGATTTCAACAAATTTTCCATTTCAAAATTTTCATGTTCGAAATTAACCTTATCCAACTCCTTCTGCAAAGTGTTGTTTTCATGAATTAGCTCATCTTCTTGATTTTTCAAAGTCAAAAATTCATTTTCAATCTTTCTAGAATTCTTATTAAGTTGAGCTAAATCAGTTTTCAAGTTAAAACAATTCTTACACTCAGAGTCTTCAAATTTTAATTTCAACACATTGTTATTGTGGGTCAACTCAGAATTTTCAGATTTCAAAGACTTGTTTTTCCGTTTGAGGCGATCAACGGTTCTTGTTAAATTATTACAAAGAGACATCAAATCTTCATATGATAAGTCCACATCGTCTGAGTCGTCATGAATAGCTCCAGCTAAGCACAGATCTAAATCTGAGTTGGCAGTTGAGAGTTTTGAACAGTTGTCAGATTTTCCATACAACGTGCTGAGAGTTTTCCAGATATCCTGCGCGGTTAAACAATGAGAGATAAATTTTAATTGATCATTATCAAGACAGGAATAAATAATATGCATGACGCGAGCATTTAAGACCTTATCCCTCTTGTCTAACAAGTCTCCCATATTTTCAATAATATTCCAATACTCAGAATTAACAGATTTTAAATATAATTCAAAATTTGATTTCCATATTTGAAAATCTGTTCCATTGAAAATAAATGGGATATCACTGGACTGACTCTTAGAAGACTGACAGCAAGGGGAAAACATGATTCTAGAGTTAATCAAAAACCAGGCTCTGATACCACTTGTTGGATCTAGATTAACCCTAGAGGGGGGGTGAATAGAGTTTATCACAGTTTTTAACTGAATTAAAAATTCTAACGAGATATTAAAATAATAAATAGATCACAGATTATAGCAGAAACAGAAATGCAGAAAGTAAATCACACACAGATATACCCAGCTTCGGCAAAACCCTGCCTACTGCTGCATTTCTAAGGTTTCTACTAGGTGATAGAACAGATCCCGCATACAAGACCATGTACACTCGCAAACCCTGCTCCTATTCTAACCCTACGCCCAAAACCGTAGACTGATCGATATCCGCTCGATCAGATTTCCCCTGATTACAACCCCGTAACCAGTAACACAGATTTTACAGACTCTGACAACTGTTAGTCAACACTCTGACTGGATCATCCTAGATTTTACAGACCTATAAAACTGTTCAGACAATTTACAACTTGAATTCAAACGCAATACAAAATAAAAATAAAAATAAAAACCCTAGTCTTTAAGAAAGAAATATAAATTCTCCCTTTAAACACTTGAACTAGGGTTGGCCGGACATTCATTTGTGTAAGGGTTGCATCCTCTTTTATTTTACTTGGCCCGATCTCTTTTGACTCTCCAATGAAAATGGCGGCGGCTCTAGGGTTCTAGAAACTCTCCAAATCCGAATTGATTTCTGATGAAATTGAATTCTCTGGTGCTCGAAATTGTTGCTATGTGATTCTTCTATTTGGGATTGCTGTCTGTCTCTCTCGATTGAACAAAAAACGTGTGAGTAATTTCCGAATTGATTTCTGCTCTCAATTTTTGGCTTGTGATTTTTTCGAGATATATATATATGCCTGTGATGTAATGGTGTTATATAGGATAATTAAAAATCCTTTAATTCCTCTGATTTCACATATATGGCCGATCTGATTTGTGTGCTTTCCTTTTTTGAATCTCGGCTTGAATGTTTGTGGCCCCTTGCTTTTTGATTTGCTGTTTATGCTCCATGGCCTTGATTGTTGTGATAAATCTCGATGTGAATTTGGTTCCTTTACCTTGAAATAGCTTGTGTGATAAATTGAGAGTCTGGTTGGTGCGGTTTCCTCATTTGTGTTTTCAAGATATTGAAAAAACTTGCCATAAATGATTGTTCACTGATTTGTAAAACTGGAAACATAATAAATTATTTCTTTGATTGTTGGCATGGTTTTGAAAGAGATTTAATCATCCTTGAATGAACCGATTTAAATTTTATTTCTTGGCATTGAAAGATTTCCTGATCTTGTTGTGATTTCTGCGACTTGATTTGCTTGCCAAAAATGATTTATGAAAAGGATTGCAACGCAAAACCTGATTTAAAAAAAAATCTTGCCAAAATAAGTTTTTTGATTTCTGGAAGATATTAAATCTGTGTTTGCAAATATATGTCCATGAATTGCTCCTTCATTATTGCTATACTTTCTTGCTGGATTCTTTGTAGTTCCCAAAATGCTTATGCATGTCCATTGATTCTTGCTGCCGCTCACTTGTATATGCCATTTTGGCTGCACCCATATATGCACTATGTCTCTTGTAGCTCCTCGACTGTCTTGACCACACATGATATATGCTGAGTCACCATGCTATATTTGTGGCTGATCATTATAGTGCTGAGCCTTTATTTGTTCATGCTGCCGTTGAAAAAAACTTGTATTGCTTCAATGCTTCCATGTTTTGACTATACTGACATCCATATGCCATCCATATATTTGCATTGCCATAGCTGCACTTTCACCTGTGTTTTCTTGATCATTCTTCATTGAACCATGTTGATGCTGAAACTTTTGACAATGCAGTTTGTACTTGAACTTTGAAGATCACTATGTTTTTATGCATGTAGTTGTCTCAATGTTACTTTGCCATATTTGATGAATCTCGACCAATCATACTGCTACTATGATGTATGAACTGAACTTGATGTTAAACTATTTCTGAAATCACTTGCACTTGAAAAAAAAAATTCAAACTGACTCAACCAACTTGAGAAGTCAGACTTGAACTTGCCACACTCCATTAATCTGCATTGACCTTTATCTGTCTCGACCAACTTGATGACTATGTTGAATTTTTGCTGAATTGAAATCACCACTTGTATTTTGCCATTTCAAGCCTTGCTTTTACTGCATCACTTTTCACACATGCTTGTTTGCACCATTAATATGTAGCTGCTTTGCCTCTTGTCATTCTTTGAAACTGTCTTGATCACTGTCTTGATAATTGTATAGCTGCACATGTTTGCTGCCATGATCACTCTTTTATATGAATGCTGATCTGTCTTGTCTTGGCTGTTTTACTCAATATCATTGGTGTTGTGTTGCTTTACCACCTTGACATTGTTGTAGTTGAGCAGCGGCTCGACCATGACTGAACTGTTTTGAATGCTCGACCATGTATTCTCGACCACTTTGCTACACACACATGTATTTGTTATTGCCATGTAACTTGTACTTTGCCCTTTTTGATTTGAACTTTGCTCGGCCATTTGTGTGCTAAAGCATCAGTCTTGATTATTTTTGCTGTTTGAGTTTTTTTTTTTTTTTTTGTTGATACACATTTTGATTTTCATCTCTCCTTTTGATTTTGACCTGTCTTGTGTCAAATTTGACAATTGTGTATATATGTGCAACTGTGATACACATCAGCAAACTGACTGTACTGTGTTGGGGCTGGTCAGAATCAGTTGTTTTTAATGCTGGTTCTGATCAGCAAACCAGTATGGTTATGTCGAGGCTGATCAGTGGGTACTAGAAATATATCAGATCAAGTCATGAAAAATGATGAGAAACACACCAGAAAACTGAGGCAAATAAAATTTTTAAAAATAAAATTTATATTTGCATATATTCTGTTTTATTTCTATTGCAGTGTACTGTGTGTGTGTTTCACATGTGACAGGTAAGCAGGAATGACTGGACTGACTATGATGACTGGACTGAAAGCTGAAGATAAGAAGACAGTGTGTGGTGTCAATGAATGTATGAGTCTGTATATACAAGTGAAAATGGATATATATATATATGAAATGTAACTGTATATATGTTGTGTGTATGTATGACTGAGTGACAATGAATGAACTGTACAGAGGAGCTGTGAGAGAATTGTACAGATATATGTAATAAACAAATTTGATTGAAATAAAATATCATTTTATTATTGTCAAACGAACTTGTCTATTATATTCTGTTTATATACAAGTACAATATACAGTGAATGTTTAAATAGTGGAGTTATACAGAGTTGTACTGTTTGAATGTTAGAAATATAATATTCAATTCAAATATTATATTCCTATCTGTGTTGTATATATAAAACATTACAATAACAAACACATTTATAATAATATATATTTGTTTGTTATCATCAAACAAAAAACATATAATTGTGTATACAACTGCGTTATATACAACAATCTCCCCCTTTTGATGATGACAAACAAATAAAAGATTTTGATTACAATAAATGTGTTTGACAGTGAATTCTGAACTCCCCCTATTTATTAGCTCCCCCTACAACAGAAACTCCCCCTATAACTGTGCATGAGTGAAAAGAATGTAAAAGGATTCAGAATTCTCAAAATTAAAATATTTATAAAATATTCACTCATAAATCAAAATCTAATCCATTCTCCCCCTTGTGTTATCATCAAAAGGATATAGAATTTAAAATATCGATGAAAGATGACTGAAAAATATAATTTCAGCTTAAGAGTAGGAATGGTCATCATAAATCTCAATTAGTCAAACAAAAATCATAATAAACTAAGAACTGGTGGCATATCTCACATTGAAGAGAATGAGGAATTTGCGATGAATTTTATACAAAATGGGGAGAGTTTTAAAACAATTCATTTCCAATTATTTTCAAAGGATTTTTATAAATAAAGAACAGAAACAGTGATGGATTTGGACTATAATCAATAGTTCAACTTAAGTGACAAGATCGAATAATCTCAAATCCCAATACCCATCAATCAACAAATCATAATACATCATAAAATTTCAACATATTTCACAGAATAGAAGATGGATTGATAGGCTGGCTTTTATACTCAGAGGAGAATTTCAAAATTTATTTCGATTTTTAGCATATTATTATATGTATTTTTTTTTTATTAAAGAGCACACTGACCACGCATAACCAGAGCTTGGATTTTTAAATGGGATCAGTTGCAGCTTAAATATAAGTAATCTCATAACCATGCATAACCAGAGCTTGGATTTTTAAATGAGGTTAGAGAAATACTTCTGAATATTATATTATTATTATTTTCAGTTTCAAAATGAAAAACTCCTCAGTATACAAAACTAATATGTATGATAGAAATGTGGTAGGTACAGGAATGGTTTGTGAAATAAATTTCTAAATTAATCATATTATGAAATATAATCAACTGTACCGAGATCATTGAAAATTTTCGATTATCACTAATTTTGAAAAAATAACAAAGTCCAATTTCTATCACAAATATTTTCATCATTTATTCAAGATGATTTAAAAAAATATTAAACTCTCCACATTAATATAAAATTATCATGGATGGTAGAAGGATGATAGATAATGAGAATGGTCGTGAAATTATTGCCAGTTCAAAGATATTATAATAAATATTCAACCATCATGAAAATCCAGATAAAATCTCCTCTTGTTGTGAAATATACTGCAATCAAAATTCATCACAATTTCGAAATCCGATAATAATTTTGATGAATTATAAATACAGTTTAATTTGGATATTGATTTCAATTTCTGAATGAATAATCAATAAATAATTTTAAAATTGAAAAACAATTACAAGAGAAATAAGCTGATCTATACACGACAAGAGGGAAACAAAAAAATATATATAGCAAAAAAAATATGCAGCACTTCTAAACTGATACCACATGGTGTCTCTACAAAGTAAAAATTCAGAACAGATGGATGAAATAAATATAAGCACTTCTGATACCACTTGTTATCTCGCTCTCGAGAATTTTAAAAACACCCCGGTGGCTAACATTGGTACCTCAGTCAACAGAAAAGACTTAATTTCAAAGCAAGCAACTCAAGCACACAAATTTCATTTATCAGAGCACGATAAGCCTTTGATACCAAATCAAGCAGTCCTCAAAAAAATATTTACAAATCAATTTCTTATAATCAGAGCAGCATGATTCCAAAACAAACATTTTTCAAAAACAGTATCAGAGCAGCACAGAGAAATCAGTATCACAACAGACTTGTCAAGATGTTGGTCACATAAGGTGGTTCATGATCCAAGATTTGCAAATATACTCTATTTTAAATCATTTGAAGAAATGTGAAAGTATTAGGATTTAATGAATCAATCACACCAGGTTATATTTCAGATTCAAGATATGTGTGAGATCCAATAAATCAATAATTTCAAATGATTTTAAACAAACATATATTCAAATCAAATAATCATGAAATAACAATGATTTTCAAAGACCATTTTCGAAAAGAACATTTTCAAGAATTTCTCAAAACTATTTCCGACAAGGCCAAGAGAAATTTCAGGTCATTTACATCAAATTTGAAAATATTCATGATCGGGATAATTTATTTGAAATCACATGAATCAATGTAAAGTTTTGGGATATAATGAATCAGTCACACGAGATTGACAATTTCAAAAATAAGAGGTGTGTGATATTCAAAATATCTAGAATTTCAGATGATTTCAAACAAACATATTTCAATATAATGATCATGAATAAAGATGAATTCCAAGATGTATCACTGATACAAGCCAATCTGAAAATCAATGAAATTATCACAACTGATAAATAACAGAGTGTTGTAATGAGTATAATATTTTGAGCTTTTCTAAAATGAATTAGAATAAACTCAGAACAACAAAGGTGTGTGACATTTCATTAAATATTCAGATCTTCAAAAAAATTTAGAATTCAAATTAACAGTGTTCAAGATATGATAAGAATACATCAACACTGTTATGAATTCAGAAATAAAAAAATCTCAAAAACAATTGCAGATATTTACAAGATTAAATTCAGGATATGGAAATGATTAACACACGATGATTTTATACAAATAAAGCATATTTCAAGAAAGATCATGAATTCTGCAACTGGAAGTTAAGGAAGCCCAAGAAATTATAATGATATGACAGTGACAAATCAAACAAACAGAGAACATAAACAGAAGAGAGATAGAAGACGAAATAAACAAGAGATTAAAAACAGAGAATATTTACAAGGACAAGTTCAGAGATCATACCTGAAATCAGTGTAAACCAGAGTCTCTAACTCAACAAATGTAGCTAAGAAACTGTGAATGATTTCAGAAGTATTGAGCAACTTGAATCCAAATCTCTTTTGCCTAGCAGTTCCTCAGCCTCCTCCGGTACCTAACAGATTTGAGAATCGAGTGGTCTAACAAAATTTGTAAAACCACTCACAGTTTTGTTCACAGCTTTAGGTACCCAGACTTGTCTGTACAACAAACCATTAGAATTAACTTTTGTACCCTTAGGAACCCAAATCGATTTGAATCTAACAAAACCCGTTTTATTTTCATTTGGGATCCAAGAATGTTTAAATGGTTTATTACAAAACAAATTCACATTTTGCTTTTGATTCAAAAATCCTTTGGAATTGTCAAAGTTCAAATTATCAAAACAACTATTTCCAAAGCAGTTTGAGGGACTTCTCAACTTATTTGAATTACGTTTTTCAAAAACATTATTTTTTCCAAAGCCGAGACCTCTTTTATTTCCATGAGAGAACTGATTATTCAAAAGCATATTCAAAGATTTTTCTCCGAAAGAAAAACGTTTCAGACTCAACTCAAGATCATTGATTTTGGATTTCAGAAGATCATTCTCGTTTAAAAGCTTCTCAATTTTGCCTTTATATTCAGAAATCTCAGAATCAAAGAGCTTTTGTTTTTCAGTTTCAAAAATCTTGAATTTTTCAATTTCTTTTTCAAGTTCCTTTAAAGCAGATTCTGATTTCAACAAATTTTCCATTTCAAAATTTTCATGTTCGAAATTAACCTTATCCAACTCCTTCTGCAAAGTGTTGTTTTCATGAATTAGCTCATCTTCTTGATTTTTCAAAATCAAAAATTCATTTTCAATCTTTCTAGAATTCTTATTAAGTTGAGCTAAATCAGTTTTCAAGTTAAAACAATTCTTACACTCAGAGTCTTCAAATTTTAATTTCAACACATTGTTATTGTGGGTCAACTCAGAATTTTCAGATTTCAAAGACTTGTTTTTCCGTTTGAGGCGATCAACGGTTCTTGTTAAATTATTACAAAGAGACATCAAATCTTCATATGATAAGTCCACATCGTCTGAGTCGTCATGAATAGCTCCAGCTAAGCACAGATCTAAATCTGAGTTGGCAGTTGAGAGTTTTGAACAGCTGTCAGATTTTCCATACAACGTGCTGAGAGTTTTCCAGATATCCTGTGCGGTTAAACAATGAGAGATAAATTTTAATTGATCATTATCAAGACAGGAATAAATAATATGCATGACGCGAGCATTTAAGACCTTATCCCTCTTGTCTAACAAGTCTCCCATATTTTCAATAATATTCCAATACTCAGAATTAACAGATTTTAAATATAATTCAAAATTTGATTTCCATATTTGAAAATCTGTTCCATTGAAAATAAATGGGATATCACTGGACTGACTCTTAGAAGACTGACAGCAAGGGGAAAACATGATTCTAGAGTTAATCAAAAACCAGGCTCTGATACCACTTGTTGGATCTAGATTAACCCTAGAGGGGGGTGAATAGGGTTTATCACAGTTTTTAACTGAATTAAAAATTCTAACGAGATATTAAAATAATAAATAGATCACAGATTATAGCAGAAACAGAAATGCAGAAAGTAAATCACACACAGATATACCCAGCTTCGGCAAAACCCTGCCTACTGCTGCATTTCTAAGGTTTCTACTAGGTGATAGAACAGATCCCGCATACAAGACCATGTACACTCGCAAACCCTGCTCCTATTCTAACCCTACGCTCAAAACCGTAGACTGATCGATATCCGCTCGATCAGATTTCCCCTGATTACAACCCCGTAACCAGTAACACAGATTTTACAGACTCTGACAACTGTTAGTCAACACTCTGACTGGATCATCCTAGATTTTACAGACCTAGAAAACTGTTCAGACAATTTACAACTTGAATTCAAACGCAATACAAAATAAAAATAAAAATAAAAACCCTAGTCTTTAAGAAAGAAATATAAATTCTCCCTTTAAACACTTGAACTAGGGTTGGCCGGCCATTCATTTGTGTAAGGGTTGCATCCTCTTTTATTTTACTTGGCCCGATCTCTTTTGACTCTCCAATGAAAATGGCGGCGGCTCTAGGGTTCTGGAAACTCTCCAAATCCGAATCGATTTCTGATGAAATTGAATTCTCTGGTGCTCGAAATTGTTGCTATGTGATTCTTCTATTTGGGATTGCTGTCTGTCTCTCTCGATTGAACAAAAAACGTGTGAGTAATTTCCGAATTGATTTCTGCTCTCAATTTTTGGCTTGTGATTTTTTCGAGATATATATATATATATGCCTGTGATGTAATGGTGTTATATAGGATAATTAAAAATCCTTTAATTCCTCTGATTTCACATATATGGCCGATCTGATTTGTGTGCTTTCCCTTTTTGAATCTCGGCTTGAATGTTTGTGGCCCCTTGCTTTTTGATTTGCTGTTTATGCTCCATGGCCTTGATTGTTGTGATAAATCTCGATGTGAATTTGGTTCCTTTACCTTGAAATAGCTTGTGTGATAAATTGAGAGTCTGGTTGGTGCGGTTTCCTCATTTGTGTTTTCAAGATATTGAAAAAACTTGCCATAAATGATTGTTCACTGATTTGTAAAACTGGAAACATAATAAATTATTTCTTTGATTGTTGGCATGGTTTTGAAAGAGATTTAATCATCCTTGAATGAACGGATTTAAATTTTATTTCTTGGCATTGAAAGATTTCCTGATCTTGTTGTGATTTCTGCGACTTGATTTGCTTGCCAAAAATGACTTATGAAAAGGATTGCAACGCAAAACCTGATTTAAAAAAAAATCTTGCCAAAATAAGTTTGTTGATTTCTGGAAGATATTAAATCTGTGTTTGCAAATATATGTCCATGAATTGCTCCTTCATTATTGCTATACTTTCTTGCTGGATTCTTTGTAGTTCCCAAAATGCTTATGCATGTCCATTGATTCTTGCTGCTGCTCACTTGTATATGCCATTTTGGCTGCACCCATATATGCACTATGTCTCTTGTAGCTCCTCGACTGTCTTGACCACACATGATATATGCTGAGTCACCATGCTATATTTGTGGCTGATCATTATAGTGCTGAGCCTTTATTTGTTCATGCTGCCGTTGAAAAAAACTTGTATTGCTTCAATGCTTCCATGTTTTGACTATACTGACATCCATATGCCATCCATATATTTGCATTGCCATAGCTGCACTTTCACCTGTGTTTTCTTGATCATTCTTCATTGAACCATGTTGATGCTGAAACTTTTGACAATGCAGTTTGTACTTGAACTTTGAAGATCACTATGTTTTTATGCATGTAGTTGTCTCAATGTTACTTTGCCATATTTGATGAATCTCGACCAATCATACTGCTACTATGATGTATGAACTGAACTTGATGTTAAACTATTTCTGAAATCACTTGCACTTGGAAAAAAAAATCAAACTGACTCAACCAACTTGAGAAGTCAGACTTGAACTTGCCACACTCCATTAATCTGCATTGACCTTTATCTGTCTCGACCAACTTGATGACTATGTTGAATTTTGCTGAATTGAAATCACCACTTGTATTTTGCCATTTCATGCCTTGCTTTTACTGCATCACTTTTCACACATGCTTGTTTGCACCATTAATATGTAGCTGCTTTGCCTCTTGTCATTCTTTGAAACTGTCTTGATCACTGTCTTGATAATTGTATAGCTGCACATGTTTGCTGCCATGATCACTCTTTTATATGAATGCTGATCTGTCTTGTCTTGGCTGTTTTACTCAATATCATTGGTGTTGTGTTGCTTTACCACCTTGACATTGTTGTAGTTGAGCAGCGGCTCGACCATGACTGAACTGTTTTGAATGCTCGACCATGTATTCTCGACCACTTTGCTACACACACATGTATTTGTTATTGCCATGTAACTTGTACTTTGCCCTTTTTGATTTGAACTTTGCTCGGCCATTTGTGTGCTAAAGCATCAGTCTTGATTATTTTTGCTGTTTGAGTTTTTTTTTTTTTTTTTTTGTTGATACACATTTTGATTTTCATCTCTCCTTTTGATTTTGACCTGTCTTGTGTCAAATTTGACAATTGTGTATATATGTGCAACTGTGATACACATCAGCAAACTGACTGTACTGTGTTGGGGCTGGTCAGAATCAGCTGTTTTTAATGCTGGTTCTGATCAGCAAACCAGTATGGTTATGTCGAGGCTGATCAGTGGGTACTAGAAATATATCAGATCAAGTCATGAAAAATGATGAGAAACACACCAGAAAACTGAGGCAAATAAAATTTTTAAAAATAAAATTTATATTTGCATATATTCTGTTTTATTTCTATTGCAGTGTACTGTGTGTGTGTTTCACATGTGACAGGTAAGCAGGAATGACTGGACTGACTATGATGACTGGACTGAAAGCTGAAGATAAGAAGACAGTGTGTGGTGTCAATGAATGTATGAGTCTGTATATACAAGTGAAAATGGATATATATATATATATATATGAAATGTAACTGTATATATGTTGTGTGTATGTATGACTGAGTGACAATGAATGAACTGTACTGAGGAGCTGTGAGAGAATTGTACAGATATATGTAATAAACAAATTTGATTGAAATAAAATATCATTTTATTGTTGTCAAACGAACTTGTCTATTATATTCTGTTTATGTACAAGTACAATATACAGTGAATGTTTAAATAGTGGAGTTATACAGAGTTGTACTGTTTGAATGTTAGAAATATAATATTCAATTCAAATATTATATTCCTATCTGTGTTGTATATATAAAACATTACAATAACAAACACATTTATAATAATATATATTTGTTTGTTATCATCAAACAAAAATCATATAATTGTGTATACAACTGCGTTATATACAACAGAAAAGAGGGCGAAACAAACAGAGTCAGACATAAAGCCTGGTAAGTCCAGTGAGTTTCAGCATGTAAATAGGTAAAAACATTATGACATGAATATACTGGATACCAGTCATAACCATGATAATATGCATAGCAAGACAACAAATGATGATACTTAGATATGACAAGGTAAGATACACTAAATGCACTTCGGTTCTTTCTCTGATTTCCTATTTTCTCTGTAGCACCCAACTAGCATCCTAATTAATGTCTTTTATAGAAAGATTCGTATTCCCTACTAGTTTCCAACAAGTATCTAGTGAAAAAGGATCTTTATCCCCTTCTAATGTCCCAATTAGTGTCCTATGTTATCTAATAAGGTGATCCCAACCCCGCAATTGTGGTAGCCTTCAGGTGCACATCTAGTATGAGGATCTTACCTCAATCAGCCTAATTTCCATGAAGATGTTAGATGTCCCCTTTCTACCCTATCGATCGGCTCCCTACTTGTATTAATTTTCCTTGTGCCATTCGACCCCGCTTGTATGTATTCATTACTTGTGTCATTCGACCTCGCTTGTACGTATTCATTACTTTTGTCATTCGACCTCGCTTGTATGTATTAATTACTTGTGTCATTCGACCCCGCTTGTAGGTAGATACCTGTGCTGGCCCCATCATGGGGTGTATCAATTCCCATGATGGCAACCCAACAAAATTCAAGATGCGTGGTATATACTACCGATGCCCAGTGCCTAATTTTCCACTCTGAAGCACGTGCATGCCCGTACTCCGTCGGAACTACACTACTGCACCACCCGCCGCTATTTTGACCGCTTATAATCAGCCCAGTATTCGTGCCCCACCCTGCCAAGCTCAAGGTACCATGATACATCTATCTGGGTTACTGCTGAAATGGGTCCTCGTTACTAGGGTTTCCTAATCATGTTATAATCGTTAAGTGTTCTCAATTTAACTTAACCCCACATATTTGCTTAATTAACATGTTGTACTGGTTAAGTGTTGTATATTCATATGTTACTTAACCTTCTCACTGATTCACGCATGTTTATTCAATGGTTAAGTTTATGGGCCTATATATACTAATATTACCCACTTACCCAAGATTTACTTAACACTTCCCCTTATCAAGTCCATATGTATTATTTGTTAAGCTCGCCTTAACCCTGTCCACTTTGTTCATGTAATATTGGTTAAGTTTTCTTCTTGTCCATGTTAACATAACCCACCCACCTAACATGTCATATTGGTTAAGTGTTTTTTATTAACTTAACCCTTCCCAAGCATTATGTTGTATTGGTTAAGTGTTTTCTATTAACTTAACCCTGTTCATTCATCATATTATATTGGTTAAGTGTTTCCCCTTAACTTAACTCCACTTGTTCATCATGTTATGTTGGTTAACTTAACCCTATTCATTCATCATGTTAAATTTGGTTAAGTGTTTTCTATTAACTTAACCCTGTTCATTAGCATTAGTTCATTCATTAATGCCTTAACCTCTCACATTAGATATATATTGTTGCGGTCGCTGGATGTGTCGGGCGGTTCCGGGCAGTCTAACACTGCAACTCAATCTAACCTTGGGTTTTTGGGTTTAATGCGCTAACCTCTCTCATTATATCTATATTGTTGCGGTCGCTGGATATGTCGGGCGGTTCTGGGCAGTCTTACACCATAACTCAATCTAACCTCGGGTAAGGCACGTTCATTTTTAGCCGATTTACATATTTATTATATATGTCCAAGTCTAAATTTTGTATGCTAATTATCCCAAATTCACCAAAATAGTCATTTTCCAATTCCCAAGTTATGCCCAACAAATTCAATTACAAGTTATTACTCAAAATAGGTTACACCCAATCTTCCCAAATTTGCAATAATATTCATGCCCCAAAATCGCAATATACATTATGCTTGCCATCCCAATAGTTACGCCTAATCTAGACTTAATATTCCAATTTACAGTTTCTGCCAAATCTAGATATAATATTTCAATTTCCCCAAGCTCGCACCAATAACATTTATACCCCAAATTACAAGTTATAAATTATGCCCAATAATTTCACCGAATATGTTATGCCCAATTATTTCACCGAATACATTGTGCCCAATACTTACCCAAAATATTCCCCATATTCACATCGCTCATATTTTGCGATTTCAGCCTAGGTTCGAAGTTAACCCAGGTTCATAAAAGAAAAAAGAAATAGGGGAAGAGAGAGAAGGATAATAAAATAAGAATAGGCATAAAAATAGGCATGTAACAACGGTCCTAATACAAGAGACTTAGATCCAACAAAGATAGATTCTTGAATAAAATGATAAAATCATTATCGCATGCATAAGAATAACGTCACAAACCAAAGAGGATTATAAACCTGATGTACAGCAAAGATAGGCCTGATTTAATCAATAAAAATAACCTCTAAGGCATGTAAAGACATAGATTCAATAGAAGAATAAGGATAAATCTGAAAAGATTATCTTAAAATCAGGCATAGACTTCGATTCATTTTATTACATGTCAAGATTACAATCAGGTATTCAAATATGAAAATAACGTGAACTTACAGAAAAAGAACTGATCTTGTTTTATGGGATCTGATTTCTGAATTTGTTATCCTTTGATGTAGACGTTTGATTCTCTAGTTCGTATTTTTTGGGAGATTTCTAGTTTGGAGAAGATGGAGGCTAGGCTAGCTTAGGGATGGATAGCATGACGGCTTCATAGAATGAGATTGTGAGGTTTAGGGTTAAGGTTTGGGGTGTTTATATAGAAGTCTAGGATTAATTCTAGCATTTAGATTAGTCTTGGAGAAATCAGAGCCATCAAACCAAAGAGATGTGTCATCCAGCCAACCATAGCACGAAACGTAAGCCCTAATACCTCACAAATTGGTCATCGGCCAATCAGAAAAGGCCAAATAAGCTCAGGGCTACAAAAATTCATCACAGGAAGTGGATCTCAAAGGGGTAGACTCCCTACAGGGGGGTCGACACCTATGTCAACTCCCTTATAGGGGGGTCTCGACACCTCTGTTGACTCCCGTATAGGGGGTCGACACCTATGTCGACTCCCCCTGAGGGGGGTCGACACCTCTGAGAGGGAAATTTCCAGCTCAGCCCGCTCTTACTGAATTTCGATTTTCAAACTGTTTTGACTTTTAATTATTATTTTAATTTAATTTTTGTTTAAACTTGAAATCTTCTGAACTCCATAACTTCTTCATACGGAGCCCGGTTTATGCAAACTCGGACTCTATCTCAAGCAGAGTTCGGAGGCGAACGCAATGGCGCATCCCATTTCCTCTAATTCATTTTAAAAAAATTAAGTGTTCCTTAATTTGTTATTTTAATATACACAGAAAATTCAAGGTGTTACAATTTATCCAAGCTAGAAGTTGAGGTTGTCGTGTGCCCCCTACCTGGCATGTCAAAATGTTACCCAAATACAGATCACATATCACAGAATGCAAAAAATAGTAAAATCAGAGGGAACACATGAGGTTTTTATAGTGGTTCTACTGTAGATGTAGCTTATGTCCACTTTATAATCTTATTGTTATACTGACAGATTACAAGAATCAGTTACATGAAGACACAATCCGTGTGTTAATTGAGATTATAAGAGGAGAATTTAGATGTAGAAAGGTACAAAGTCCTTGCACTTCAGTAATAGTGGAAGTCACGGAGAAGAATGGCCAAAAGTCCCCTCATAATTCCATGTAATGATGTATTTACAGCTGTAGGAGAGCCTTTGGGATGACCGGTTCGTGACGAGGCACGTGGCACCCGATCCGGAAAAATAGGAGCGAGAATAGCCTTGAGAATATGTCACAATATCGTGTGCAGCTGCAGGCTGTTTGTGGGGGTGGTCGGGTCGTGATGTTGGCTTCACGAGCCGAGGTCTGGTCGCGAGCTGGAGGTGGATCGTGAACAGGGTGTGATGAGCCCATGGCCGGGTCGTGGTAATGGGGGTCGTGACCCATATATGCTAGACGAGCCGGAGATGGTCCATGAGCAGCAGAAGAGTGATTCACGAGCCGAGGAGGCTCCACAAGTCGAGGAGGGGCGAGCCCAAGGGGGGCGAGCTGGTGTCATGATTTGAGTCTTCGATGCTAGTTTACACCCGTTCCCGGAAACGAGCGTAACTTTCAAACCATAAGTCCATTTTAGCTAAACGAAAGCTCTTCTCCAAGCTAATTAGAGGGCTATAAGAGTTATAGAGCAAAGATCCGTAATTGATGTTTTCGAGCCCAAAAGAGGTCATCTGATAGGAGTTTCGGGCCAGTTTATGTTGATGTTGCGACTTCAACCAAATCACGTTTTGTCTTCTGACGTTGTTTCCACCGCTCGAGCGTGTCATTATCCAGGATTTCCATGTGTGACAGCTTTGACCAAAAAGTGTGTCAACAATTTTAAAGTAAATATGACACGACTATGACTTTGATTTGTTCATATGCCTAGATTATATCAGATCCATTGTAAATTTTTATTATATGACATTCTGAATTGGTTAGGATTTGAATCTAAACCTCTATCTAGACGGATCTATTGTAACTTCTTTGACATGCCATGATGTGAATCTTAAAGCTTAATTGTGTAGATCTACTTTTAAACTATTGGATCTAAATTGTGTGGACATTTAGTTTGTTAATCAGATATAGAATTTCATTTTGTGCCTATTATGTTAGATCTGAATAGTTGGACATCTAAATGGTTAATTTAGATCTTATTATGCTCACATTGACATCATAGTTATGTTAGAACTAGTAATTCTTACAAGTTCATCAGATTTGTGCTTATATGTCCACCTTATCACCATGCTAGTTTATGTTTATGCCAAATTAGGTTAAAACAATCACTTTGGTTATATTCCTATTATTTTTCCCTTTTATCGTTTATGACTAGGCTATTATCTAGCTAGGCATGCCCCCAATTTTGTGAGTGCGCTGGTTAAAGAACGACGGAAAAAAGGTTAATATTGGCGTAATTTGAATATAAACATCATTGGACATATAATTCAAATTATTGGATAAAATGGGTACTAACACATATAAAGGCATAGGTTTAATTAATTGATTAATTAATAATGAATGCCTGGTATTACAATTAGAAATTGTAATGGCGCTTATAACAAGAGGTTAGGTTGCATTAATGGTGGAAGTCTGCCCGGACCGGACCGGCATATCCAGCAGCCATTAATGTTGAACCTAATGTGAGAGGTCTTAGTGCAAAAATATGAATCGGGCTATGGCATGAGGTTAGGCCCAACTTGTGGAATAAGACTGACCGAACCCGACCGACATATCCAGCATCCACAAGTTGTAGGCCTAATGTGGGAGGTCTACCCTATTATAAACCATAAATGGACATGGTAATAGATTGGACCACTTAACCAAATCTAATCCATAGGGATTGTATGATTGTGAACTAAAGTTAGGGTTAAGTAAAATTGATTGGATAGTGGATGGATTAAGAAAATCTGGAAAGGGTGGGTAATATTTACATATGGGCCCACAAACTTAACCCGATAAGGTTATGTAATTAAAGATACCTAGTGGTATACATGACCGGTTGGAATAACAAAGTTATGCAATTAAGGACACCTTTTAGGGTAAACATAACTTGTAGAAATGATAGGGTTATGTAATTAGAGACACTTAGTGGTATAAATAGCCAAAGAAAACCTAGTGGGGGATACATGACAAAGGGGAGAGCTTGTATCATATTGTGTAGGATCTGTTTCATCCAGTAACCCAAAGTAGTATCAAAACATGTATTCTGTACTAGGACGGAGAAGGGGCACACTTACTAGACTAATTCTAAGTGATCCGAATGTGGAGGACGGTGTGGGCGGCGCAAACTAACTGGGCCATGTACGTGCATGAGCCGGGCAGAAAGGGATAAGATGACTGTGACACCTGTAGATATGGGGCTGTGCATATCAGCGAGGGGTTGCCACTTTAGGACATGATACATCCTACTGTGGGGCCGACACAAAGTATCTACGGAGTAGGGAGCCGATGGATTAGGGTAGTAGTTAAGGTAAGATACACTGAATGCGCTTCGGTTCTTTCTCTGATTTCCTATTTTCTCTGCACTACCCTACTAGCATCCTAACGAGTGTCTTTTATAGAACGATTCGTATTCCCTACTAGTGTCCAACTAGTATCCTGTGAAAAAGGATCCCTATCCCATACTAGTGTCCTATGTTATATAATAAGGTGATCCCAACCCCACAATTATGGTAGCCTTCAGGTGCACATCTAGTATGAGGATCTTCCTCAATCAGCCTAATTGCCCTGAAGCTGTTAGATGTACCCTTACCACCCTATCAATCAGCTCCCTACTTGTATTAATTTTCCTTGTGTCATTCGACCTCGCTTGTATGTATTCATTACTTGTGTCATTCGACCTCGCTTGTATGTATTCATTACTTGTGTCATTCGACCTCGCTAGTATGTATTCAATACTTGTGTCATTCGACCCCGCTTGTATGTAGATACTTGTGTTGGCCCCGTCATAGGGTGTATCAATTTCCATGATGGCAACCCGACATAATTCAAGATGCACAGTGTATACTATTGATGCCCAGTGCCTGCTTTTCCACTCTGGAGCATGTGCATGCCCATACTCCATCGGAACTACACTGTTGCACCACCCGCCGCTATTTTGACCGCTTATAATCAAGGTTTTAATTCTCAGATATCAGACGCATTTCGTCTCGAGGATTTTATTGACTCGGTCTCGTATCGGGGGAGATCTCGGATGAGATGAGTCTAACCCGGGAGTTCGTCTCGGATTTTCATCTCGGGTTTGAAAGTTCATATCGGAACAATCTCGAGGTACATGATATGTTAAAGAAATGATTTTTAGGAATGCTATCAAAAACATGGTAACTTAAACTTAAAATGCAAAATAACTTTATTATTCTTTATTTTGTGAAAGATCATTCATACTCTAAATCGTAATATCCTTAAAACAGAAATATTGTTAGACATGAAACATTAAAAGAATCCAAAACATTAAAAAATTCAGCATAAATAGACCGTAAAATATATAATTTCATAAGTAACAAGTAGGTAAAAAGTCGAATATAAAAACCATAAGCATTGTAAAACATATACGAACATACAATACTGTCATTTAACATGCAAATTGTAAAATAACAAAAGGTTGATATGGCTAGATTTGAGTTTTTTAATTATAATTCTAGTTCAGGCACAAATTTAAATTTTAACCAAAAAAACTAAAATCTCGGACGATACTCTAGTAATTCGTCTCGATCGATATATCTTTCGATATTACAATATCTCGGGTGATATATTTGAAAGGAGAGTGATATTTCCTGTTTCGTTTCGGAAGGAGCCCAAAATGAGATCTCGGAGGAGATCTCGGGCGATATTTGCGAGATTTGAAAAGTTCTAAAAATCAGCCCAGTAATCGTGCCTCACCTTGCCTAGCTCAGGGTACCATGATACACTTATGTAGGTTACTGCTGAAATGGGTCCCCGTTACTAGGGTTTCCTAATCATGTTATAATGGTTAAGTGTTCTCAATTTAACTTAACCCCAACCATTTTCTTAATTATCATGTCGTACTGGTTAAGTGTTGCCTATTCGTATGTTACTTAACCTTCTCACCGATTCACGCATGTTTATTCAGCGGTTAAGTTTGTGGGCCTATATATACTAATATTTCCCACTTACCCAAGACTTACTTAACCCTTCTCCTTATGAAGTCCATATGTATTATTGGTTAAACTTGCCTTAACCATGTCCACTTTGTTCATGTAATATTGGTTAAGTTGTCTTCTTGTCCATGTTAACTTAACCCACCCACCTAACATGTCATATTGGTTAAGTGTTTCTTATTAACTTAACCCTTCCCATTCATCATGTTGTATTGATTAAGTGTGTCCTATTAACTTAACCCTGTTCATTCATCATATTATATTGGTTAAGTGTTTCCCCTTAACTTAACCCCACTCGTTCATCATGTTATGTTGGCTAACTTAACCCTACTCATTCATCATGTTGAATTTGGTTAAGTGTTTTCTATTAACTTAACCCTGTTCATTAGCATTAGTTCATTCATTAATGCCTCAACCTCTCACATTAGATACATATTGTTGCAGTCGTTGGATGTGTCGGGCGGTTTCGAGCAGTCTTACACCGCAACTCAATCTAACCTTGGGTTTTTGGGCTTAATGCGCTAACCTCACTCATTAGATCTATATTGTTGCGGTCGCTGGATATGCCGGGCGGTTCCAGGCAGTCTTACACCGCAACTCAATCTAACCTCGGGTAAGGCACGTTCATTTTTAGCCAATTTACATATTTATTATATATGTCCAAGTCTAGATTTTGTATGCTAATTATCCCAAATTCACCAAACTAGTCATTTTCCAATTCTCAAGTTATGCACAACAAAGTCAATTACAAGTTATTACTCAAAATAGGTTACACCCAATCTTCCCAAATTTGCAATAATATTCATGCCCCAAAATCGCAATATACATTATGCTTGGCGTCCTAATAGTTATGCCTAATCTAGACTTAATATTCCAATTTACAGTTTCCACCAAATTTAGATTTAATATTTCAATTTTCCCCAAGCTCGCACCAATAACATTTATACCCCAAATCACAAATTACAAATTATGCCCAGTAATTTCACTGAATATGTTATGCCCAATTATTTCACTGAATACATTATCCCCAATATTTACCCAAAATATTCCCCGTATTCCAATCGCTCGTATTTCGCGATTTCAGCGTAGGTTAGACGGTAATCCAGGTTCATAAAAGAAAACGGATATAGGGGAAGAGAGAGAAGGAGCGTAAAATAAGAATAGGCATTAAAATAGGCCTGTAACAACAATCCTAATATAAGAGATTTAGATCCAACAAAGGAAGATTCTTGAATAAAATGATACCATCATTATCGCAGGCATAAGAATAATGTCACGAACCAAAGAGGATTATAAACCTGATGTACAACAAAGATAGGCCTGATTTAATAAATAAAAATAACCTCTAAGGCATGTAAAGACTTAGATTCAATAGAAGGATAGGGATAAATCTGAAAAGACTATCTTAAAATCAGGCATAGACTTCGATTCACTTTATTACATGTCAAGATTACAATCAGGTATTTAAATCTAAAAATAACGTGAATTTACAGAAAAAGAACTGATCTTGTTTTCTGGGATCTGATTTTTGAATTTGTTAAGCTATCCTTTGATGTAGATGTTTGGTTCTCTAGTTTGGTTTTTTTGGAGTTTTCTAACTTTATTTCTAATTTGGAGAAGATGGAGGCTAGGCTAGCTTAGGGATGGACAACATTACGGCTTCATAGAATGAGATTGTGAGGTTTAGGGTTAAGGTTTGGGTTGTTTATATAGAATTCTAGGAATAATTCTAACCTTTAGATTAGTCTAGGAGAAATCAGATCCATCAAACCAAAGAGAGGTGTCATCCAGCCAGCCATAGCACGACACGTAAGCCCTAATACCTTAGAAATTGGTCATCGACCAATCAGAGAAGGCTACATCATCTCAGGGCTACAAAAATTTGTCACAGGAAGTGGATCTCAAAGGGATCGACTCCCTACAGGGGGTCGACACCTATGTCGACTCCCTACAGGGGGGTCGACACCTATGTCGACTCCCCTATAGGGGATCGACACCTCTGAGCGGGAAATTTCCCGCTCAGTCTGCTCTTACTGAATTTCGACTTTCGAACTGTTTTGACTTTTAATTATTATTTTAATTTAATTTCAATTTAAGCTTGAAATCTTCTGAACTCCATAGCTTCTTCATACAGAGCCCGATTTTCGCAAACTCGGACTCTATCTCAAGCAGAATTCCGAGACGAACGCAATGGCGCAGCCCGTTTCTCCTAATTCTTCTTTTAAAAATTAAGTGTTCTTTAATTTGTTATTTTAATATACACAGAAAATTTAGGATGTTACATTCTCCCCTCCTTAAAGTATTTTGTCCCTGAAATCTCCAAGTTAAGAAGAATGTGTCCTACCATCCGTCATCCATCTACTCATCCATCATCCATAAGTATCCAATGTCCTTAAAAGATTTTTAATGCTATATGAACATATGCAAGGGTGTGTGTACATGTCCCAATACTACTGCAAAAGATCAAGTAGTCCACTGATTCAATTGACCTCCATAATGTGAATTATGTTAGTGCCATGAGTCCAACATGTATGCAGTTTTTCCTACGGTACTTTATAACTTCTATACAAGTTCACAATCATCCATTCAAATGCATCATCCGTATGATATCACATCAAGTTTCAATCCATATATATAAAAATCCACTCATGAATATGCAATATGGAAGCGACGGAGCCGATCTAGTGCCTAATGTATGTGTATATGCATCCACGAGCAACCACTAGTAAACACTTACATCCACTTGCATCCACCAAACATAACATGTCTCAAACACATGTTTACATCCATTGGCTTCTACCTAGGGATCGAGGATAGGACCGAGAGGACATACTTAAAAGATAAAGACTAGCATGCTAATAAACTTTACAGAAAAAGAGAGATCAAAGATATACCCTCAAAAAGGGTATGATGCGCATATCTAGCCTTCAGTCTTCTAAGTCGCATCTTCTTGAGCTTCACTCTATTGTGCTCTGACTGTCTTCACTTCACGATTGCGTAGCTTCTTAATTTTTGTTTCCAAAATATGAGTTGGAACTCATTTCACTGTCGCCTTTCGTTCCACTCTTTCTCCTTCTAGTATACTCGGCACTACAACTTCTGTTGTGTCATGCTAAAAAAGGTCTTCCAAAATTCACTAGAGGGTATTCCATGTGGAAGAACTGTCTCTTGAGAATAAACAGATGCTAATCATGTTGCTAGGTGTAGTTATTAAAGTGATTAGAGGTCTCTTCTCTACTTAACTTATACATTGTGTCAACTATCTGAGTCTTTTCTTTGTGAAGTCCGTATTTGATCCAAAAGCGTAGGTCTTACTCCTAGCAATGCCAACTACTAACTTCACCGAAGATTTTAAAGTCAAAGTTGATATATATTCTGAACTTTTCCTTTTCACATAAAGAGGACTTGAAGTCAACCTTTTTCTTCTTAAGGCATCCGCTACGACCTTACCCTTCCTTCTTACATCAAAATGGCGCCAAGTCTGGTGCCGCATGCATCTGTATATACCGTAAACCTTTTACTACCATAAGGTAAAAGTAAAAACTAGGGCCATTGTAAGAGCCCTCTCTTCGATTGTTGGAAAGAAACACCACAATCAATATCCCGATCAAATGTTAGATTCTTCTTCGTTAATCTAGTAAGTGAGACTAATACTTTCGCAAAGTCCTTAATGAACTTCCTATATTAGCCCACTAGTCCAAGAAAGCTTCTTACTTCTTCTCTCCAAAAATGACATTTTGGAGAACTTCGCCCTAAGTTGATGTGCTTGAAGTGCATCCATGACTTCTCTTAAATGCAAAGCATGTTCTTCCTCGTTCTTTGAGAAAATCAAGATATCGTCCATGAAGACTACTACAAACTTATTAAGGAGCTCCCTAAACACCCTACTCATCAAGTCAACAAAATAAGTGGGTGCATTCGTCAAACCGAAAGGCATGACGAGCCACTCAAAGAAACTGTCAGGAGTCCTAAAAGCAGTATTGTCTATACTGTCCTCAGCTACTCTTAGCTGACGAAACCCTATAGCCAAATCTAGTTGGGAGAAAACAGATGCACCTACAAGCTGGTCAAACAAATCACCTATTTTTGGAAGTGGCTGCCTATTTTTCTTTAGGCAGCTTGTTCAATTCTCTATAATCCACGCATAGGCAAAGTGAACCATCCTCCTTAGTAGCTAACACTACTGGAGCACCCCATTCAAAATTACTTCGCCAAATAAACCCCTTCTCAAGCAACTCTTTAACTTGCTTGCTGAGTCCTGCCTTTCCCTTGGATTCATGTGTCATACAGGTAATGCAACTGGCTTTGCATTGCCAACTAGATATATGCGGAAGTCTATCTCGCGTTTTAGGAGACAAACCCCTAACCTAATCAAAAACATCTGCGTACTCATGATAGATGCATCAAGTGATTCTATGTAGCTAATCCAAACCGATCCTTTAGGATCGCACGAAATCTCGAGGGTATTCCCGAGGCAAGTCAAAAGTCTAACTACCCTCCTTTCACAATTGACAATGGCACCATTACTGGATGACCAATCCATCCTAGAATCAATCCATAGCCCATGAAACCAAAAACGTAAGCATTACATCTAAACTCAACGATTAGTATAGATATTCCCAAATCCAAACAAATAATAGATGAATGAGCTGAACCCCCAATAGGATTTGAGACAACAAATGGGATCCTCTACCCTACTAGTACTAAGGTGTAGAGACTCAACTAGAAAAGAATGTGAAGCGCCAGAATCAAATAAAGTTCTAACGGGATGATTGAAAAGAAAAACTAAACTTTCAATAGACATGTTCCTACCTCTCTTAGGTACACTAGCAGTGAGAGCATGCAATTGCCCTCTAGAAGATTATGTCCTTTGCCCTTGTCCTTGTCTTTCGGAAATCCATGATAAAATGCCCTGCTTCACCATATGGAAAACAACCACCTGTCTTCTTCTCCCTACAATTAAATGACCCGCTATACCACAGAATAGACACTTCCTCTTGTCGCAGGATCTATTATTTCTTCTATCCTTCTTATATTCCAATCCCTTGTTTGTGATTCTTCCACTTTGGCCTCTTTCTTTTCACCTTTCTCCTTCTGCGTAGATTAAGCCATATCAACAAGCTTCTTATCCTTGGGCTTGTGCTCCTTAGCCCAAACTCCCTTATTCTCATCCTTACTATTCTTGTGTAGCTTGTTGACTAGTTTCTCAAAACTACCTCCATCGCACGGCAACCTACAAGGCTTGAAAGAAAATTAGCCGCAGGTTAAACTACTGCGGCTACAGATGGAGGTTGGGCACTACTTCGCCCTCGACATGTGTCATATGCCTACGAAACAATGGCGAAAAGAAAGGAAGAAGAGATTCAAATAGATAATCGAAAGATAGTGCATATGGCTTTGGGGAATATGCCTTTTATAAACAATACTTTTCTCTTGAAAAATATTTCTTTAAAACATGTTTTAGAAAACACCCCTTTAAAAATATACTTTTGAAAAATCTTTTATCTTTTCTGGTAACCTTTAGCTCTGATACCACGTGTATCACCCCACTTCCGTTAAGGTCACTTACAAAAGGGAATGCATTAACTTCAGTGGAGCGTCATACATGTATAGAACAGATAAATTACAAAACAGACAAAATTTAAACAATTGAAAATAAATTAAACTTTACTTTATTTATAAAACAACAACTTGGTAAAATAGTTTGTACAAAGGTTATTTTCTAATAACAATTACAACAAAGCATCTATCTTGTTTAACAAAATAAAGAAGCATGAAATGACAATGATATTCCCCAATAAAGCATGAGTCAGTCACAACTGTGGAAAGGAGAGTCCAAAGCAATACATCGTCTTTCTTCGAGCTTGGAAAGAAAACTGAGCTAAGTGGTAATATTCCCTCCCTGTGAACCTTAGAGGGGGGACGGAAGAAAAGAGGGCGAAACAAAACAGAGTCAGACATAAAGCCTGGTAAGTCCAGTGACTTTCAGCATGTAAATAGGTAAAAGCATTATGACATGAATAAACTGGATACCAGTCATAACCATGATAATATGCATAGCAAGACAACAAACGATGATACTTAGATATGACAAGGTAAGATACACTAAATGCACTTCGGTTCTTTCTCTGATTTCCTATTTTCTCTGTAGCACCCAACTAGCATCCTAATTAATGTCTTTTATAGAACGATTCGTATTCCCTACTAGTGTCCAACAAGTATCTTGTGAAAAAGGATCTGTATCCCCTACTAAGGTCCTAACTAGTGTACTATGTTATATAATAAGGTGATCCCAACCCCGCAATTGTGGTAGCCTTCAGGTGCACATCTAGTATGAGGATCTTACCTCAATTAGCCTAATTGCCATGAAGATGTTAGATGTACCCTTACTACCCTATCGATCGGCTCCCTACTTGTATTAATTTTCCTTGTGTCATTCGACCTCGCTTGTATGTAATCATTACTTGTGTCATTCGATCTCGCTGGTATGTATTCATTACTTATGTCATTCGACCCCGCTTGTATGTATTCATTACTTGTGTCATTCGACCCCGCTTGTATGTAGATACCTATACTGGCCCCATCATGGGGTGTATCAATTCCCATGATGGCAACCCGACAAAATTCAAGATGCACGGTGTATACTACCGATGCCCAGTGCCTTCTTTTCCACTCTGAAGCAAGTGCACGCCCATACTCCATCGAAACTACACTGCTGCACCATCCGCCGCTATTTTGACCGCTTATAATCAGCCCGGTAATCGTGCCCCACCATGCCTAGCTCAGGGTACCATTATGCATCTATGTGGGTTACTACTGAAATGGTTCCTCGTTACTAGGGTTTCCTAATCATGTTATAATGTTTAAGTGTTCTCAATTTAACTTAACCCCACCAATTTGCTTAATTAACATGTTGTACTGGTTAAGTGTTGCCAATTCATATGTTACTTAAACTTCTCACTGATTCACACATGTTTATTCAACAGTTAAGTTTATGGGCCTATATAAACTAATATTACCCATTTACCCAAGATTTACTTATCCCTTCCCCTTATCAACTCCATATTATTATTGGTTAAGCTTGCCTTAACCCTGTCCACTTTGTTCATGTAATATTGGTTAAGTTGTCTTCTTGTCCATCTTAACTTAACCCATCCACCTAACATGTCATATTGGTTAGGTGTTTCTTATTAACTTAACCCTTCCCATTCATCATGTTGTATTGGTTAAGCGTTTCCTATTAACTTAACCCTGTTCATTCATCATATTATATTGGTTAAGTGTTTCCCCTTAACTTAACCCCAATCGTTCATCATGTTATGTTGGTTAACCTAACCCTACTCATTTATCATGTTGAATTTGGTTAAGTGTTTTCTATTAACTTAACCCTGTTCATTAGCATTAGTTCATTCATTAATGCATCAACCTCTCACATTAGATATATATTGTTGCGGTTGCTGGATGTGTCGGGCGGTTCTGGGCAGTCTTACACCGCAACTCAATCTAACCTTGGGTTTTTGGGCTTAATGCGCTAACCTCTCTCATTAGATTTATATTGTTGCGGTAGCTGGATATGCCGGGCGGTTCCGAGAAGTCTTACACTGCAACTCAATCTAACCTCGGGTAAGGCACGTTCATTTTTAGCCAATTTACATATTTATTATATATGTCCAAGTCTAGATTTTATATGCTAATTATCCCAAATTCACCGAACTAGTCATTTTCCAATTCCCAAGTTATGCCCAACAAATTCAATTACAAGTTATTACTCAAAATAGGTTACACCCAATCTTCCCAAATTTGCAATAATATTCATGCCCAAAATTGCAATATACATTATGCTTGGCGTCCCATTAGTTACGCCTAATCTAGACTTAATATTCCAATTTGCAGTTTTCGCCAAATCTAGATTTAATATTTCAATTTTCCCCAAGATCGCACCAATAACATTTATACCCCAAATCACAAGTTACAAATTATGCCCAATAATTTCACCGAATATGTTATGCCCAATTATTTCGCCAAATACATTGTGCCCAATACTTACCCAAAATATTCCCCGTATTCCAATCGCTCGTATTTTGCGATTTCAGCCTAGGTTCAAAGTTAACCCAGGTTCATAAAAGAAAAAGGAAATAGGGGAAGAGAGAGAAGGAGAATAAAATAAGAATAGGCATAAAAATTGGCATGTAACAACAATCCTAATACAAGAGATTTAGATCCAACAAATATATATCTTGAATAAAATGATACAATCATTATCGCAGGCATAAGAATAATGTCACGAACCAAAGAGGATTATAAACCTGATGTACAACAAAGATAGGCCTGATTTAATCGATATAAATAACCTCTAAGGCATGTAAAGACATAGATTCAATACAAGGATAGGGATAAATCTGAAAAGATTATCTTAAAATCAGGCATAGACTTCGGTTCATTTTATTACATGTCAAGATTACAATCAGGTACAATCAGGTATTCAAATCTGAAAATAACGTGAACTTACAGAAAAAGAATTGATCTTGTTTTATGGGATCTGATTTCTGAATTTGTTAAGCTATCCTTTGATGTAGACGTTTGATTCTCTAGTTCGGATTTTTTTTGGAGTTCTCTAACTTGATTTCTAATTTGGAGAAGATGGAGGCTAGGCTAGCTTAGGGATGAACATCATAACGGCTTCATAGAATGAGATTGTGAGGTTTAGGGTTAAGGTTTGGGGTGTTTATGTAGAAGTCTAGGATTAATTCTAGCCTTTAGATTAGTCTAGGAGAAATCAGAGCCATCAAACCAAAGAGATGTGTCATCCAGCCAACCATAGCACGACACATAAGCCCTAGTACCTCAGAAATTGGTCATCGGCCAATCAGAGAAGGCCACATCAGCTTAGGGCTACAAAAATTCGTCACACGAAGTGGATCTCAAAGGGGTTGACTCCCTACAGGGGGGGTCGACATATATGTTGACTCCCTTATAGGGGGGTCGACACCTTTGTCGACTCCCGTATAGGGGGTCGACACCTATGTCGACTCCCCTTGAGAGTGTCGACACCTCTAAGGGGGAAATTTCCCGCTCAGCCCGCTTGTACTGAATTTCGATTTTCAAACTGTTTTGACTTTTAATTATTATTTTAATTTAATTTCTGTTTAAACTTGAAATCTTCTGAACTCCATAACTTCTTCATACGGAGCCCGATTTATGCAAACTCGGACTCTATCTCAAGCAGAATTCGGAGGCGAACACAATGGCAGAGCCCATTTCCCCTAATTCTTTGTTTCAAAATTAAGTGTTCCTTAATTTTTTATTTTAATATACACAGAAAATTCAGGGTGTTACAATTTATCCAAGCTAGAAGTTGAGGTTGTCGTGTGCCCCCTACCTGGCGTGCCAAAATGTTACCCAAATACAGATCACATATCATAAAATGCAGAAAATAGTAAAATTAGAGGGAACATATGAGTTTTTATAGTGGTTCTGCTGTATATGTAGCCTACATCCACTTTATAATCTTATTGTTATACTGACAGATTATAAGAATCAGTTACATGAAGACACACAATCTGTGTGTTAATTGAGATTACAAGAGGTGAATTTAGATGTAGAAAGGTGCAAAGTCCTTGCACTTAAGTAATGGTGGAATCCGCGGAGAAGAATGGCCAAAAGTCCCCTCAAAATTCCATGTAATGGTGTACTTATAGCTATAGGAGAGCCTTTGGGATAACCGGCTCGTAACGAGGCACGTGGCACCCGATCCGGGAAAATAGGAGCGCGAATAGCCTTGAGAATAGGTCACAATTTTGTGTGCAGCTGCAGGCGGTTCGTGGGGATGGTCGGGTCGTGATGTGGGCTTCACGAGCCGAGGTCTGGTCGCGAGCTGGAGGTGGATCGTGAACAGGGTGTGATGAGCCCATGGCCGGGTCGTGGAAATGAGGGTCGTGACCCATATATGCTAGACGAGCCGGAGATGGTCAATGAGCAATAGAAGAGTGCTTCAGAGCCGAGGAGGCTCCACGAGTCGAGGAGGGGCGAGCCCAAGGGGGGCGAGCTGGTGTCATGATTTGAGTCTTCAATGCTAGTTTACACCCATTCATGGAAACGAGCGTAACTTTCAAACCGTAAGTCTGTTTTAGCCAAACAAAATCTCTTCTCGAAGCTAATTAGAGGGCTACAAGGGTTACAGAGCAAAGATCCGTAATTGATGTTTTCGAGCCCAAAAGAGGTCATCTGATAAGAGTTTCAGGCCAGTTTATGTTGATGTTGCGACTTCGACCAAATCACTTTATGTCTTCTGACGTTGTTTCCACTGCTCGAACGTGTCAATATCCAGGATTTCCATGTGTGACAGCTTTGACCAAAAAGTATGTCAACAATTTTAAAGTAAATATGACACGACTATGACTATGATTTGTTTATATGCCTAGATTATATTAGATCCATTGTAAATTGTTATTATATGACATTCTGAATTGGTTAGGATTTGGATCTAAACCTCTATCTTGACGGACCTATTGTAACTTCTTTGACATGCCATGATGTGAATCTTAAGCCTTAATTATGTAGATCTACTTTTAAACTATTGGACCTAAATTGTGTGGACATTTAGTTTGTTAATCAGATATAGATTATCATCTTGTGCCTATTATGTTAGATCTGAATAGTTGGACATCTAAATGGTTAATTTAGATCTTATTATGCTCACTATGACATCATAGTTATGTTAGAACTAGTAATTGCTACAAGTTCATTAGATTTGTGCTCATATGTCCACCTTATCATCATGCTAGTTTATGTTCATGCCAAATTATGTTAAAACAGTCACTTTTGTTATATTCCTATTATTTTTCCCTTTTATCATTTATGACTAGGCTATTATCTAGCTTAGGCATGCCCCTAATTTTGTGAGTGTGCTAGTTAAAGAACGAGGGAAAAAAGGTTAATATTTGCATAATTTGAATATAAACATCATTGGACATATAATTCAAATTATTGGGTAAAATGGGTACTAACACCTATAAAGGCATATGTTTAATTAATTGATTAATTAATAATGAATGCCAAGGATTACAATTAGAAATTTTAATGGCGCTTATGACACAAGGTTAGGTTGCATTAATGGTGGAAGTCTGCCCGGACCCGAACGACATATCCAGCGGCCATTAATGTTGAACCTAATGCGAGAGGTCTTAGTGCGCAAATACGAATCGGGCTATGACATGAGGTTAGGCCCAACTTGTGGAATAAGACTGCCCGAACCCGACCGACAAATCCAGCATCCACAAGTTGTAGGCCTAATGTGGGAGGTCTACCCCATTATAAACCATATATGGACACGGTAATAGATTGGACCACTTAACCAAATCTGATCTATAGGGATTGTATAATTGTGAACTAAATTTAGGGTTAAGTAAAATTGATTGGACAGTGGATGGATTAAGCAAATCTGGAAAGGGTGGGTAATATTTACATATAGGCCCACAAACTTAACCCGATAAGTTTATGTAATTAAAGACACATAGTGGTATACATGACCGGCTGGAATAACAAAGTTATGTAATTAAGGACACCTTTTATGGTAAACATAACTTGTAGAAATGATAGGGTTATGTAATTAAAGACACCTAGTGGTATAAATAGCCAAAGAAAACCTAATGGGGGATACAAGACAAAGGGGAGAGCTTGTATCATGTTGTGTGGGACCTGTTTCATATTGTAACCCAGAGTAGTATCAAAACATGTATTCTGTGCTAGGACGGAGAAGGGGCACGCTTACTGAACTGATTGTAAGTGATCCTAATATGGAGGATGGTGTGGGTGGCGCAAACTAACTGGGCCATGTACGTGCATGAGTGAGGCAGAAAGGGATAAGACGACTGTGACACCAGTAGATATGGGGTTGTGCATATCAACGAGGGGTTGCCACTTTAGGACGTGATACATCCTACTGTAGTGCCGACACAAAGTATCTACGGAGTAGGGAGTCGATGGACAAGGGCGGTAGTTAAGGTCCATTTGGACGTATGCCTAAGTCTACCACCTTATAGTGGAAGGGATCATCTCATTCTAGTTATACTAGAGGTAGTGCAGGGTAATCATTAGAGGAGTGTATACACCTTATCTTGTCTACCTTGTCACACCTGCCATTTATGTAGTGATCTCTCTTATCCACTTTATATGTCTGTCGTGCTACTTTTATTTATTTACTTGCTAAAAGTAACTAGATTCGCCAGACTTGCATGTCTAACCCTTTTGTTTCCTCTTCTTTCTTCCGTTTCACAACCCCTCCCCCTAGGTTCTCAGGGAAGAAACACTTACGCTTAGTCAGGACTCAGATATCATCGTGCTAGAGTTGTTTTCGAAGTATGGCTCAAGTTCTTATCTCTACTATGGCTTTGTCTCTTTTATTTGGGGAATTATTTTTTCTTTTAATTATTTATGTTCTCTGACGGTAAAAGACAGAAGTTATATTGTTGTAATGGTTTTCGTGACTTATGGTATTTTGGACCATGATGTATGATTTGTGTTTGAAACAAAAATTTGAATTTCTGCTGCTATCCTAATTATATATGTCTTGTAATATTCTGTGTTTGTTTACCTATAACGCTTCACCAAACTTAATGCATTCCCTTTGTGAGTGACATTAACGGACGTGGGCTGTCACAATAATCATCGTTTGCGGATTAAATCATTTCATGACCTAAAGTGATGACATGACCTAATGCACCCGTATTTAACGG
This sequence comes from Allium sativum, assembly GCA_030737875.1. Classification (NCBI taxonomy): domain Eukaryota; kingdom Viridiplantae; phylum Streptophyta; class Magnoliopsida; order Asparagales; family Amaryllidaceae; genus Allium; species Allium sativum. The sequence continues at coordinate 301,146,836 of CM060918.1, read as the reverse complement.
ACTAAGGCTTGCGTTCACGTTTCTCCATTCAATCCAACGACCTAAGAAAATGCGAAGCGGCCTAAGAATGTTCACGATCCAACATGAGATTAAGCACAACATTCTAAGCTTTGCGGGCTAAAGCCTGTCACGAGCTAACAAGGTCTCAAGCTCAAGTCCATGTGAGGACAACCTGTCTCATCGTCTTTACAGCTAGTGTGGATAATTTATTTTTCCCGTTATATTGTGTTCTCACCATAAAATATCACGTAGAAAACAATTTGTTTATTCTCTTGTCGATCTTAATATAATGGTTGGAACGATCTAAGATAGAATATGGTTTCAGCATTTCCACGATCTAAATGCAGCATGAAAACCCAAACGACCTGGCAAGGACGCATGTGTTTGACATCACATACACGCCCGGGTACTTTATAAGAGCAGCGACCTCGAGTTCTAGTTTGTTGACACTAGTGTCAAGTAACCTCACTTGGTGATTGGTGGAAATCAGAAGGATCCACACATGCCCCACTGATTTCCTCCAATCACCAAATGAGGTTACTTAACACTAATGTCAACAAACTAGCAGTGAGCGACATGCCTTAGATCGTTGTAAGTGACCTAACGTGCTACTGAGCCGGCGGTCCAGAAATGACGTCCTACGACTTGACAGTGACCTCAGTACGAACTGACTTCTAGATAAATGGAATGATCTATGTGATTGAATATAAGTGGCTTTTGAATGTCTGCATGATTGCCAGGTGGCCTTCCATAATAAATGACCTAGGAAGCTTCGCATGCTAAACATGGAACTGGAGCTTGCAAACATTGTTCAAGTCACACCATATTATTCCACTTTTAAGTTATGAACGAGCCTGATGCAACTAGACCGTGTAAACCTCTACACTTCACACATATGCAATGGCCAAGCACAACCTGAAGTGTATAACAATTTGAATGTCGTGTCAACTCATATACTTGTATACTATTCACGATCCAAATTCACGTGTATGTCCTGATGGGTATCAACAATTTAACATGTATTGTGTTTAGGGCTAGGTGCGGAAATTTTTCGTTCCAACCGGAACCTTTTCCACTTCTTCCAGATGATGGTGGAAATATGATATACAGAATGATTTCCGTTTCATCAACTCTGGAATTCCGTTAAATGGAATTCATGATTAATGGAAAAGACGGTATGAAAGATGAAAATTCCATCGTTTTCCAGAAAGCCATAAATAATCCAAAAAATTACGATTTATATTTACGAAAATACCCTTCATGTTGAAAAAATTACAAAAAACGAAAAAATCCAAAAAATTACAAAATGAAAAGTAAAAAAAAAATTATTCGAAAATTACGATTTCTAAAACTAAAAATGCCAAAATTACGAAAATACCCTTCAGTTTGAAAAAAGTAAAAAAAAATCAAAAATTACGAAATGAAAAGTAATAGAAGAATTATTCGAAAATTACGATTTCTAAAGCTAAAAATGCCAAAATTACGAAAATACCCTTTATTTTGAAAAAAGTAAAAAAAATGAAAAAAGTAAAAAAAATTCAAAAAATTACGAAATGAAAAGTAAAAAAAGAATTATTCGGAAATTACGATTTTTAAAGCTAAAAATGCCAAAATTACGAAAATACCCTTCATTTTGAAAAAAGTAAAAAAAAATGAAAAAATTTCAAAAAATCAAAAAAATTACGAAATGAAAAGTAAAGAAAGAATTATTCGAAAATTACGATTTCTAAACCTAAAAATGCCAAAATTACGAAAATTCCCTTCATTTTGAAAAAACAAAAAAATTACGAAATGAAAAGTAAAGAAAGAATTATTCGAAAATTACGATTTCTAAAGCTAAAAATGCTAAAATTACGAAAATACCCTTCATTTTTAAAAAAGTAAAAAAAATGAAAAAATTTCAAAAAATCCAAAAAATTACGAAATGAAAAGTAAAAAAAGAAGTATTCGAAAATTACGATTTCTAAAACTAAAAATGTAAATATTACGAAAATACCCTTTATATTGGAAAAATGGAAAAAAAATAAAAAAAATTCAGAAAGTTCAGAAAATTTTGAAATGAAAAATAATAAAAGAATTATTCGAAAATAATAATTATTAAAGTTTAAAAAGATCAAAATTACGAAAATGACCTTCATGTTGCAATAAAGGTATTTCGTAATTTTAGCATTTTAGCTTCAAAAATCGTTATTTTAAAATAATTCTTTTTTAACTTTTCATTTCGTAATTTATTAGATTTTTTGAAAATTTTTCATTTTTTTCACCTTTTCCAATATGAAGGGTATTTTCGTAATTTTAGCAATTTTCGCTTAAAAAATCGTTATTTTAAAATAATTCTTTTTTAACTTTTCATTTCGTAATTTTCTAGATTTTTTGAAATTTTTTCATTTTTTTTCACTTTTTCCAATATGAAGGGTATTTTCGTAATTTTAACATTTTTAGCTTAAAAAATCGTTATTTCAAAACATTCTTTTTTAACTTTTCATTTCGTAATTTTTTCATTTTTTTTTACTTTTTCCAATATGTAGGTTATTTTCGTAATTTTAGCTTTTTTTTAGCTTAAAAAATCGATATTTTAAAATAATTCTGTTTTGACTTTTCATTTCGTAATTTTCTAGATTTTTTTGAAATTTTTCACTTTTTCCAATATGAAGGGTATTTTCGTAATTTTAGCATTTTTAGCTTTCGTTGTTTCAAAATAATTCTTTTTTAACTTTTCATTTCATAATTTTATGGAAGGAACGGAATTACCACGGAAAACATGGAAATTTCCGCTCTTTTACCGATGTGTGTCGGAAGGAATTCCTTCCGAACTATCTATTTCGGAAAAGTGCCGAAACGGAAAATCTTGGAAATGTTCGGAAGGAAAACACTGGAAAAGCGGAAGACGAAAAAAAAAACCAGCCCTAATTGTGTTCACGAATTAAATGATCTACACCTTGCGAATGACCCAAACATCATTGCTGACGGTCTGCGTGTTTAGCTCGTAGGTCATAGGTACTTGCGGGTTGGTTTAATAGCTTAAACGAAGGCACAAGCTAATTGAAGCACGACCCAAGTATCGTCCATTAATAACGAGCCAAAAAAGATTTAACGGCTGGACTGATGTGAACGTTATAAATTTGATCTTCCGCACATCACTGTTCGTAAACACTTCATAATTTTGAACCATGTTAACAACGGGGTTAACAATATGAGGATAAACCAAGCATTTGTATTAGAATAAGTGAGTGGTAAGTGAAAGAATGAGTGGAGGGAGAGAGAAATGAGATATGTGGTGGAAATCAGGGGGCATTTAGGGGTGCTGCACTATTTCGGGTGTCATTGAACGCTCGCTTATATATATATATATATATATATATATATATATATATATATATATATATATATATATGAGGCAGGTTCAATGGCACCTCAAACAATGGAGCACCCCTTTGGCCTCCCTCTTTTTCACCACACATTCTCCCTCTCTCACCTTCCACTCATTCTCCCACCTTCCACTAACTTAAACTAATATAAATGTGTGGTGGAATTCAGGGGGCCAAAGGGGTGTTGCATTTTAGGGGTGACATTGAACGCTTGCCTATGTGTGTGTGTATATATATATATAGAATGAGTTCTTTTGTTATACAGATAATGTATATAGTACACAGATATTCACAACACCTATACAAATGAGACTCATATTTCACTCACACACCCTCAGTCGTCCATAAAACAACCCAATCTAACCCATAAAATCAAAGAAAAGAAAAGGAAAAGCCTAATTTGGTTAATGACTTAATGCCTCCAATGGCTTCAAGTTGTAACCATGAATCATGTAACCACATGTAGCAAGTGGCCCACAAACAAAACTTCCACAACTATTTCAATCTCTCTGACCCTTATATATGCACACAACAGCAGATTGGAACGCTGAGCACTACACTCAGTTGATTTATTCAAAGTTTTGTTCTTTGACTTCTTCTTTATTTATTAGTTGTAATAATTCCTGGTAGTTCCTGGTTGTTAGGTGGATTTTTTGTTTGTTCGTTTCTTTCTCCGTTATCTACCTTGTAATATATTTTTTGCCTTATATAAGGTCGCCTTAGCTTGATTAATAAAGCAGCAGTAAAAGTTTTTTCCTAGTTTAATACTCTATCTAGGTATCAGTGCTTCTTTTTATTGTTTCGAGAGTAAACTCAACCAACATTTAAAAAAAAGAAGGAAAAAGCACTGCAGCTTTCTCTTCTCTCTCAAATAATAAAAAGAAAATCTAGGTTAAATAACAAGTGCACCGCAACCTTGTTTTCTAAAGTTTCTTTGAATGAAACATGGCGAAGAACATCACATATTGAGTGACTCAATGGCAACCAATGGACTTTCCAAAACCTTCAGTTCCCATTTTTGATGGGGATAAATATGATTTTTGGTCCATTAGAATGAAGACCCTCTTCAGATCTCAAGAGCTATGGGAGTATGGTGAAGATGGGTATGATGAAAAGGAAAGAAATGAGCAGAAATTGAAGGAAAACAGAAAAAAGGATGCTAAAGCCTTATTTTTTATTCAACAAGCAGTCAGTGACTCCCTTTTTCATGAATTGCCTCTGCAAAAACATCTAAGGAGGCTTGGGAAACCTTGAAAACTAAATTACAGGGCTCGTCAAAGGTAACTGAAGTCAAACTTCAATCTCTTCGTTCTGATTTTGAGACCCTGAAAATGGGTACTGATGAAAAGATACAAGATTATTTTTCTAGAGCAAGCTCCATTGTCAATAGAATGAGGTCTTATGGAGAGAAAATTACTAACCAAACTATGGTTAAAAAAATATTGAAAACTCTCAATAGTCGATTTGACCTTATTGTTCCTGCAATTGAGGAAGCACATGATCTCTCTACTTATTCTTTTTCTGATTTAATGAGCTCTTTACAAAATCATAAAGAGCGATTGAACAGGAAAACTGAAAACACTAAGGAGAAGGCTTTTCAAGTGAAGGGAGAAGCATCCAAAGAGAAATCTGAATTTTCAGGTGGTAAAGGAAATAACCGAGATGGATACCGTGGACGAGGTCACGATGATCGCGGCAGTGGCAGAGGTCGTGGTCGATCATAAGAGCAACGTTACACCAACCAGAAGAACTCTGAAAAGAGTTATACTCAATGTCATTATTGCAAAAAAATTGGCCACAAAGAAGCCGAGTGTTGGTCAAAGCAAAACGCTGAAAGATCGCAAGCTAGTTTGGTCGAGAAAGATGAAGCATCAGAGACATTGTTCATGGCACACTTTCCTGGCAGCACAACTAATCATAATGTATGATTCATTTATAGTCGATACTCCAACCATATCAAATTCTCGATCATTGTTTGAGAATTTGGATTGCTTACAGAAATTTGAGGTTCAACTTGGTGATGACAAGAAAGTTCAGGTCAAAGGCAAAGGTACGATTGCTATTTGTAGTAGCAACAGTAAAAAAAAAAAATATTGCATGATGTCTTCTTTGCACCTAGTTCAGCCCATAATTTGTTGAGTGTGGGACAATTAATGAATGATGGGTTGGTTGTTGTCTTGATGATAGTCAGTGTGTTATTAGAGATAAGAAGTCAGGTCTAAATATTACTAATGTTAGTATGACAAAAATAGGATGTTCCCTCTTGATGTGTCTACTGTTAAAAATTGTGCTCTTGTTGTTAAGGGATGTAGTAAATCCGATCTATGGCATTTGCGTTATGGCCACTTACATCTTAATGGTTTGAAATTGTTGAGTCAAAAAGAGATGATTTTAGGGCTGCCAAACATCGGTGCTTTTGAGTTTTGTGAAGGCTGTGCCTTAGGGAAGCGTAACAAAAATTAATTTTCTACCGGGAAGTCATGGAGAGCATCTGAATGTCTAGAGCTAGTGCATGCTGATTTGTATAGGCCGATGAAAACAAAGTCCTTGAATGGTAGTTGTTATTTTTTATTGTTTACTGATGATTATACAAGAATGAGCTGGGTATATTTTTTTAACATTCAAATCTGAAGCTCTTGACATGTCAAAAAATTCAAAGCTCTTGTTGAGAAACAATCAGGTTGTTTCATAAAGAAGCTGCGCACAGACAATGATGGTGAATTTTGTTCAAATGATTTTAATGCTTTTTGTGAGCAACTTGGAATCCATAGGCAGCTTACTGCTCCATATACTCCCAAGCAAAATGGCGTTGCTGAACGGAAGAACCGAACCGTGGTAGAGATAGCCAGAAGTATGTTGAAAGCTAGAGGACTTCCAAATCAGTTTTGGGCCGAAGCAGTGGCTACTTCAGTGTACCTTCATAACATTTCTCCAACAAAAGCAGTCATGAATCAGACTCCATATGAAGCTAGGCACGTTGTAAACCCGTTGGTAAGCCACTCAAAAGTTTTTGGTTGTTTAACTTATGCCTTGTAAAATCATCTCGTCATAAACTTGAAGATAAATCGGAAAAATGTATTTTTCTTGGTTATAGTTTGCAATCCAAAGCTTATAGATTATATAATCCAATAAGTGGAAAAATTGTTATAAGTCGAGATGTGTTATTTAATGAGTCTGCAAGTTCGACTTGGAGTTTTGATAAAACCGGAAATGTGGTTCCCTTAGTTGATGATGGAGAAGCCTCTGCAGTTCCATATGCGGCACAAGAAGAGGACATCAACTCCTCAAACAACACCACCACTCCACCGACTGGCCATGAAAACACCACTTCATTAGCAAGCTCACAACTCGACAGCAATACTACATTATCACCAGAGAGCACAAAATAACCTCGATTAAGGATGCATACAATACGGGATCTTTATGAGACAACTAACTTTGCTCTCTCGGTGTCAGATCCTGTATACTATGATGCTGCTGCTCAAGAACAAGTATGGCGGGATGCTATGATGGAAGAAATCAAATGCATACAAAAGAAAAACACATGGGAGCTAGTTGATCTTCCAATAGGAAAAAGCGCAATTGGGTTAAAGTAGGTGTTCCATACCAAATATCATGATGATGGAAGTGTACAGAAGCATAAAGCTAGGCTGGTAGCTAAAGGATATGCACAAGAGCAAGGTGTTGATTATGATCAGACATTTTCTCTTGTGGCTCGATTTGAAACAATAAGAACTTTTCTTACCTTAGCTGCTCAGCTTGGTTGGCTTGTTTTTTAGTTTGATGTCAAATCGGCTTTCCTTAATGGAGATCTAAATAAGGAGGTATTTGTTACTCAACCTGAAGGCTTTATTGTTCATAATGAGGAGGACAAAGTCTATAGATTACGGAAGCTATTGTATGGTCTTAAACAAGCCCCGCGTGCGTGGTATCACAATATTGATTCATATTTTCTGGAGAATGGTTTCTGAAGGACTGAAAGTGAGCCTACGCTCTATTTGAGGAAGCAAGGTAATGCTGGTTTTTTGGTGGTTTGTTTGTACGTAGATGATATGATATACATGGGGTTTTGTGAATCCATTGTTGCTGAGTTCAAGTCTAGTATGTTGAGAAAGTTTGAGATGACAGATATGGGTTTACTGCATTATTTTCTTGGGTCAGAAGTAAAACAAGGTGCTGATGGTATTTTTCTTTGCCAAAGAAAATTTGCAGAAGATCTTCTAAAAAAGTTTAAATTGTCAGGATGCACACCGACTTGCAGTCCAATGAACCTTAATGAGAAATTGTCAGCCAATGATGATACAGGGACAGCAAATGCAAAACTGTACAGGAGCATGGTGGGTTGCTTGATTTATCTATCTCACACTAGACCTGATATTACATATTCTGTTGGTTTAGTTTCCAGATTTATGCATAAGCCTACAAAACATCATTCTGGAGCTGTGAAGAGGATATTGCACTACATAGCAGGTACATTAGACTATGGAATTTGGTACAATAAAGTGAGGTTGGTCGGCTATTGTGATAGTGATTGGGTAGGTTCTCTTGATGATAGAAAATGTACTTCCGATTACATATTCTCTCTTGGGTCTGGTGTAATCTCTTGGTCATCAAAAAAACAAAGCACAATAGCTTTATCCTCTTCTGAAGCTGAGTATGTGGCAATGACTTCAGCAGCATGTCAAGCTATTTGGTTAAGAATGTTGTTATCAGATTTTCTTCAAGAACAAGAAGGTGCTACAGAGATTTATTGTGACAACATGTCAGCAATTAATCTGACAAAGAATGCTATATTTCATAGTCGTACGAAGCACATCGACATTCAACACCACTTTATTCATGAGTTAGTAGCCAAGGGAGATATTGATTTGAAGTTTTGTACTTCAAATCAACAAATGACTGACATTCTTACCAAGTCGCTTGCATCCAAGAAACAAATCTTCTTCATGATGAAGATGGGAATATGCAACTATGAATCAAGGGGGCATATTAGATAATTCAGTTGATTTCTTCAAAGTTTTGTTCTTTGACTTTTTCTTTATTTATTACCAGTAATAATTCCTGGTAGTTCCTAGTTGTTAGGTGGATATTTTGTTTGTCCATTACTTTCTCTGTTATCTACAATGTAATTTTTTTTGCCTTATATAAGGCTGCCTTAGCATGATTAGTAAAGCAGCAATAATAGTTTTTTCCTAGTTTAATACTCTGTCTAGCACTACATATAATGCCAAAAAGCTTTGTCTTTATCCAAAAACCATACTGGAAGCCATCCATTTTCTGGTGGCGCTGGAGTCTTCTCAATGTTCGCTGTTATGCTTTGTAATGAACAGTTGAGAGTCCGAGAAAAACAATCGTCTACGACCACCTTGGAACTTGTAGTGTCACTGTTTACATCTTCCACTAACATGCGATCTTGTTCCGGATCGGAATTAGTTTCGGCACTAAGGGAAGCAGTATCGTCAAACTACAAGCAATCAAACTGATTATGCATTGGAATAGTAGGTTGTTCAACTTGCTGTTCTTTTACACCTGGGGATACGCCAATCCATCTTAGAATGTTCGCTGCCAACAGCATGTGCAACGTCTTCAATGGTTGAGGCTGTTCCATATCGTTTGTTATATTATCCTTGTCATTGTCTTCGTCGAATGTTTTATCGTCTTCCCTGCTTCTACCAAAACACTATATTCACACTTTCACATTTCTTTTGTGTAACATTTATGTCTAATTCATTGGTTTGCAACCGTTTTTTACATGAATCAGTCTTCTTCTGTTTCCAGTTTTTTGATAGTCGTGCTTAGTATGGTGCATATATTAGGTTTCATAACATCACTGTATTATTTTTCAGTATGCACCATACCAATAAAAAGAAGGGATATACAGTGGGGTAGGAGCAACTCTAGATGTTTATAATATAATTATTTCTTGCAAGAATCAGCTCAGCTCAGGTCAAATCTGGTTTTCAAACAGATAAAATGCAAATACGAACTCAATACGGGCTGGATGGCATGTGAGTGTGATCTTTTTATAAGCCAAACATTATTATTACAATTAAAACGGTGGGTCGTTGCAGCAAATATATTGGGATCTAAACATTTTGATAGCATATGTGGAAAAATATATGAGGGAAAAGTATATCAGGAACTAATTTTTAGGGCACATATAAGTGCCTTGAGAAGACCCTGGTTGGCATCATAACTCAGGTAATCAGGTTCTCGGTTAAAAAATGAAAGACACCAAAGATCAAATAATCACTTATATTCTTTTCTGTAAACTTCAAATTGTTCATTGATAGACGCAAACAATTCTTGAAGTACCGTTTTACATATGACATTCCTAATTCTCCAATTGACCAACTAAAAGAGGACACTGCAAGTGTAATCTTGCTAATAACCTAACCGGCTTGCATTATCTTTTTAAATCCCAAGTCCTAACAAAGATCGCACTTAAAAATGTATCTAGTGAGACGAATACCGAATTAAAATCTTTACAGTGAACAGAATGAAAGTAAGTTATGACTTAGTTACCATCATTTATCAAAAGCTGATAGACAAATCATTGTATTTGGTTCTTCTTCAAATTTCAAGTCCAATTCCAACTCAAACTGTGTGAGGTTCATAAGAAATAATGTATCAGCCAGCACAAACAATATCATCAAAACGAAGTAATAAAAGAAAAAGACAAATGTAGTTATCATACAAAAGAAAATTTCCAAAAGAACCTCAAACCTGTCCTCCTTTTGCCAGTTCATATGTATCGTGCACATCTCAGCTATTTTATTAAAGCTTTGACTCTCTTCACAAAGGCTTCTCTTCTCAATGCTTCATTGATTTCTGGCAGTTGACCATTCAGTCTCTTTACTTCATCTTTTCTTTGTCTTGCCAACATGCCTTTTACTTAACATAAGAAAAAACTAACTAGAAAATTTTCTTATCTCGGTAAAACTATTGAGAAATTATAATTCTCCATGCCCGCCGAGCAATCCTCTCATTTGTTGCTTCAATTTTGGCCATCTATCTTCAAGGAGTTCATTCCCAAATTAGGAGATACGCAGTTATGCCCTAGCTTCGCTTTTCTTGTTCTTTTTTCTGAGTTGGTAATGCGACATAGAAGTGAAGATATGAAATTAGGGATTTAGTTTCTAGAAAGGGATTGGGAAATGAGGTGGAAGAGAAAGGATTTCAAAGAGAAGGAAAGTATTTCGCGAAGAGGGGAAAAGTTGCGCCAAAGTATTATGAAAACGCGGATCGCTGACCTGAATTGTATTTATGTAAAACAAAGCTTTGAACAGGTGTTGCACATCACAACAACAGAATTCCAACTACAACAGTGCATTCACGTCTAATGCAACAGCATATGAATATTGTTGCAGAAGATCAAAAAAACATAGTTTTGGCCACACTTTTCATGCAACGCACACAAATTAGTGTTGAATATGCCCACTTTTGTAGTAGTGATCATTTTTCAAGCTTTTACTGCTTTCCCCTTGCTCCAGCAAGATAACTGATAAATTTGATTGTTTATCATATTTCTATAGTGATTATCTCCGACTTTGTGTAAAAAAGCTGCGAGATTTATCCTCTTTACTCCTTATTAGTGATGGTGAGCACGTTGGATCACTACTGAAGGGATGACAGTTCCTATCCTCTGCATCAGGTAAGAAAACCTGATTACCATTCAATTTATAGTCAAATAAATTGTTTTTCTCAACATGATTCTGTTTACTTCCCATTAGGTTACTGATGTTGGGGGCAGTGCTGTAACATTCAGGAAGGAAGCCGGTGTGTATTTCTTTGTCCCTATTTTTCGTGCTAAAGAGTTGATTTATTTCATTTTTTGAGCTTCTTTGGTAGGATGGCAACTATGACCATCTACATCAGGTATAGAACAAAACTTACTATCCCTTTTATTATTTACATCATCATTATGTTCAACAAAATTATGTCTACTTCCCTTGCAGTGTGAACTGATGTTGATGCTAGTATTGCAACCACCAGTAGGTTCAAATCCATATTGGCCTTTGTTGCCATATGATCTATTGGTACAGATGTTGGAACTGAAATTCTTGGGTCTGCTCATGCTAATCTTCCCATTGAGTATAAAATTTTCAACTTGATTATCTTCATTACATAATGGTGACTGCTTTATGCTATGCTCATTATAATGCCTGCTAGCTTTCCTGATAACGATCTGACTTTCAGAACATATATTTTTCCATAATTGACTGCAAGTGATTTCTTTGAGTGTATGTAATCTTTGATTCCTTTCCCTCCAAATATGGTAAATCACTGTAGTTAACATAAAACAAGCCTTAATAAATAACTTTGATCTAGGCTTAAAATACATAAGAATTTAATCAACACTATCCCTGATATTCAAAGTAGGAATAATCAGATTAAAGTTTAATATGCATTTAGCATTATACCAAATGAATTGGGAGTATGCACAATCAAAAAAATGGATGATTAGCATTTTCTAGCTCAATCCCACATAAGAGACAATAAGTACCTGAATCCTTATTCCATTTACAACATTTGTCTCTAGTAGAAAATTTATTTAAAAGGGAAAAACAGGCACAGTGAGCCATTTTTGGGCAAATTCTTTTACACCAAATGGCCTTATGCCAGTTCACTTCAACTTTATTGCCAATAAAAAATTCCCGAACTTTTTAAAATGAGAATTTATCTTTAGAATTAAGCTTCCAACTCCAAGAGTCCCAAAAACAATTGTTATCAATGGAAATTTTAATAGTTGCAGATTTATAAATTAAGGCTGCTTGACTGTTATTAAGAAACCATCCATTGTTTTGAATAATATTTTGGACTGTATCATTTATTCCACCAATAATATGTAAATTATTCCAACCCAAGAGGTTAATGAAAGAGTTATACCAAAGATCCGTGGATCAAACCATAAACTGGTTTGACTTCCATTTTTTGGTTTCCTTTCAATTATCTTTTTTCCTAATTCTCTACAGTCCAAAATATTTTTCCAAACAAATGAGTGATGGTTTTCTTTTATGACAGTCCAGAAGTTTTTAGAATTAAGATATTTGGCTTTCATCCGTCTAGCCCAAAGAGATTTACCATCTAAAAATTTCCAAAATACCTTCAATTTTCAAACTTCATTTAAATCCCTAAAATTCCTAATCCCTAAACCACCAATTTTTTTAGGCTTACACACTTTATCCTAAGAAATTTTGTATTGTTTGCCCTTCCAAATAAAGTTAGCACACATTCTCTCAATTTTCTCAATAATATTAATAGGAATGTTATGAGTTTAAATCCAATAGATAATAACAGCAGTGATGACTGGCACATTTCTCCATATTCAAGAATTTTTTTAATAGAAGAAGCACTAGACTTATCAACAAACACAAGCATATCATCAGCATATAGCAAATGAGTGATATGTGATTTGTTTCTATTGATTGGCTTAATGTTACCTTTCAGCAATTCACATTCCATTTAGATAGAAAAGAATTCCAAAACAATAGAGAATAGGTAGGGGACAAAGGATCTCCTTGCCTAATTCCTCTATTGCTATGAGAGGACCCTTTGGGGGTCCCATTTATCATTAGTGAAAAAGTAACATTTTTGATGCAATATTTTATTAGCTCACAAAATCTGTCATTAAACCCCCTTGCTTCATGATAAAAATAATAAAATCCATATTAATTTTATCAAAAGACTTTTGTAAATCAATCTTACTACGCACCATATTTTTGTTCTTCTGATTAAATTTTTTGATTAATTCATGGGCAAGCAAGGAATTTTCGTAGACAAAGCCTACCAGGGATGAATGCACTCTGGTTTTCAGAAATAAGAAACTTTAAAAACCTTTTAGCTCTATCACATAATAAAGAGGAGATAATTTTATAAATAAAATTGCAACATGCAATAGGCTTGAAATCCTCTAAACGTTTGGGAGCATCAGTTTTAGGAACTAAAGAAATAAATGTATGGTTTAAATTCCTTAAAAACTTCCCAGAACTGAAAAATTGATTAATAGAGTTACAAAGAGGGGCTTTAATCTCAGATCAGTGGGTTTTATAAAACTTAGCACCAAAACCATCAGGGCAAGGGCTTTTATCATTATTAGCATTAAAAATAATATTTTCAATATCTTCTTGCCTAATATGAGCAAGAAGTATATCATATCCATTTCTGTTTATAGAGTATTTAAAAACAATATTGGGGAAATTACTTGATAATTCAGAAGAATTGTATAGGGAGGTAAAATAATTAATTGCCTTTTTCTCTAAGAGAGAGGCATCCTTAATTATCTTGCAACCTGAATCAAGTATTTTACCAATATCATTCCTATTTCTTCTGTTATGCATCCTAGAATAAAAAATTTACTAGCATCATCTCCTGAATTTAACCAGTCTATTTTCGCTTTCTACTTAATATTAATTGAGTGTATATGCAGAGATTTAACAAGTTTTAATTGAGTGTATATGCAGAGATTTAACAAGTTTAGCTTGAGCATCAAAAAATAATGATGCCATTGAATTATCTAAGCTGTTATTATCTAATTCATTCTAGAGACTCTCACATTCTTGCCTATTAATGTTAATGTCTGTTTTATCCCCAGAACTATTCCAAGTTTTCAGATTACCCTTAATAATCTGTAGGGATTTTTAAACTTGTATTGGGCAGTACCAAATAGGTTATTTTTAGGACTGTTAGAAACAATCTCTTTATAACCATCTTCAAACACCCAACCATTAACAAATCTGAATGGAGTTTTTTTGTCCCTATCTGCATTATTAAAAAACATAACTTGAATGGAAGTGTGATCACTTGAGTTTTGAGGGAGGGCACAACAACTAACTTTGGAGAAAGTATTTACAAAAAATTGATTTAAAAGAACCCTGTCTAATTTACAGTGGATACTTCTAAACTCACCTAATTTCCAAGTGAATTTTTTACCACTGATTGTAGGTTCAATTAAACCAGTTTTTATAGTAAAATTAGAAATTCTCTCAATTTTCTAATAAGAAATAGGGACCCCACTTTTCTTATAACCATGAAACGTAGTATTAAATTCACCAATGAGAATCCAAGGACAACTAATGTTTTTACTGAGCAATTCAATACAATCCTATAACTTAGTTCTATCAGCCTCTAAATTAGAGGCATAAATAAAAGTGGTTTTAAATAAAACCCCCTTTATTTTTAAAACTACATTGAATGTATTGAAAGTCCATAAAATAGCTGTCAATAGACCAAATATTTGGGTTATGTAAAATCATGATTCCGCCATTACCCCCCATTCTATTATTGTTAACCATATTCCAATTAGCAAGACTTCTATTTTGTAAATTAGTTATACTATTATCATTTAACTTTTGCTCAAGAATCCCAATAATACTGCGCCCATACTTATTTGGAAAACTGACCAAATATAATTTTCTATCAGGGGAATTAAGATCCCTAATGTTCCATGCAATTATATCCATATATAATTATAAAATTCTAGAAAAAGTATACAATTCAGAAATGCACAACAACTACGGTGGGGCACTTTTTTTGCTACATTCCATCTTACTCTCCCTCTGTTTACCACTTTTCTTTAAAGTAGTTTTATCAATAGCCTTATGTAGCCTTTCCCAGTTAGCTATTTTGTCAATATACTTCTTCCTGAAGTCATGATCCTTGTCATCCTCTGTTTCTTTAACATATAAAATGTTAGTTAAGCTTTTAGTTCTGGCTTTCTTCTATTTTTGGATGTAATTGCATGTTTGGGTGCAGACATGGCTCTATCAACTGCATTATGAATATATGCCTCAGAAATAAATTGTTTATCTAGCACAAGACCTTCTGATAATAGGGAAGAATCTGTGAAAATAGGATCAGCTGAAAGAATATCCGCACATTGCTCAGCTTCACTAATTTTAGAATTTATATTCTCAGAGAATGTAATATTGCTTGAGTTTGGGGAGGAGGGCTCAATGACCAATTTTGTAACCCCCCTCCCTCTGTGTTGTTTTGTTTACCCTTTTCCGATGTTGAATGCTCTTTCATTTCTAAGGGCATGTTGTAGGATATGTCCTCCATTATGTTAGAAGCATTTACAGTCTGCATTTTATCAACACTTGCAGACTCCAGGAACTGTTTTAAAACATTGCTCGATTCAGAATTACCCTTTTATGTATTGACATTATCTTAAGTGTCAATATTCATATCGTCCCCATCATTGGGGGAAGAGAAAGTTGTGAGATTTGGGGATCTTGTTGAAAGCGCGTCTGGGTTGATACCATTATTTGGTTTATCAATGTCAAGTTCTACATCTTATTTTGGCTTATCATTCAATTCTTTATTGTTTTCACAATCTTTTAAAGAATGACCAAAACATTTGCAAATCTTGCATTGATCTGGTATCAATTCACATGTGATTTGTTAAGATACAAACTCCCTATCATGCATATAAATTGATGCTTCGTTGCGTAATTCCGCATATGCATTGATTTCTACTAAGATGCGAGTGTAACTTAGTCGAGTTTCCCTTGCTGTTTGATCATCCAATTTCATAGGAACTCCTACTAAACTTGCGATCGCACTGAATGCTTCTTCATCCCAAAGTCTGGGGTTTAATTCTGGAAGCCTGAACCAAACAGGCATATTACTCAGCAGATCCCGATCAATAATGAGCTTTTTGCTCCATTTCTTGAGAATTATTAACTTGCCATTTATAAAGTATGGCCCTCCATTTAGCAATTTCTAACAATCTTCTAAATTCATATATCTGATTATGAAAAATCCATTTTCGTGCGTAAAAATCTCAAAAGAACCAATGGTGTTCCAAGTCCAAACTACAAACGCCCTGAAGTGATGATAGGGTGACCTTTTACCAAACATATAGGCTACTACCTATAATCCCCATTTCTCCTCTATTCGATTACTAATCTCCTCACTCGCTATAATAATCCTTTCATCATTGATAGTTTCCGTTGGAGGGATGAAATTTAGATCAAATTCTGAGTTTTGACCACTCTTCTTGATCATATTTGCCCAAGATGATGGCTTCAAGACTTTTGGTGGAGCATTCTTTCTCAAATGTCTTTGATCTTGAGTCTCTTTTCTTTAAATCTTGGGTGGATATCTATTGCCATTAGAACCAGGAAATGGCTTTTGTTTGGGTTTGAAAGGGAATCCATTGGATTCCCCAATTCCCTTTTGAATGTGAGCAGAGGCACTTGCTTTGTGATCTAATCTTGATCATTTCCTTCGATTTTGAACATGAATAAATCCCTCCTCATCAGCGATGAAATTGGATGAAGATTGTGAAATACCATTGTTGAGCCTTATAATGGGGATGGAGAGAGGTGGGGAAGGAGAAGAGAAACCCCTACTCTGATCAGGTTTGTCGTCGAAAATTGGATTCAGGAAGGTTTTTGGGACAGCCATGGCTGCTAAGTTTTTTTTCCTTATTAGATGTCAAGTACTTATGGTCAACTACCCTACTTATTTTAATATAAATTAGAGGTGGATATCAAGGGGCTAAAAGGGTGCTCTAATTTTGGGGTGCACTCGATCGCTCCTCTCTTTCTCTCTCTCCTTATATATATGTATATATATATATATATATATATATATATGTGTGTGTGTGTGTGTGTATCTATATATATACACACACACGTTCAATGGCACTCCAAATAGTAAGCACCCCATTTCCCCCTATATAAATCAAGTATTTATATTAAAATAAGTGAGTGGAAGGTGAGAGAATGAGTAGAGGAGAGAGAAACGAGATATGTGGTGGAAATCATGGGGCATTTAGGGGTGCTGCACTATTTGGGGTGCCATTGAACGCTCGGTGTGTATATATATGTGTGTGTGTGTATATATATATATAATGGGTTTTTTTGTTATATACATAATGTATATATGACACATATATTCACAAAACCTATACAAATAAGACTCATCTTTCACTCACATACCCTCAGTCGTCCACAAAACAAACCAATCTAACCCATAAATCAAAGAAAAGAAATAGAAAAGGGAAAGCCTAATTTAGTTAATGACTTAATGCCTCCATTGGCAGCACGTTGTAACCATGGATCATGTAACCACATGTAGCAAGTTGCCCACAAACAAAACTTCCGCAACTATTTTAATCTCTCTAACCCTTGTATATATACACACAGCAGCAGATTGGAACGCTGAGCACTAATATATATGCCAAAAAGCTTTGTTTTTATCCAAAAACCATACTGGAAGCCATCCATTTTCTGGTGGCGCCTTAGTCTCCTCAATGTTCGCTGCTATGCTTTGTAATGAACTGTTGAGAGTCCGAGAAAACAATCGTCTACGGGCATCTTAGAACTTGAACTGCCAGTGTTTACATCTTCCACTAACATGCGATCTTGTTTCGGATCGGAATTAGTTTCCGCACTAAGGGAACCCGTATCGTCAAACTACAAGCAATCAAACTGATTAAGCATTGGAATAGTAGGTTGTTTGACTTGCTGTTCTTTTACTCCTGAGGATACGCCAATCCATCTTAGAATGTTCGCTGCTAGCAGCATGTGCAACGTCTTCAATGGTTGAAGCTGTTCCATTTCGTTTGTTATATTATCCTTGTCAATGTCTTCGTCGAATGTTTTAATCGTCTTCCTTGCTTCTACTAAAACACTGTATTCACACTTTCACGTTTCTGTTGTGCAACATTTATGTCTAATTGATTGGTTTGCAACCGTTTTGTAAATGACTCAGTCTGCTTCTGTTTCCAGTTTTTTGAAGATCAAGCGCTACAGTTTCTTGCCTAGCTTTTTTTGTTGGGAAAATGATTCATTTTTTATAAAGATGAATTATTTAAAAAAATTGGATAAATCGCACATCATGAGGCTACATGAAGAGAAAAAACCAGTTTTTTTATTTGACTTGGTAAAAAAATTGAGATTCATTTTTTTAGATCTAAACCGACTTTCTCTACATGTATTACCATGTTTATTTATTGCCGAACTACTCAGAAAAAAATAACTTTTTATTCTTATCTCTCTCTTCTTCTTCCTCCACCATTAAAAATTCTTCAAAAACAAAATCAGAACGAGCAGTTAAATTTAAATCGAAATTGCAAATCTGAATTGGTTTGTTGTGCAAGCAAATCAATTATTTTTCTCAACAGGCTATTTTATCCTAGAGGTGGCGACGACAAGTACAAACTACTTTGCACCACCAACCAGATCGCCGAATCGTCTTCAAGAAAGCGACATAGTCCGCGACTCAGCTATTGTTTCCCAACAATTTGAAGACTTATTCGTTATCAAACAATGGCTTTGTCTGCTACTCCCATTGAGTCTCGGCGATCAAACTCTTCAAATTCATGATACAGTAAAAGTTCTCATCGAACTGTAATCCTAATGTCTCTATTAAAACGAACCATCAAAACAAAGAACGTAAACATCACGATGGCCTAAATTTTGCTGGAAAGTGTGGCGCCGAGCGAAGTAGATCCACCACCTTCGCTGGTAGCTGAGAAGGTAGCGGAAGTTTCTCCTGTGGTGATTTTAGTGAAAGAAGAGGTGGTGGCTAGGGCTGATGCAGCGAAAGGTGGGAAAAAGAGGGACAACTTGTTAGAGGAGAGGGTTTGCAGAATTTGCCACTTGAGCCCAGATGGAAGTTTGGATTTGGAACATGAAGAGAAAGATATTGTGCTGAGACTTGGCTCTGGTAGAAAGGGAACAGTGTAAAATCAAAAGGGATGATTGGTTGCATGGCTTCTATTCCATCCCTCCTCATATCCAAATTGCTAGCTCAAAGCTCATAGATCTGACAAAGTGTTGAAGCATGGTCTCTCGATTTTGAATGATTCCAAAGCCGGATCTAAACTCAGTGCTGAAGAATGGACTCTTAATGAACTGTGGATTGCCTCAGCTTGGAATCAGCAGTATCAAAGATGTGATGTATGAGGTTATTTATTTATTCACTCTTAATTTTTATTATAATTCTACCCATATAAGTCTTTGCAGATTATGAACCTAACTTGTCATGGTGACTTTAACATCAACGAACACCATGCATTCAGTAAAACTCATAATTTGCATTTACTACGGAACTTCATGACATCAGAGGACTAGGTTCACTGCATTTATTTAATACGCGCAAACATGTGTTTATATGGTATTTGAACATATCATTCATAGTGATATTTGTAGACTAGTTGTTTAGGGCAGTATAAAGTCGTAGATGTCAAGAACGCGGATAAATTATGCATATGGTGTATGGTAATTTGAAAGCAGCTAGATTTTCTTTGTAACTACAGTTATTGTTACATTGACTATTGTTTAGATTTGGGAGGTAATGACTCATAACATCAGAGTATAATCCATTACCAAAATCAATTTTTGGTTGGATAATTTTTCAAACATATGAACATCTTTAACAATAGTAAGCATCCATAACCGATCAACAAAGAACAAAATGGAATCCGCAAGGAAACCATAAATGATAGCAGCAACCAACCCAAAATAATGATTCCGCAAAGTTGTCTCTATGTTACAACTGTAGAAAACCAGGTCATATGACATGAAAATGTCGGAACAGACTAGGCCCTGCACCGTAGGCTAACCTGACTGAGGAGCATCTTACGGCTATGATAACTGAGATTCACCTTGTTGGTGGATCAGAGGGTTGGTGGGTAGACACTGGTGCTTCTCGCTATGTCTACTATGGCTGTGATATGTTCACTACATACACGGCTGCTGAAGATCAGAAAGTGTTGGGAAATTCTCACACTATTAAAGTTGTAGGGATAACTGTTCTGTTTTCACCTATGCATACCTTATGAAAATTAGATGTGACTCATTTGACATGTTTGAAACATTTAAAACTGAATTGAGAATAAAAATAAAAATTAAGAGACTAAGTAGTGATAGAATGACAAAATATGAACTTAGTTCTATTCTGGATTTTTATAATGTACATGGTATAATATATGAGAGAACTGCACCCTATTCACCTGAAATGAACTGTAAAGTTGAAAAAAAATATAACCTTTACCGAATTAGTAGTTGCCATTTTTTTAAAATTCTGGTGCAGTAAAACATTGGTGGGGGGATATATATTATTAACCATATGCTATGTTTTGAATAGAATCCATAAATCTAAGAATAAAATTTCACCTTATGAAATTTTAAAGAATTATAAATCCAATGTGTCATATTTTAGAACTTAGGGTTGTGTAGCATATGTTCGCATTCCAAACTCTAAGAGAATAAAATTGGCAAGTAGAGCATATGAACGTGTATTTATGGGCTATGTTATTAGTAGCAAAGCATACCGATTTTATGACATAAATGCACATAATATAATTGAATCAAATGATGCCGATTTTTATGAAACAAAATTTCCTTTTAAATTAAGGAATAGTAGGGGCACATTAAGTATGCCTATTAGAACAGAACTTAATAAAAGTTCTGAAACTGAACTTAGAAGAAGTAAAAGAGCAAGAACCGTAAAAGATTTTGGTTCGGATTTTTGTGCCTTTACTATAGAGGAGGACCCCTTAAACCTCCAAGAGACTTTATCTTCTTTAGATGCCGATTTTTGGCAAGAGGCTATAAATGATGAGATGGATTCTCTGGAATCCAATAAGACTTGGCATTTAGTAGATTTATTCTCTGGTTGTAAATCTATAGGTTGTAAATGAGTACTTAAAAAAAACATGATGGCACTATTGATAAATATAAAGCACAATTAGTAGCTAAAGATTTTAAGCAAAGAGAAAATATAAATTTCTTCGACATTTTTTCTACCTGTAACTAGAATTACATTCATTCGTGTATTAATCTCACTTGCTTCTATTTGTTATTTATTAATACACCAAATAGATGTTTAAACCACGTTCTTTAAACAGTGAATTAGAAGAAGAAATTTATATGGACCAACCTGAAGGATTTGTAATACATGGTCAAGAACATAAAGTATGCAAATTAGATAAATCATTATATGGTTTAAAACAAGCACCTAAACAATGGCGCGAATTTTTTTGATAATTTAATCATTTCTTATGGTTTTAAAGTTAATGAAAGTGACAAATGCATTTATTACAAATCTGAGAATGACATTTGCACTATTATATGTCTTTATGTAGATGACCTTCTCATCGTTGGGTCAAATATTCATGCCATAAACTCAGTCAAATCCTTATTAAATGCCAATTTTGATATGAAAGATCTAGGTAAGGCGAGTGTAATCCCTGATATTAAGATTACTAGGTAAAAAGTGGGATTTTCTTTGGATCAGTCTCATTAAATTGAGAAGACTCTAAAGAAATACGATTACTTTGATTGTAAACGTGCATGTACACCAAATGGTCCCAGTGTAAAGTTATTTAAGAACACTGGTGAATGTATAAGATAGTCTGTTTAAGCGAGCATCATTGGCAGCCTTTGAATGCCATTGATTGTACTAGACCCGACATTACCTATGTCGTGGGATTATTATGCATGTTTTTCATTAGACCTAGTATAGAGCATTAACATGCAAATGAGTGGGTTATGAGACACCTATAATAAACTATGAACCTTGCATTACATTATGAGAAGTTTTAAGTTGTACTTGAAGGATATTCTGATACAGGCTGAAATACTTTATCTGATGATTCTAAAGGACCAGTGGCTACATATTTAGCATCGCTGAGGAAGCTGTCTCTTGGAAACCCAAGAAACAAACTATTTTGACTCAGTCTAATATAGAGACTAAGATAATAGCACTAGTCAAAGTTAGTTAAGAAGCAGAGAACTAAAGAAATCTGCTATTTGAGATCCCCATAAGGGAAAAACCGTCACCAGTAGTGTAATCGATTGCAATAGTACCGTGGTTATTGCAAAATGTATAGAACTGTTATTACAACAGTAAAAGACAACGTCGTAAGTACAATACTGTAAGAGAACATCACATACATAGTGATGAAAATTTGACGACTATTGAAAGAAGGACAGAACCGATATTACAACAGTAAGAAATGACAGTCGTATGCACAGTATTGTTAGAGAACATCACATATGAAGTGATGACAATTTGGCAGACCCTTTGACGGAAGGACTGACCAGAAAGAAAGTTCTTAATGATTTTAAAAGAATGGGACTAATGCCCTGAGATTGTGGAATCACGCACAATGGTAACCCGACCTAAATGACTAGGGATCCCAAGAACTAGGTTCAATGGGTAAAAACAAGTTGTGTAGTGATAGTAGATGAACATGCTAAATTTATATATTAAGAAGCATGTATTCCTGAAGTGATTAGAGGATGAGTTAATAAAAACTCTTAATGAGATCTATACTCTATTTGGAGTGGAGTACCTACCTTCAGGAGTGCTCTTAATAGACTCACCTTTGTGAATGTGGAAATGTGGCCGTTTCCTATGAAGTTTTGGGCAAAACTTCTAGAGCGTTCACTAAACTAGGATAGACGTGCATGGACATTAATGCACGAGCTTATTTGATTGCGCACTATTGAAAAGGTTATGTGTGGTCTGATGTCAGAAATAGAGTTCAAGACTACGTGTCACTCTAGCAAAAACTGAATCTTATTCAGTATGCAAAGGTTTAAGTCGGATGACACCTTTGTTTATGCACAATCTTATGTTTCTAGAAATTGCTCGAAATATTTAAAAAAAATTCAAGTGGGGGATTGCTGGAAAAATGATTCATTTTTTATAAAGATGAATTATTTAAAAAAATTGGATGAGTGAGAGGTGACTCATATATGAATAGCCCCACATCATGAGACTATATGAAGAGAAGAAAACCAGTTTTTTTATTTGACTTGGTAAAAAAATTGAGATCCATTTTTTTAGATCTGAACCGACTTCCTCTACATGTATTACCATGTTTATTTATTGTCGAACTACTCAGAAAAAATTAACTTTTTATTCTTATCTCTCTCTTCTTCTTCCTCTACCGTTAAAAATTCTTCAAAAACAAAATCAGAACGAGCAATTAAATTTAAATCGAAAGTGCAAATCTGAATTGGTTTGTTGTGCAAGCAAATCAGTTATTTTTCTCAGCAGGCTATTTTATCCCAGAGGCGGCGGCGACAAGTACGAACTGGTTTGCACCACCGACCAGATCGCCGAATCGTCTTTAAGAAAGCGACCTAGTCCGCGACTTAGCCATCGTTTCTCAACATTTTTTTCCCAAATTTTTATCCATAATGCGACATGTAATTATGTAAGCTTGTAGTCATAATTTCAATTGTAAATATGCTGGTTATAAAACATTACAGGATAGTAAGATTTGTATTGTGCAAAATAAAGTATGATGCAAAGTAAATAAATATTGCTCATACAACATAAAATGAATCAGTACTGGGATAATTCATGGTAACATATATACTTGAGAGATAACTATCCGCACATGCAAATAAAAGTATATAAAAATGACACTATTTCGATGAACTTTTGATTTGTTGCTAAGTGGAAGTTAATACTACTTAATTATGAAAAAAAATTAACAATTTGTAATGTGCTCCCTAAAGGAAATCTGTGTGGAAATGATTTTGTAATTCTTTATAGTAATGATCGAATGAATTACGAAGTGTACAAATGCATTGGCTATTTATAGTGTGACGTAGCCAAGGACAATAGTGTAAAGGGAAAATGGGCTAAAGACCGGCCCGTCTGTAATATGTACATAACAGTATTGAATAGCGAATGGATTTTATTAGTCACCCTCAATTTTATCTAGGGTTCGCTTCTTCCCTTCTACGCCGTCACTGTCTTCATTCTTCATCTCGTCTCTAAATTTTACGAAGTTCCTTAGTGATGAGGCTTCGTAAGAGCATCAGCTCTCTGGAATTGAGAAGGAACATGGTTTACATCCAATTTTCTAGAGGAGGTTTGTTCTCATACGAAGTACAAGTCGATTTCAATGTGTTTCGTACGAGCATGTTGGATTGGGTTAGCTGACAGCGACACCGTGCTCAAGTTGTCACACCACACCACCGGTCTTTTGCTGGGAAGAAACTCTAGCTCTTTAAGCAGTGAATTAATCCACATGACTTCGGCTGTGGTGCTTGCTAGTGATCAATACTCCGCTTCAGTACTTGAGCGAGAAATTGTTGGTTGTTTCTTCGAGCACCAAGAGATTGGACTACATCCCGTGAATACGCAGTATCCAGATGTTGATCTGCGGTCATCTGGATCCGACGCCCAATCTGAATCACTATAAGCTTGAATATGTAATTCTTTGCTGGTTTTTAGCTTAATCCCATAGTTGATAGTTCCACCTAGGTAGCGTAGAATCCTCTTAAAAGCAATCCAATGTTCATTAAGAGGTGATTGCATGAATTGACACAATTGGTTTACGCTATAGAAAATGTCAGGTCTGGTAACTGTTAAGTATTGTAATGCACCCACTATGCTTTTGTATTCTTTGACATTCTGAATTGCCTCTCCTTTGTGTTTAGATAGCTTTAGGTTACTGGTCATAGGAGTTGACATTGGTTTTGCTTTATCCGTTTTTGCTCGAACAAATAATTCAGAGATGTACTTGCTTTGAGATAGCAAAATCTCATTCTTAGAATTATGAATAACCAGTATTCCCAAGAAGCAATTTAAGTTTCCTAAGTCTTTGATAGAGAAAGTTTGATTCAAGTATTGCACTATCTTGTTAACCTCTGTTTGATTGCTACTAGTAATTAAAATGTCATCAACATACACAAGTATAAATGTGAAATCAGTCCCATTTCTTTTGATATGCAGTGAGTTCTCTGACTTAGCTGTAGTGAACCCCAGTCTCATGAGTGTGTCCTTAAGTTTGTCATACCAGACTCTCGATTTCATTCCATTGATAGCCTTGTTTAGCTTACATACAATTCATGTTGTGAATAGTTTTATATCCATCTGGCTGCTCCATATATACATCTTCTTGTAGTTCTCCATTTAAAAATGCATTGCAAACGACAAGTTGTCTTATGCACCAGTGTTTATGTAAGGCTACACAGATAATTATTCTTATTGTATAATGTTTGACCACTGGGGAAAAAGTTTCTTTGAAATCAAAACCATATTCCTGTGTGTACTCCTTGGCCACTAATTTGGCTTTGTGTTTTCGTATGCTACCATTTGCTGCCCTCTTTAATTTGTAGGTCCATTTACACCCTATGATGTTTTTATGACTTGGTGCAGTCACCAAAGTCCATGTTTTGTTTTTGATTAAAGCTGCATATTCCTCATCCATAGCATTTTTTCATTTTTGACACTTCACTGCTTCATTGAAGTTCATGGGTTCTTTGTCTTCCATAGTTGTAGAGTATATTTTAGGCTTGAATATACCATGCTTGGCTCTTGTCATCATGTGATGTCTGCTTTGATCATGTTGTTCATCTTCACTACTTGAATTAGCTCTCTTGTCATCATGTGATGTCTGCTTTGATCATGTTGTTCATCTTCACTGCTTGAATTAGCTGTGGTATTGTTATTGCCATTAGCTAATGTTTTTCTACCTTATAATATTAATTTACAGCACTACATTTTTAATCAAGAATTTCTAGAATTGTACTTATATCAAATTCTGTGTCAGTGCTTTCATTGTCATCAATGTTGTGGTTAGTGTCACCTTCACCAATCATAGAACTAGCTGGACTGTAACTAGATCTGGTACTAGGCACACTCTCTCCATCTTTTTCTTCATCATGCATTTACTGTTTGTTGTTGCTCACCGTGTCTTCTATTAATTCTGGTGGTGCCATAATTGTAACACCCCGTATTTTCTATTCACATTATAATAATGAATCCAAAAATACTTAATTTAAAATGTAAGAATTAAGGGAAACGGGTTACGCCATTGTGTTCGTCTCGGAATTCTGGTTGAGATGGAGTCCGAGTTTGCGTAAATTGAACTTCGTATGAAGAGGTTATGGCTGTCGGAAGTTTCAGAAATTCAAATAAATTCAAACAGTTTGAAAACGATTTCAAAATTCAAGTAGAAGCTAGAAGCGGGCTGGGCGGGAAAATTCCCGCCCAGGCAAGTCGACTAGGGGGTCGACCTCCCCCCTTGAGGTCGACCTGGGGGTCGACCTGGCCCCCGGTCAGATCTGAAATTTGAACGACTGCTGACTCGCTGCTGAGTCACTAGGGTTTCTGGATGGTCCTGATCAGGTCTGGGTGGCTGTGATTAACCCTAGGTTCATCTGACGGCTATAATCAAACTGAAATTCTATATAAACAACTCAATGCCTAACCTAAAAACACACAGAAAAATAAACCTAGAACTGAAATGCCGTAAGTAGAAGACTTGGAGTAGCCGTCACCATTTCCAATTCAAAGACGAGTTAAAGAACTTGAATCAAAAATCAAATTAAAGCGAGTCTAATTCAATGATCTTCTTCAAAGGAGCGCATCTCCAATGTCAGAATTCAGATTTCAGAACGCAAAAATTATTTTTAGTCTGTAAGTTAGTTGTTACGCAGATTTAAACGTTCCTTTCGACTGAATTCATGACATGTTGTAATTGGAATATAGTACGATGCTTATGTATAAGATTTGATTCTCGTTTATCTTAAAATATCGTTGTAATTAATCATGTCTATATGCTTGTGGCAATGAAAATGTTGTATATTTCATGTCTATATGCTTTTGGCGATGAACATGTTGTATATTTCATGTCTATATGTTTGGGTGATGTACAACATTGTATGTTATTACTATTGGGTAAAGAACTTATTATGCCAACAAAATGGTGAAACAGGTCATGTTGAAATTTGATGGTTATTTGCAAGTCTAGGATCTAAATCACATGCCTACTTGTAGATTAACATTCATGAATAGTTAGAACCATGTCAAGTTGAATCTATTTATGTTGTAAAAAGTTGGAATTGCAATCCTCTTATGTTTAACACACATAAGTTATCATGCTAAGTTGCAATTTAAAATGGTTAGAGTAGCTTTCTTATGTTTTGACATACATAAGTTAGTATGTTAAATTGCGGTTTAAATCTTGTTTATGTGTTAAACCTCCATGTTAGATCCATATCAAGTTTACATGACTTAGTCACAAGTTCACCTTTACCTATTTAGTTGAGATAATGATACATCTATGCCAAGTTACATGTGATAAGTTTACTATATGCTATTTTATGTTTATGTCATGTTCCTTGATTTTTACCCCTTTTGTTTAGGGTTTGGGCTAATTTGTTAGCCCAACATTTTATGTAATTCATACATACGTTCTACGGGGATAACGAGGGGGAAACATAAAAATTCATGACATAGGATTGTTCGTAAAATGATATACTTGATATACCATTTATTACGAGCAACATTTGAAAAGATAATTATGGCTTGAGTAAATTAAAATTAATTTACATAAAGAAATTTGATATATATAGAAAAATATGAATTTAGAAAAGAAGAATATGCCTAACCCGAGGTTAGACTGAGTTGTGGTGTAAATCTGCCCGGAACCGACCGGCATATCCAGTAACCACAGCAAGACCTGTCTAATGCGGGTGGTTAGTGCGTCAAGCCCAAAAAGAACCCGAGGTTAAACTGAGTTGTGGTGTAAATCTGCACGGAACCGACCGACATATCCAGTTACCATAGCAAGACCTGTCTAATGTGAGTGGTTGGTGCTTTAAATTAAAGCTAAGTTAGGATTGGTAGGGTTAAGTAAATTAGGAAAACACTTAACCAATTCAATATGTTAACTAAAACGAATGGGCTGGGTTAGGTAAACTTGGACACTTAACCAAATAAACATGTTGATTTGAAAACCGTAGTAACGGGGACCCATTTCAGCAGTAACCCACATAGATGTATCATGGTACCCTGAAACTAGGCAGGGTGGGGTACGATTACTGGGTTGAATTATAAGCGGTCAAAACGCTGGCGGTTGGTGGGCCAGTGTAGGTTCTGACGGAGTATGGGCGTGCATGTACTCCGGAGTGGAAAAAAATCAGGCACTGGGCATCAGTAGTGTACTATGTGCATCTTGAATCGTGTCGAGTTGCCACCAGAGGGACTGATACACCCCATGGTGGGACCAACACATGTGACTACAATCAAGCGGGGCCGAAGGACACAGGACTTGAAGACATGCGAGTAGAGCCGATCATTTAGGGGATCGTTTGCTGTAAACACGTGGGCTGGTTGAACCAATGGTTAAGTAGGTGCAGAGACTATAGTGATGGGTACGATCACACGTCCATCTTATCTTATATTAGGGTACTGTCCTATGTTCTGTTATCATTGTCATAATCCCTTCTCTTGTTTAAATACTAGTAACTACTGAACTTACCAGACTTATTATCTGACCCGTTTCCTTTTGTCTTCTTTTCTTCCATCCCCCCCACTCCCCCCAGGTCCACAGGGAGGAAATACTCTAGCTTAATCAGACTCTTTACAAGCTTCAAGAAAGTAGATGTATGACTTGGACTCTCTTGCATTGGCTATGGCATTGGATATGATCCTTGGGGATTTATGCATTTTTTTCTTTTTAGTTTATGCTTCTTTATTGAATAATCAAGACAGAAATTATGGTGTAATGTTTTGACGTAGTTTTGAGACAATTTGATGTAATGCTTTTGTATTGAACTACGTATGAAATAAATATTTGGATTCCGCTGCTTAAATTGATTTGTCTTGTAAAAATTTTTGTGTCTTGTACCTATAACTCTCCACCAAAGTTAAGGCATTCCCTTTGTGAGTGACCTTATTGGAGGTGGGGTGTTTCACTTGGTATCAGAGCAAAGGTTTACCAGATTAGATAAGAATTTTTGAAAAACTATTTTCAAAAGAAATATAAAGAAGCATTTTACAAGGTAAAGTGTTGTTTTATAATTTAAAAAGGCATAACCCCAAAGCCATATGCACTATCTTTCTATCCTTCGTTTTGAATCTTTTCTTTTTCGTTTTAGCATGTCTGGAAAACTTAACCTTCCAGAGGGTGTGCCAATACCTGGCTGGTTCAGGAGGTACTTGGAGGCTAGGGCCAACGATGCAGGCCCAGCAGATATTCCTCCTCCAGCTGCAGCGGTTCCTCCTCCTCCTCCTCCTCGTGCAAATGTTTTCTCAAAGATCTGTAGAGATTTTAGGGCCATGGGGGGAAAGGATTTCAAGGGGACTAAATCATTCGTAGAATCAAGGAACTAGCTCAAGAAACTGAGGATCTGTTCGTTATCTTCGAGGTGGACGATAGACAAAAGATATAGTTGGCAGTGTGGTTGCTCAAAGACGAAGCTTCCTATTGGTGGGAAGTCACTAATGCTGAGAGGCCGGTTGAAACATGGATGGATTTCAGAATAACGTTTGAGATGAAATTCCTCTCACAAGCTGAACGAAGTTTACAGCTGGAAAAGTTCTTATTTCTTAAGCAAGGAAGTTTGACGGTCAAGGAGTACGTCAATCAATTCAATCAGCTGGCCCGGTTTGGACTGGACTTAGCGAATAATCCTCATAAGAAGGCTCTCCGTTTTGTCAAGGGATTGAATGAGCCACTTCACAGCTTGGCTATGACCCACATACCTATGGGGGCTACTTACAAAAGGTTAGTGGACATGACACGCTTAAATGAGGAAGACAAGGGCAAGAATGAGGCAAAAGTAGAAGTGCCTCAAGATAAGAAGGGGAAGGGTCACAGAACAAGAAGGTTGATCCAAAGAAAGGCGGGAAGAACAACAAATCCCGTGAAAAGAGAAAGTGTAATTTCTGTGGCATTCCTGGACATCTGGTCAAAGACTGCAGGAAGAAGAAAAGGAAGATGAGTGGTTGTTTCCACTGTGGTGATACATGACACATGGCTAGGGCTTGCCCAAAGAAGCAAGGGCAGGGAGCTGGACTTTCTTCGGGAGGAAAAGTTCACGCTCTCACAGCACCTCCATAAGAACAAGGTAGAAATATTTCTGTCGAAAGTTTAGTCTATCTTTTTTATCATCCAGTTCGTACATTATTTGATTCTGGTGCATCGCACTCATTTGTATCTGCTGATTTATTCGAATCTCTGCACCTAGACACTAGTTTAGTAGAGGATCCCTTGGTTGTTTCAAATCCAATCGGGGGCTCAGCTTATTTGTCAATGGTTTGTTTGGATTTGAAAATATCTATTCTAAGCGTTGAGTTTAGGTGCAATGCCTATGTTTTGGGCTTCATGGGCTATGGATTAATTCAAGGCACGGATTGGCTATCCAGTAATGGTGCCATCCTCGACTGTGAAAAAAGAGTGGTTAGACTCCTCACTCGCCTTGGTAACACTCTTGAAATTTCTTGCATCCCCTGAACTCTGTTTTGCTAAGCTATCTAGAATCTCTTGATGCGTCTGTTGTGGACTTGCGATCTGTAAAGGTAGTCCGTGAATATTCTGATGTGTTTGAAGAGGTAAAGGGTTTACCCCCGAAGCGGGAGATAGACTTCCGCATATACCTCGTTGACAATGCAAAGCCCATTGCTTTACCCGTTAGCCACATGACCCCAAGGGAGAGAAAGGAGCTCAGCAAGCAAACCAAAGAGCTTCTTGAAAAGGGGTTCATAAGACGGAGTATTTCTAAATGGGGTGCTCCAGTAGTGTTCGCAACCAAAGCTGATGGTTCGCTCCGCCTGTGCGTTGATTATAGGGAGCTAAACAAGCTGACCAAGAAGAATAAACACCACTCCCAAGAATAGATGATTTGTTTGATTAGCTTGTAGGTGCATTGGTTTTCTCCCAGTTAGATTTAGCTACCGGGTTTCATCAGCTAAGGGTGGCTGAAGACAGCATTGATAAGACCGCATTCAGAACTCCCGATGGTTTCTTCGAGTGGCTTGTCATGCCCTTCGGCTTGACAAACACACCCTCTTACTTCGTGGATTTTATGATCAGGGTGTTCTGAGAGTTCCTCAATAAGTTTGTGGTAGTCTTTGTAGACGATATTTTGATCTTCTCAAAGAATGCGGAAGAACATGCTCAGCATCTAAAGGAAGTCATGAATACCCTCCGGGCACATCAGTTGAAGGCGAAATTCTCCAAATGCCATTTCTGGAGAGAAGAAGTTAGGTTCCTTGGGCATGTGGTGTCCAAAGAGGGGATAACTGTGGACCCCACGAAAGTGGTTGCCGTGCAAGATTGGAAGGTTCCTCGAAACGCAACCGAAGTCCGAAGCTTTCTCGGGATAGCAGGCTTTTTTCGAAAGTTCATCAAATATTTTGCAAAAATCCCAGCTCCACTAACAAGATTGACAAAGAAGAACCTTGCTTTTAATTGGGACTTGGACTGCAATATTGCTTTCCAATGTTTAAAAAGGGCTCTAACAACAGCCCCAGTTTTGACATTGCCTGATGGAAGCAAGATGTTTACAGTATACACAGATGCATGCAGAATGCGACTAGGCGTTGTTCTGATGCATGAAGGGAAGGTAGTGGCTTATGGTGGAAGACAGTTTAAAGTACATGAGAAAAACTACCCGATCCACGACCTAGAGTTGGCAGCCATCGTTTTTGTGCTTAAGTCTTGGCACCATTATCTCCTAGGTGAGAAATTTGAACTATATACTAACCATAAATCATTGAAATACCTATTCTCGCAGAAAGATCTCAACTTGAGGCAGCAAAGGTGGATGGAGTTCCTCGCCTCGTACGATTTTGAGATTTCCTACACTCCTGGCAAGGGCAATGCATTAGCAGACGCCTTAAGTAGAAAGAAGCTAACCTTAAGCCCTCTCTTTGTGGAAAGGCAAAGCTTGGAGTTCATAGCAGGCTTTAACTTCAGATCCTCCAATGACTTTGTACCCAGCTTGCTAGCAACATTAGAAGTGTGACCAACTCTATTAGACTCAGTTGGAGCCGCACAAAGAGAAGACCCTCAGCTAGCCGAAGTAATGGACAAATTAATTAGGGGTGAGACTTCTAGTCACCTCAATAGATACTCCATGGATGCCAAGGGTTGGTTGAGAGGAGATGGAAGACTATGTGTCCCACAGGCAAGGGGCTTGGTAAAAACGGTTCTAGAAGGGGTACACCATTCCAAGCTGATCATACACCCAGGCGGAGACAAAATGTATAAAGATATCAAAAGAGTTTTCTTTGGAATGACATGAAGAAAGATGTAGCTAACTTTGTTTCTAAATGTTTAATATGCCGACAAGTCAAGGCGGAGCAGAAGAAGCCTGGTGGTCTGCTCCATCCTCTAGAGATCCCACAGTGGAAATGGGATAACATCTCAATGGACTTTATAGATGGGTTGCCCAGGTCAAGTAGGGGCAATACTAGCATTTGGGTAATAGTGGACAGGAACACAAAAAGCGCCCACTTTATACCCGTCAAGAGTAGAAGGACTGTCTCATCTCTAGCATCCATATATCTTAAGGAGATAGTTCGACTACATGGGATACCCTCCAGCATAGTGAGTGATCGAGACTCTATCTTCACGAGAGAGTTTTGGAAGAGTTTACAAGTGGCTGTAGGCACATAGTTATGCTTAAGCATGACCTATCACCCTCAAACTGATGGCCAGACAGAAAGAGTCAACAGAGTATTAGAATACCTCTTGGGGTTATGCATTATTGACTTCGGAGGTACATGAGAGGATCATCTACCTTTGGTGGAATTCGCTTACAACAATAGTTACCAAGCCACCATAGGCATGGCGCCTTTTGAAGCTTTATATGGAAGACCGTGCAGGTCACCAACTTGCTGGTGGGAGTCAACAGATAAGCTCATACTTGGACCATACATGATTAGGGAGATTTCAGAGAAAGTAATCTTGATACAAAGAAGAACGAAGACTGCATGAGATAGACAGAAGTCCTACGCAGACAAAAGAAGAACTGACCTTGAGTTCGAAGTTGGAGACAAGGTGTTCCATAAAGTATCTCCTTTGAGGAACGTCGTTCGCTTTGGATCCGCAGGAAAGTTAGCACCAAGATTTGTAGGGCCGTTCCCCATCATCGAGAAGATTGGGAAGATGGCTTATAGGGTACAGCTGCCCGAAAGATTTGCTAGGATTCATAATGTCTTTCATGTCTCTCACTTGCGGAATTGCTTACATGAGTCTGTGGAAGTGGTAGAACCAAGTATGCCAGAAGAAGTTGAAGTTGAACGAGAAGCAACTGTGAGAAGAGTTCCAACCCGTATCTTGGGAACAGAAGTCAGAAAGCTACGCAACCGTGAAGTCAAGCTCGTCAAGGTTCAATGGAGCGACACCGAGGAAGACGCGACTTGGGAAACTGAGGACCGTATACGCGCAATCTACCCTTTTCTTTTTGAGGGTACATCTTTAATCTCTTTTTCCTCAAGTTTATGCTCATATCTATCTTTTTAGGTATATCTCCTTGATCCTATCCTTTATCCTTAGGTAGGAACCTATTTGGATGTAAACATGTAATTGAAACATGTTATGATTGATGGTTGCAAGTGGTTGCAAGTGGTTGCTAGTGGTTGCTAGTGGTTGCATATACACACACATTAGGTACTTGATCGGCTCAGTCATTTCCAAATTGAATATATGCATTGGTTTATGGATTAAAACTTGAGGTGTTATCATATGGACGTTGCATTTGTATGAATGGTTATGCACTCATATGTAAGAAATTTTGAGTAGGAAAATTTGCATTCATAATGGACTCATGGCACTGACATAATTTGCATTAAGGAGGTCAACTGAATCAGTAGACTGCCTGATTTTGCATTAAATAAGGACATATACACACACTATGCATATGATCATGAAGCATTAGAAATCTTTTAAGGATATTGGACGCCTGTGTTTGATGGTTGAGTAGATGGTTGATTTGATGGTAGGATATAAGTTCTTCTCGACTTGGAGATTTCAGGGGCAAAATCCTAAAAGGAGGGGAGAATGTAACACCCCGTATTTTCTATTCACGTTATAAGAATGAATCCTAGAATACTTAATTTAAAATGTAAGAATTAAGGGAAACGCGTTACGCCACTATGTTCGTCTTGGAATTCTGGTTGAGATAGAGTCCGAGTTTGCGTAAATTGGACTTCGTATGAAGAAGTTATGGCTGTCGGAAGTTTCAGAAATTCAAATAAATTCAAACAATTCGAAAACGAGTTCAAAATTCAAACAGAAGCCAGAAGCGGGCTAGGCGGGAAAATTTCCGCCCAGGCAGGTCAACCAGGGGGTCGACCCTAGTGTCGACCTCCCCCCTAGAGGTCGACCTGGGGTTCGACCTGGCCCCCGGCCAGATCTGAAATTTGAACGACTGCTGACTCACTCCTGAGTCACTAGGGTTTCTGGATGGTCCTGAACAGGTCCGATTGGCTATGATTAACCCTAGGTTCATCTAACGGCTATAATCAAAATGAAATTCTATATAAACAAATCAATGCCTAACCTAAAAACACACAGAAAAATAAACCTAGAACTGAAATGTCGTCAGTAGAAGACTTGGAGTAGCCGTCACCATTTCCAATTCAAAGACGAGTTAAAGAACTTGAATCAAAAATCAAATTAAAGCTAGTCTAATTCGACGATCATCTTCAAAGGAGCGCATCTCCAATTTCAGAATTCAGATTTCAGAACGCAAGAATTCTTTTTAGTTTGTAAGTTAGTTGTTACGCAGATTTAAACATTCCTTTCGACTGAATTCATGACATGTTGTAATTGGAATATAGTACGATGCTTATGTATAAGATTTGATTGTCGTTTATCTTAAAATATTGTTGTAATTAATCATGCCTATATGCTTGTGGCAAAGAACATGTTGTAAATTTCATGTCTATATGCTTATGGCGATGAACATGTTGTATATTTCATGTCTATATGTTTGGGTGATGTACAACATTGTATGTTATTACGATTGGGTAAAGAACTTATTATGCCAACAAAATGGTGAAACATGAAATGTTGAAATTTGATGGTTATTTGCAAGTCTAGGATCTAAATCACATGCCAACATGAAGATTAGCATTCATGAATAGTTAGAACCATGTCAAGTTGAATATATTTATGTTGTAAAAATTTGGAATTGCAACCCTCTTATGTTTAACACACATAATTTGTAACAACCCGTATTTTTAATAACCTGTTATAACATAAATCGAGGCAGAATTTAATTCAAAAATCTTAATTAAGGGAAACGGGCTATGCCATTGCGTTCGTCTCGGAAAAATACGCGAAATAGAGTCTGAGTTTTCGAAAATCGGAGTTCGTATGACCCAGTTAAGGCCCATTGAAGTTTTCAGAAATTTCCATGTTAAAAACAGATTTAAATTTCAAATTAAATACAAGGATTAGGGCTAATGGGTGTCAGGCGGGAAAACTCCCGCCAGGACCCCCATGTCGACAGGCATGTCGACAGGGGTCTTAGGGTGTCGACTGCCCTGTCGACAGCCCTGTCGACACGGGGTGGCCGGGCAGTTTTGCCTGGCGCGCCATTTTGATTTGGGGCTTGGTCTTGTGGCTTGGTTCTAGAGAATTCCTAAATCTGACGGGCCTAAACTAACCTAGGGTTAATCCTAGGGCTAAAAACACTCTAATCTTCTATAAATAAGCCCCTAATCCTACCCTAAAACCTCATTATTCACTCTAGCAACCAAACTATGTCAAATTGAATTCTCAAATGGCCTCCACCTAAGAACCCTAGCCTCCACCCTCTTCAAAAATCATTTCTATGAAGGTTTTGATGTTCATACAAGCATTTCTAAGTTGTATGAATGATCATTAGCTTGCATACATCATCAAGTTGCAAGCTTTAATTGCTAAAGCTAGAGTTTTTGGGATTTTTGTTAATTGGAGCTTTGTTTTGGGTTTTTATATGCTTGCATAAAAGGGCTTCTCAATCTTTATTAGTAGATTTGTGTCTTCATAATATTTGTAAGCCCTCTTACCTTCATTTTAGAAACTCTAAAGTTAATATGTGATGAAAGTTGGGATTTATGCATGTTTAATAAGTTATGCATGCTTATGCGAGTTCACTATGCTATGTTATGCATGTTAAATAAGTTATGCATGCTTATGCGAGTTCACTATGCTAGGTTACACATGTTTGATAAGTTATGCATGCTTATGCAAGTTCACTATGCCATGATTTGCAAGTTTAACAAGTTATGCATGTTTATGCAAGTTCACTATGCCATGATTTGCAAGTTTAACAAGTTATGCATGTTTATGCAAGTTCACTATGCCATGATTTGCAAGTTTAACAAGTTATGCATGTTTATGCAAGTTCACTATGCCATGATTTGCAAGTTTAACAAGTTATGCATGTTTATGCAAGTTCACTATGCCAAGTTATGCAAGTCCAACATGTTATGCATGCTTATTATGATATGTAAGATTTATCATGTATGTTGTGCCAAGTTCCCTCTTTCTATCCCTTATGCGTTATGACGAATATGTAAGCGATAGAATGACGTTGGGGGTTTTTTTGGGTAAAACTTAAAATACATAAAAATATAAGATTGGGAGTTTACCTATTAAGTTAGGTCTATCCCTTGGGAATTTACCTATTAAGTTAGGTCTACCCAAGTATTTGTTAAACTTGTAATTATGTTTTGAAATAAAGTGGACATGACACTTAGAAAACATGTGTGGCCAACTCGAGGTTAGGTTGAGTTTGTAGCGTAAACCTACCCGGAACCGACCGGCTTAACTAGTTGCTACAAACAATAGGACCCAATGTGAGAAGTTGGTCATGTGTACCTGGGACCCGAGGTTAGACCAAGTTGTGGTGTAAAGCTACCCGGACCCGCCCGGCTTAACTAGTAACCACAACAAAGTCTAATGTGAGAGGTTAAGGTACAATTAAATTAATGCCTCATGATTAGGGTTAAGTCATGGCCCACTAATATTTAACCAATTTTGGGGATACGAGGGATTAAATGGGGTTAAGTGGTGAACTATTGGTTACACTTAACTAATTTAATCCATGATTAGTGAGGGGTTAAACCACACTTAACCCTCTTAGAAAACCCTAGCAACGTGGTCTGTTCCAGCAGTAATCCCAGTTGGGTATCATTCACAACCCTAGAGGCTAGGCTAGGGCGGGGCACGATTACTGGACTGATGTAAGCGACCAAAGCGACGGCTGAGTGGTACAGCGGTGCGGGTCCAGGCGGGCTACGGACGTGCACGTAGTCCGGTGTTGGACAAACTCGAGGCACGGGTACCAGTAGGTTTAGGCTGTGCATTATTGCTTAGGTGTCTGGGGTTGACACCCAAGGGCTTGATACACCCGAAGGTGGACCCAGCACAGTCTGACTACAACCATATGTGGGTCGTATGGACACCAACACTTGACGTGTTAGGTTTATAGGGAGCCGATCGACTAGACCGTTGGGCTGGACCTTGTATTAAGGTCACCTCCTGCTATTGGGCCAAAGTTTGGGCTGAGGGATCAATACCTGTTATGTTAGTTTGCTAGTACACTGTGGTGCAAAGCTTAATCTTCTTTATGTGATGACACCTTTATCTATTGCCAGTATATTCATCTCAGTTTCCATCATGATGTTAGCTTTATTAGTTTATAGACTGATCGTAGTAGGGCTTACCAGTCTTTTTGACTGACCTGTTTTCTTTCGCTTCTTTTCTTCCGTTTCCCCCCCCCCCCCCCAGGTTCTCAGGGAGGGAACAGTGGTGCTTAGCTTGGATCGCTTGCTTGTTCGCTGGATAGCTCATGTATGTCTGGACATTGAGCTCGCTATGGCTTATCACTTTTATTTTTGGGGATAGCACTATGTATTTCAGTATTTCTGTTTATGTTGTACTAGACATATTTATTTTGGCAGATGACTTTATGATGTACTAGACTTGTTTTGAGATGGTTTGAGATATTCCGCTGTTTTATTCTCATTTACTCTGTTTTACATATATATTTATGTTCCTGTTCTGCCTTGATCTATCATTATGCATGCTTACCCAGTTCTAACGCCCCCCAGAAGCTAGTGCCCCCGAAAGAGTGACCCTAGCGGAGGCGGGGTGTTACAAATTTGGTATCAGAGCATATGGTTTACGAGAAAGAACAAAAAGTTTTTTTTTTAAAAAAAAAAGACTTTTGAAAAACTATTTTCAAAACAAGTATAAAGTATTTTCCAAAGAAAAGTCTAGTATTTTAAAAGGGCTATTCCCCAAAAAGCCATTAGCGTTATCCTTCGTTCCCTTAACCTAATCTTATCTTATCCTTCGTTTCAGTATGGCTGAGGATCTTGCCATCCCGGATGGAGTAAATGTACCACTCTGGTATAGGAGACTTCTAGAAGCTAGGGCGGCAGCCGGCCCCGCAAACCCTACTCCCACTCCTCCTCCTATAGTTGAGAATCCTCCCCCTAATGTCCCTCCTCCGGTGGTCCCTCCAGTGGTTAATATTCCTCCTCCCGTTGCTAATGTTCCTCCCCCTCCTGTTGCTGAGGCTCCTCTTCCTCCTCCTCCCCCTCAGCATCCTCAGGTTGAGTTCACAAAGGTTTGTAAAGACTTCAAGGCGATGGGAGGCAAGAATTTCCTAGGCACGGAATCTTTTGTTGAAGCTAGGAATTGGCTCAAAGACACTGAGGACCTGTTTGCTATCTTTGGGATTGATGACGAGAGGAAGATCTTATTGACAGTGTGGCTTTTGAAGGATGAAGCAGCCTATTGGTGGGAGGTCACCAATGGGACGAGGCCCGTTGAGACTTGGGCCGATTTGAGGGCTAGATTTGTGGCCAAGTTTCTATCTTCTGCTGAGGCGAATTTACAGATGGAGAAGTTCATTTCATTAAAGCAAGGTGATATGTCTGTTAAGGAGTATGTGAACAAGTTTAATCAGCTGGCCCGTTTTGGTTTGGATATGGTGAACACTCCTGAGAAGAAGGCTCTTCGATTTGCTAGAGGGTTGAATGAGCCGCTGCAGGGCTTGGCGATGTCACATATTCCGCATGGGGCTACTTTTGAGAGTTTGGTCAATATGGCTCTACTTCAGGGAGATGGAAAGAAAGAGGTCAAGACGAGTGATACTCAAGCAAAGAAGACTGATTCTCAAGGCAAAGGCAATCAAGGTGGTCAAAGCAGTCAGGGGAATCAGAGCAAGAACAAGAAGGGGAACAACAACAAAGGCAAGGGAAAGTGCAATTACTGTGGTGTGCCTGGACACTTTGCTAAGGATTGTAGGAAGAAGAAAAGGAAGCTTAGTGGTGGATGTTTTTCCTGTGGTGAGGCTGGACACTTCAGCAAGGAGTGCCCGAAGAAGAAAGGACAGGCTGGACCTTCAGGAGGGCAAGTTCATGCTCTCAACACCGCTTCAGTTCCCGATCGAGGTAGTGTTTCTGTTGAGAACCTTGTTTATGTTTCCGATCTTCCAGTTCGTACCTTGTTTGATTATGGTGCATCACATAGCTTTATTTCATCTGATCTTGTTGATAGCTTGCACCTTAGTACTAGCTTAGTGGATGATCCCGTTTGTGTTTCGAATCCCATTGGGGGTTCTGCTCATCTATCTATGATATGTGAGGATCTGAGGATCTCTATACTCAGTGTAGAGTTCTTGTGTAGTGCATATGTTCTTGGTTTCAGGGGATACGGATTGATATTGGGCATGAATTGGCTGTCCCGATATGGAGCCATTCTTGATTGTGAGCATAGGGTTGTGAGGCTTGTGACTCGCCTTGGCAACACCTTAGAGATTTCATGCAATCCGAAGAATCCCGTCATGTTGTGCTATCTTGAATCTCTCGACTCGTCAGAGGAAGCCCTTCAGTCTGTAAGGGTGGTCCGAGATTATCCAGATGTTTTTGAAGAAGTTAAGGGGTTGCCCCCTAAACGAGAGATTGATTTTCGCATTTATCTGGTGGATAATGCTAAGCCTGTTTCTTTTCCCGTTCGGCATATGGCTCCGCGTGAGAGACGGGAGCTCAGCAAGCAAGTAAAGGAGTTACTTGAGAAGAACTTCATCAGACGAAGTATATCCGAATGGGGAGCGCCTGTGGTGTTTGCTACTAAGGCAGATGGTTCTCTTCGACTCTGTGTGGACTATAGAGAATTGAATAAGCTGACTAAGAAGAACAGACACCCGTTACCGAGGATCGATGATCTCTTTGACCAGCTTGTTGGTGCTTCTATTTTCTCTCAGCTTGATCTTGCTACTGGATTTCATCAGCTCAGAGTGGCTGAAGATAGTATAGACAAGACTGCATTCAGAACTCCAGATGGATTCTTTGAATGGCTGGTTATGCCGTTCGGTTTGACGAATGCACCCGCGTATTTCGTGGACTTAATGAGTAGGGTGTTTCGGGAGTTCTTGAACAAGTTTGTCGTGGTCTTTGTGGATGATATTCTGGTCTTCTCCAAGGATGAAGAAGAGCACGCGAGGCATCTTGTAGAGGTGATGGATACGCTTAGAGCACATCAGTTAAAGGCCAAGTTCTCCAAGTGCCACTTTTGGAGAAGAGAAGTCAGATTCCTTGGGCATATCGTATCCAAGCAAGGCTTAGCGGTGGATCCCGCTAAGGTGGTTGCAGTTCAGGATTGGAAGACTCCAAGGAATGCAACCGAGGTGATAAGTTTTCTGGGTCTTGCTGGTTTTTACCGGAAGTTCATCAAGGACTTTGCGAAAATATCCGCTCCTCTTACTAAGTTGACGAAGAAGAACTTAGTTTTTGCTTGGGACATGGACTGTGAGCTTGCTTTTCAAAGACTCAAGAGAGCCCTTACCTCAGCACCAGTTCTAGCTTTACCCGATGGTGGTAAGATATTTACCGTGTACACTGATGCTTGTGGCACGGGATTGGGCGCCGTTCTGATGCAAGAGGGCAGAGTTATATGTTTTGGTGGGAGGCAACTTAAGGTGCATGAGAAGAATTATCCCACTCATGATCTAGAGCTGGCAGCAATAGTATATGCACTCAAGGCTTGGCGTCATTATCTTCTGGGAGAGAGATTTGAGCTGTATACTGATCATAAGTCTTTGAAGTATCTCTTTTCGCAGAAGGACCTGAACTTGAGGCAGCAGAGATGGATGGAATTCTTGGCATCCTATGATTTTGATATAGCCTATACCCCGGGCAAGGGGAATGTTGTAGCGGATGCGTTGAGTAGAAAAAGGTTGACACTAAGTCCTCTATTTGTTGAGATGAAGAATTTAGAGTTCTTGGCAACCTTTGATTTTTCTTTGACAGTTGAGTCGATGACCGGTTCTTTGGCATCTCTAGAGCTCAGGCCTACCCTTCTGGATCAAGTTGGGGCTTCGCAGAAGGAAGACCCTCAGATAATTGAGATCATGGATAAGCTGATTCGAGGGGAGACATCTAGTCACCTTGCTCGATATTCTATAGATGATAAGGGTTGGCTGAGGAGAGACGGAAGGCTTTGTGTTCCGAAGGTGGAAGACTTGGTGAGGAAAGTTCTTGATGAAGCACATCGCTCCAAGATGACTATACATCCGGGTGGAGATAAGATGTATAAGGATATGAAGCGCATTTTCTTCTGGCCTGGCATGAAGAAGAATGTGGCAGAGTTTGTCTCTAGATGTGTTGTTTGTCAGAGAGTAAAAGCCGAGTCAAGGAAGCCCGGTGGGCTATTGCATCCTCTAGATGTTCCACTTTGGAAGTGGGAGAGTATCTCCATCGACTTTATTGATGGGCTTCCAAGGTCAAGGAGAGGAAATACAAGCATATGGGTCATTGTGGATAGGCTTACGAAGAGTGCTCATTTCATTCCGGTGAAGAGCAAAAGGACCGCATCTGGACTAGCATCAGTATATCTTCGTGAGGTAGTACGACTACATGGAGTCCCTTCCAGCATAGTCAGTGACCGAGACCCCATCTTTACTAGTCAGTTCTGGAACAGTTTGCAGGAAGCTATGGGCACGAGGTTGAACCTGAGTACGGCCTATCACCCACAAACAGACGGCCAAACGGAAAGGGTGAATAGGGTACTTGAGGACTTGTTGAGGCTTTGCATTCTGGATTTTGGTGGTGCTTGGGAAGACCATCTTCCTCTTGTTGAGTTTGCATATAATAACAGTTATCAGGCAAGCATAGGGATGGCACCATTTGAAGCTTTATATGGGAGGCCGTGCAAGTCACCTACATGTTGGTGGGAGACTACAGATAAGTTTATCCTTGGACCTGACATGATTAGGGATACATCCGAGAAGGTCGAGTTGATTAGAAGACGGATGAAAGCGGCCCAAGACCGACAGAAATCCTATGCTGATAAGCGAAGGACCGATTTGGAGTTTGATGTTGGGGACATGGTTTTCGTAAAGGTTTCTCCTTTGAGGAATGTGGTCCGATTTGGAGCTGTTGGGAAATTAGCACCGAGATTTGTTGGACCCTTCCCTATCATAGAGAGAATTGGGAAGATGGCTTATAAAGTGCAATTGCCCGAGAAGCTGTCCGGAGTGCATAATGTCTTTCACGTCTCGCATCTCCGAAAGTGCCTACATGAGTCCGCTGAGGTGGTTGAACCTAGCATTCTTGAAGACGTGGAAGTAGAGAAAGAGGCAACTTTGAGGAGAGCTCCGATTCGTATCTTGGAGACGGAGACCAAGAAGCTAAGGAATCGAGAGGTCAAGTTGGTGAAGGTTCAATGGGGTGAAGCCGAAGAAGACGCAACTTGGGAAACCGAGGAGAAGATGCGTGGGCTTTATCCATTCCTTTTTGAGGGTACACTCTCAATCTCTTTCCTTTGTTAGTATATCTTTCTCTTTGCTATCCATGGTTATCTAGTTATCGTGCTAATTTTGAGAACCTTAGGTAGAAACCCTCTGGATGAAACATGTGTTTGAGACATGTTATGTTTGATGGTTGCAAGTGGTTGCAAGTGTTTGCAAGTGGTTACTCGTGGATGCATGATACACATTAGGCACTAGATCGGCTCACACACTCCTCATATTGCATGTGCATGAGTGTTTATGCTTATTCTTGGATGAAATTTGTATGCAATCACATGGATGTTGCATATGGATGTATGATTGAGCACGCACGTAGATATTATACATTATGTTAGGGATTTGCATACATATGG
Organism: Allium sativum; assembly: GCA_030737875.1. Classification (NCBI taxonomy): domain Eukaryota; kingdom Viridiplantae; phylum Streptophyta; class Magnoliopsida; order Asparagales; family Amaryllidaceae; genus Allium; species Allium sativum. Next base: position 301,103,585 of record CM060918.1, on the reverse strand, counting down.
ATACATTTCACTAACATATTTTGCATTGATCTTTGCATTAGATAAGTACATACACACACACACTTTTGCATATGTTCATACAGCATTTAGAATCTTTTAAGGACAATGATTGCTCGTGGATGATGCTTTGAGTAGATGGATGATTGGATGGTAGGATACGTTCTTCTTAACTTGAAGATTTCGGGGACGAAATCCTTTAAGGAGGGGAGAATGTAACAACCCGTATTTTTAATAACCTGTTATAACATAAATCGAGCCAGAATTTAATTCAAAAATCTGAATTAAGGGAAACGGGCTATGCCATTGCGTTCGTCTCGGAAAAATACGCGAAATAGAGTCCGAGTTTTCGAAAATCGGAGTCCGTATGACCCAGTTAAGGCCCATTGAAGTTTTCAGAAATTTCCATGTTAAAAACAGATTTAAATTTCAAATTAAATACAAGGATTAGGGCTAATGGGTGTCAGGCGGGAAAACTCCCGCCAGGCCCCCATGTCGACAGGCATGTCGACAGGGGTCTTAGGGTGTCGACTGCCCTGTCGACAGCCCTGTCGACACGGGTTGGCCGGGCAGTTTTGCCTGGCGCACCATTTTTATTTGGGGCTTGGTCTTGTGGCTTGGTTCTAGAGAATTCCTAAATCTGACAGGCCTAAACTAACCTAGGGTTAATCCTAGGGCTAAAAACACTCTAATCTTCTATAAATAAGCCCCTAATCCTACCCTAAAACCTCATTATTCACTCTAGCAACCAAACTATGTCAAATTGAATTCTCAAATGGCCTCCACCTAAGAACCCTAGCCTCCACCCTCTTCAAAAATCATTTCTATGAAGGTTTTGATGTTCATACAAGCATTTCTAAGTTGTATGAATGATCATTAGCTTGCATACATCATCAAGTTGCAAGCTTTAATTGCTAAAGCTAGAGTTTTTGGGATTTTTGTTAATTGGAGCTTTGTTTTGGGTTTTTATATGCTTGCATAAAAGGGCTTCTCAATCTTTATTAGTAGATTTGTGTCTTCATAATATTTGTAAGCCCTCTTACCTTCATTTTAGAAACTCTAAAGTTAATATGTGATGAAAGTTGGGATTTATGCATGTTTAATAAGTTATGCATGCTTATGCGAGTTCACTATGCTATGTTATGCATGTTTAATAAGTTATGCATGCTTATGCGAGTTCACTATGCTATGTTATGCATGTTAAATAAGTTATGCATGCTTATGCGAGTTCACTATGCTAGGTTACACATGTTTGATAAGTTATGCATGCTTATGCAAGTTCACTATGCCATGATTTGCAAGTTTAACAAGTTATGCATGTTTATGCAAGTTCACTATGCCATGATTTGCAAGTTTAACAAGTTATGCATGTTTATGCAAGTTCACTATGCCATGATTTGCAAGTTTAACAAGTTATGCATGTTTATGCAAGTTCACTATGCCATGATTTGCAAGTTTAACAAGTTATGCATGTTTATGCAAGTTCACTATGCCAAGTTATGCAAGTCCAACATGTTATGCATGCTTATTATGATATGTAAGATTTATCATGTATGTTGTGCCAAGTTCCCTCTTTCTATCCTTTATGCGTTATGACGAATATGTAAGCGATAGAATGACGTTGGGGGGGGTTTTTGGGTAAAACTTAAAATACATAAAAATATAAGATTGGGAATTTACCTATTAAGTTAGGTCTACCCCTTGGGAATTTACCTATTAAGTTAGGTCTACCCAAGTATTTGTTAAACTTGTAATTATGTTTTGAAATAAAGTGGACATGACACTTAGAAAACATGTGTGGCCAACTCGAGGTTGGGTTGAGTTTGTAGCGTAAACCTACCCGGAACCGACCGGCTTAACTAGTTGCTACAAACAATAGGACCCAATGTGAGAAGTTGGTCATGTGTACCTGGGACCCGAGGTTAGACCAAGTTGTGGTGTAAAGCTACCCGGACCCGCCCGGCTTAAATAGTAACCGCAACAAAGTCTAATGTGAGAGGTTAAGGTACAATTAAATTAATGCCTCATGATTAGGGTTAAGTCATGGCCCACTAATATTTAACCAATTTTGGGGATACGAGGGATTAAATGGGGTTAAGTGGTGAACTGTTGGTTACACTTAACTAATTTAATCCATGATTAGTGAGGGGTTAACCACACTTAACCCTCTTAGAAAACCCTAGCAACGTGGTCTGTTCCAGCAGTAATCCCAGTTGGGTATCATTCACAACCTTAGAGGCTAGGCTAGGGCGGGGCACGATCACTGGACTGATGTAAGTGACCAAAGCGACGGCTGAGTGGTACAGCGGTGCGGGTCCAGGCGGGCTACGGACGTGCACGTAGTCCGGTGTTGGACAAACTCGAGGCACGGGTACCAGTAGGTTTAGGCTGTGCATTATTGCTTAGGTGTCTGGGGTTGACACCCAAGGGCTTGATACACCCGAAGGTGGACCCAGCACAGTCTGACTACAACCATATGTGGGCCGTATGGACACCAACACTTGACGTGTTAGGGTTATAGGGAGCCGATCGACTAGACCGTTGGGCTGGACCTTGTATTAAGGTCACCTCCTGCTATTGGGCCAAAGTTTGGGCTGAGGGATCAATACCTGTTATGTTAGTTTGCTAGTACACTGTGGTGCAAAGCTTAATCTTCTTTATGTGATGACACCTTTATCTATTGCCAGTATATTCATCTCAGTTTCCATCATGATGTTAGCTTTATTAGTTTATAGACTGATCGTAGTAGGGCTTACCAGTCTTTTTGACTGACCTGTTTTCTTTCGCTTCTTTTCTTCCGTTCCCCCCCCCCAGGTTCTCAGGGAGGGAACAGTGGTGCTTAGCTTGGATCGCTTGCTTGTTCGCTGGATAGCTCATGTATGTCTGGACATTGAGCTCACTATGGCTTATCACTTTTATTTTTGGGGATAGCACTATGTATTTCAGTATTTCTGTTTATGTTGTACTAGACATATTTATTTTGGCAGATGACTTTATGATGTACTAGACTTGTTTTGAGATGGTTTGAGATATTCCGCTGTTTTATTCTCATTTACTCTGTTTTACATATATATTTATGTTCCTGTTCTGCCTTGATCTATCATTATGCATGCTTACCCAGTTCTAACGCCCCCCAGAAGCTAGTGCCCCCGAAAGAGTGACCCTAGCGGAGGCGGGGTGTTACATAATTTATCATGCTAAGTAGCAATTTAAAAACGGTTAGAGTAGCTTTCTTATGTTTTGATATTCATAAGTTAGTATGTTAAATTGCGGTTTAAATCTTGTTTATGTGTTAAACCTCCATGTTAGACCCATATCACATGGCTCAGTCACAAGTTCACCTTTACTTGTTTAGTTGAGATAATGATACATCTATGCCAAGTTACATGTGATAAGTTTAATGTATGCAATTTTATGTTTATGTCATGTTCCTTGATTTTCCCCCTTTTGTTTATGGGTTTGGGCTAATTTGTTAGCCCAACATTTTATGTAATTCATGCATACATTCTACGGGGATAACGAGGGGGAAACATAAAAATTCATGACATAGGATTGTTTGTAAAATGGTATACTTGATATACCATTTATTGTGAGAAACATTTGAAAAGATAATTATGGCATGAGTAAATTAAAATTAATTTACATAAATAAAATTGACATATATAGAAAAATATGAATTCAGAAAAGACGAATATGCCTAACCCGAGGTTAGACTGAGTTGGGGTGTAAATCTTCCCGGAACCGACCGGCATATCCAGTAACCACAGCAAGACCTGTCTAATGTGGGTGGTTAGTGCATCAAGCCCAAAAAGAACCCGAGGTTAGACTGAGTTGTGGTGTAAATCTGCCCGGAACCAACCGGCATATCCAGTGACCACAATAAGACCTGTCTAATGTGAGTGGTTGGTGCTTTAAATTAAAGCTAAGTCAGGATTGATAGGGTTAAGTAAATTAGGAAAACACTTAACCGATTCAACATGTTAACTTAAACGAATGGGCTGGGTTAGGTAAATTTGGACACTTAACCAAATAAACATGTTGATTTGAAAACCCTAGTAATGGGGACCCATTTCAGCAGTAACCCACATAGATGTATCATGGTACCCTGAAACTAGGCAGGGTGGGGCACGATTACTGGGCTGAATTATAAGCGGTCAAAACGCCGCCGGTTGGTGGGCCAGTGTAGGTTCCGACGGAGTATGGGCGTGCACGTACTCCGAAGTGGAAAAAATCAGGCACTGGGCATCAGTAGTGTACTCTGTGCATCTTGAATCGTGTCGGGTTGCCATCAGAGGGACTGATACACCCCATGGTGGGACCAGCACAAGTGTCTACAATCAAGCGGGGCCGAAGGACACAGGACTTGAATACATGCGAGTAGGAGCCGATCATTTAGGGGATCGTTTGTTGTAAACACGTGGGCTGGTTGAACCATTGGTTAAGTAGGTGCAGAGACTATAGTAATGGGTGCGATCAACGTCCCTCTTATCTTATATTACGGTATTGTCCTATGTTCTGTTATCACTATCATGATCCTTTTTCTTGTTTAAATACTAGTAACCACTGAACTTACCAGACTTATTGTCTGACCCGTTTCCTTTCGTCTTCTTTTCTTCCGTTTTCCCCCTCCCCTCAGGTCCACAGGGAGGAAATACTCCAGCTTAATCAGATTCTTTACAAGCTTCAAGAAAGTAGATGTATGACTTGGACTCTCTTGCACTGGCTATGGCATTTGATATGATCCTTGGGAATTTATGCATTTTTACCTTTTGATTTATGCTTCTTTATTGAATAATCAAGACAGAAATTATGGTGTAATGTTTTGAAGTTGTTTTGAGACAATTTGATGTAATGCTTTCGTATTGAACTATGTATGATATAAATATTTGGATTCCGCTGCTTAAATTTATCTGCCTTGTAAATTTTTCTATGTCTTATACCTATAACTCTCCACCAAAGATAAGGCATTCCATTTGTGAGTGACCTTAATGGAGGTGGGGTGTTTCAATAATATACCTGTCACTGTTAATAATCCTTTTGGTGGATTTAATATCCTTTTCTGCAAAAGGAAATGCATGTTCATCAAACACAACATGTCTTGAAATATATAACCTTCCACTATCATTCAAACACTTATACCCTTTTAGGTTTTCAGCATAACCCAGAAATGTACAAGGGCTTGATCTTAAGCATAATTTATGCTTGTTGTGAGGTCTAAGACAGGGAAAACATAGGCAACCAAAGGTTTTCAACGTAGAATAATTTGGTTTCATACCATGCATCATTTCATATGGGCTTTTATACTTTAGAATTTTAGTGGGCATCCTATTGATTAAATACATTGATGTCATAAAAGCCTCTGACCAAAATTTTAATGGTACTAAGGATTGTGATATCAATGTGAGCCCAGTTTCTACAATATGCCTATGTTTTCTCTTAACAAGCCTATTTTGTTCTGATGTATGTGGGCAGGTTATTCTATGTGATATGCCTTTATTATCAAAGAATTTTTTTAATGACTTGAATTCCCTACCACTAATTGTTTGCATAGTTTTAACAGTACGGTTTGTTTGTTTTTCAACGAGAGTCACAAACTGTATTGTTATGTTACATGCATCTGATTTGTTTTTAAGTAGATATATCCAAGTATACCTAGTAAATGCATCAACAAAGGAAAGATAATACCTGTATCCATGATCTATTTTTACTGAAGAGGGACCCCATAGGTCCGCAGCAATGAGTTCAAGTGGTCTGCTATATTTTGCATCAGATCTAGTAAAGGGGGCTCTTGCCAATTTGGCTATGTTTGCATATATAATGATCAGGTACATAATTGCAATCAATTTTATTTTCATTCAAGACATGTTTGACAGTTTTAATATTTGGATGTCCCAATTTATAATGCCATTCATCAAAAGTTTTATACATGTTATTATTATCAGTAATAGATTCAACATGATTATTAGTAATAGATTCAACATTACAACAATGATTTCCATTGTCAGTGGCATGTCTTGACTTCAAATTTTTGAACTTGTATAGCCTCTTATCCAAACTACCCTATAGTAATATGTTTTTATTAAGTAAGTCTATAACAAGGCAGTGGTTTGGGTGAAAATCGAAGAATTCATGGTTATCATTAGCAAATTATGATACACTTATCAAGTTTTTCTTAATCTTGGGCACTCTAAGTAAATTGTTTAAATAGAGTTCCCTTTTTCCTTTGATATAACCACATCCTACATGTGATACACTAATAATTTCACCATTATCCATTGAAACTGAACATGTACCTGAATAGATTTTGTTTCCCAGATTTAGATTCTGTAGGTTGTTGGTGACATGATTTGTTGCTCCTGAATTTGGGTACTAATCATCAAGGTTTATATCATCTAATTTGTTGGAATCCTCATTAATTGAACTTTGTGTCTGCATTCTTGACCCTTCTGCATTTGTTCTTTGTTGTCCCATTTGAGTTACATTAACGTTTGGTGTTCTCTAGTTTTGCTGATTCATATTGTACTCAGTGTTGATTCTAAAATAACACCTGCTTGCAACATGTCCAAATTTTTCACAAATTTGACATTTTGGCCTGTTATTGTTATTGAATCTGCCTCCTCTGCCCTTACCTCTTTGACCTGCATTTCCTCTGAAAAACTGGTTTTCTTGCTTGCTATTTTGACCAGTATTTCCTTTTTGCTGACCTTTATTCCTTGATGTGGAGGCATTGTTGACAGAAAGTTCAGACTGAGATAAATTCTTCTGTTCAGCTCTTCCTTCATGTGCAAAAAAGGACGAATGCACATATTGTAAATCAGATATTGTCTTTTGTGAAGCAACAAATGTGACTATAGATTCATAATCTTCATCTAATCCTCCAGTAAGTAGAGGACTTGTTCACTTTTACTAATCATGTGTCCAGTAGAATTTAGTTTATCACATAGAGTCTTCACCTTGGTTAGATATTCATTCATGGACATTTCATCTTTTCTTATGCATTGCAACTGTATCCTGTATAACATAACTCTTGTTGCCTATTGTACACCGAATATTTGTTCAGTAGTGTTCCAAACTACAAAAGATGTATTGCATCCTATCACTTGTGATAACATGTTTGCACTTATTGATGATATTAGCCATGACACAAAAAGACTATATGGCTTCTGAAATCTTAAGTAATCTTCATTACTGACTAAGTTTCCATCCTTGTCATGAACCATTACAGGTGGAATTAGTACTATCCCTTTGATAAAATCAAGAAGTCCATATCCTTTCAATGCCGCTTCCACTTGAAATTTCCAAAGCATGTAATTATCCTCATCTATTGGGATGGTAATTATGTGGCTTTTGGGTTTTATTAATTGGAAGCTTGGTGATGGAGGTATGGTTCGTGGATTGGTGCTTGAATTGGCTGAGCTGAGCTCTTGGTCTGTTCCCACCATTTGATGAACAAGAAATGCTGCAGGAAAGGCTTTCTTGAATGGTTAAGAGATTCTAGGATGACAAAAATCACTGCTGAGTGGTTTCTGCAACCGAATCTCAAGTAAAGAGGGTGTGAAACAAAGAAAACGAGATTTTAGGATGGCAAGATTACCAGAAATGGTGATTTCGCCAAATGATGACTTTAATGTCAGATGGCTGAAATTGCAGCCAAGATCGTGTGAGATGATGAAAACACTCTGATTCTACCTCATGGCGAGGCAATTCTGATCAGATTTTACTGTAAAGTACGGGTACAGATCGGAGAGAGGGGTATAATCTCCAGTGATGAAAATTATCTGAGGAGATTCAACACAAATACATTTTCTCTCAATATTAAGAAATCAAATATTTATTTGTAAATTTGAATTTGTATCGCTAGGCTATAGCTCTGATACCATAAAGGAAATCTGTGTGGAAATGATTTTGTAATTCTTTATAGTAATGATTGAATGAATTACAAAGTGTACAAATGCATTGGCTATTTATAATGTAACATAGCCAACAACAATAGTGTAAAGAGATAATGGGCTAAAGCCCAACCCGTTTGTAATATGTACATAACAGTATTGAATAGAGAATGGATTTTATTACTCCCATATTCTCCTCCAAGGCCCATCCAAAGGACCTAATAATTAAATACTGTTGGTTTATTATTATCATGTCCAATGCAAATTATAATAAGCTCGACTCAGGATAATCCAATCATCTCTCTCTTACGCTCAAGGGAGGATCTAGACATTTTGTTCAGGTAGGGCAAAAAAATTTAAAACTTAGTCCCACAATATCAAATACCTTAGAATCTTACGACATATATACCAACTTATGTTTACTCAGTGCAAATTAACTTGAGTCGTTATATATGCTTTGGGTTGAATGTAGCAGGCCTAAAGCCCCAGATAGGTCATTGCTGCTGGTTTGAGGTAGCGCCATCAACCAAACCTCCTTATATTTTGCCAGACTGACGACTTCCCAGGTAGGGCCTTGGCCCTTGCTGGCCAAGGCCTAGATCCGCCCCTGCCTAAGCTGAGATATAACAGCCCTCTCACTTGTTAGCCAATAAACCCTTTGAAATCCATAATATCTGAAACCTCCACCATAAAAACCATAAACAATCTACTTCACCATCATAATCATTTCATTAGACTTTTTCTGATGAAAACCATATATATTTGCTAAATATGTTAACATATTCTATACACAGAAATATGAAAATATAAGACATATGCATCAAATCAGGTTTTGATATTTTCATATGCATTAAGCAAGTAAAATTCATGACAGCATAATGAGATTAATGAAAAATTAATCTAATATGAACCAAAATGTAAATTCCTTTAAGCCAAAATAATATAATATTTGATGTCTACATTGGTAACCTTTGTGCTGCAAAATCAAACAACAATGAAGAAAAAAAGAGATGAGATGACTGCTCAAATTGATAAGATATATTTTCATTTTCTAATAACACCAAGTGGGCTGCTCCCTTGCCTGAGGACCTGCATGCAATTGTTATTCATATTCCCAATCTTTTTAAGGATGCCATAAGCAAAATTAGATGTAACATGTAGATTATGTAAAGATAGGTGTATTTCATAAATAGGTAGATAAAATCTCGTGGCCCAAATCATGATCAATCCGATACTGTGACAGTTATGGGTTTTACCAATATCTTGAAAGGTATTTTTTTTTCATTGGAAAATATGCAAATTAGCTCAGTACTATTATAACACCATAATTCTAAATCTGAAATCGATAACAATGAAATTGGCATGCATCACTGCATGATTTATATATTTTACAATACAAATTTGAGTTTTGTATCTACTCGTGAGGGTATTGCATAACGATCGAATGCAAGGTATGTTAAGCTCATAAAAAAGTAACCTATTAAATATAATTCAAAATTAAGAAATATTGAATTATCAACATCACTTTGCATTATACAAATTTCTAACATAATTTGACAATGATTTCTTTTCTCGTATACATGCACATATTAGCATGCCTAGTCCGAACCTAACATGTAAATTTAAACTAATGCGAAAAGTTAATTAGAGAAATAACAGACCCTTGATCTGCTTACTTTCAAGATGAATATATTTACTATTAGTTCATTGGACATACTCATTGATAAGACATTTGATGTCCATAAAAATGGTACTGGTAATCAATATAAATATTATAAGCATAGCTTAAGTTTGATAACGTTACATTTCCCTCCCTTGTACAGTCGTTGCTCTTTCAAGCACATCTTTTGCTAAACCTTGTGCCTCTATTTACGTCTTGATAAGAGAACATTGGGTTAGCAGACCCTGTTTAGATGATTCGTTTCATCGCAGTTAATCAGTTATGGACAAATACAGTGCACCTATCCCTGAGCACATTCTTTATTACCAGCAATCAATGTGAATTTATTAAGCGTGTTTTAAATATAATAGTGAGCTATGTGCATGTAGCTATGCTCAACTTTGTAGATGTAAATAAAAGTTTCCAGATGTTGAAAAGTTCATTAATTGTAGAAAACAAGTATCCATTAACACATTTTGACTAAAGAAGAAGGTTTAAAGCATCCAAATAGGCATAACAAAGAAACAATTAGTACTACAATATCATAACTTGTAAGAAAAAATGAAGGTATACCTACAAACCATATATAGTTGACGCACATTAGAAATCAGCCATAACAGTAACCTGCAATGGCAATTGAATATTCAACAATTAAATATGAAGAATTGCATTAAAAAATTCAATTGTGGAACCAATTTTTAATACACTCGTGTAACAATAACATCTTTAGTTTAGCAAATCGTCAGTTGCAAAATCAATCAGTGCCTTGCAAAAAGTGAGGAACGATTGAAAAGAAAATTGCAAAATGAAATCATGAATCAGTTAGTGAGTAATTTTGCCAAAACGATGGCTTTCATCTATTTTGTGTTAAATTTTGGCGATTAAAATATATTAATGAGAAGGCATTATTTGTTTCCATAATCAAGTCAATTATGGGAAACAAATTAATATGGAGAAGGCAATTGATTTAAAGAATCAATCAAGAATTGGTGGGGTGAGAGAGGCATTAATTGTTCCCATAATCAAGTCAAATATGGAAAACAATTAATTGACTTGGAGAATCAATCAAGAATTTATATAGGTGGAAACCAAATTAATGCGCAAGATTTGTGGTGAATCAAATCAAGGAAATTCCTAAACATCTTCATCCTTATCTTCTAGAATTTTCTGTTCTTCATATATATGAAGCCATTTGCTCACTTTTGTATCATCACAAGAAAATATATCTCTCCATATTATTCGTCAATAGATCCCTATTTTCTGTATCTATTATAGGGTGAGAATTAGTATTGAGGTTTTGTTGTAATTCTTCTCATTTTTTGTAACCTCCTCTTGTAAAGAAATAAAGAAGTTGTTGGGTCTCCGTGGACGTAGCCTCCTCTTGTAAAGAAATAAAGAAGTTGTTGGGTCTCCGTGGACGTAGGATATTCATATCTGAACCACGTTAAAACTTTTGTGTCTTCTCCTCCTCTTCTATTTTTGTTATTTTTGTTTGGTTATTATTTTTATTGAGTTAGTGGTTGATAACTAATCGACAAGCTAGATCCATTTTAGCATCGCTTCCGCAGTTGTGCAATTTTTACACAATAGTTTGGTATCAGAGCTAGTTGTCCTGTTCAAAGACAGCTCTTTTTCAACCATGTCAAATTCCGCAAAGAATAGCGGTGGTAGAAGCGCTACAAATTATGGAGTCAAATAAAATTCTTGAAAAGGAGGTTGAAGTAGATAATATTGAGTATATCCTAACTCAATGTAGGATGGAGAAGGTGAAGCGCGCTATAATGTCTCCATTGGTCTCTCAGATTTATGTATCTACAAGTTTGTCTTTTTCATCGGATTTTCTGAAGAATTTTGATATTTTTTCATATGCATTTTGCTTGTCGATATGCATATTATCTTTCTTATGCTTGGGAAAGATTTGTAAGCTCTGTTTGGGCAATATTGCCCAAAGTAGTTCACATTGAGCTTGGTGGCATAGACCCAACACTTTTGTTGATTTTTGGTGATTGATAATATATTTAATCGAGGTGGAGTGTTAAATTTTGGCAATTAAAATATGTTAATGAGAATGTTGTGTAAAAATTGCACAACTTTTTGTTCTTATAGAAAACTGTTTAACATAACCCAAACGGTACCCCGTAAACTTGGTTTTATTACTCCAAGCAAATTTCTCAACCTGATAAAATCTTCATACTTGAACGTCTTGGTGAAGATATCAGCTATTTGATCATTGGACTTCACGTACTTTAGCTGCACTTCCTTTCTGGTGACGCACTCTCTAATATAGTGATAATGTGCATCAATATGATTGCTTCGATCATGAAAGAGTGGATTTTTGGCCAAAGCAATTGTTGACTTGTTGTCCACGGAAATCTTGGCAGCTCCTTTTTGTAGTAAATTTAATTCTTTTAGCAAATTCCTTAACAAAATTGCATGGGAAACACATGAAGTAATCGCTACATACTCTGCTTCGCATGTGGAAAGCATGACAATTGGTTGTTTTTTCGATATCCATGTGAAAGCCGTGTCTCCTATGTAGAACACGAAACCTCTAGTGCTTTTCTGGTCATCTATATCTCCACTCCAATCACAATCGCTATATCCGACAAGACCATAATTCCCAGAAACAGAGCAATACAAACCAAAGTTTGTTGTCCCTTTAACATAGCGAAGAATCTTCTTTGCCGCCTTCAAATGTGTTGTTGTTGGATTCTCCATGTATCTACTCACAACTCCAACTGCATATAGAGTATCGGGCCTAGTGCACGTTAAATATCTCAAGATGCCAACCAAGCCCTTGAAAAGTGTAAAGTCTACCTTTTCTCTTTCTTCATGCCTTGACAATTCGATTCCACATTCAACTAGCATGCAAACTGGATTAGAGTCATCCATCTTGAACTTTCTCAATATTTCTTTAGCATAGCCTTCTTGAGTAATTAAAATGCCTTCATCTTCTTGTTTTACTTCAATGCCAAGGTAGCAAGACATGAGCCCAATAGCAGTCATCTCAAACTCCTTCGTCATCTCTTTCTTAAACTCCTTAAACATGCTTGGAATGCTACCTATGAAAATCAAGTCATCCACATACAAACGTACAATCAATGTATCATCATTTTGGATTTTAGTACATAGTTGATGCTCATATGGACATTTAATGAAGTTTGTCTCTTTCAAATACTTATCAATTCGAACATTCCAAGCTCTTGGAGCTTGTTTCAATCCATAAAGTGCCTTCTTTAGCTTTAAAACTTTGTCTTCTTCTCCCCTGACTTCGTAGCCTTTTAGCTTGTCGATATAAACTTCTTCTTTAAGAACTCCATTTAGGAAGGCAGATTTCACATCCATTTGATGTATCTTCCAACTGTTTTGAGTTGCTAAATAAATTATCAATCTTACAGTTTCTAGTCGAGCAACTGGAGCAAATACCTCTTCATAATCAATGTCAGCTCTTTGAATATAGCCTTTTGCTGTCAATCTTGCCTTGTATCTTTCAACTTCTCCTTTGATAGTTTTCTTTACTTTGTATACCCACTTGACACTAATCGCCTTTTGTCCTTTTAAAAGTGAAGCTAGCTCCCATGTGTCATTTTTCTTGATCACCTTAATTTCTTCGTCCATAGCATATCTCCAACTCTTCTTTTGCAAAGCTTCTTAAAATTTATAGGCTCGCAATATGCAAAAAGACAAAAAAGAGTAATATTGTCTTGGTTTTCTGTTACATCAAAAATTTCTTAAAGGCTTCTAAAACAAGGAACACTTTCACTTGAATTCCATCTTCTTGACAATTTGTTGTTGGTGAGGCTAGTGAGGAAGTAGGCTTTTCACTTGGTTGTTCGGTCCTTGGTTGTTCAGTCCTTGGTGTTCGTATTTCATCTTCTTTAAAATCTGGAAAGAAGTTATAATTTTCATCATAAGATTTCTAATCTCATTCTCCTTCTTCATCAAATACAACATCTAGACTAATTACTATTTTCTTCATGTCAGGATTGTAAAGTTTATAGCCTTTAGAATTTGTGTCATAATCAATTAAAATATATATTTTCACTTTTGTCATCCAATTTGCTTCGTCTTTCATTTGGTACATGTACATGAGCTATGCTTCCAAAACCTCTTAGATGAGAAATGTCAGGCCTTCTTCCGCTCCATTTTTCTTGTGGTGTCTTCCCCTACACATTTCTTGTTGGAGATCGATTTGATAGACAAACAGCGCAGGCCACAGCTTCCAGCCAAAATTCTTTTGGTAACCTCTTACTTTTGAGAATGCTCCTCGCCGTTTCAAGAATTGTCTTATTCTTCCTTTCTGCAACTCCGTTTTGCTAAGGAGATCTAGGCACCGTTAGTTGCCATCGAATTTCATTATCCTCATAGTACTTCCGAAATTCTCTTGATGTGAACTCTCCTCCACAGTCAGATCTCATGGCTTTTATCATAATGTAACTTTCCTTCTCAACACGAGCTTTGAACTTTTTAAAGTCCTCAAATACCTCTGATTTATCCTTTAAAAAATACATCCACATTTTTCCTGAAAAATCATCAATAAAAAAAAGGAAATAATTACTTTTACCTAGCGAGCTTGGCTTGATTGGTCCACACACATCTGTGTGTATGAGTTCTAATAGTTTCTTGGCCCTTGAATGTGACTCATTTGGAAATCCCATTTTGACTTGCTTCCCAAGTAGGCATCCTTTGCATAGTTGATTAGAATGACTTATGCAAGGCAATCCTATCACCATTTCTTTCTTGAAGAGCAATTCTAGTCCTGTGAAGTTAAGATGTCCAAAACGAAGATGCCAAAGCCATGAGACATCTTGGTAGAATGCCTTAAGACATTGGGAGACATCATGTGGAATGTTGAGCACAAACATTCTATTTGTTAACATTGGTACCTTAGTAATGAGACTACTTGCACTGTCCCTTATGGAAAGGCTTTTGTCTTTTAATTGAATATCATAACCTTTCTCCAAGAGTTGTCCTAATCTCAAGATGTTACTTTTCATGTTTGACACATAGTAAACATTAGAAATGAATTGACGCTCTCCATTATTTAATTTAATAAGAACATTACCTTTGCCTTTTACTGTTGCTTTTGGTTCATCTCCAAATGCCACATTGTCCTTTACTATTTCATCAAGCTCTACGGACATATCTTTTCTTCCGCACATATCGTTGCTTGCGCCACTATCTAGGTACCATTGATTGTCCTCCCCTTTTTCATTTTCTTTATGGGCCAATAATAATATTCCATCTTCTGTAATTCTTTCTTCGGCATAATGGGTATTCTCTTCAACTTTATTGTTTCTTGGAGCTCTACATTCAGAAGCATAGTGTCCAAATTTGTCGCAATTCTAGCATTTGTTCTATGACTTGTCATTCCTTGAATTTGAATTGCCTCTTCCACGACCTCTAGCTGTTCTTTATCCTCTTTGATTATTGTTCCTATGGTTGTTTTCATTGTTGGGCCTCGAACCTCGTCCATGTCCATATCTGCGTCCTCTTCCTCGTTCTTGACCAAGACCCCAACTTTGTCGGCTTCGATTGTTTTCTTCCTTTTTTGAATCAATTCATGTCTTAAGAACATGCTCCATGGTCTCTTCCTTTCTCTTTCTCTTTTCTTAATATGCTTGAAATGAGCCTAAAAGCTCCTCTATAACCATGGTCTCCAAGTTTTATGTTTCTTTAATGATGGCGACAATATGTTAAACTTTGGATCTAGTGATCTAAGAATCTTCTCTATGATTCTGACATCATCTAATTTCTCACCATTTCTTTTCAAATTATTAGTAACAAATAAACTCTTGAAAAATAATCAAAAAATGTTCACCTTCTTTCATATGTAGAGATTCAAATTCTCTTCTTAATGTTTGAAGACACACCTTTCTGACTTGATCAGCTCCCTTGTAAGATAACTGAAGCTTTTCCCATGCTTCTTTTGCTGACTTTGCTACTGAAATCTTTCCAAAAGTGTCATCATACAATGCTTGATAAATTAGACTGAGAGCCTTCTTGTCTCTCGTCCTCATGTTTTCCAATTCTTCCCTTAGGTTTGAGATAGACTATCTTCGTCTTCTTATTCAATATAGCCTTTCTCAACTATTTTCCATACACCATGTGATCCAAGGAGGGCCATCATTCTTAAGCTGCAATTATTATAGTTGGTCTTGGTAGCCACTGAAATTGGTATAGTAATGTTGTTATTCGCCATCTTTTAGTATCTTTGTAACGACCCTTATTCTACACATCATAGGATCGTAGAATATTTATTTCTTTCCCGTATTAAGTCCTATGGTCATGTAACTTTGGGAAACATCCATTAGAGTCATTTCCCATGTTCATGATTTTTGTCGATTTTTAAATGACCATTTTGCCCTTAGTTGGTACTGTTTTGGACATAACTTTTGATTGGAAAGGAATTTTGACCTGAAACCACTTCCATTGGATTCGTTTGATGGTTTACCTTTCCGTAGAGTGGTCATAATAGCCAAACGGACTTATCGTTTGGGAGATATGGCTGAAATAAGGTTTGGAGAGTGAAAAACTTCTTAACCGGGCCAAATAGGGTGATTAGTGAGTAGGCCCATAACCCATTTCGGAATTAGGGTTATAGGGAGGCTGAAATGAAGTAGAGAATCATTCCATTTCAGTTTTCTAGCCTCCACTTATCACCAAGGAACCCTAAAGATGGCCTCCAACCTCTAAATCACCTCCAAATCACCTTTTGGTCAAGGATTTGGTTTAGCAACCCCTAATCATGGAAGATCTACACCAAAACAACATTGGAGCTGCTCTTTAGCATTGGGATTCACATCAAATTAGAGATATATTTCAGATCTTAGTTTATTTGTGGCTAAGGTGAGTGATTTGCATAGTTTTGCACTAATTATGGCTAACTAGGGGTGATTAGTGTTAATTAGCGAATTTAAACATTATAAAATTCTGGAAAAATGTTTATAAAATTCGGAATGATGTTTTAGACCTCTGATATGAATTTGGGTTAATTTGGTTAAGTTTTGCTAATCATATCATAAGTTTCACCTAAACATGCTTAAGGGAAAATATGGGGTTTTGGCTATGTTTGATCCATTTTAACCTATCATATTGTTGTTTGGATGTTTGTGGTTGATTATATATGTTTCTATGACTGTATGGTATGCTTTGTGATTGATTAGAATAGTTGGAATGGTCGAAAACGCCGTCGAGGGGCGTAAACAACTCGCTGGACAAGGTGCAGGAGTTCGGATCGGATGGGGATTGAGGGTCAGTCGGATCGCCCTATGGGATCGTGGGACATCACCATGAGTCAAGTCATCTCCTCCGAGCCGAACCATCTGCGCAAGGTCCACGAACCTCAACCGTGAACTGCCTCTCGTACCCGATCCGCTCGTGTTTCGTACCCCGATCCGACAGAGGGAGGCAGCATCCACGATCCACTTGTACTCGAACGCTCCGACCCGATTGCCCACCCACGAGTTGAAGGCGCCATGAACCGATCTGAAGAGAGCACCAGACCGGAACCGTGGCAAGCTGAAGACCTCGACCCGATCTGCCAGGGGTAATGACGACCCGACCCGATCCAGTGAAGAAGGAGCATTCGGATCCGAACCGAACTGATGATCAGGGGGAGATCCGAACCGACCCAGTATTGACCAATAACCCGAGATGCAAAGGTAGTCCAATATGGGAAGTTAGAGCTCAGGATCCAGTTGGGAACCGATGAGTTCACTTCATGGTTGGGCTTTGCTGCGGGACGTGTGCTAAGGAGTTGTTGATGTTCATAACTTCGATTCACCAATAAAAATGAATGATGGCTACTTATCAGTGCAGTAGGGTCATTATGACATGAGGGGCAAGGTGATGGTAGCAAGACTACGTTATCAGTGCAGTAGGGTCATTATGACCCGAGGGGTAAGGTGATGCGTAGAAAGACTATGAGCCAGTGCAGTGGGGTCATTGCGACTCCATGGGGCAGAGTGGACATAGTAAGGATTAGTAAGGCTATGAGCCAGTGCAGTGGGGTTCTTGTGACTCCATGGGGCAAAGTGGACATAGCGAAGGATTTGTGGCCACGTTATCAGTGCAGTGAAGCCATTTATGACTTCATGGGGCAGAGTGATCGTAGCAAGGTATGTTGGGCGATCGAAGTGGTGAATATCGTATGCTTTACGCACTGAGTGAGAGATGTGAGGATGGATGCTATGTTTGATTGTTTTCCATCACTATGACATGCACACCTCCCCCACCTCCGTATCTTTACACTGTTTGATATGGTACCTTAGAGTGTTGTACAGTATGTAGTGCTAACTCTTTGGTTGCAGGTCCAGGTTCAGGTATGTTTTAGTCTACCTGTTATTGTTCACTTTAGATGCTTATCGCTCATACCAGGCTTTATGTCTGACCCAGAGTTTTATGTCTCCTCTTATTACTCTGGGTGCTCACACGAGAAGACTAGAGACAGGTTAGTTGGTGATGCGCGAGTAGCTGATTCGGAGGCGGGCAGGAGGCTTCCACGTATGTTATATATATACACATTCTCCCTGTGTCGTTGGTGGTCGCTACTTGGGCATTAGTAGTGTACCTCCTTTATCTTGCTTTTGCTTTGAGACGGTTTGAAAGTTGTAATAAGCCGTATTCTGGATTTCCGCTGCCATGATGTTTAGTTTTGGTTTTCAGCTTATGCACTGTCTCTCCTGTTTTATATCAAATATGTTATTATTATATTTTGTTCTATGCGCTATGAGACATTCTACAGGTTCCTTGTTAGTTCATTTCCTTCTTCCTTTTCCTTCTGACGACCCGTTCCGTGCTAACTGGACATGTGTACAGCGCACCTTTGGAGTAAATGTCGGTTGGAGCGGGCGGGCCGTCACACTTGGTATCAGAGCTCTAGGTTGCGTAGTTAACCTAGGGAAAGACACCAGGGAGAGATAGTATGTATATGAGAGCGCGTATTTGTAATTACTTTGGTTTTCAAAAGCTATGTATATATCCTATTGGTAGTATAAGAATAAAGTCGCACTGCTCTAGCACCATTATGGGGTCGTTAATCGTTTCCCTTTTTCAGATTGACGATGAGCCGAGACACGAGGGGTGCTGGTAGAGGGACCAACCATGGGAATGCCGCTGACATGAGGGCGATGTTTACTAACCTCATGAGAGACATGCTTAGAGAAGTGCAAGGGGCAGTTCCCAATCCCGGAGTTGGTGTTGGCCCAGTAGTGCAGGCGCCTAGGGCCGATTTCGCCAAGTTGTGCAAGGATTACACTAACCTTGGTGAGAAGTCGTTCCACGGGACGGAGTCGGCCACAGATGTTCAAGATTGGATGGATAGCTGTGATCGTATCTTTGATGACTTGGGTCTTGAGGATGCGATGAAGAGAAGGCTAGCGTCTCGTCAGCTGCAAGGGCGAGCGATGAATTGGTGGAATGCCATTAGAACAGCTACTCCAGAGGATCAGGTTACTTGGGATCAGTTCAAGGCTCGCTTTAGTGAGAAGTTCATTCCAGCTGCCCAGAAGTCAGTGTTGTTCAAGAGGTTCTTGGAACTCAAGCAGAACGGAAGGGCAGTTTCTGATTATATTGCTGAGTTCGACACTTTGTCGAAGTATGGATTGTCTCTTATCGATACTCCTGAGAAAAAGAATGAGAAGTTCATTACTGGTTTGGATGGATACTTGGGGGAAAGGCTTATCAACCACATCGATGAGACTTTTGAATCGATTGTGGGGAAAGCTTTGAGATCAGAGAGTCTTTACCCTAAGTCAAAGACTGAGGCTGCATCTGCAGAAGGGCCAAAGCCGCAAGTAGGCGGTGGAGGCAAGAATAACTCTCAGAATAAGAGGTAGCAGGACCAATCAAAAGGTGGCCAGAAAAAGAGCAAGAAGGATGTTGAGTGCTTCAGCTGTGGTAAGAAGGGCCATTATGCTAAAGAATGTCGGGCCAAGCCAGCGGAAAGGAAGTGCTACAACTGTGGTCAAGTGGGACATCATAAGGATAAGTGTCCGCAACCTCTTAAGGAGAAGCAGATTGTGAAAGCATATGCTATTGATGCTGTTCCTTCTTCGTCGAATGCCCCAACTGCGGCAGAGAAAGGAAAGAATGTTGTTATTCAAGGTATGCTTTCTATTTATGATGTACCAGTTCGAGTTTTGTTTGATACCGGGGCTTTCCGTTCCTTCATATCTAGTGACCTGGCAGATAGGTTGGGACTGGAACTCGAGGTAGTCGATAGACCATTGGTTGTGACGAACCCGATTGGTGGTTCGACTAGCCTTAGTATGATTTGCAGGAATTTGGTCTTATCGAGTCATGGATGTATGTTTGTATGTGATTGCTTTGTTTTGGGCTTTACTGGGTATGGCATTATATTGGAAGTTGATTGGCTCCAAAGATACGGGGTGGTGGTAGACTGTGAGGGCTTTTTGGTGACAGTGAGGGCGGATGATGGGCGGAGGGTAGTGTTTGGTAGTCTACCTAGTGATGGGGTTATGGCTAGTTTTGTAAATTCCCTCGACATCCCGCAGGATGAGTTGTCAGATGTGCCCGTGGTTGGCCAGTATCCGGACGTCTTCGAGGAGGTGACCGGGCTTCCACCACACCGAGAGATTGAGTTCCGTATTGATTTAGTGAAAGATGCCAGACCTATAGTGATGCCACTTCGTCGTATGGCACTAAGGGAGCAGCGAGAGCTCGAGGTGCAAGTCAGCAATCTTTTGAAGAAGGGATTTATTAGAAGGAGTGTCTCCGAGTGGGGAGCACCAGTTGTGTTTGCCACTAAGGCAGATGGTTCCCTTCATTTGTGTGTGGACTATCGCGAGTTGAATAAGGTGACGAGGAAGAATAAGTATCCTCTACCGCGGATAGATGATTTGTTTGATCAGCTGGAAGGAGCAAGAGTGTTCTCCCAGTTAGACCTCGCGACAGGATTTCATCAGCTACGAGTAGTGGATGAGAGTGTTCCAAAAATGGCATTTAGGACGCCGTCTGGATTTTATGAGTGGTTGGTCATGCCATTTGGGTTGACCAATGCACCAGCCTATTTTGTGGATCTTATGAATCAAGTATTCAAAGATCAGTTGAATAAGTTTGTTCTTATGTTCGTGGATGATATCCTTGTTTACTCAAGGACAGAGGAGGAACACAAGGGACACTTGAGGATAGCGATGGAGGTGTTGAGGAAACACCAATTGAAAGTGAAATTCTCTAAGTGTCCTTTTGGAGAAGGGAAGTGAGATTCTTGGGTCATGTTGTTTCCGAGAATGGTAATGCCGTGGACCCTGCGAAGGTGGCTACGGTACAGGATTGGCCTACGCCCAAGAATGTAACAGATGTGAGAAGTTTCTTGGGATTAGCTGGATATTATCGTAAGTTTATCCAGGACTTCTCCAAGATAGCGGCACCGTTGACTCAGTTGACTAAGAAGAATCATCCCTTCATCTAGGACGGAGTGTGTGAGGATGCCTTCAAGAGTCTAAAAGAGAAGTTGACGCGTGCGCCAGTATTAGTCATTCCTACAGGGAATGAAGAGATGACGGTATACGGATGCTTGTGGTACCGGACTGGGTGCTGTATTGATGCAATGGGGTAGGGTTGTAGCTTATGCTAGTCGACAGCTAAAGCCGCATGAGAAGAAATATCCTACCCATGATTTGGAACTAGCAGCGATTGTGTTTGCGCTGAAGATGTGGAGACATTATCTCTTGGGAGAAAGATTTGAGTTGTTTACCGATCATAAATCGTTAAAGTATCTCTTCTCTCAGAAAGATCTGAATCTCCGTCAGCAGAGACGGTTAGAGTTCTTGGCTTCGTATGATTTTGATATCGCATATACACCTGGGAAAGGTAATGCGGTAGCCGATGCCTTGAGTAGGAGACATGACAGTTTCGGGGCTATGTTTTTTGAGTGGAAGCAACTGGAGTATATTCGGGGTTTGATTTCAGACCAAGGTGCGAATTGGATCTAGTCATGCTAGCTAGTTTGACGATCAAACCCACTTTGATAAAGCGGATTGGTTCCAACCAAAGGAACGATCCTAATCTATTGGAAATCATCTCCAAGTTAGAGATGGGTATCGATGAGGAGATGAATGTGTATGGGCTTGATTAAGATGGATGGCTTCAGAAGAATGGAAGACTAGTTGTGCCCAACGTGAATGGTTTGAGAGATGAAGTGCTTAGAGAATGTCATCACTCAAAACTGACCATATATCCCGGTGGTAATAAGATGTATCGAGACATGAAGCAGACTTACTACTGGGAAGGGATGAAAAGAGACGTTGGGAAGTTTATATCCAAATGCATGAATTGCCAGCTAGATAAAGCCGAGCAAAAGAAGCCTAGTGGGTTGTTGCAACCATTAGAAATTACCGAATGGAAATGGGAGCAAGTCTCGATGGATTTCATCGATGGCTTACCAAGGACTAGATCGGGATATGATAGCATTTGGGTAATTGTGGATCGATTGACTAAGAGTGCAAGATTTATACCAGTCAAATCGACCAGAACGGCAGCCAAGTTGGCAGATTTGTATATGAAGTGGGTAGTGAGATTTCATGGAGTACCCAAAAGCATTGTGAGTGACCGAGACCCGTTGTTCACTAGTGGGTTTTGGAAGAGCTTACAAGAGGCTCTAGGGTCAGAGTTACATCTCAGTACCGCATATCATCCTCAGACCGAAGGTCAGACGGAGAGGGTGAATCGTATATTGGAAGATCTCTTGAGAGCTTGTATATTGGATTTTGGTGGATCATGGGATGACCATTTGCATCTAGTAGAGTTTGCATATAATAATAGCTACCAATCCAGTATCGGTATGGCTCCATATGAGGCTTTGTACGGAAGACCGTGCAACTCACCATCATGTTGGATAGAGACTGGCGAGAAGTTTGTGCTTGGACCAGATGTGGTGAGAGAAACTTCGGATAAGATTAAGATCATTCAGCAACGAATGAAAGCTGCCCAAGATAGGCAGAAGAGTTATGCTGATAAGAGGAGAAGAGACTTGAAATTCTCCGTTGGTGACTTGGTGTTTGTTAAGATCTGTCCGTTGAAGAGCGTGATACGATTTGGCAGGAGAGGCAAGTTGGCACCAAGATTTGTTAGCCCATTCCTTGTTCTTGAACTAGTCGGGAATTTGGCATATAGAGTTGGCTTACCAGAGAAGATGGCGGGAGTTCACAATGTATTTCATGTTTCCCAACTAAGGAAATTCGTTCACGACTCAGATATGACTATTTCACCTGATCAGTTAGAGGACTTCGAAGTAGAACCCGAGGCAGTTGGGAACCGCAAGCCGATTCGTATTGTGGGGCACGATACGAAGCAACTTCGAAGGAAGGCGGTGAAGCTAGTCAAGGTTCAGTGGGGCGAGGACGAGAATGATTGTACTTGGGAGACAGAGGAGAGCATTAGGAAGGCATATCCAGAACTCTTTGCCTGGTAAGATTTACTTTGCGATTTAGTTATTCCGCATGCTAGGATAGACTTATTTTACTTGTTTTGCATGTTTGATGGGTGTTTTATGGTTGATAGGCATGCGGGACCTTTGTGTGTGTTTTGATTAGGAAATTTCGGGGGCGAAATTTCTTAAGAGGGGGAGAGTGTAACGACCCGTATTCTACACATCATAGGATTGTAGAATATTTATTTCTTTCCCGTATGAAGTCGTATGGTCATGTAACTTTGGAAAACATCCATTAGAGTCATTTCCCATGTTCATGATTTTTGTCGATTTTTAAATGACCATTTTGCCCTTAGTTGGTACTGTTTTGGCCATAACTTTTGATTGGAAAGGAAATTTGACCTGAAACCACTTCCATTGGATTCGTTTGATGGTTTACCTTTCCGTAGAGTGGTCATAATAGCCAAACGGACTTATCGTTTGGGAGATATGGCTGAAATAAAGTTTGGAGAGTGAAAAACTGCTTAACCGGGCCAAATAGGGTGATTAGTGAGTAGGCCCATAACCCATTTCGGGATTAGGGTTATGGGGAGGCTGAAATGAAGTAGAGAATCATTCCATTTCAGTTTTCTAGCCTCCACTTATCACCAAGGAACCCTAAAAATGGCCTCCAACCTCTAAATCACCTCCAAATCACCTTTTGGTCAAGGATTTGGCTTAGCAACCCCTAATCAAGGAAGATCTACACCAAAGCAACATTGGAGCTGCTGTTTAGCAATGGGATTCACATCAAATCAGAGATTTATTTCAGATCTTAGTTTATTTATGGCTAAGGTGAGTGATTTTCATAGTTTTGCACTAATTATGGCTAATTAGGGGTGATTAGTGTTAATTAGCGAATTTAAACATGATAAAATTCTGAAAAAATATTTATAAAATTCGGAATGATGTTTTAGACCTCAGATATGAATTTGGGTTAATTTGGTTAAGTTTTGCTAATCATATCATAAGTTTCACCTAAACATGCTTAAGGGAAAATATGGGGTTTTG
Source organism: Allium sativum (assembly GCA_030737875.1). Taxonomy (NCBI): domain Eukaryota; kingdom Viridiplantae; phylum Streptophyta; class Magnoliopsida; order Asparagales; family Amaryllidaceae; genus Allium; species Allium sativum. The sequence goes on along the minus strand of CM060918.1, from coordinate 301,079,596 downwards.
GCTATGTTTGATCCATTTTAACCTATCATATTGTTGTTTGGATGTTTGTGGTTGATTATATATGTTTCTATGATTGTATGGTATGCTTTGTGATTGATTAGAATAGTTGGAATGGTCGAAAACGCCGTCGAGGGGCGTAAACAACTCGCTGGACAAGGTGCAGGAGTTCGGATTGGATGGGGATTGAGGGTCGATCGGATCGCCCTATAGGATCGTGGGACATCACCATGAGTCAAGTCATCTCCTCCGAGTCGAACCATCTGCGCAAGGTCCACGAACCTCAACCGTGAACTGCCTCTCGTACCCGATCCGCTCGTGTTTCGTACCCCGATCCGACAGAGGGAGGCAGCATCCACGATCGACTTGTACTCGAACGCTCCGACCCGATTGCCCACCCACGAGTTGAAGGCGCCATGAACCGATCTGAAGAGAGCACCCGACCCGAACCGTGGCAAGCTGAAGACCTCGACCCGATCCGCCAGGGGTGATGACGACCCGACCCGATCCTGTGAAGAAGGAGCATTCTGATCCGAACCGAACTGTTGATCAGGGGGAGATCCGAACCGACCCAGTATTGACCAATAACCCGAGATGCAAAGGTATTCCAATATGGGAAGTTATAGCTCAGGATCGAGTTGGGAACCGATGAGTTCACTTCATGGTTGGGCTTTGTTGCGGGACGTGTGCTAAGGAGTTGTCGATGTTCATAACTTCGATTCACCACTAAAAATGAATGATGGCTACTTATCAGTGCAGTAGGGTCATTATGACCTGAGGGGCAAGGTGATGGTAGCAAGACTACGTTATCAGTGCAGTAGGGTCATTATGACCCGAGGGGCAAGGTGATGCGTGGTAAGACTATGAGCCAGTGCAGTGGGGTCATTTGCGACTCCATGGGGTAGAGTGGACATAGTAAGGATTAGTAAGGCTATGAGCCAGTGCAGTGGGGTTCTTGTGACTCCATGGGGCAAAGTGGACATATCGAAGGATTTGTGGCTACGTTATCAGTGCAGTGAAGCCATTTATGACTTCATGGGGCAGAGTGATCGTAGCAAGGTATGTTGGGTGATCGAAGTGGTGAATATCGTATGCTTTACGCACTGAGTGAGAGATGTGAGGATGGATGCTATGTTTGATTGTTTGCCATCACTATGACATGCACACCTCCCCCACCTCCGTATCTTTACACTGTTTGATATGGTACCTTAGAGCGTTGTACAGTATGTAGTGCTAACTCTTTGGTTGCAGGTCCAGGTTCAGGTGTGTTTTAGTCTACCTGTTATTGTTCACTTTAGATGCTTATCGCTCATACCAGGCTTTATGTCTGACCCAGAGTTTTATGTCTCCTCTTATTACTCTGGGTGCTCACACGAGCAGACTAGAGACAGGTTAGCTGGTGATGCGCGAGTAGCTGATTCAGAGGCGGGCAGGAGGCTTCCACGTATGTTATATATATACACATTCTCCCTGTGTTGTTGGTGGTCGCTACTTGGGCATTAGTAGTGTACCTCCTTTATCTTTCTTTTGCTTTGAGACGGTTTGAAAGTTATAATAAGCTGTATTCTGGATTTCCGCTGCCATGATGTTTAGTTTTGGTTTTCAGCTTATGCACTGTCTCTCCTGTTTTATGTCAAATATGTTATTATTATATTTTGTTCTATGCGCTGTGAGACATTATACAGGTTCCTTGTTAGTTCATTTCCTTCTTCCTTTTCCTTCTGACGACCCGTTCCGTGCTAACTGGACATGTGTACAGCGCACCTTTGGAGTAAATGTCGGTTGGTGCGGGGCGGGCCGTCACAATCTTCAACCTTCTTCTTCTTGTTTTGTTAAAAAGGATCCTCTAGCTCTGATACCACTTTGTTGGAAATTTTAGAGGAGGAAGAGGGAGAGAATATGGAAAAGAAAATTTTATATTTGAAAATATCCTTTTATTGATCCTTATTTCTCGCTTGATACAACCTTGATTAGTACAACAGATGAGAGAGTCTCTATATATAACATGACAAGTGTTCTAGACTCTTCTCTCTCCAGATAATTCTATTGCATATTTGATAGACCAAAATTAATTATCATTTATTTTGATTTTGGACTTTCCTAAAACATGGATAGAATTTATTACATAATCGGCATTTACTTATAAAACCAAATTTATTTGTTTCCTTTTAAAACCAAGTTTAATATTCAACACAGTATAAATTATAATTAATAAACATAAAAATTGGATCAAAAATGACTTGAAAATTGTGCTTTCTTTTTTAGCAGTAGCAAAATACCGAACAAACAATGGAAAATCCTATTTTTTTTAAACAAATGCCTATATCAAACAAACAAATTGAGTATTAGAAAAATAGTAAAAAATAAATGGAATAACTGAGTGTAATTTTCTTGGTAAGAAATACATGAAGGAGAATCACCTTACACAAGATTTTTGACGATGTTATTCCAGTAATCATAAAGTTATCCGTCAAGATAAGACGAAACGAAAACGATTGATTTCATATCAACAATGACCAAAAAGAAAATTGATAAAGCATTTTGTCTGTAACTTAGCGAGCTTACCAAAGGGTTAGCAAAATTATAGGCTGTCCCTTTCTAAATCATTCTCCATTTGTACTCAAATAAAAACAACAAAGAATCTACAACTTGAATCTGTAGAAACGGACAATGGATATTTTGGACCGATGCCCAAAAGGATCTCGTCAAAGCTTCAAACAGTTGAATAAACATAATAGAGAAAAGATATCAATTTAAGGTTTTCTTAAAAGGAATAAAAATATTAAGCCATGATGTTTCAATATCAACATTAACTTCCTCGTGTAAACCCTCTAAGTGACCATTCTAATAAAATATGAAGAGAAGTGTTTGTAAAGCATGGCTATATACAAACACTTCCAATAGAGACTTATGAAATGGAAATAGAAAAATATAGAGAAAGGTTTATTCATATCTGTGCTAATAGGTATATCAGGTCACCTCTAACAAACTCATTTTTTTGACATCAGTAGCATTTTTGGCCAAATGCTGGGAAATGAGTATAATGTCATGCCAATTCATCATATAAACAGTCCTTATTTCTAAAAAATTCATGACCTGGTCAATGAAAAAATGTATTTAACCACGAAAAATATTTCCAAAACTGTTAGACATGGACAAAAAATATATCGTAGTATGTCAAAGATCTACATGTACAAACCTATGGATTTGTTTTTCTCCAATAGCTAAATATGGATTATTCTTTATTATGCTAAATGTTTACCGACCTTTGGTTTGGTTCCCAAAAGTGCACAAGACACACTCGATTAAATCGCATGATATTGCGACCCAGAGGCGTTGCTAATACCAGAAGACTCGAATCTGTCCACAAGCAAAATGTCGCATCCCTCGAACGAGACCTCCATCAGTATCCTTCCACAGCCGAGCCGAAGGCGAGCCATCAAGCGAGTATGGGCGCAGCACCGGTGCGGGTCTGGGGCCCATAGTCCCAGCAGCGATCGACCTAGACGGTTAGGTCTAACCAGCGGGAACCGCCCGATTCATCCGATTTCTGCCAACAAGTATGTTGCCTAGAATTACCAGATCGACTCAATGTCAGGATTCAACCAACAACTTCTGTGAAACTCGAGCAACCAAAACACCCACATCTATGGCCTTCGCACGAACCGTAAGGCGACCTTCGTACCCCTCGGGGTGCGAATTTCGCACCCAGCAGGGTGCGAAATTCGCACCTAAAAGGTTCCGAAAATCGCACCCATAAGTACAAAATTCGCACCCAATAGGGTGCGAAATTCGCACCCAACAATGTGCGAAATTCGCACCCAGCAGGTGCGAAATTCGTACACAGCAGTGTGCAAAATTCGTACCTTGGGGCGCGAATTTCGCACCGCAGGAGGTACGGATTTAGCACCCCCCACGGGGTATGAATTTCGCATTCCGCGAGGTGCAGATTTAGCACCCCGGGGCTAGGTGCGAAAATCAGGCATGTGCAGGCGCCAGGTGTGAATTTCTGGGTGTGGCCCCCTATTTTTACCTAATCCTACCTACTCCTATTTACTCCCACCTACTCCTATCTAATCCCTTTCCTATAAATACCCCACAACATCATACTTCAAAGGGGTTGGAATTTGAGACCTTGAGACTTCATGAGAGCTCCTTTATTCGCATCTCCACTTTGAGGAAGAAGAAGGTAAAAAGTGTCCTTTTCCTATATTTTGTAATATATGTCAATTATGACATCATATATAATAATGATGACATCATATAGCTTAGAAGCTAATGTAATGAGATGTCATGAGATTGTCTCAACATTGTAACATTTTGTGATCAATAACACTCCAACAACGCTTCAAAGTGGACATAGGACCCTCACGAGGCCGAACCACTATAAACCCCTTGTGTTATTTACTGCTTTCTGTTCTTGTCTACACGACCAAATTAATTATTCCTAGTAACTGGAATATTGGTGTTTACGAAATTTTTTGCCATCAACATTCGGTGCTTTCACTGCGAAGACTTTGATTTGCATTTTTGTCGCACTTTATTGTCTCGACTTCGATGAGGTTGAGGTTCCTTTGCTAAACCTGCCGCCGAATCCACTTACAATCGTAAAGCGACCAAAGAGTGTAATGGTTGGCTCTTCAGCCGCAACCGTGGCCGGGACATCCCAACAACCCAAACCGGCAAACATCCTGGACACTTATAGAAACGCCCCTCCTATTGTGGACCCCGAAGCGCCCGCAACACAAGCTCAGATCCGCTCGCTTAATGAAAAATATGAGAACACAACAGTCAAGCTCAATCAAGCATTAAGGAATAACATCGACCTTATGCGACAACTTCAAGAAAGTCAGCGCATCGTCGCTCGACTTCAACTAACTCGGAACAATGCTCGACCTCGACCAACTATCTCAGAAACTTCCTCTTTTGAGTCGAGGGGCCCACATAAAAGAAGGAGGTTTAGCCTCATCAACAACGTCGTCTTCCACACCAATGCCCTCGCCAACGACAATGGCTACGCCAACGGCAATGGGAACGACAACGGCGATCGAACTACAATCACATATAGCAAGGAGGCGCAATACCGAGATCGCTCTAGCTTGATCATCAATGACGGACCAGGTCCGACCAACCAACCGCTTCCTCGACCAAACCCAATGGTCGCCCATCGAAATGATGGACCAACCAATCCAGTGGCCTGCGCTTTTCCAGAATAGGATCCACATCATCCCACTCCGCACCAGGATTCGATTATGGATGTCGAGGACATGGAAGAAGATGATCCGAACATCCATCATAGAAGACGCCCTTGCAATAGAACTCCGGAACCTCATCAAGACCCATGGGTCCTAATGGCGGACCCCCATCCAACTTACCTTCCCGACATGGTTCGAAGGATCATGTGGTTAATGCAAGGGAATGTACATGACTCATGGGAGGCCCATATTAAGCATAATCCATTCACAAGAAGGGTGAATGAGGCCGAGTGGCCGCGACGTTTCAACATGCCAAAGAAGCCACTCTACGTTGGCTCTGCCGATCCTTGTGCTTTCTTGAACCGGTACGAATGACAAATGGATTCAAGCTGGGACAATGATCCAGTCAAATGCAAATGCTTTCCAGTCTTCCTATTCGGGGCCGCTATACTTTGATTCTCTCGCCTCCCACTTGACTCCATCAACAACTTCGGCCAAAGAGCGATAGAACTAGTCAAGCAATTCAGGGTTCATATTCCGACTCCAAAGAACAACCTCACTCTTTCCAATCTATACCAAAGGCCCACTGAGTTGCTCAAAAGCTACCCCTCCCAGTTCAACACCGCCCTCGCCGAGGTCGAAGACCCAGATCCTCGCACCGTACTTTTTCTGTTAGCAAAAGGTGTCCTCCCTACTTCCGAGTTAGGGGCATGGATCAACAGGAAGCAGCCTAATAGCTTCGATGATTTCCATGAAAAGGATAGGCAATACTTATGTCGAGAAGAAGCGAGACGAAACCGAATCTCCAGGGCTAGTCTTCCCAACGAACCACATGCAGATACCATCAATGACAGCATCAAGGGGAAACAGATTGGGGATCTCTTCGGTAACGACAAGTGGGTAGGTCCCTACAAACAAAGGCCGAATAACGGTAGGCAAGCGACCGTAAATGGCCAGGTTCCTACGGAACCCTAGAAGCCTGGCCCTCACCAGGCGTACGAGATCCACACCCCACTGAATGAAGACTTGGAAACAATCTACTTGGAAACGTTCAACACGCTTCAATATAAGAAACCATACAATAGGGAATCCACTAATCAGGAGTAGAATACCGACAAGTATTGTCGATAGCATGACATGTATGGGCATAACACCAATAATTGCGGCCAACTCGAAGACGCAGTTAAAAAGCTTATCCGCGAGAAGCGCCTTGAGCAGTATGTCCAAAAACCATTTCCTCCCGAAGCAAACTCCAGTCCTCTTGCGCCCACGCCTCTAGCACTTGCCAAGGTAGCTCTAGGTCCGTCTAACCCAAGGCGGTGACTTGTGATCAACACTAGTTACGGCGGGCCATACCCCACACATGAAAGCTTACGGAAAATGGAAGTATGTAAGCTCTATCAAGCATGCCACTCATGAAGCCTACTCCGCTCCGGACGAGTCCATAACTACTAAGCTTCAAAAAACAATGTGGGATGACGTAGTATTCCTCAAAAGAGAATCTAAAGGAATTGAGATCCCAACCACAGATCCTCTCGTTATCACAACACAGTTCGGTGCCTCTTCTGTCCGAAGGGTACTGATTGACTCGGGAAGCTCAGTTAACATCTTCTTAAAAAGTTGCTTACGATCTAATGAAGCTTAAATCAAGGACTTGAAACTATGCCACGCCATGATCCACGACTTCAACGGATCTTCCAGTCACCCAATAGGGGTGATTGACTTACCTGTTGAACTTGGTAACGGGGACCGTAACCGAGTTCGATTTCTCACGTTCGTGGTTATCGACATTATCTCCCCTTACAATGTATTCTTCGGATGTCCCTCCCTTACAAAATTCTGAGTCTGCATGTCACCAAGGTCCCTCCTGATGAAGTTCCCGATGGAAAACGGGATTGGAACGGTTAGGGACGACCAAGCAAATGCTAGAAAATGCTACGCAATAGAATGGAAGAACGCGCACAACAACGACAAAGGCAAAGCTGTGATTCCTCCTTCTTGCGCCAAGATCGTCTTCGCATAACAATCAACGACGTCTGGACCCTGGCTTAGGAGCTACTGCCATCTTTCCGATGATCTCGATCAAAGGAAGGACAAAGAGCCCGAATACGAAAGGGCTACTCCAGTTGAACCTACGATGGACATTCCAATCAACCGCGATGATCCATCGGGGTTACTGAGAATCGGATCGCAACTCCGCTCCGCAATCAATGGGGATCTTTATGGATTTCTTAAAAGCTAACTTAGACATGTTCGCATGGACTTACTCCGACGTGAGAAGCATCGACCATGAGGTTGCCTGCCATTTTCTACGTATAGATTCTATAATGCCTCCAGTCAAGCGGAGACGCTGCTTCTTGGGACACGAGAGGTCCAAGGTACTCGAGGAAGAGGTAGACCGCCTACTCAATAACAACTCCATCCGCAAAGTCAACTACCCCAAATGGGCCTCCAATCCGGTTTTGGTCAAAAAAGCCAACGGTAAATGGCGGACGTGTGTCGACTTCTCCGACTCAAACAAGGCATGTCCCCAGGACAACTTCCCACTGTCGAAGATCGACCGACTTATTGATTCAGCCGTCGGATACCATCTACCATCTTTCATAGGCGCCTACTCAGGCTATGATCAGATCCCGATGAATCTTCGCGACCAGGATCATACCTATTTCATAACTGACCTTGGACTTTACTGTTATCGCGTCATGCCCTTCAGTCTGAAAAATGCAAGAGCAACTTATCAACGAATGGCAATCAGCTCCACATTAGTGCACGTTGAAAGCCATGTCCAGCGACCCGTCTACTACAAAACAAACGATGGACGGAGACAGAGAAGAATTATCCGAAGCTTGAGAAACTAGCATTCTGCTTATTGAACTACTCTCGGAAGCTTCGACCATACTTCCAGTCTCAACCCATAAAGGTTTATACTGACCAGCCACTACAACCAGACCTACAACGGCCCGACGCGTCCGGACGACTATTAAACTGGGGTATGGAGCTGAGCCAATTTGAGATAACATTCATCCCCCGTCGAACTATCCTCGGACAAGCTCTCACTAATTTCATAGTAGAATTCACTACTCCCAAGGAGACTCTTATAGTGGACATCGAAGGTCTTTCCATAATAACCACCGAGAAAATAATCAACTTCATCGTCTGCAATGTCATCACCCGCTACGAGGTCCCTCGGGCCATCATCTCCGCCAATAGAACTGAGTATGAGAGCACCGAGTTCAAAACCTTCTGTTAGCGGCACAACATCAAGAATAGATTCTCAGCGGTGGCTCATCCTCAAGCCAATGGGAAAATCGAGTCTGTCAACAAAGTGATTAAACCCATCACTAAGAAGCGTTTGGAAAAGGCCAGGGGCATGTGGGCAGACGAACTTCCTCTGGCTCTGTGGGCCTATCGAACCGCTCACAAGTCAGCAGCCGACCACACTCCCTTTACCGTTGTTTGTAGATCCGAAGTCATCATCCCCATTGAGCTGAAGCTTCAGTCTCATCAGTAACCTACTTTGGTCCAATGACCAATCAAGACTTACTCTTGGGATCGCTCGATTTACTCGAAGAAAAAAGGAACGAAGCCGAACTCAGGGACGTTGCCCAACTACAACGAGTGACCCGATACTTCAACTCCGGAGTCCTCCATAAGGACCTTGACACCGGCAACCTCATCCTAAAATGGGTCTTTCCTCCACTAACTGGCCTCGGTCCTCGACGGGAAGACCCGTACGTCATACAGCGAAAGTTCAGCAATGGGACTTACAAACTCTCAGTCGTGGATGAAGTCAAGCTTCCAAGGGCATGGAACAGCGAACGTCTTCGCCGCTACTTTATATAACATAGTGCATAGTTGCTTATGCTTTCAAATGATGTTTTTTTCTTGCAATTCCAGGCATTGTAAAGGCTATCACTACAAAAGTTATCAGTAGAAATGGTGTTCAGTTTTTTGTAACGCTTTCACGCTTACTCCTCGCATACTTCGTTCATTACATTTTTGACTAACCATTACTACTGACTTCAACATAAAAACTCTAGATTGCCGCATCAGCACCCCAAGCACAGGAGCCAATGCCATCATTGAAGCCTCGAGCCCACATCGATGACAAATACCACTGGATACAACCAGCACCCCGAGCATAGGAGCCGGCAACGCTACTCGAGTCGTCGGCCCATAACGCGACCGAGTATAAATAACCACTGACTCAAATCTTAGCCCAGCACCGAGATTGAGGATAAATCGTTCAGCCTTCAAGTCCCAGGACTTGGGGGCAGCCCATCAACCAATCTATCGCGAGGCTAACCACTAACACGGCTTTAACCGACCCCTCGGGTCGGGATTCGGGCGTCTGTCGAATCTCGACACAGCACCGAGATCAACATTAAATCGTTTTCTCCTCGAAGCTCTAAAGGCTTAGGTGCAACCCATGGCCACGATCAGACCCTACGGGCTGATGATCCGGGCTTATCTCCGACGAATAAACGATGTCATCGCTCACAACCCTAAGAACGATGGGAGATCCACCCACTGGACGGACCGCAAATCGCGACGTCCTACGCCTTCACTACACTTGGGACTTACTCCAGGCAGCCCAAAATAGCAGGCGACTAGCCTAGCTTCGCAAGCTACGGGTTTCCTGAGCTGAGGGAGACTTACTAGAAGTCGGCGCTTTATCACACCCCTTTGGAATAATCGACCCAGAGCGCGGTCTCTGATTGCATTTTTGTTAAGTGTAACGACAAGTACGCTCATGCAAGTCTGGGATGCCAGAAACATGAGAAGAACGTTCGAACAGTTAACACAAAATGCGATCTTTACTAATTCATATTTCATTTTCACACACACACCCTAAGCGGACCACATGTCTAACATCTCTTCTCTCTGAATTCTGAGGGTTCATCGCTCGCATCGTCTTCAGCTAGCAAGAGGGGCCGTCTAGCAAAAGAAGCAACTATTTGACTTCTGAGGGTTCATTGCTCGCACGTTATGGGCATCGGAACGTGGTGACGATATCTAGTTTTAATAACTAAAACCATGATTACCCGTAACCATCAAAGCCATTTTCGGATCGGATAATGATCACGGCATAATTGGGTTGGAGACTAACAACTCGACCGTATGTCCACATCTTACGTGCATATCCGAGCGGTCAGTCCGAATGAGTTAATTTCCAGAATCATTCTCCAACTAGTTGTGTTACGTTCAACTTCAATCATAGACCAAACATGAAACATTGAACAACAATCCGAGCTTGCTAGCTCATCCTTGATGTCGAGCAGATGATAGCAGATACCCGGGCTTGGGCGCAGCCCTCTACCAATTATCGCACCGGCCTGGCAATCTCAAGACCCAGATCACATTCAGTCCCTGCACTGTCGTCATCTTCACAGCATCCCCTGAAGCCACCATCTTCAGAGCGCATTCACCTCGCAAAGAAGGAAATCCAGAGTCAGAGTATAGGCCATGGAGGCTTTCCAACTTTCCATCAGTGCCCGGATTCCACAAAAGCATACACTCTTGAACATGATGGCAACCTTTAGCCTCAACAACTAACGCCATGGCCATCACCAACCGCCAGCGCAATGCCTGAGTCAAGATGCGACTACGTCGTGGTTGGATTATTAATCGGATCTCGAGACTAAAAGCTAAACTATGTGCCGACATCCTATATACGCATTCGAGCCGACAGTCCAAGCAAGTACATTCCCCGAGGACCGCGTCGCGAGACCAAAGCTCATTGATCACTGTCCGCTCATCGGGCTCCATGCAAATGTTTGAGTTTACTAGCCCAAGCTTGGAGCCAAGACTAAGTCATCAGAGTGTGAAGTTATGCGTCGTGCTCCCACGCTCTTGCTAGATTATCAAGTCCCTCAAACCGACTTCGACCTCTTGAAAAACCAGGAGGGTTTGTTAAGTGTCCGAGATATGAAGCCCAATCACGTATTCACAAATCCTTGGCGACCTTTATCCAAATTACTAATTCCGTTTCCTAGGATCCGCCACTCCACTTTCTTGAGTGCCAAATCCGAAAGCCCTCTTACTTTCCATATCTCTCTTCCCTTCTAGAAAAAAAAACTAACAATACCACGAACATGCAAAGTATAAAAGAAGTATTTTGGCATCCTTCATGCCTTAAGATGATTTTCTCTCTGGAAAAGAGAAGAAAGGGAGCAACTATGATCAGGAGATCGGCAAGCCCCAAACGAACGTTTCGGGATTGGAATTCGGGATCGTACAACAAGCCACGATCATATTCATTAAACTTTGAAGCTCCAACAACAAAGTCAACCACGATTCAGCAACCACTCGTGTACTCACCAAATACCCAATCATCAAAGTGCACACGCTTAGCATTTGGGTCCGACCTCGCCTCAAAGTAAAATCTACGCCACTGCATGCCACGACATAGGCCAAGTAAAGTCCTAAAAATGACATCCGCATATGCGAGTTGCCGAAATTTTGATCAGTGGGACCAGCTTGGACCGATGAATGACTTTGGCCTCGCAAATCCATGTGATCCAGCAGATACTTCGTGCAATCAAGCTCCATCCCAACAATATTTCAACAACCACTTAGGGAGATCGCGCGCCTAGGCCATGGCAATGACCATGCATACACGTTTTGGAAATCTCAACCGAGTAGACCGACTCGATTCAAATGCATGCCCACAAGACTTAAGGGCTCAAATGTACAAATTAAACGGTCGACTCTCGATCCGAAAACCCCTCGAAAAGCAAAAATAAGCGATTACAAGCCCATGGCATGCAAACCACATTCATGTTACCTATCCCAACTCAGATTGCATCACACAAAACGACGTTCAAACTCGTGATTGCATACGCAATTATGACCCGATAATGAACCGTTTGCACTTCGATGCAATCGGAAGTCGGCAACTAACATTTATTATCTTTAGTCTACAGGAAGTAAATGCCCTGGGCAGGTTCCAACCCAAGCCGCAAGACTTAAGCAAGTCAAAGCTCTTAGCAATGTTGGAATCCTAAGCTAATACTAGAATATTCCGATAAGGCATCCCAATCGCTCCAAAGCAGTGCTCTCTCAGCATACAACTCAAGAGGAAGGTCATAACCAATTGCTAAGCATCGCATGGAGATAGTGGCATTAACAAAAAACATACTTTGAGGGGGCAAATGTTAACCGACCTTTTGGTCTGGTTCCCAAAGTACACAAGACACGCTCGACTCAACAATCGTGTGATATTACGACCCAGAGGCATTGCCAGTACCAGAAGACTCGAGTCTATCAACTTGCATAATGTCGCATACCTCAAATGCAACCTCCATCCGTATCCGTTCGCAGCCGAGCCGAAGGTGAGCCGTGCTCCGAGCCGAAGGCGAGCCGTCAAGCGGATCCAGCCGCAGCGTGGATGGGGGTCCGGCCCACAGTTCCGGTAGCGATCGACCTAGCCGGTTAGGTCGAACCAGTGGGAACCGCCCGATTCATCCGATCTCCGCCAACAAGTGTGTTGCCCAGAATTACCAGATCGACTCAAAGTCAGGATTCAACAAACAAATTCTGCGAACCTCGGGCCATCAAAACACCCACATCCATGGCCTTTGCACCACCCATAAGGTGACCTTCGTTCCCCTCGGGGTGCAAAATTCGCAACCAGCAGGTAAGAAATTCGCACCCAACACGGTGCGTAATTCACAACTAATAAGGCACAAAATTCGCACCCAACATGATGCGAAATTAGCACACAGCAGGTACAAAATTCGCACCCGGCAAGGTGCGAAATTCGCACCCAGCAGGGTGCGATATTCGCACCAAGCAGGGTGTGAAATTCGTACCCTGGGTGCGAATTTCGCACCCCGGGAGGTATGGATTTTGCACCCCCCAAGGGGTACGAATTTCGCATCCCGCGATGTGCGAAATTCGCATTCCAGGGATGAGTGCGAAAATCTGGCATGTGCAGGTGCCAAGTGCGAATTTCTGGGTGTGGCCATTTATTTTTATCTACTCCTACCTACTCTCACCTACTCCTACCAAATCCCTTTCCTATAAATACCGCACAACATCATACTTCAAAGGGGTTGGAATTTGAGACCTTGACACTTCATGAGAGCTCCTTTAATGGCATCTCCACTTTGAGGAAGAAGAAGGGGGAAAAGTGTGCTTTTCCTATATTTTGTAATATATGCCAATTATGACATCATATATGATAATGATGACATCATATAGCTTAGAAGCTAACGTAATAAAATGTCATGAGATGATCTCAACCTTGTAACCTTTTGTGATCAGTAACATTCCAACAACGCTTCAAAGTGGACGTAGGCCCCTTACGAGGACGAACCACTATAAACCTCTTGCGTTATTTACTGCTTACTGTTCTTGTCTACACGACCAAATTAATTATTAATAGTAATTGGAATCTTTGGTGTTTATGACATTTTTTGCCGTCAACACTAAATGTTACTGTGGTTATAACCTTATAGATAAGCTGTATTTATTATCATTTCAGGTGAAAAAGAATATATAATTTGGCACTTTAATTCAACCAATGGAACGTCAGAGTTAATATATATAACACATTACTTGGATTTAGTTAATTAGATAAACGTGTGAGTAATTTATTGTCATTGAAAAGCCAATGAAAATATACCAATTAGTTAATTAATATATCAGCGCTCTCCAATTAAAAGATCCATTTCATTGCAATTAATTCGTTATGGACAAATAAAATGTACCTGAACTTGATCTCCTTCTTTATTACCAGCAGTCAATGTGAATTTATTAAAAGCATTTCAGACATAATTGTGAGCTATGTGAAGCTTAAATGCATGTATTTTAACATAAAAATGTTAATTATTTTCCTTGAATTTAACTTAGCAGAAATGCACTTAAAATGGTTAGTTTTAGGAAGGTGGAGTATATTAAAATTCAATACGGACCGAACTACTATGGCAAGATATTTTGGCACCCATGCGTAACTGTGTGAGTGATTGAAATTTATGTAAACAAAAGAAATGAAGCGTTTTAAGTAGTGACAATAGAGAAATTCTATTAGTAAGGAGCACACGCATCATTTTATGAGATACCAAGACTGCACCATTGAATAACAAAATAAAAATAAAGATCCAAAAAACATCTGGTTACGGGTTGTGGAGATAACTACAACTTACGATTATTTCTAACTTGTATCCCATCATAGGTAGGCTCCCCGAATAGCAAGTTAATCATCCACAACTGGGAAGAGGTAGAAACACAATATATATATATATATATATATATAACTCTTATCTGGCAGGTTCAGAGAATTAATAACCAAAAACCTTCAAAAAGTCATAATTTTCATATGACAAAAAGATGTCAATACAAACTTATGAAATACGAGATTAGCTCAAAAATAACTTGACTGTCATGTGTTTTGATGATAAACATTGGTACATGAATATTATTGATGAATATCATGCAATCTCAAGGGCTAACATGGGAAACAGGAAGCACTCAAACGTTAGCAAGCTAAAGTATGTAGGAATTTATTTAATGCAAACAATACCATATACATGAATAGAAACCATCTCACCCTAGCTGGACGTAGATTCATGGGCAAGTAGCAATTTGTTAGCAATTGCCAAAGTGCTGAATGTATGCCCTTTGTTGCTTGAAGATGTTCCATGATTTCCTTAATTACCTTCATAAAATTCCCATATATTCTTTGAAATTATGTGTATGGAAACCATGCAAAAATGGCACAGACTGATATGTTAATACACTGTTACATTGCTGAAGAAATTACGCATAAAAAGATTAGTGATGTATAATACCTTATTACCATTGTAGAAGAAATTACACATAAAAAGATTAGTGATGTATCATGTTGTCTGTTATGATCATTTAGAGATGACCAACATTTGAATTTTAATGTTTGCCAGAATAAGGTGTTTTTGTAATTTCTAAAGGTCCATTTCACAATCCTCCAAGAAATTCCCTAACAATGGTGTAGAATCCAATGAGATTCCACTGAATAATATATAAAACTATGCATATGATTAAGGATGCTACCATTCTAGCCTATTTCAAGTTACTACATTAAATGCTTAAGTGAAAATAGAAATAAAAATAAATAAAAAAGTCGAAATATGATTTTAGAGAAAAAATCATTTAGATTTCAGATTCATTTATGTTTTAATTGTAATCTCAAAGCGAATTAGAAGACATCACGTTGTAGCTCATTTTTTAGACTCATGGAATCATAATTATACCAAGATGGAGATGAAAATTAAAGCAGGGACTTACTGGTTGACACTTCTATTATCTACATGGAAAAAAAGCAAATTTTATGTTTTTACCTACGGTAGGTGGACAAATAAAGACTGTGTAGCCCCATTATCTCTTCTACCAACCCACGACCCACCAACGCTGCATATAATGTAGATCTAAAACCCAATTCCACCAAAAAAGCATCCCTGGATCTCCATTGCACCCCAAGTTCCAGCTCTAAGGTTCACCACATCGCGGATCTAGTGCTTATGGCAGCAAGAAAATTTTCATTATGCACTGAAAACTTAGGGTGTGTTTGGTTAAAAATGAGTTTTTGGTTTTTAGTTTTCAAAATTAATTACAAAACTTTAAAGGTGAAGAAGAAGGAATGATAGAATGAAAGCAAGATGGAGGGGACCGCGGAGGGGATATAACAATCATGAAATGAGGATTTGATCTCCATATTTCTCTCATTTCTCAAAACATGAAAAATGGATAAAAGTTGTTTTTTATTTTGTGTGTTAACTTTGTTTTCTAAAATTGTTGTTTTCCATGATTTACATGTGTTGTGCACATTTTTGTATGGAGGAAAACCCAAAACTTAAAATGGCAAACCAAACACTACCTTATTTTCTTGGTTCTGTAACTGAAAATGATAAGTGGAGGAAGATATAATCGTTAGCTATACTGGTTTGTTATCAGCGTATATTACTTTTGAGTTCTCTGGTAATGAAACTGGTCTACTTTGAAGGCAAGGGATTTAGTATAGCACTTAAAGTTTTGGTTTTTCTATTAGTACTTGTTACATGAACAATACATAGCTCATATAGGAATTATATGCAAGGTAATAGGGAGGAAAAAATAAAAAAATGCTACTTAGATTATATAACGGACTAAACTGAAATAACATAAGCCTACAATTTTGTAAAATAGAACTAAAAAAATGGACCCAAAAAATGTACAGATTTTTAAAGATATAGAGCTAGAATCACAAAACCACAACTGTCTATTGTTGAAATACACATATTATAATCACTATAGGTGCCTTAAGGAAGCAACAGAACTTATTTCAATCAAACTGATACATGATTATTAAACCTTCAAACCAAATAACATAGCAAGATCTAATATAAATTTTTGTATGAGGCTTCATAGAAAAATCTAATTCAAATTTATGCACCTTTCAAACTTAATACAAAAATAATACTCACTTTCGAATATGTGGCCATTTCTATATTTGCACAACTTAAAATTATGCCAACTTGTTCTTCTGTTTATAAAAAACATACCTACGATTTCTAATTGGGTAGCGCAAACGGTAAAGATCGGATATGACTTTGTAATAAATTAAAAATAAAATTGCTTAGAATGTTGGCCCCTTCAGTGCCTTCATGTCACGCCACCCAGAAATCACTTCCCATTGGCATCACACACACGCACGCACACACACACGCACGCACGCATGCCCACGCGCGCGCGCGCACACACACACACATATATGTGTGTGTGTATATATATATATATATATATATATATATAACATTTACAGCTTTATAATAAAATAATAATTTTTTGATGCATTGTGTAACATGTAAAAAAATAGTGGAATTTTCAAAAGGGACTAACGTTTTGTTTATCTAATGAACCCTCTAGCATAAAAATTATTTAAATAACACATAGCAATTTTTTCTTTAATTATGGAGTGATCCATAACTTAATTTCCAATGTACTTTATGATTTTATGATACTGAATTCAAAATACATAAAATATTAGTTGCCAATTGTAACAAAGCATTTAGCATTATATCTTAAATAAAATCGTTGGATTTATACCCTTAAAATAGATAAAAGAAACTTATGCCTATGTAGCGGATAATAATAAAGATAACTCCCAAATTGAGAAACATACGATATTTCGTTTTCCATTCTGCATTAAATGAATGAATGAATGGCTATAGGTTTAGTCTAAAATATTATATTATTATATCGTAACCATAATTCGAAGAAAGCATGAAATATTTAATACTCAAGCATTCAATAAAAGGCCCTTACAATATCAAAGAATCACAATAATGGTATCACAAACATTTGTTATTATGAAGCAAATGACCTACAAAATAATGCAAGTGTCATTATAACACTATTAGAAAAATATTCATCAATTTGGATGGAAATAACCAAGTCATTAAGTCAATTAATCAAATGTAATTGAAATTTTTGTTCTTTAAATCAGGTGCAAAAAATATATTTGGTAATGCTTTATAGCTTTCGTCCTTTTCATATCAAACTTATTCAAATTCAACGCATATGAAAGCATTTACCAAATTTGGCGAATACTAAAATAGGAGGCAGTGAAATGCCGACTTTATATGATGATGCATATCCTTTCAATAATTATTTCTTGAAAGCACATTTACCAGCTTTCTACTCACTGGTGCAAACAATTTTCATCTACCAATGATAAAAGGAGGAACAATTATTACTTTAAACCATGAATGCTGATAAACTTCATTACAGATATTAATGGATAACATAACTTATGCCTTGACATACATTAGAGAATTCACGTAGTCTAACATAAAACCAATACATTTTGTCATCAACTTCAATATTTTTCTATTGACATAAAAGACTATTGCATATATTTGTTGAAATCGTGAATATATTTTTGTCTATTCATGTAGTGAGTTTACAAACATATTATATAGAGAACAAAGTATTTTGAAATATTTTACATTCGTATTTTACAAGGCTAGCACTGTTAAGTTGAAAAAGATATTATTCAGTATTATGTACTATAAACCCTACGATTCCTTGCATTTAAAAGTGAAAATTGACTCCGATAAAATTAGAGTTGTTTGAATATAATTTCTACAAAGAATATAAAGTTCAACATATTTGGATGTACTTAATACCATGTTATTTTACAATACCTTGTGTACTCTTTCTGTTATAGCTTTCTTTGTAGAATTTCATGCACTGGAGTCAAACAGCCATTAAATTGCTACGTTTCGAGTGGTTAATTGTAATGCAATGGGTCAGTATCAAATGAATATATAGATAATAAACTTTCGTATTTGTTTTGGTTATAATGATCTGACAAAAAACATCGGTGAATGAAGTGCTCACGTGAATAGTTACAAATATTATGAGTCTTTTAGCCTTCCTAGGCTCAATTTGAGATTTTATTCCAACATTAATTTTCATACGTGGGAAAATTCCAAAAGTTGTTTTTAAAACACAAGTCCTTATGATATTTGTATTAAATCGAAAAGTCAATGTCAAGTAATTTACCTCAACATGCTCTTCGTTCTTTCAAAGAAATTTGGTTAAAGTAATCTACGTCAACTTCAATATTTTTAATTCAAGTAATATGGTACATCAGATATATCCATTATCATCATCATAAAACCTAATAAAATAAAATGAATACTGATCTCAAAATTGTGAATTGGTATGAGTAAATGATATGAAATGAAAAGTTTATAATGCAAAACAAATTTAGAAAATATCATGGTAAAACAAAACAAGAAACATGGCTGTATAAGTATCATGTGCCTACTTACATAATTTGGTTGCCGAATTATAATAGTTTGAAATTTTCTCAATTTCTAAGGAAATATTAAACAGAACATAAGGTAAAATGTTTACAGGATATGGTATTACATGCTCTTTAACCTATATGACTAAATATTATCCTACATAACAAAAAGTATATAAGAAAATCAATAATTTTTCTCCATCCATCAGTAAATTAGTGCTTTAAAACAATCCATGTAAAATAATTTGAATGGTGTTTTAGAATTCTTCATTACCATCATCAAAATCAATAAAGGTAATCCCTACATAGAGAGGAGATAAATTAGGGTAGAGTGAAAGAATTACAAAATATGTTGTTGGGTGCCTATAGTATGATTCTTTCCTTTTATTTTTATTTTTTTATAACGAATATACTACACTATATAATGTTTACAAAAGTACACTGGAGCACTGTATAAGAGGTATGTATAATAAAAGTACCGACAACAATAAATTTTTTTGGTATCGACCTCCCAGAGCCCGTTCTTGTATGGGAATCCTCGTGCACTAGTTCCACCTTTTTTATGGGTTATCTTCTGATCTACTTATGTAAGAAGTATCCTCAATTAGAAAATAGATAGTTGAACAAATTATTATTGTTATAACTTCAATAGCAACCATATAGAAGTCTAAGCCAACACAAAAGATCAATTTGTTTTCAAAAAATGTCTAATGATTAAATGAAGTTCAAAAAACAACCACCTGAATTTGAAACAGCCGGGATGATTTTATTTTTTGGTTAAAGTTTTGAAAAATGCAGAACAAAGTAAAAATGCCTTAACCACACACCGATATTTTCAAAATGAAATGTATTGTATCTTTCGTTTTTCAATTTACTTAACTTTTTGTCAAAGAAGTTTCAAAACATTTAAAAGCAATATAAAATATGGAGAATAAATCAAGATCCTAACTTATCACAAAGTGCAAAATAAACTATGAAAAAATTTGTAAAACTGAGAAAGATCGTAATCTCAATCAAAGAGAGTGAACTTAAAAACTTCGAAAAAGAACCATTTGTCAAATAGACAAATCAAGATCTAAAATGTATGTAGATAGGGAAAAAGAGTAATCATTGAAAGTCAGTTCAATTTCGCAGAAGTTAAAGAATGAGTGAAAACAATATAACAAACTATAAAGCAAAACATATTAATGCTAATTTAGGAAGCCAACTAATTTTTGAAATAAAAAAACAAATTAAGTATGAAAAATGTAAATACATATTCCATATGTCTGATAAATATGAACCATGTTTTTTAATATTTTCTAATATGTATACTGACACATATGTGCAATAAATCACCTTAAATATATATAAAAAACACCAATTTACACGATGTATGTTTATTAAACTAAAACATAAAAATAAATCTACACTGACCAAATTTCTAACAAAATCTAATAGTAATAGCGCAAAAAATATAGAATTACCTCGATTTGAATCAAATCTAGAAATTGGAGCTTGCCCAATGGCATCCAAAGATTAGAGCATACACGAAGACAGTATTAGTGGGAATCAGCAAAAAACAGATGAAACATGCTATCCGGCTGGAGAAAGGAAGAAATATGGAGCAAAAGTTGTCGTTAGATCAATTGGTTTGGGGAGGTTTTCTTCCATGCGGCGCAGGAGATAAACATAATGAAAGGGTAGGGCATAGAAGCACAGAACGGAAGGGAAGAGCAACGATGTGGAAGAAAGGAAATTAAGATACACTGGGAAGTGAGAGTAACTAAGAAAAAAACAGCAGCTGGAGAAATAAAAAAAGCGGTCATAGCTTCTTCTAATTATCCATTTCCAAATTCTCCCTCAAATTCACTCGCTCGCTTAGATTCTGATCAGAGATGAGCAGGACCTCCAGATAATTCTTCATCTCAACAACATGCAACTGAAAATTCTGTGATGACCGCCCATAACCCCTTCACTATACAAGAGGAATAATGCGTTGAAAGGTGTGCCAAGCTGCTATGGATGATCATCTAAGTAGGTAAACTCAAGACGAACCTATAGTAGAACTCACATGGCAAGGATAAAATTTAATAGAACATATACAACAGGTAATAATAGTGAAGCATCACATAACAAACTTTTGAAACTTTCACAACATCCTAAAAGATTATCCAAACATCATAGGAAATATCAAAGTTTGTACATAAGGCCTCGCTACAACACTCATAGAGCAACTCAAACAGCGGAAACATAAATATTAGATAGTAATAAAACTTGTACGTAAGCCTCCAGCTCGCCTCCGACCTACAACATCGTCCTCACTAAGCGATCACCTGTCACCTGCCACCTAGTCTGCCCATCCACAACTGGATGAAAAACCCAAGGTAATAAGAGGGAAACATAAAACCCTGAGTCAGACAACACCCTTAGTGAGTGATAAAACAACTAACAAACATCATCAATAGAGTATACGAGAAATGGGTAAATAAACAAACTAATCTACCCACATCATTAGAGAATAACTTAACTCCGTCTTCCCCACATCGGACAGTGATAGCCTTTACAACAACATTTCAACCATACATTCATGGAAACCAGAACACCCACTCAATCATAGCAAAGCACTCATGACATACAAATATTATGTAAACCATCCAAATCGAACTCAACATCCCTTAAGCACAAGCCCCAGAGGCCTAAACCGATATCAGACAAGCACCCAAGGAACATCTCCTTCGACATTGAACAATCTACATGAGATGGTTCAAAAAAAAAGCACGAATCATCCATGACATACTCTGGCTATCACCTCCAATCCTACTTCGAAACCATCGTTAATTGTATGATGGCCAACCTTGCTACATGTCAAGTGCTAATGATTATCCCAGTTCTATCATAAACTCCATACACCTTTCAATGATACATACATTTGTCCAACCTTGACAACTAGGCCTTTCAATGATACCCGTGGTACTCGACCTACAACCGGTATTTTAAACGTCTCTATTGTACCCCTGCTTGGAGCCTGCTAGAACTTACGACAACGATAATCTCTCGGCCTTCACATCTCTAGTCATCCAACCCGATGACTTTTCATAGCTCAAGCAACCTTCTCAAGCAACCATTATTCACCAACTCACGATCTTTGAGTTATAACCTCATTTGTTGTTGTACACCGATCAACGAACAAATTTCAACACTTCGAACCTTCCTCCTTGAATTCACTTTGAAGTCACAACACCAGTGCGCTGCGGCATGGGTTCGGGGGCATTACCCTCGAATTTTTTTTTCCAGGCCTTCTCGTTCAAATCTGGGTCATACCCGAATTTTTTTTTTTCAGAAATGACCATATGTCATTTAGGTGCGACCGACCATCTT
The DNA here is from genome assembly GCA_030737875.1 of Allium sativum. Lineage (NCBI taxonomy): Eukaryota > Viridiplantae > Streptophyta > Magnoliopsida > Asparagales > Amaryllidaceae > Allium > Allium sativum. Next base: position 301,057,273 of record CM060918.1, on the reverse strand, counting down.
GTGATTGAGCCCATCCCTTGCACGACCGACCAGAACTCCAAGACGCTCGACATACTAGCTCAATTAAGCCTATGCTAGACCGACCCTGCTCGACTAGCTCCTACGTGCGACCAACTCCCTATTCTGACTTGCTACCTAAGACATGATTTCGACCGAGCGACCCAACCATGACCGACCCAAAACCTGCATGTTTCAGTCCAACTCCGATTTCGACCAAAACTTCGCCAAACGATAAATTCAACGAAACCAACTTGTCTAACTCATCAAATATGACCACAAATATGATATGAAATCACTAGCAACATGAAAACGACGACTTTCATCACAAGTTATATAAATTCCATCAAACTCATGATAAATGAACATATAAACCATTTATGGATCCAACTTGCATATACATATGGAATGATGTAGAAATTACCAATTTAAACTTTCTAAATTAGATTATAGGACGAGTCATATTAAAATGGACTTAACAAGGTATAGATCTATGGTAAAAACACTTGAATTGGATGAAAAACGTGATCAAACATTCATATACTTCATTGAATCTATGTGAGAGATATAAATTACTCATTGATTCTCCCAAACAAGCTAAAATCAATGTATTAAGATTCCGGACAGCAAGCAACTTGAACCAAACCCCTTGATCCGATGAATTCTCACTTCAAATGATGTAGATCTAGCCTCTAATTGTGTAGATCTTCGATTTCCTTCCTTAGATTTTAATTTTTAATGGTGGAAAGGTGTTAGATAAAGAAGGAACATAGGCCATCAAATGAGGGAGTAGAGTAACTAAACCATTTCTCATACCTCCCACCCCCTATTTATACCCTTCCATTAGCACTAATGGGCCTCCCCAAATTAGTCCATTATGGCTTAAAAAACCTGAAAAGCCAACTGTAAAACCTTAAAAGATCAATTCCACCCAAACCGCTGAGCCAAAACTTTATTGTAACCAATCTACGGAAAGACAATCATCATTTCCTTTCCAATGGCACAGGTCTCACCACCAGATTCGACCTGAGTCAAAAGTTATGCCCTGTACAAGACTGACAAGGGAAAAATTGTCACAAACAAAATTGGAAAAAATTATGGACATGTCTCACATTCCCATAAGCAACATATTAAAATATGAGAATGATCCAACACTCAGGGTATAAAATAAAAATATTTTACGATCTTCCGATACATCAAATGCGATTTGTTACACTACTAGTGGTACATCTTTGAATTAGAAAATTGAAATTGTTGGTAAAGGTGAGAATGCTCTTGTCTTATATAGAACGAATCAGGAAAAAGAAGATAATCCTTATGTAGGCATGAATGTAGATAAAAACTGTGTGATGAACACTTATGATCATTCTAAGGAATTATTAGCTACTAATTGTATCATTCAAGATTGTAATGGGCAGAATAAAGAAGATGACAAGGATTTTGATAAGTCTGGATTTAAATTTATGGATGATAACCAGTCAGTGAATAGTAGTGAAGATCTATTTAGAGATGAAGCAGTTGTAAATGAAGTTTCAAATGGAGAATCTGATAGTTCTTCAAATAGTTTTAAGAGGAGAAAAGTTAATCGCAAAGCTCGTAAATTCAAAAGTGTTGGAAGTCTGGTGTATGATGAGCTGCTAGTTGAAACTAACCCTGACTGGGTTAAACTAATGTCATAGTTCTAGAACAGGTTCAAGTCCAAAAAAGGAAAGGATGATGGTAGTATTCATATTGGTGTCAAGGGTGGAGGTATTTCAAAAAGATGACTTGTTTGGTTGTGGTTTTTTGTTCTATCTTTTGCTTTAGAGTTTCTGCTGTTATTTTATAGGGTAGTTTCATTTGTTTCGTGCTCGCAGGTTTCAGGTTTATATTTAGTGATAGTTGTTGTCTGTTGTTCTTGGTTGGGTTTCGATTGGTGTTTGATTCGTGGATCTGCAATATGTCCTGAATGTATGGAGCTTATTCTTAGATCAGTGGCTGTTGTTTCGTGCATGGGTTTTAGAGTCTTCTGTGAATCCTTATGGTGTGTTATCTTTGTTTTATTATGATATATTTTGTGTTTTGCAGCGTTAATTTGGTTCGAGCTGGTATTAGTGGCTGTTTTGTAAAGTATTTATTTTTTGTGATGTTGTTGTAATTTGTTACCAACTTGAACCATTCTCTGTACCTTGTTTATTGTAATATAAGTACCCCTTTCTTAAAAAAAGAAGAAGAAGTTAGAGCAACGATGAGAGAGAGTGCAAGTAAATTTGTGAGACGGTTTAGTTTGCATTGGGAGAATGGCTGTGAGCACAGTATTGTTAACTCAGTGATTATAGTACAGTATAGATTGGAAATACAAAGTGATTATATGTGTCTACAACTTAATTTTGAAAATATCCAATAAAATTAAGTTGACAAAATTTTTATGTTGTCATAATGTGATACATATGTCGTAAGAAATATGTTTTACTATCATGGAGTGATCAGTGCAAATCATCTACGTAAACCACAAAGCAGTATCCTTATGAATACATAAATAAATTAGAGTGAACGAATAAGAAATTTATTATATCCAAATAATAAATGATTAGAATATTAAATATGATGATGTTTCTTCTCCCTTTTATTCTTCTTGTTTTTCATGATTTTGCATTGTTCTTACCCAGAATAGTTTATACGTTATTTCCTGGAATCACATCACGTTGTTCAATTTAATTTATAGATTGGATGCTAAATACTAGATTGCAATCACCCATAAACACCCTTTTCTATGCAAAGAAAAAAAACATAAAGTAGTAAATGGATTTTTAATTCTTTCAATGCCATTATTTTCCATTTTTGTCAGCTAAATTATTCACACTTATTTTGGTGATACAAACCTAAAATCATAAAGAAAAAGCCAAATGGAGCTTTTTGTCAATTGTTATTTCATTCATGGATGAACAAAACCTTAAATACAAGGGAAAAGACTATAGAATATTGTAAGGACACGATAAGATTTTAATTTAGCCCTTTATGTTTTGAGTATGTAGTGTTACAGATTGCATTTAGAGAATTGTAACGCAATTTAATCACATACACTATTAACGTTAATCGAGATATAAATGATTAGGTTGCAGCTAAGACTAGGTTCATGTCTGCTAGTTGGTATTGATGTAAAAGCATGTTTTTTTCCCAGTTGACACTAATGTAAAAGCATGCTTTTTTCGCATTGCACTTGCATTAAAACTAGAGAACTCAAATAAAGATATGACTAATTAAAATTTGGCTTGAGTTTATATGGTTTACTCATCCAGTATCGGAAACATAAATGCAATCTTAGGTGGCAAGAATGTTCAATTTTAAATTAGCGCAAGCAAGAGATCTTTAATGCCTATGCAATTTCAGATTTGAAACACAAATAGAATAATATTCTTTAAGTTTAAATTTATTTTTGTTCTTCATTGCCTTCTATTGATAAAGCTACTAAAAGCCACAGGAATGGACATATAAACTATGTTAAATCTAACACATCGTTGCATCCTTTGAAAATTTATTTTATAACTACAAGAAAAATACCCTATTGCAACTAGTTATTTGCAACAGACGACAAATGACAGTTGTAGTAAACGATATTTAGCAACAGACCTATTATAACAGTTGCAATAGATTAGATTTAGCAACAGGCATTTTATTTCTGTTGCAAAAAGCATATTTTTAGCAACTGCGCTTCCCTTCCTGTTGCAAAAACATACTTTTCGCAACTGTTCTTTCATAACAGTTGCAACAAACATATTATTTGCAACTGCACTTCCAAGCGAGTTGTGAATAAATATCTTTAGCAACTGTTTTCACCACTTGCAATAACCGTATTTTTTACAACTGGTAAAGCCAGTTGCGAAAAACATACTATTAACTTTTAATAATTAATTTTGAATAGTTATAATTAAATAATTAACAATTAGTAATTATTATAAAAGATTAATAATTAATAATAAAATTTATTATTTATAATTGATAATTAAAAATATAAAATTAATAATTAACAAATAATAATAATTATTACAACTCTTTTTATTAGTTTCAAAATATTAAACAATACTTAATTAGTTATGGGAGCGGCTATTGCAAGAAAAAATTAAACACAGAATTAGAAACACAAAATCTAGACCGTAGCATTTGTTTTTCTTTATGTGTAAGGTGGAATTCAGGGGGAGATCTTGTAGCTGAGATTGCTTGTATCTAAATTTGTGTCAACATTTTGTGTCTAAATAGACTTTCCCATTAGTTATAATAAACATAATTAATAATCAAGAAAAAAACTAATATGAAATAAACAATGATTAATCAATAATAATTACTATTATAAAATAAAAAATGGTAATTAATTTGAAATATGAAATAATTTCTATTACTAATTAATAACTTGAAAAACAATAATTAATAATCAATTAATATTAAATATTTAATCAGTGATTGATAATTAACAAATAATCATCAATAACCGGTGTTAAATTAAAAAAACTAAGACAAACTGAATTTAGAAGTTCCCTTGAATGCAGAAATAAGCCGTAAGTGTGTTTCGCGGATGGTGTCAGCGTTTCTTACCTTCCCGCTCCTCTTTCCACCAAAATTTCATTTCCCGCCGGCTTCGTTTCCTTTTAATTTTCAACTCCCTCCCATCTCTTTTATACGAAACCTAATTTCATTTTCGTTTCTTTTGCCGCCGTCCATTTTTAAACCCTATTTTCCTTTTCTCTCTGTCAATCCGCTTATCTCTCGCGACTGCTCCTCCCATCTCGTGTGAGTCCCCGTTCTTGTATCCTTCCTCTTATGCAACAACACCCTTTATTTTTCTCCATTTCGCTTTCTTGTCGCTGGCTGTAATGGGCATTGGAATATGAGCTCGACTCCACCATCTTTCTTCTCTTTATACACAAAGCAACAAACTTGAGAAAACGCTCGGGACTTCAGATATTTTAAAAAATCTCATCCCTTTCTCCACTTGGATCTGGAACTATTGAAAAATTCACATATAATCCAATGCAAAGTCTCAATTTTTATTAGGAAACAGAATCGACATCAGATCCTTTGGTATAAATCGTGATTTTTGGACTGTTTTGTTGAATTGGTTATGGGCTGTTTTTCATGTTTTGATTCCAGAGAGGAAGAGAATTTGAATCCTAAGAGTAATGGGAAGGGCGATGATAGAAGAGAAGAACAGCCTATGGTTTCTCCCAGAATGGAGCGATTACCTTCAGGTAAGTTCTAATCTTTTTATTTATTTCATCTTAATTTTGATATTGTTAGTTTGACTTTGCTTGAATTGTTTCAGTTCAATTTTTTATTTGCACAGTTAATAGAATTACATTGTTGTAAAGGATATCAATAATGAATCCAATATAATTTCCTCAGCTTTTAATTTTGTTGTTATCGTGAAGATACATCTTTGTTGGTAAACTGTGAGATTGTCTTTGAGTTCTATTGGACAAAGCGAGTTAAAATATATTGTTTGATTTTGTAAGTCCAATTATTTGTGAGTTGGGTACAAATAGTACTTATTGATTCTAGATCTTAATTGATAATTTTTCGTTTGTTCTGAGAACTAATTTTGCAATAGTTTTATGTTGAAGATCCAAGGGATAATGATTGTTTTGTTCCATTTCAGTTAAGTTAAAAAATAATCAACTGGTAACATCTTAAGTCCTGTTATTCTTATGTTAAAATTAGCTGAGAGCTACATGAATATTATTAAGTGAATACGGGCACTGGACATGAGCTCGACTGAAACTCGTAAATAGTTAAAAAGTTGCTAACCCATTCATTTTTCTTCAGCTCTCTTTGTTACTGGAATATGACCGAGAATGGTAATTAATATTTGGTCTATTTCTTCAAACAAGCTACATGTATTGCAATATTATAAGAAAAAGACAATTTTTTTATAAGTCAGGAATGATACTCCATTTTATCTTTTGTGTAACATCGAACATTTACAATTTTTGAAAGCAGATTTACGATGGTTTTTTCGAAGAAATTGTCCTTGAATGGTTTAGAGCCGATGGTGCCAAAGGTGACCAGTTCCAGCAAATAAATCAACATCTGCTCCAAGAAATCCCAATCCAACCTCCCAAATCCATCCACATGCTGCGCTTCCACCATCTACATCATCGACAGCCTGAAATTGAAGTACAGATCTGTGCTGTCCGTTACCAGCGGCATCACATCCTCCAGCATTGGCGCGATCGACGTTGGGCTCCTCATCGCTTCCTATATAAGTGATCCTTTTTTCCTTCCAGCAATAGAAACCTCTTTGATGCCTTGACATCCGATGGAAGATCCGTATACCAAGGATGGGGTTTGGGACTGTAGCTTTCGTGTTCGTACAATGATATGAAGTTCTCGAAGAGGCACTGATATATATCGGACAGGGTGGCGCCTTGGTTTTCTGGTGCTGGGGTTATAGCTGATCCTTTGCGTTTTGATAGTTTGAAGAAGTATTGAGTTGTAGTTTTGTGGCAAATAATGTTGTTCAAATTTAATTTTGTTGTTTAATTTTGCAGTTGGAAGGAAAAATTTACAATATGCAATGGTTTGTGATATAATTTGCTTAGTGTATTGTTAATTTTATAATATTGCTTATGTTTATATGATATGCAAAACGTGTTTCAATCGATATACACTACTACTAAAACAAATATATTTATAATCTATATTTTTATTTTTTTTATAGATTTATGAATCTATTACAACTGGCATATACTGTTGCAAAATGGTCTGTTGCAACAACAAAGGCCAGTTGCAAAAAAGTATATCGCAACGTTTTATTGCAACAGGCAGAAAACGTTGCAGACTTTTTGCAACTTTGGCTATACCAACAGGCGTGAGCCTGTTGCAATTGGTCTACTGCAACAGATATTGCCTGTCGCGAAAAGTGTTTTTTGTTGTAGTGTATGTCAGATGTATTGTTGACTATCAATAGTAAGTTGGTTGTGGAATGGTGCCCTGTGTGGTTATTTTTGCAGTAGTTGCATTAGATTTATGTTTGTGCATATGTTATTTAAAGTTTCATTTGTAATTTTACTTTGAGCTTTGAAACCCAACTGGTCTTGCTTCCTTTAAGAACTTGTATTTTTTTGCTTTAGTAGGTTCTACATAGGTTTTTGTGTATAAAACTAGCTAATATGGTGATTGAGTTATATCTACTTGCTGGAAAGATGTTTGTTTTATAATTTGGCAGTGGTCGAGAGTAAAGCATATACATATCTACTTTTTCCTGACAAAGTCTTCTTGTAGTTGGACATGTTGAAAGCAGGGGATCAACATAGAAAGAAGCAGTTTTTTTTGGAAAATGGAATGTATTAGATAATATATGGGGGCCATACCATTAAGAGAGATATTCAAACTTATGGTTTCATTGTCTGCACTCGTTGGCATCACTTATTCTTATGTTAGGCCGTTCAAGATGTTTTATGTAATATGTATTTGATTTCTACAAATTGTGTATTCATGTACATGTTTAATATTATGATTTTGCATTTCTTTTGAAATACTTTACATTTAAATAAGCATCAGAAGTACAACAAGATTGCTTATCCATATAATCATATATCAGTAAAAATTCCCAATAATAAATTAATTTTTTATTATGTACACTGACGTATGCTTGATAAATTATATTGATAGTTGAAGCGTTTTTAATTCTGGCAGTGGTAGGAGACTTTTCGGACATAGGGATGACACAAAATGATAGGGTGCAAGAAATAATAGGGTATAGATATAGCATAGGAAATAATAGGAATGTATTAACATAGTAAATATCTGGCGTAGGAATGATGTAAGAGCAAACCTTGATGTAGGAATGGCGTAGGAAATATCTGACGTATGTAATAACCGGCACGAGCGAATATCTGGCATAGAAATGGCATAAGAAATATCTGGCGTAGGAAAGGCATGGTACAATGTATTACGCACGGAGTAGAAAAGACATAGAAAATATTTTGTCACGCTTGAATTTTTGACATTATATTTGGCGCAGGAAAGGCAAAGGAACGTAGGAAAATACTGTTTTCTATGCCTTTCCTACGCCAAATTGGCGTAGGAAAATCAGAAAATTCTTGTAGTGATCTATTGTCAAAACTAGACCATTCCATAGGTATTTTCCTAACCTCTCAAGCTCTTTTAAAATTGAAAATATATCCATTTTCTCTGAATAAAATTATTTTTCTAAATTTGCCCCAAAAGTACTCTTTTAATCTTATTAATTACAAATTTATCGCCCACTAAATTTGTAATTAATATCCATAAATCTCTCTTTGAAATCCTCAATTACGATAAGTTACGTTATGCTTTTCTATATATTCTAAGCGCTAAATATGGATATAAACGTACTAATCCTTAAACCAACTATGTAAGGCAATCTAGTTCATAGCCAAACCTTGACTCTGGAAATATTACACCTCGCCACCTTTAAAACAGAAACCTCTGTGACTGACGCTAAAATTTCCACATTAGGTTGTGCAGTTTATCCATACTTAGTCCTATAACCTGATTCTAGCTTATCTAGTCGGCTACTCTTAATACACCAGTGTTATCTCTCTTTATAAGGTGAAATTTTTAGTAATTACACAAAATATGTTCATCCGAATATTATTATTACCAAATTTGCACAAATTCTAAAATAGGTATTTAATATCTTACTAAACCTAAAATGTTAATTTTTTCATGAACTCTTTAATACTTACTCTTAATGCAATATATGTTTTGTTTTTAACAAAAACATACTTTTTGAAATTATTGCAAAACATTACAATTAGAATTCAAATTCTTTTTTTCATTTCATTGTACTAAATGTTCAAAATAAGAGTAAAACAGTTTTTCTTTTTAAATACTTAACTTTATTAATTATTTAAATGCCAACCATTCACACTTTTAAAATGGACAATAAAACTTTTTAACAGCTAATGAACAATTATTTGTTCTATTTAGAAAAAAATAGAATTTCAATTAATACCCAAGATTAAATTATGCGAAAATTTAGTTTTCGAAAGGTTTGTGTATCTTCTTTTAATAACAAAACTTGTTAGCTTCTCCCACTTATGTACAAAACGATTTAAATAAATGCCCCATTTTAAAAGTTTTAACATTTATCAAATTTTCATAAATTCTTTGAATTAAGAGTGAAATAAACTTTCTCATTTTGATCTTTGCCTTTTATTAATATTTCAAATGCCACTCTTTAATGTCCTTCAAAACAATAAGTGTTTTAAGGTAAATGCTTGTTTTTGTTTTAAAACAAGAAATTAATAATTCAATGTTAAATCAAGTAGTAATTAAGCTTTTTAACACATTCATTTCCATATTCTCAATATATGTTGTTATACCAAAATATGTTTTAAAACATTAAACCAAGACTATATTTACGTTAAATAAAATCTTTACTGTCACGCACATATACTATTGCCAAATTCTTAGTAATGTGCATTTAAATTTAGTAAATCTTTAATTACTCATTATTCTTTGTTTGCACAGTGAGGGTGATTTTTACAAAAAAATAATTTAGCAAATTATAAACTACTAAATTAATTTATTAGGTTAGTCGTCTCCCATTTATTTTACTCCTAGAATTGTTACCCCCTCATATGCTCCTTATTATATGAGAATTTTACCATTTCAAATTCTATCTTAATTTTAGTAAATAAATTTACTATCCATTCTCTCTCAAATGGGTATACTTATGACATTTACCTTGTCAAACTTGTATATATCTTCTTTTCTTTCTAATGAAACGTCAAATTTTATTGCTATAACTTATCTTGGATTTTTAGGAAAACAATATTTTGAAATCCATTTTGATAATAAAAGCTTTACATATCAAGAAAATGAAAATTATAAATTTACCATTATAATTATTTGTTGTTTAACACTTACATTTAATCATTTTAAAGCTCATAACTAAAAACATTTACTATTATTCTTTAATTAAGGAATTGATCTTCAGTTCTCCTTAAAGTTTAAAATTATAGTTTATCTAACAGAAGAAACTGTAAACTTTTTTTTTTCAAATTCCTCAAAATATTTATTGTTAGCTAGCTTTTTGACCAAGCCACCAAAGGATCGTACACACACAAGCTCGAGATGAACATGCTATTCCACCAACACGGCTCGCGGCTCGTGATCTTGGTTCCCGAACAAGTTCGTGACTACCCTTTCTAGACCGGCACACCCCCCCCCCTCGGTGTCATAAGCCGAGCTCGCCTTCCAGAAAGAAGAGCCAAGACATGGCCACCTACGAACCGAGATTGAAGGATCTGGTGGCATGTGTTTGTAACGGCTCCTATAACCAATTCTCCATCAAGCCACGAACTGCTCCGAGATTCTCGCGATTGGTGCCACATGTCCTCACGAACCGCCTGCTGGAATTGCCTATAAATAGCATAAAACTTGGCATTTTTTATGATCTTTTGGCTATTAAGAGTTCTGATTCCACCATTATCAAACTTCTGTCATTCTTACTCAGAATTATCTCGAATTTATTGAGTAAATCATTATTGTAAAAGTGAGATTGAGAGACAAGTGTGATTGCACTTGCATTCAAATGTATAATCTGAATTATATAAAGTGGACGTATGCTCTTTAATGACGAACCATTATAAATTTGGTGTGTTTAATGCATTTTCTTTCATTTTTCGCTTTAATTCTCTACGAATCAAGATAATTTGGGTGTTAGAACCACTTTTTGGTCTAACATTTCAGTGCTTTCACTGAGAAGTGAATTTTGAGCTTATCGGATTATTTCTCTACTGTTTGGATTTTCAAGTCCAAAGAAAATAGTCAGCATTCCCACTGTTTCGTTTTTAAAGATTTCAGCAAAGTCAAGAGATTATGGCTGCAAAGAAATCCAAGGATTCATGAGCCTCTCAAGCAAATGAAGCTAACGAAGAGAACTGTAACGACCCAGATTTTCTGTCGATTAATTTTAAATATTTAATATAGTTTTAAATATTGAATTTATAATATAAATGGTATTTTATTTGATTATCGATTAAATAATCGAAATAGGATTTAATTTGATAATTATCAAGATACGAGAACTAAACAATTTAATTCAAAGGTAAAATTGAATCGAAACAGTTTAGATGATCAATGTATATATACGATTTAAATATGAATAATGATAATTGAAATTTATTTTTAGATTTATTTGTTTTGAATTTAAAATGAATTAATATGGCTATTTTAAATATACGTTCAAATTAAATTGTATAATCTATTTCATTGGATTCAGAATAGTGAATAACGTTGAAAATATCGGTCGTCACGGTTGGATAGTGGTCCGGGACTTTGAGTTAAGAAACCACAAAATATTTTAAACAAAATTAAATTAAATTAAATCAATTTATTTTCAAATCCTATGGTTTCATTTCAGCCGACCTCATTCTTTATTAGGTAGACCTACTTCCCTCGAGCACAAAATCCTGTCTTCCTCTTTCGAAATCTGAAAAACAGTGTTTTAATGATCTCGTACCTTATGTCCCCTTACTCTTCTATAAATTCGCGACCCTCTTCCTTTTCCTTCACATTTTTCTTTCACCCGTTCCTCATTCCCTCAGAACCAAATCGAAAGCTTCATATTGAAGCCGCAAACGAGGGTCTGGGAAATCGATTTCGAATTATTAAGGGGTGCGATACGAGGAGAGTTCGACAATCAAAGTCGGGTTCACCTGGGTCGCAGCTATGGTCGGAGTTGGGCATCTCGAGGTTGGCATCAGCTGACAGGGGCTTTCGATTTAGGGGATTTGGTGGCTGCGATGCATTTCGAGATGGGATTAATGGAACTCGCGATTTCCTGTAGTCAAAGATGGAAGGGGTCAGCAGACCCGTGATTTTGATGTCGCGGTTTCTGGAGGCGACGGAGTGCCATTGGAACTCGCTGATGAGCGAGCTGTGATGGTGCGAGGTAGAAAAGGGTGCGGCTTCCTCTGTAGAAGTCAACGATGGTTCAGGTATGATGGTAATAGGGAGTCTGAACTGATGGTGAGTAGATTGAACGCGAGATGTTCGTTGAAATGCTATAATGAATGCTAGCTGTGTTTGGGGCTGATCACAGTGGAAATGAATCAACATTTCTTGAGTTAGCTTTGCGAATGGTCGAAGTAGCAAGGTATTCGTTTTTCCGAAATTTAAAATACTTAGGATAATTTATTTATTCATCGTTAGTAGAAAAGTTAAATCAATAATCATTGATCGTTAAATTAAATAAATAATCGTAGGGGCTTGGTAAATTCATGCGAGACGAGACGAGTAGGTTTGTAGCTACGCGGTATGGGATTAAGCTGGATATTCAGAAAATAGAAATCCGGTGAGTAAATCTCACTCACCTTTTATCTATAATTATTTTTATTTCGTTAAAAATAATTGTCTGTTGCTTGTGTGAATATTTTCTGGTTGCTTTATATATATATTAGTTATTTAGGCTATATATATATTGGGTTGATTGATTGGTTGGATTCCCGCAGTCTCATTAGCGGATGCCCGCAGTTTCATAGCGGATGATTACCCTATACGCCCCACGCTATGATTAGTGGATGACCTTCTATACCGCGATATTCTGCCACGAAGCAGAATGGGTATTATTTATGTGCTAACATCTGTGGATGCAGGAAAACAGGTTGGAGGAATCCAACTGGATTCCTCAAAAATATATTATCTGTTGGTTTATTTGTTTGCATATATATTGTTATATATGACGTGTTAGAAAAATAAATAATTCGTTGCTTTGTGTGTTTAAATATCACTGGGCCAATTAAAAGGATATTTGAAATTTAATAAGGGAAAATTCTATTTTTAAATAGAATTTGAATTTTTAATGGGAATAAAATTATAAACTTGTTTTTGAAAAACAAAACAAGTAGTTTCTTATAAACGAAGTTTATAAATAGTTCTTTTATAACGAAGTTATAAATGAAGTGAAAAGAATTATCATTTGATAATTCAGAAATAGAAATACAAGTGCGAAATTGGAGTTTGAAATAAAATTTCAAAATAGGGTGTGAAAGGAAATTTTTAAATATATATAACTCAAATGAAATTTGAATATAACATTTGAATAGTAGAATTTAAAAAGGAGTTTAAATATTTGAATTTTAAAAGGGGATTGAATATTAGAAATTCAAATAAGAAGTTCAAATAGAATTTTGAATAGACGAAATTAGAATGAAAAATAGAATTTGAATTCAAGAAATTAAAATATAATTTGAATTCGAAGGAATTCGAATAAAGGAATTCAAATAGAGATTTGAATGTCGAATTTCAAAATAGATTTGAAATATAAAATTTCAAAGAAGAATTGAACAGACTTTGAAATATAGAATTTCAAAGAAAAATCGAATAGGATTTGAAATATAGAATTTCAAAAGAAGAATTGAAATATGAAATTTGACTAGAGATTTGAAATGAAATTCAAATGTGAAATTTGAATAGAGATTTGAATATCGAATTTGAAAATAGAATTTGAAATAAACTTTGAAATTAGGATTTCAAAGTAAGAAGTGGAATAGGATTTCAAAATAGGAAATCCAAATGATTTTGAAATGGAATTTGAATTCAAGGGAATTCAAATGGCTTTGAGTGAAGAAATTCAAATAGCGTTGAAAATAAGTTTGAATATTAGAATTCAAATGGGATTGGAATAAAGGAAATTCAAAAATGGAATTTCAAATAAAAAGAAGAATGTAACTTGAAATTTTGGGAATTTCAAATAAGAGAAATGGAATCTGAAACATTTAGAATTTCAGAATAGAAATTTAAATGGTGTTTGGATATTTGAATTCAAGTATGAATTTCAGGTATGAATTTGAAATGGAATTTCAAGTATGAATTTCGAATATAGAAATTCAAAAGGAATTGAATTAAAGTGAAAATTAAATAAAGGATTTGAAATAGAATTCGAATGAATGATTTGAAATGGAATTCGAATAAAGGGTTTCAAATGGGATTTGAATACAGGGTTTAAAACTATGGAATTTGAAATGCAAAGATTCAAATGGAATTTGAAATATATATGAATATATATATAAAGGTGGAGTTGAATTCATTTTAAAACGAAGCTTAAAGTTTTATATATATAATTATAATTAAAACGAACTCGCCGCAGCGCTGCAGTTCGTAAAATAGCGATTCGAACTTCAATTGAATATACAGAACCCAATTGAAGTCGGAATTCTTTGAAACAAGAAACGTCAGGACCAGTTTGATAATAGTTTTCTAATGAAAGAGAAAAATCTGAATTTCGTCGTATAGATTTTGAGTTATGTCAAAATCAAATTTTCAGAAAAACAGCGCCAGAACCATTATAAAACCATAACGGTTTATTTAATTAAATTAAAGGATTTTAAGCAAATAAAAATCGAAATTCCTATTTAGAAAAATCCAGATTTGGGTTATAAAATATATGTGAACTCCAGTGGAGAAATGAGTTGATGTCTGAAACAGAAATCAGATTTTTGATTTATTGAATAGAGTTAACTAATTCGAATAGAAATTAGTTAATGAGATTTCGAATGAATATTGAGCTTTAAATAAGTGAATTCGATTTGAGAATTTATATTCGAAATAGAAAAGGAAACTGGAATTGAAAAATTGGAATTCAATTTGGTTATGAGCAAGTTAAATATTTTGTTTGAACATGTTATGTTCAACAAAGAAGTAAAATAGGCAAAAAGGCTAATTAAAGAATAATTAAGCGAAACCGAATTCAAACGATTCAAATTTGAATTCAAACGAATGGATTGAGTTGAATTGAATTGCAAACAGGTGAATATGTGTTAAGCAGGTTTGGGATGAAGTATATGAAGTTATTAATGTAGTGCTCGACAAAAAGGTACATGTTTAATTCATATATGAGATTTATGCGCCGTATCGGCTAGCCGCTTGGCTTCTTCTTTTTCTTTTTGAGATTAGAAGATACCGGGAAGCTATTTGAAATTTCCCGATGCTCCCGATACAGGGGAGGTTATGGCGAATTTTTCCGGGAATTTAAGGAGTTAGAATATTTTTAGGAAATTTGGCAATTAGAAATCTATATATCGATATATAGAATTCGATAAGGAAACGAAATCAAAAAAATGGCATAAAAGAGCCGAGATGATTATTGAAAATATTTGGTTAACAAATATTGATAGAGAAAATAGAAAAGTGATTTAATTAATGAAATATTAATTAAAGAGCCCAGTGATTTGTTTGATATGTTTGGATGAACACTTGTTTTTATTCGATAGTTAAATCACAGACTATCGAAGTTTTGACCATCGTTGTCAATATGGAGAGACCGGTTGGATTATTATCCGAAGAACCACTCCGTATCGGCATAAGCGTTGCGAACCAAGTATGCTGAATATATTGAAGACGGAGTAAAGTGCAAGGGCTTTTCTATTAATAGAAATAGTGCCTTCGGTTTCGTTCAGTCCCAGAACGAACGTAAATGGACGAATGTCTGACAAAGTATTTCCAATGATCAAATGGTTTGGTCTGTATGAATGTATATGGTTGCAACGGATTTATCCCTTAGCATAATATCCAGAATATTTGTGCAAACTCAACTAATGATTAACGGATCTGACAATGTGGCATTCAAAGTGATTGTGTTATCAAGGGATGGTAAGTAATCGTAGCCTCAGGCCTCAACAAC
Source organism: Allium sativum (assembly GCA_030737875.1). Taxonomy (NCBI): domain Eukaryota; kingdom Viridiplantae; phylum Streptophyta; class Magnoliopsida; order Asparagales; family Amaryllidaceae; genus Allium; species Allium sativum. The sequence goes on along the minus strand of CM060918.1, from coordinate 301,041,630 downwards.
CGGGAAAGGACAAAAATCGGGCAGGCAGCATGGCTATGTGGGTCGCACCCATTAGGGTGTATAATCACCTATCTAGAGAAATTCCTTTTGTTTCTAAATCTATCGATTCTGCCCATTCGGGAAACGGTGGTTTGAGTCCAACCGTTGGTGATGTACATTCGATACACTCAAGCGAAATGAGTGGTCGGTCATGTGTGGGCCGGGTTGCAAGATGTTCTTGTTGAACCCAGTGTATTCCTCTCTAGAGATACACAGTCGGAAGGTGGTTCCATACCTTGTCAGGTTGGAAATCCAATCTCCAATAAGCGCTATGCGGGTTTTGATTTTTTAATATATGTGGAGCGTGAGATGCAAGCGTTCTGCTATTTGGTTATTTACTTGATGTAGACATTATTATAATATCACTGGATTTTCGTATCAAAGTGTTTTGGGTTATAGTAAGGTAAAAACCGTCCGTGTTTATGTGTGGGCTGGTCTTACTATTATCTTTTCTTCCGAAAAGAGTCTTGAAAGTTAAACAAGTGGTTGGAGTTTACTCACACCAGTCCCATGACTGACCCAGAGTTTATTTTGTTTTGTTTTTCCTAAACTCTTGGGTGCCCAAATTTGTACGGGCAGTCAAGTGTTTCAGGCTTTTACAGATACACTTGGAGGAGCTTGAAGCAGGAGGCTTCAACATTAGTTATTTAGAGTTACTTCCGCTGAATCAAATGTTATGTGTACTCTGATGATGGTATGTATATATGTACAAAACAGATTTGTATTTCAAAGCTTATGTTATAGAATATATTTTATTCGTTCCGCTGTGAGTTTGTGATCTTCGTTTTTCTTCTATTCTAAGTTTTCTTTCTTTCTATTTCTCATCCTCTAATTTCTTTCTAATAATGAGTCGTATTTCTGTGTTATTTGGGTTGGACGTGTGGTGTATTTAGTCAACTCAGATAGCTCGGATTTGCGGGCCATTACAAGAACGCTCAGGAACAGGCCGAGGTTGTCTCCTCGGCTAACAGCTCTCAAGGGCGATCCCACTCTAGGAGGTGATCACGACCCTGTCCCAGGAGGGGATCACGAGCCGCCTCCAAGGAGGGACCACGAGATGCCCCCAAGGAGGGAACAAGAGCCGACCAAAAGAGGGGTCACGAACCGCCCTCGGCATGGGACCTCGACTCGACCCGAAAAGGAGATTATGACCCACTCCATGTATGCTGTTGCTTCTGCTCGACCTGGCTCAAGTGCTCCACATCCGATTGCGAATGTTATTAACTAGCTACCTGCCTCTGCTCCAGTAATAGAGAGAGAAACGTTTCTCGTGTCCTTGACATGCTAGTGAAGACGAACGATGCTTTGGAGGCTCAAAGACATGAGAGTTCCTTGCTGCGAGAAAATATGACCACCATGAATACGTAGATCGATGAGCTCCGAAGGCAGAGGACACCTTCACCAACTCATCACTTTACTCTTGATTACTCGTCTTCATCAGAGGAGCCTTGTAACGACCCAGAAAATCTGAACCAATTTAAAATTTTTAAATTGGCTGAAATGATGGATTTTAAATATTCAAAATAAATATTTTAAAATAATGGCGATGAAAACTGAGTTTGAATCGACATTTGAAAGCGAATATAATTAATTATAATTATATATAGAATTGAAAATGGCGCGGTAGTTCGATAATTCGATTTCGAACTTCAATTGAATATACCGGGTGCAAAACAATCCGGATTTTAGTGAAACCAAAAACATTAGGATCTAATTGGTAATATCTTTCTAACGAATCCGACCAATCGAAATTTGATAGCGGGAATCAAAAGATATGTCCAGTTGAAAATTCTGAATAGTCGCTATAGAATTCAGGCCCTTAAAAATGGACATTTTGCAAATGACCTAGGATTTCGACGAAACCGCTTTTGTTGGATCCGCAGTGTCAAGTTATTGCTAGGTTTCAAATTTCATAATTTTTCGAATCAATATGTGAGCGTGGCAAAAGAAAACGCGTTTGACCAGTTTCCGTTGATTTTAATCGACTGGAAATTGGCCATTTTTCAAACGGTCTCAGAATTCGACGAAACTAGTTTTGTTAGGACCGTATCGTCAATACGAAGCTAGAAAATATTTTTCTGGAATTTTTCTAGTTAGTATGTGGCCCCGGTAATTTGAAATGTACGTTTAAAATTCAATATAGTGATTTAAATGTAAATTCAACGGAAACTGATTGTAACGATCAAATCAGCTTGCGATACATATCCCATTGTGTTCGAAATGGGGGTAAAACGCTATGGGCGACAGGCGGTGGGCCTCGTTTCGAGGTCGTATGTAAAAGTCAACTTTTTGCAAGATTAAATAATTAAATAAAAAAAAAATATTTTACTTCCCTCCTTTATCTCCTTTCTGCCCCCCCCCCCCCCCCCCCCGTTCATTTCAGTTTCAAAACGAGAAGAAAAAAAAAAACCTAGCGCTATCGGCAGCCCCCCCCTCAAGCGAACGCCGCCGACGAAGACCTCGCCCCCCTCCATCGATCGAAGACCCCGCTCCTCCCTCCATCGCGAGCGAAACCCGAGCCTTCACCTCGAAGCCAGAAGCTGCCACCACCGTTCGAAACCCGAGCCGCCACCTCGAAGCCAGAAGCTGCCACCACCGTTCGAAACCCCGAGCGCCACCTCCAGCTCCGTCGATCTGCGAAACCCCCCCCCCCCCTGTAAGTTTTTTTTTCTTGTTTGTTTAATTTATTTTTATGTATTTAAAAACTGAATTTTATAAAGGATTAAAAACTGAATTTTATAAAGAATTTTAAAACTGAATTTTATAAAGGATTAAAAACTGAATTTTATAAAGAATTTTAAAACTGAATTTTATAAAGGAATAAAAACTGATTTTTGTTTTAAAAATAAAAACTGATTTTGTTTTAAAATTAAAAACTGATTTTTTTTAGAATTAAAAACTGATTTTGTTTTAGAAGTAAAAACTGATTTTGTTTTAAAAATAAAAACTGATTTTGTTTAAAAGTAAAAACTTTAAATAGGAAAGAGGTTTAATCTTTAAAGAGAAAAAGGATTTGAACTTTAAGAAGTAAAAATCAAATTTTTAGATATTGAAAGTCGAAGTAAAAATCATATTTTTATATATTGAATAGCGTGGAAAAAATCATATTTTTATATATTGAATAGCATCGTAAAAATTCGATTTTTACATATGTAGAGAATACGGGTGAAAGCGACAAAAAGGCGAAGATTTTTCTAAAGGAAGTGTCGTGAAGTTGGATAGCTATTGGTGAGATTTCTGATTTAAAAATTATATATATGTGTTGGAAATGAAAGTGAATTGCTATATATAAATATCTATATATATATATATATATATATATATATATATATATATATATATATATATATATACGCCCCTCGTCCACAAACCATGGACGATATTTATTGGTTGAAATTGTTGTGAAAATTGATTGATAGCGAATGGTTGTTTGGGATTGTTTGTGATGGATATTGGTTGATTGTGGTTGAAAAATACCCGTTTGTGATTGTGAAATATTTGGTTGAAACCACATAGGATTAGTTTGTGGAAATGAAATAAATATATACATGCCGCCTGCGTGCGAACTAGATGCATGAACCCCATTGTCAAAAACCGCGAGGTTTTAAGGTAGAGCGAGGAGCCGTACTAGGGACGGTGCCGGTTTAACTACCCTGCCGTTATGCTGCCGAAATTTTGAATAATATTCGTGTGTTTGAATTATTTTCATATGCTTAAACTATATTTATTCATTGCATAGAAAACATTCATGTGTTGAATTGATATTCATTCGTTGATTAGAAATTCATGTGTTGAATGGTATTCATATTTTGAAATAAATTGTTCGATAATAAAAATCACATTTTTATCTATATATAGAAACTATAGAAAACATTCATGTGTTGAATTGATATTCATTCGTTGATTAGAAATTCATGTGTTGAATGGTATTCATATTTTGAAATAAATTGTTTGATAATAAAAATCACATTTTTATCTATATATAGAAACTATAGAAAACATTCATGTGTTGAATTGATATTCATTCGTTGATTAGAAATTCATGTGTTGAATGGTATTCATATTTTGAAATAAATTGTTTGATAATAAAAATCACATTTTTATCTATATATAGAAACTATAGAAAACATTCATGTGTTGAATTGGTATTCATTCGTTGTTTAGAAATTCATGTGTTGAATGGTATTCATATTTTGAAATAAATTGTTCGATAATAAAAATCACATTTTTATCTATATATAGAAACTATAGAAAACATTCATGTGTTGAATTGATATTCATTCGTTGATTAGAAATTCATGTGTTGAATGGTATTCATATTTTGAAATAAATTGTTCGATAATAAAAATCACATTTTTATCTATATATAGAAACTATAGAAAACATTCATGTGTTGAATTGATATTCATTCGTTGATTAGAAATTCATGTGTTGAATGGTATTCATATTTTGAAATAAATTGTTTGATAATAAAAATCACATTTTTTTTCTATATATAAAAACTATAGAAAACATTCATGTGTTGAATTGATATTCATTCGTTGATTAGAAATTCATGTGTTGAATGGTATTCATATTTTGAAATAAATTGTTTGATAATAAAAATCACCTTTTATCGACTATATGAACTGTGTAAAATAATCTCGTTTTAAAAGAAATTGTTTTATGATAAAAATCCCATTTTTATCACCAACTTGAACTATATAGAAAAATAGTGTTTTGAAATGAATTGTTTTACAATAAAAATCACATTTTTATTGTATGCATAAATCGTTGAAATGTGAAGTGTTAAAAATAGCCACTTGTTCAAAATAAACATATATGAGTTGAAATATTCATTAATTAGCTAATGAAATGATTTGCACCTATGTATGTAACATTAGAATAAATGGTGTCTTTAAACCAAACAGAAATCAAATATGAAGTCGAATAGAAAATGATAAATGATAAGAACTGTGTATATATGTACATATATATTCATTGAACAGGTTATAGCAAAGGGGCTAGAGAAGAGGAATAAAATTTTGTGCCCGACAAATAGGTACACATTTACTGCTTTGTTTGGGTGATGATTTTATGAGCCTGTTGGCTAGCCGCTTGGCTTTTTCTTTTTTTTTTGAGATTAGAAGGACCGGGAACGCTATTTGCGATTTCCCGATGCTCCCGGTGCAGGGGAGGTTATGGCGAAATTTTCCAAAATTTTAAGGTGTTAGAAAAATATTTGAAGTGAAAACGATATGGAAATCATTGAATGAACTATATTTATATAAATATATAAATATAAATAAAATTAAAACGAAACGAAGCCGTGCAGTTCGTATTTTGAAACCGTGATTTCAAACGGCTAGTGCGGGAAATCCGACCATTGGATTTTCCCGAAACCTCAACCGTCGGGTTCGCCTTGGAAATATCTTTCCAACGGCACCAACTTTGTAAAAATCCAACGGTTGGATTGTCTGGAATGTTTAATTCAAATCTGAAGAAAAACAGCGCCAGAAGCGATTATATTTATATATGTATAAATATAAATATATATTTAATCGAATAACGACGCTGCAGTTCGTATTTTAAAATCGAAAATTCAAACGATTGTACCGGGAGATCCGACCGTCGGATTTTCCCGAAACTGGAACCGTTGGATTCGTTTTGAAAAGACCTTTCTAATGATGTAAATTTCGTGAAGATCCAACGGTTAGATTTTCATATATGTGTAAATCAAATCTGAAGAAAAACAGCGCCACGGCCGCTGTATGGCCCGAAGCATCGTTTTGAATAAAATGGCTATTTTAAAATAAATAAAAATAGCAATAAATAGTTATAAAATATCGTAAGCGATATGGAATGGAAATAAACTGAATTTGCTTGATTTATGTGGCTTTTGATGGTTGAATGTGTTTGGTGTGAAAATTACATTAAAGAACGAAATGGGTGTTGTCGAATAATTTAACCATTGAAATAAATTGATTTGAAATTCTAAATATACGTGAATTATTTGAAAAAGCCGAGTTAATTCTCATTTCAAATAATTGATTGACGATTGAAAGTCGAAGATGAAGACGATGGTCGAAGACCGGAGATCTTCACCTCGTTTGGATGGTAACCGAGGTCCTGATTGGGAGGCATCCCGAAATATGGATAATGAGTGGTGATCGTCCAGACGTACGTGGTGATCGAAGGGTTTGCGAGGTATTTAGTGCCTCCGGTTTCGTTCAGACCCAGAACGGACTTGTAAATGGACTGTGTGTCCGACATTGGAATTTGTTCTGTGTGATTGATAGCCATCAGTTGCACGGGGTGAATTGCCTGTGTGGCATGCTAAGATGCAGTGATCAGGGCTTCTGTTGAAAAGCAAAGTCTTGTGGTGATGATCAAAGCACCGCCTGTGTGGCGTAGCTTTGTGTATAACGTGAATTCGCGAGCCTCACACCCCGGTATGAACCTAAAACGGGAGAAGGACCTCAGGGAGGGCATGCGTTTCTTTCTAGCTAGGGTGGTGTCAGTGACCTACCAGCCCTGACATTTATATAATTTTCACCTATGTGGTTGTTGCTGTTGCGAGGCGCCTCGGTTTGATCGGACGATCCGGGTCCGATGGAGTCATTCGTTGGCTCGTTTGCACCCCAAAGGGCGGGGAGACGTATTGTTCAGGTATAATAATCCACATCGGTGGACCGGCCCTGACGATCCAGGGGGCAGTTGCGGCTGTTCCTGAGACATGGTAGGCTAGATTGTCTCGAATTCGGTAAGGACTATCTTTTGCCTTGGTTCATGACGGAAATCCAATTTCCAAATACGTGATCGTGCGGTTTTGATTGTATATATATATGGCGACATGATATATGGTACTCATGCCGTCTATGATTGATAGTTATGATTTGAAATTGTTTTCAAAAACATATAAACACTAGCAATAATATCAATTGCCTTTGTTTTATTCGTATCAATCATATTTTGGCCATTATAAGGTAAAACTCTATCCTCCGGCTTGCGTTGCATTGTGTGATGGGAACTGAGTCTTATAATGGCTTCGTTTTTATTAAAAGCATAGCGATGTTTAAAAGAAAGATTTGTTTTAGAGCACCGGAAATCCAATGGAATAAACCCGTTCCACGAAAGTGGCGTGGTCCTGTGATTAGCCAAATTATATATGTGTTGAGTAGATTTCTCATACCAGTCCCATGACTGACTCGTAGTTTGTTTCACTTTCAAACTCGGGTGCCCCTTTTTCTACACGGGCAGCCTTGTATTCAGGTTTAGCTGGTTCTTTCTGGATAGCTGGAGCTGAAGATGGATTCTATCATTTATTTCTTTTTATGCTGTTCAGCTCCTATTGTACATATTTTGTTTATTTCCGCTGTAGACATTTATGTATAGCTGAACTGTATTTGTACTAAGTAAGATCCTGTATACTGTGTAACTCTGATGATTACTTTTATCCAGTATATTCTATTGTTCATTTCATGGTGTATTTATTTAATTCTGTTCTGCTATTATATGTTTCTGTGTTATATTCCAAAGATAACCTTGTTTCCGTGAGAACGGGAAATCGGGTCGTCTCATCGTGGTATCAGAGCTTTGGTTAAGCTTAGTTCTGGAATATAACATTTGAACGAACTCGTCAGAAATAGAACCAGTAGTGTTTTAGGACGGATAACTCAATACAGATAGGATCAGCAATATCCTAGTATGAGTATAGCAGAATCAGAACAACTCGTTAGAGATGGGGTCAGAAGTGCCTCAGAACGAGTCGAGAGTAATATGTTTTTAAATAACGTATTTGTGATTATATTTATATATAGTCTGGTTTTAGAAATATAATTTTTGAATATATAAAAGATATATATTTGAAAAGTTAAGAAGGTTAAAAACAATTGGATTGGTTGTAGTGTTGTGTGATCGTAGATTTATCAAACCACTTTCGACTTTATTCCTTTTCGGGGACGAAAAGTTTTAAGTGGGGGAGATTGTAACGACCCAGAAAATCTGAACCAATTTAAAATTTTTAAATTGGCTGAAATGATGGATTTTAAATATTCAAAATAAATATTTTAAAATAATGGCGATGAAAACTGAGTTTGAATCGACATTTGAAAGCGAATATAATTAATTATAATTATATATAGAATTGAAAATGGCGCGGTAGTTCGATAATTCGATTTCGAACTTCAATTGAATATACCGGGTGCAAAACAATCCGGATTTTAGTGAAACCAAAAACATTAGGATCTAATTGGTAATATCTTTCTAACGAATCCGACCAATCGAAATTTGATAGCGGGAATCAAAAGATATGTCCAGTTGAAAATTCTGAATAGTCGCTATAGAATTCAGGCCCTTAAAAATGGACATTTTGCAAATGACCTCGGATTTCGACGAAACCGCTTTTGTTGGATCCGCAGTGTCAAGTTATTGCTAGGTTTCAAATTTCATAATTTTTCGAATCAATATGTGAGCGTGGCAAAAGAAAACGCGTTTGACCAGTTTCCGTTGATTTTAATCGACTGGAAATTAGCCATTTTTCAAACTGTCTCAGAATTCGACGAAACTAGTTTTGTTAGGACCGTATCGTCAATACGAAGCTAGAAAATATTTTTCTGGAATTTTTCTAGTTAGTATGTGGCCCCGGTAATTTGAAATGTACGTTTAAAATTCAATATAGTGATTTAAATGTAAATTCAACGGAAACTGATTGTAACGATCAAATCAGCTTGCGATACATATCCCATTGTGTTCGAAATGGGGGTAAAACGCTATGGGCGACAGGCGGTGGGCCTCGTTTCGAGGTCGTATGTAAAAGTCAACTTTTTGCAAGATTAAATAATTAAATAAAAAAAAATATTTTACTTCCCTCCTTTATCTCCTTTCTGCCCCCCCCCCCCCCCCCGTTCATTTCAGTTTCAAAACGAGAAGAAAAAAAAAACCTAGCGCTATCGCCAGCCCCCCCCTCGAGCGAACGCCGCCGACGAAGACCTCGCCCCCCTCCATCGATCGAAGACCCCGCTCCTCCCTCCATCGCGAGCGAAACCCGAGCCGCCACCTCGAAGCCAGAAGCTGCCACCACCGTTCGAAACCCGAGCCGCCACCTCGAAGCCAGAAGCTGCCACCACCGTTCGAAACCCCGAGCGCCACCTCCAGCTCCGTCGATCTGCGAAACCCCCCCCCCCCCCCCCCCCGTAAGTTTTTTTTCTTATTTGTTTAATTTATTTTTATGTATTTAAAAACTGAATTTTATAAAGGATTAAAAACTGAATTTTATAAAGAATTTTAAAACTGAATTTTATAAAGGATTAAAAACTGAATTTTATAAAGAATTTTAAAACTGAATTTTATAAAGGAATAAAAACTGATTTTTGTTTTAAAAATAAAAACTGATTTTGTTTTAAAATTAAAAACTGATTTTGTTTTAGAATTAAAAACTGATTTTGTTTTAGAAGTAAAAACTGATTTTGTTTTAAAAATAAAAACTGATTTTGTTTAAAAGTAAAAACTTTAAATAGGAAAAAGGTTTAATCTTTAAAGAGAAAAAGGATTTGAACTTTAAGAAGTAAAAATCAGATTTTTAGATATTGAAAGTCGAAGTAAAAATCATATTTTTATATATTGAATAGCGTGGAAAAAATCATATTTTTATATATTGAATAGCATCGTAAAAATTCGATTTTTACATATGTAGAGAATACGGGTGAAAGCGACAAAAAGGCGAAGATTTCTCTAAAGGAAGTGTCGTGAAGTTGGATAGCTATTGGTGAGATTTCTGATTTAAAAATTATATATATGTGTTGGAAATGAAAGTGAATTGCTATATATAAATATCTATATCTATATATATATATATATATATATATATATATATATATATATACGCCCCTCGTCCACAAACCATGGACGATATTTATTGGTTGAAATTGTTGTGAAAATCGATTGATAGCGAATGGTTGTTTGGGATTGTTTGTGATGGATACTGGTTGATTGTGGTTGAAAAATACCCGTTTGTGATTGTGAAATATTTGGTTGAAACCACATAGGATTAGTTTGTGGAAATGAAATAAATATATACATGCCGCCTGCGTGCGAACTAGACGCATGAACCCCATTGTCAAAAACCGCGAGGTTTTAAGGTAGAGCGAGGAGCCGTACTAGGGACGGTGCCGGTTTAACTACCCTGCCGTTATGCTGCCGAAATTTTGAATAATATTCGTGTGTTTGAATTATTTTCATATGCTTAAACTATATTTATTCATTGCATAGAAAACATTCATGTGTTGAATTGATATTCATTCGTTGATTAGAAATTCATGTGTTGAATGGTATTCATATTTTGAAATAAATTGTTCGATAATAAAAATCACATTTTTATCTATATATAGAAACTATAGAAAACATTCATGTGTTGAATTGATATTCATTCGTTGATTAGAAATTCATGTGTTGAATGGTATTCATATTTTAAAATAAATTGTTTGATAATAAAAATCACATTTTTATCTATATATAGAAACTATAGAAAACATTCATGTGTTGAATTGATATTCATTCGTTGATTAGAAATTCATGTGTTGAATGGTATTCATATTTTGAAATAAATTGTTTGATAATAAAAATCACATTTTTATCTATATATAGAAACTATAGAAAACATTCATGTGTTGAATTGATATTCATTCGTTGTTTAGAAATTCATGTGTTGAATGGTATTCATATTTTGAAATAAATTGTTCGATAATAAAAATCACATTTTTATCTATATATAGAAACTATAGAAAACATTCATGTGTTGAATTGATATTCATTCGTTGATTAGAAATTCATGTGTTGAATGGTATTCATATTTTGAAATAAATTGTTCGATAATAAAAATCACATTTTTATCTATATATAGAAACTATAGAAAACATTCATGTGTTGAATTGATATTCATTCGTTGATTAGAAATTCATGTGTTGAATGGTATTCATATTTTGAAATAAATTGTTTGATAATAAAAATCACATTTTTTTTCTATATATAAAAACTATAGAAAACATTCATGTGTTGAATTGATATTCATTCGTTGATTAGAAATTCATGTGTTGAATGGTATTCATATTTTGAAATAAATTGTTTGATAATAAAAATCACCTTTTATCGACTATATGAACTGTGTAAAATAATCTCGTTTTAAAAGAAATTGTTTTATGATAAAAATCCCATTTTTATCACCAACTTGAACTATATAGAAAAATAGTGTTTTGAAATGAATTGTTTTACAATAAAAATCACATTTTTATTGTATGCATAAATCGTTGAAATGTGAAGTGTTAAAAATAGCCACTTGTTCAAAATAAACATATACGAGTTGAAATATTCATTAATTAGCTAATGAAATGATTTGCACCTATGTATGTAACATTAGAATAAATGGTGTCTTTAAACCAAACAGAAATCAAATATGAAGTCGAATAGAAAATGATAAATGATAAGAACTGTGTATATATGTACATATATATTCATTGAACAGGTTATAGCAAAGGGGCTAGAGAAGAGGAATAAAATTTTGTGCCCGACAAATAGGTACACATTTACTGCTTTGTTTGGGTGATGATTTTATGAGCCTGTTGGCTAGCCGCTTGGCTTTTTCTTTTTTTTTTGAGATTAGAAGGACCGGGAACGCTATTTGCGATTTCCCGATGCTCCCGGTGCAGGGGAGGTTATGGCGAAATTTTCCAAAATTTTAAGGTGTTAGAAAAATATTTGAAGTGAAAACGATATGGAAATCATTGAATGAACTATATTTATATAAATATATAAATATAAATAAAATTAAAAAGAAACGAAGCCGTGCAGTTCGTATTTTGAAACCGTGATTTCAAACGGCTAGTGCGGGAAATCCGACCATTGGATTTTCCCGAAACCTCAACCGTCGGGTTCGCCTTGGAAATATCTTTCCAACGGCACCAACCTTGTAAAAATCCAATGATTGGATTGTCTGGAATGTTTAATTCAAATCTGAAGAAAAACAGCGCCAGAAGCGATTATATTTATATATATATAAATATAAATATATATTTAATCGAATAACGACGCTGCAGTTCGTATTTTAAAATCGAAAATTCAAACGATTGTACCGGGAGATCCGACCGTCGGATTTTCCCGAAACTGGAACCGTTGGATTCGTTTTGAAAAGACCTTTCTAATGATGTAAATTTCGTGAAGATCCAACGGTTAGATTTTCAGATATGTGTAAATCAAATCTGAAGAAAAACAGCGCCACGGCCGCTGTATGGCCCGAAGCGTCGTTTTGAATAAAATGGCTATTTTAAAATAAATAAAAATAGCGATAAATAGATATAAAATATCGTAAGCGATATGGAATGGAAATAAACTGAATTTGCTTGATTTATGTGGCTTTTGATGGTTGAATGTGTTTGGTGTGAAAATTACATTAAAGAACGAAATGGGTGTTGTCGAATAATTTAACCATTGAAATAAATTGATTTGAAATTCTAAATATACGTGAATTATTTGAAAAAGCCGAGTTAATTCTCATTTCAAATAATTGATCGACGATTGAAAGTCAAAGATGAAGACGATGGTCGAAGACCGGAGATCTTCACCTCGTTTGGATGGTAACCGAGGTCCTGATTGGGAGGCATCCCGAAATATGGATAATGAGTGGTGATCGTCCAGACGTACGTGGTGATCGAAGGGTTTGCGAGGTATTTAGTGCCTCCGGTTTCGTTCAGACCCAGAACGGACTTGTAAATGGACTGTGTGTCCGACATTGGAATTTGTTCTGTGTGATTGATAGCCATCAGTTGCACAGGGTGAATTGCCTGTGTGGCATGCTAAGATGCAGTGAACAGGGCTTCTGTTGAAAAGCAAAGTCTTGTGGTGACGATCAAAGCACCGCCTGTGTGGCGTAGCTTTGTGTATAACGTGAATTCGCGAGCCTCACACCCCGGTATGAACCTAAAACGGGAGAAGGACCTCAGGGAGGGCATGCGTTTCTTTCTAGCTAGGGTGGTGTCAGTGACCTACCAGGCCTGACATTTATATACTTTTCACCTATGTGGTTGTTGCTGTTGCGAGGCGCCTCGGTTTGATCGGACGATCCGGGTCCGATGGAGTCATTCGTTGGCTCGTTTGCGCCCCAAAGGGCGGGGAGACGTATTGTTCAGGTATAATAATCCACATCGGTGGACCGGCCCTGACGATCCAGGGGGCAGTTGCAGCTGTTCCTGAGACATGGTAGGCTAGATTGTCTCGAATTCGGTAAGGACTATCGTTTGCCTTGGTTCATGACGGAAATCCAATTTCCAAATACGTGATCGTGCGGTTTTGATTGTATATATATATGGCGACATGATATATGGTACTCATGCCGTCTATGATTGATAGTTATGATTTGAAATTGTTTTCAAAAACATATAAACACTAGCAATAATATCAATTGCCTTTGTTTTATTCGTATCAATCATATTTTGGCCATTATAAGGTAAAACTCTATCCTCCGGCTTGCGTTGCATTGTGTGATGGGAACTGAGTCTTATAATGGCTTCATTTTTATAAAAAGCATAGCGATGTTTAAAAGAAAGATTTGTTTTAGAGCACTGGCAATCCAATGGAGTAAACCCGTTCCACGAAAGTGGCGTGGTCCTGTGATTAGCCAAATTATATATGTGTTGAGTAGATTTCTCATACCAGTCCCATGACTGACTCGTAGTTTGTTTCACTTTCAAACTCGGGTGCCCCTTTTTCTACACGGGCAGCCTTGTATTCAGGTTTAGCTGGTTCTTTTTGGATAGCTGGAGCTGAAGATGGATTCTATCATTTATTTCTTTTTATGCTGTTCAGCTCCTATTGTACATATTTTGTTTATTTCCGCTGTAGACATTTATGTATAGCTGAACTGTATTTGTACTAAGTAAGATCCTGTATACTGTGTAACTCTGATGATTACTTTTATCCAGTATATTCTATTGTTCATTTCATGGTGTATTTATTTAATTCTGTTCTGCTATTATATGTTTCTGTGTTATAATCCAAAGATAACCTTGTTTCCGTGAGAACGGGAAATCGGGTCGTCTCAAGCCTCCAAGATCCCAACGATGGCCATTAGAAAGGCCTGAAAACGTGGAACAACTTCGATTTGGATCACTTCCTTCTCATAAAGAAACGACACTTAATCTGGGATCTGACAACCATAATTCAAATAATCCCACACTGCTACCTGTAGAAGGACCCAGAATGCTACCTAAGGGCCAGGGTACTGTTAACACTATTCAGAATCGATCATTGGGGCCCCTTCGTCGCGTGACTGACCGTGGCCATAGGGGGCAAGGAATCTCCGCTCAAGCCCCGGACTTGGCGGCAATGCACCGAAGAGATGCAGGAGCCCCCGTTGAGCTAGAAGCGCTGTTCCCGAGTCTACCTTGACTAATGCTTATGTGGAGGCAATGGTGAGACAGATCATGGCAGACAGTCGAGGACAAAGAAATGAGGATTGGGGTGTAGACCGGAGTCATACATCTTTCACGGACGACATACTAGACGTCTAATTCCTAAGGAGGTTCAACTTACCCACTATGAATCGCTATGCAAGCAGGACAGATCCGGTTCAGCTCTTGATGTGATATTCATGGTATATGAATGTCGCCGCCGCTCCAGACGTAGTAAAGTGCAAAGCATTCCCGATCTTTTTAAAGGACGTGACACTAACGTTGTTCACTCAGCTACCGCCATGATCAATCGCCAACTTCAAAGAATCGAGCGAAAGGTTTAAAACCAATTGCGACTTCATACTCAGAGGTCTAAGAACGTCATTGAACTGTCACTCATCAAGCCGCGCCCTGATGAAACACCGAGGTCGTACTTGTACCGCTTCAATTTAGCAGCCACGGAGGTTAGAGACTCTCATGAGCAGTCTATCTTGATGGCCTTAATTGATGGAGTAAATAAAGATACTGAGTTTGGTAAATACTTAGCTGGAAAGTCGCCATTGACCAGGGAAATATTATATGAGAAAGCCAACATCCGTTTACGTCAGGAAAATATGTACGCTAATCGAAAGAGGAAGGCCACAGATAAGGAAGCTATATTGAGTAATGCGGCCATCAAACAGTCTGGCGATAGCTCTGGAAAAGTAGAGGTCAACGTTGGCAATAAGAACCAGGGCAACGGTCGCCAAGCTGGAAATGGCAACAAGAGAAAGAATCATGGGAGTGACTCACAGAAGAGGCCTCGTTTTAAAACCTTTGAGAATCTCACACCTCTAAATGACACGTTGGACAATATTTACTTGGATACTTATAATGTTCTTCAATATAAGAAGCCTCCACTAAGAGATTCAACAGAGGAGTGTGAAACGGGGAAGTTCTGCCTTTTCCATGAGACATATGGGTGCTCGACAAATGAATGCCGACATTTAAGGGACTTGGTAGAAAAGCTACTTAGGGAAGGAAAGTTGGATGAATATAAGGCAGCCCCGAGAAACCAGGGCATGGTAGCCTAGAGCGAAACAAAGGGCAACCACCTCAAAAGACTACTGCACAACAAAAAGCTAAAGGAATTGTTATCAATACTATAGTTGGAGGCCCCCATCCAACTGGACATAGTTATAGGGCAATGGATCAATATGTTAATGCAGCCAAGCACCTTGAGGTGAGGGAGTGCAGCAATCCTGAAGATATTGCCCTAGCAAAACAGAAGAAAAACAGTGTTAGATGATGTCATATTTCGTGATTGAGATAGTATTGGAGTTCAATCCCCTACCGAAGGCCCTTTAGTGATCACTACCACCATTGGTCCACCTCTAGTCCATAAGGTCTTGGTAGACAACGGGAGTTCAGTTAACATTCTATTTAAGAAAGCATTCGATCAGATGAAGCTTGAAGCGAAGGATTTGAAGCCCTACGATGGATGTATACACGGCTTCAATGGAGCCTCAACATCTCCAATGGGACTTGTAGAATTGTCAGTAACTCTGGGAGAGGGAGATCGTCGGAGAGTGAGAATTCTTCTATTCATAGTTTCGGATATTGAGTCACCCTATAACGCCTTCTTGGGCCGACCGGCCCCAGCAGAATTCAGAGCCTGCATCGCGCCCTAGTGTTTACTATTGAAGTTCCCAACCGAAGCGGGAGTATGAGTGATCAGGGATGAACAAGTTGCTAGACGAGCCTGCTATATGGCAGAGTTAAAATTGCTACGTAAAGGAAAAGACATAGAAACTAAGGGTGCTTCCTCCCCCGCAAAGGAGGATTCAGCATAGCAATTAAAGGGGACGACTTCGAAGGAGTTGCCTAGAGAACGGTCCGAAGATATAGGTCCCAGAGAGGACGAGGAACCTGGGGGGAAAATGGAAACACCTAATGAAATGATTGTGGATATCCCGATCGATGATGATGACCCAGTGAACGTTTTAAAGATTGGATCCCAGCTAGACCCTCTCCGAGCAAAAGAATTGACTGACTTTTTAAAGGCAAACTTGGACATGTTTTCTTGGACCCACGCTGACATGTGTGGGATATTCCCCTTAATCATGAGCCACTCATTGAGCATCAACCCAAAGAATCCACCCATTAAGCAGAAAAGGCGAATTCTTGGCCTGGAGAGGTCAGCCACCTTGAAGGAAGAAGTTGAGAAGCTAAGAAGCAACAAATTCATTAGAGATTCAACTTACCCAGAATGGATTTCAAATCCTGTCTTAGTAAAGAAGGCCAACGGAAAATGGCGTACATGCATTGATTTCTTAGATTTGAATAAAGCATGTCCGAAGGACAGTTTTCCGCTCCCTTGGATTTACCAACTGGTAGATTCAACAGTGGGTCATGAACTTCTCTCCTTCATGGATGCTTATTCGGGGTATAACCAGATCCCCATGCATGTTCCGAATCAGGATCATACTAGCTTCATCGTAGACTTGGGATAATATTGTTATGCAGTGATGCCTTTTGGCTAAAAGAAAGCCGGAGAGACATACCAACGCTTGGTGAATAGAATGTTCTACAATCAGATCGGGAAAACAATGGAAGTGTATGTTGACGATATTCTTGTGAAATCCAAACAGTCATCTGACCATACCACCGACCTAGCTTAAATGTTTGATATCCTTCGATGATACGGAATGAGACTCAACCCCCTGAAATGTTCATTTGGAGTCGCTTCCGGGAAATTCTTTGGTTTTATCGTCAGTTCATGCAGGATCAAAATCAATCCAGACCAGATTGCGGCAATCAGGAATATCCAAGAACCAGGGTAAATTAAGGATGTGCAGAGACTCGCTGGAAAAGTGGCCACATTAAGTAGATTTATTTCTAAAGCTACAGATAAGTGTGTCCCATTCTTTGACCAGATAAAGCGAGGCAAACACAACTTCCAATGGACTCCTGATTGCGTTGAGGCATTTCAGAACCTCCTCACTCATCTGGAAAGACCCACGATATTGTCTAAGCCAGTTGACCACGAAGATCTGTTCGTGTACTTGGCAGTATCATCCCATGCAATAAGTTCATCCTTGGTAAGGGAAGAAGATAAAGTCCAGAGGCTGATGTATTATGTAAGTAAGGAGCAAGTGGAAGCAGAATGAAACTACCCAAGGATAGAAAAACTTGCGTAAAGCCTGCTGATCGCATCCAGAAAACTTTGCCCCTATTTCCAAGCTCATCCCATCACCATATACACTGACCATCTGCTCTGACAAGTCTTGCAGAGACCAGAAGCATCAGAAATGCTACATAAGAATTAAGCCAATTTGATTTGAACTTCCAACCCAAAAGAACGATAAGGGAGCAGGTGCTAGCAGACTTTATAGCAGAATTAACTATTCCTGAAGAAGATGTAGTGAGTGAAGAGGCCGGTCCCTCATATTAGCCATCTGACCCCTACACTTGGAAGTTGTACACTGACGGTGCCAAAAACGATCGGCGATCCAATGCCGGAGTGGTCCTGGTCACTCCCGAAAAACGGTCAATATATTATGATATAGGATTAGAGTTTCATTCCACAGTTGAATCAAGGAATTCATAGCATTTTGATTAATGACAAGGAGAAGTTTCATGATCAACAAAAAGAAGAGAATCAATGGTATTTTAAGTTAGAGGTTGATTATTTAGTGATTAACCGTATTATAAATGTTAAAATCTATCCTCAAATAATGATATACCTCATTATTGTGAATATATATATGTATTTATATGAATGCACATTCATTGTGCATATTGCCAGAAACCGGTCGATTGGTTTCAAAATAGGCGGTTGACCGTTTCTGGGCAGAATGCACAATGAACATGCACACATGTATATAACGTATATATATATTCAAATTTCAGTCTACTGGTTATTTTTGACTTGTCGACCGATTTTCGAACTGAAAGAAACTCTTCATACAGACATCTTCATTCATCAAAAGTTGCTTCCTTTTCCTTTCATCAAAAATCATTTCTATTCAATACTTCTCTTCACTAATGATTGCAACTCTTTATCTTCTATAAAAACAACATGAAATCATCGATTCAAGGAACCAATTCTTTCTATCTGTTCTATCTATTGTTTATTTCATTTTTGTTCTTTCAAAGCACTCAATCGCTCATAATCTTCTAATATCATTCTTGAATCCTAGAATTTATATATTATTCTTTTGATTCAAACACGATATGATCTTCCAAATCTTCACATACACAATTTTTTTTGAGGATAAGATTATAGGAAGGTTGTACAAGAATTGACAAAATCGTGTTATTAAGAACACACATTGTCAAATCACTAGTCTACTCATCTTGTTTGAAGTCCTCCGTGAGGTAAGAGGCAAGTTCCGAAGTCCTTGTGTTTGTAGAGGCGTGAAATTCCCGTTTGGCTACTCGGGTGTTGTAAACATGTTCCTCCGGGTGAAGTGAGGTTGTTGTTAGTGAAAATCCAGATAGAAGTCTAGGACTGGACGTAGGACGATGCTCTGAACTAGTATAAAAATCTCTGGTGTGATTTTTCCTTTTACTGCATTTACTTATCTATTATATTGTTCTGTGATTAGTTGTTACTTTATACTTGAATATTGTTTATCATATTACACGATCCTCATGAGTGTATTATACTTGGCACATACACGCACACATTTTTCAATTGGTATCTGAGCACGGTCATCACATAACCATAACACAGTTATTTGATATATTCTAGTAATATGGCAAATAACCCTAGTAGTAGCACTAACACCACTTACACTGAAGGTCAATCAACACAAAGACCTCCTTTCTTCAATGGTCTTAACTATAGCTATTGGGCAACACGTATGGCTTTTTACATGCAATCTACTAGCTATGATGCTTGGAATGTTACTTAGAAAGAAATAGTAAATCCAATAATTGAGTATTCGGAATGGACACCGGCTAAGAAAACAGCAGCAGCCGTAAATGCAAAAGCAATAAATATGTTGTTTTGTGCATTAGATCAAAACGAATATAATAGTGTTAGTATCTGCACCACTACATATCAAATTTGGCAAACGCTAAAAACCACTCATGAAGGTACTAACAAGGTTAAGCAAGCCAAAATAGCTATGTTGAAAAGTCAATTTCAAATTTTCATAATGAAGATGAATGAAACAATCAATGAAATGTATTCACGATTTCAAACCATTCATCATGCACTTATCGGTTTAGGGAAAAAATATTCTGATTTTGATGTTGTTTCAACAGTCCTACATTCTCTGACTAATGAATGTGAAGGAAAAGTATTAGCAATAGAAGAATCTAATGATCTTTCCACCATGAAGCCAGATGAATTGATAGGAAATCTAATGTTCTATGAAGCTAACTTGCAGGCTAGAATAGAACAAAAAGAAGAAAAGAAAAATGTAGCTTTTCATGCTGAAAAAGGTGAAGACAACTCAGATTCCGAAGATGAAGATCTAGCGTTCATTGCAAAAGGATTCAAGAAATTCTTAAAGCAACGAAAAGCTAGTTGATACAGCAAAAAGAAGTTTGGTTCAAATAAACCATCATCGTCAAATATAGAATGCTTCAATTGTCACAAAAAGGGACATATGCAAAAGGATTGTCTTAAGCAAAAGAAGAAGTCAGAAAATGATAAAATCAAATACAAGAAAGACAAGCCAAAGAAACGAGCATTCTCAGTAACATGGGATGATTCAGACTTATCTTCATCTGATAGTGAAAGTGATTCAGATAATGAACAAGCTAATGTATGTTTCATGGCAACAGAAGATAAGGCACAAATTCCTACTTTTGAAGAAGTTCTTGATATTAATGCTGAATTAATTTTTAAATTTAAAGATATGAAACGACAATGCAAACAAGCCAAAGCAGATTTAAGTAGAGCAAAATTTGAACGAGATATGTTAAAAGACGAGAAGAAAATATTAGAAGAAGAACTTGAAAAGTTCAAGAATCATCATCTAATACTGATTCTCAATTATCTCTTTTGAGTCAAGAAATTGAAACTCAAAAAGAGAAAAATGATGCTCTTACTACTGAAAATCATGAGCATAAGGCAAAAGTCAAGATTCTAGACCTAGAAAAAGCTAGTTTACAAACTAAGTTAGATGACATTACTCAAAATATTTCTAACTTCAAAAAAGGTCGAGAAAACTTGACAAAAATTATTGAAAATTCACAATTTGCTTCGAATAAACAAGGTTTTGGGTATAAGAAACAAGATATCAAGAAATATCCTAGTAATAAAAGAAAAAGAAAACATAAAACATTACAAGAAACTGAAGCTAAGAAAAATTTCAGTTTATTATATTCCAAACCAAAACCGGTTGTGAAATTTAAAAAGAAAAATGTCAAGACTATCAAAATATGGGTTCCTAAAACAAATAACAATTTGATTAGGAACATATGCATTCAGAATTTTTTGAATACTGTGCATCGTAATACCAATTATCTATATAAAGGGGATGCCAGACCCGTATGGGTTTGGACTCCTAAGACCTAACTCTTATGACTCCATAAATAAGTGGGTACCGTGGACTTAATTTTATTTTTTGTAGGTCCCACTTAAGAAAAGAGGAAAGTGGATATTGGACAGTGGTTGCTCGAAGCATATGACTGGAGACAAGATCTTATTGACAAATATAACTTATTCAGATGGTGGCTCCGTCACTTTTGGAGATAATTCAAAAGGCTATATCATCAGCAAATGCGATGTGAGCAAATGCAGTACATCTAACTTACCTCTTATTACTAATGTCATGCTAGTTAAAAATTTGAAACACAATTTACTCAGTATCAGTCAACTATATGACAAGGGTTTTACCATTTCCTTTTCGGATAACAAATGTAGTATTTTAGATAAAGATCAAAATTTAGTTTTTGAAGGATATAGAGACAGAAATATTTATATTCTGAATATGAATGTCAATCATAATTCAGATATGTGTCTTGTAGCAAATGATAATGATCCATGGCTATGGCACAAACGTTTCTGTCATATAAACTTCAGAACTATCGAGAAGCTAGCCAAAAATGATCTAGTTAGAGGACTACCCAAAATGAGCTATATGGTTGATAATATTTGTGATGCATGTCAATTAGGAAAATTGACTAAATCATCATTTAAATCCAAGAAAGTCATATCAACGTTACAACCAATTGAGCTATTACATATGGATTTATTCGGACTAACACAGGTTCAGTCAATAAATCATAGTCGATATGTGTTTGTAATTGTTGATGATTACTCTTGTTATACTTTGGTGATTTTCTTGAAAAACAAAAGTGACACTTTCAATCATTTCAAATCTTTCGTCAAGAAAATTCAAAAATGGAAAGGGATTAAGGTTAAGAATATAAGAAGTGATCATGGCGGAGAGTTCGAAAATAATGAATTTAACCATTTTTGTACAAAGAAAGGTATATATCATAATTTTTCGTTTCCTAGAACTCCACAACAAAACGGAGTTGTAGAACGAAAAAATCGGACTTTACAAGAATGTGCAAGAACATTATTAAATGGATCCACTTTACCAAAACATTTTTGGGCAGAAGCTGTTGCAACTGCGTGTTATGTTTTGAATCGTGTATCCATTCGACCTCTCACCAAGAATACATCTTATGAGTTATTTAATCAAAGAAAGCCAAATATCTCATACTTCAAAGTTTTTTGGTTCTAAGTGCTTTATTTTGAATACGAAAGACCATCTTGGAAAATTTGATCCAAAATCCGATGAAGGTATATTTGTTGGATATTCGGAACGATGTAAGGCCTATCGTATATTCAATAAAAGAACTAAAACTATTGAAGAATCACTTCATGTCTCATTCGATGAATTCTATAAACCGTCTCATAACATATCTGATGACGACGAAGTTATAATCACTGAAAATGCTATCGTCACAAATAATGACTCTGACCCAGAAAGTATTGAGAATATTCCTCAGCCAGTTGTGATACCTTCTCCACCAAGATTTCGATCTCCTCCGAGAATTCTAAGAGATCATCCAGTTCAAAATGTAATTGGAGAAGTAACATCAGAAATTAGAACAAGGAGTCTACTAAATAAAATGGGTCATGTCGCGTTTCTTTCAAATATCGAACCTAAGAATCCAAAAGAAGCTGCTATTGATGATTACTGGATCATTGCCATATAGGAAGAACTAAATCAGTTCGAGCGCAATGATGTGTGAGAACTTGTTCCAAGACCAACTGATCAGTCGGTTATTGGTACTAAATGGGTCTATAAAAATAAGGCCGATGAACAAGGAAATATAACCAGAAATAAAGCAAGATTAGTAGCACAAGGATACAATCAGGAAGAAGGTATCGATTACGAAGAAACTTTTGCGTCAGTTGCATTACTAGAAGCTATCAGAATCTTATTATCCTTTGCTTGTCATACTAATTTCAAACTTTATCAAATGGGTGTCAAAAGTGCTTTTTTAAATGGGTTTATCAAAGAGAATGTATATGTCGAACAACCTCCCTTGTTAGTACATGAAAAACATCTTGATCACGTATATAAACTTAAGAAATCTTTATACGGATTAAAACAAGCACCTCGTGCTTGGTATGAAAGATTACGTAGCTATCTTACTGATTCAAGATTTCAAATTGGTAAAGGCGATCAGACTTTATTCATCAAACATTCTCGAAAAGATATATTGGTTATCCAGATATATGTAGACGATATTATCTTTGGTTCAACAAATGATAAACTCTGTAAAGAGTTTGCAAATATTATGACCAAAGAGTTTGAAATGTCTCATATGGAAGAACTATCATATTATCTTGGTCTTCAAATCAAACAGCTTTCTAACGGTATTTTTATTAATCAAGAAAAATACTGTGGAAATCTTATCAAACATTTCGGTTTAGAAAATACATCCGGTAAACCGACTCATATGAGTACGACTACACATCTTGAAAAAGATGAACATGGTAAGAATGTTGACCAGAAGTTATATCGAAGCATGATTGGTTCTCTTCTTTATCTTACTGCAAGTCGTCCCGATATAATGATGAGTGTTTGTCTATGTGCAAGGTTTCAAGAAAATGCTAAAGAATCACATTTACGAGCACAAAGACGTATAATACGTTATCTTAATAATACCAAAGACTTCGGTCTATTCTATCCAAAAGATTGTCCATTCGAGTAGTATCCTATAGTGATGCTGATTTTGGAGGCTCTCGTATGGATAGAAAGAGTACAAGTGGCACATGCCATTTTATTGGAAAATCACTTGTCTCTTGGTTTAGTAAGAAACAAAATTGCGTTTCACTATCGACATGTGAAGCTGAGTATATATCAGCAGCTCTTGCTTGTACTCAAGTACTATATATGCAACAAACACTTCGTGATTTTGATATTCATTTATCGAACTCCATCATATACTGTGATAACACAAGTGCGATCAACTTATCAAAAAATCCAGTAAATCATTCTCGAACAAAGCACATTGATATTCGACATCATTTCTTAAGAGATAGTATTGAAAAAGGAACAATATGTCTCAAATATGTCCAGACTGAACATCAACTAGCGGATATTTTTACTAAGCCTCTACTCGAATCAAGTTTTATTTCTTTGCGTAGAGAGCTTGGATTAATCTCTAGAACTGAACTTGATGTATAAATTCTAAACATATGTACATATGAATTGTCAAGTTCTCTTCTAAACGGTGCTTTCATTTTTCATATTTTAGCTATTAAGTAGCTATCACTATTATTAGTAATAAAATTATGAGCTATCCATTTTTTTATGGTATATATGCTTTGAACCTTATCAACCATTAATCTATTCTTAGACAAACTTATATATATGAGTTCATCCTTTCTCCTTTCTGCATCTCCTACTTCTAAGACCATATTATTCTTAAAACAAGTTCAATTATATCAAATATGGCTCATATCTGTGACGAATGTGCACAAAGGTCACACATTTCGGTCACCAATTCTGAACCGGAGGAATACTATTCTCCAAAAACAACGAAAAGTAGACCAAAATGCACTCATACCCCCCGAAATGCACCAAAGTCTAAACGTGCAAAGAAGGCATTATTTTGCTCCCTACGAACTAGAGTAAAGATAAGTGAGATTCACCTCTACCAAAAACATCAAATGGATCTCCAGCGACAACTCCGTTACGAACAAAAACTTACGTCTGATCGTTTAACTCTTTTGGAACGCATGGCCTCATTTTTCGGTGGCACGGAAAAACATGGAGTTTATCAACCTATGCCTCATGTTCCTTCATCATCAAGGAGTCCTAATTCTTGGGATAAGAATTATAGTCGAAATGAAGGAGCTAAGGAAACTTGGTCGCCATGGACACCAAGAGTTACCAATATCAAAGAAGAATCCGATAACAACTCCTCCACTTCTCATTGATTTTATATATCGTGAGATTCATCTTTTTTGTTGTTGTTCTAATAAGTGGATTCAATCTTGAGGGATTTTTGTTTTCATGAATTTTGGTTGATTAGTTTGAGTTTTGAAATAAATTTATATTATATGGAATAGTAGAGCTTTGGAAAATTCTCAGAAAAATAAGAAAAACAAGGGACAGAGAAACCAATCGACCGGTACAATATGACTAGTCGACCGGTTAAGTTTTGGGTTGAAAACAAAAATTTTTCATCAACCAGTCGACCGACAGAAATTCACCAGTCGACCGTTTAAGTCTCTGTCTCAAACCAGTCGACCAGTGAATTTGTAGCGGTCGACCGGTCTCGTCTTTCCCTGTTTTTTAAATTTCAAACTTAAAACCGACCGTTCTCATACATATATATTCATTTATCCTTTTATTCCCTCAAACTCTCAAACCCTTATCAACCCTAAAATCCGCAAATTCATTTAAATACAAAGCTTGACAAACGCTTTTCAAAACTTAAGTCTTTCTTTGGTATACTTTGGGATGCAATATCATGTGGATCGTCTTCCTCCTCTATGCATATACAAGATCCAGGCAAACGTCCAATGCCTCCTACGTTTACATGGTCATCTTCAGAGGAAGGCACAAGTTCTGGAATGAGTAATGCACGTGGTCGTGGAAAATCTGATAGTGAGGAAAAAGACGACGAAGAAGAAGGATACATAGAAGAAGAAGGAGACACAGAAGAAGAAGGAGACAAAGAAGAAGAAGGAAATACGACTAAATCCGACTCGCTATCTCATTAGCTCTCTTTATCCATGTTTTGTTGTATTATGTCTTATTTAAGTAAAACTTAAATCAGCACTTGTGCATAAGTAGTGCTATATTTTATTTTGGGTTTGTACGTATTAACTCTTATCTACAACACTTGGTTGGGTATGTATGGGGTGTATTATCCGAATGCATTTTGTGTTTGTTTTGTGGTATGTGTGTCTTAACTACTCCTTTTTGTGGATGACAAAGGGAGAGAAAAATGTTTACTAACAATATTTTTTTGCAGTTTTTTAATATATATTTCAGGGGGAGTACATAGATAAGGGGAGTTAGAAACACTTTCAGATCTATGTTGTCATCAATCAAAAAGGGGGAGAATGTTGAATCAGGGAGTTCATAGCATTTTGATTAATGACAAGGAGAAGTTTCATGATCGACAAAAAGAAGAGAATCAATGGTATTGTAAGTTTGAGGTTGATTATTTACTGATTTAGCCATGTTATAAATGTTAAAATCTATCCTCAAATAATCATATACCTCATTATTGTGAATATATATATGTATATATATGAATGCACATTCATTGTGCATATTGCCAGAAACCGGTCGACCGGTTTCAAAATAGGCGGTCGACCATTTCTGGGCAGATTGCACAATGAACATGAACACATGTATATAACGTATATATATATATATATATTTAAATTTCAATCTATTGGTTATTTTTGACTTGTCGACCGATTTTCGAACTGAAAGCAACTCTTCATACAGACATCTTCATTCATCAAAAGTTGCTTCCTTTTCCTTTCATGAAAATCATTTCTATTCAATACTTCTCTTCACCAATGATTGTAACTCTTTATCTTCTATAAAAACAACATGAAATCATCGATTCAAGGAACCAATTCTTTCTATCTATTCTATCTATTGTTGATTTCATTTTTGTTCTTTCAAAGCACTCAAACGCTCATAATCTTCTTATATCGTTCTTGAATCCTAGAATTTATATATTATTCTTTTGATTCAAACACGATATCGTCTTCCAAATCTTCACATACACAATTTTTGTTTGAGGATAAGATTATAGCAAGGTTGTACAAGAATTGACAAATTCGTGTTATTTAGAACACACATTGTCAAATCACAAGCCTACTCATCTTATTTGAAGTCCTCCGTGTTGTAAGAGGCAAGTTGTGAAGTCCTCGTGTTGATAGAGGCGTGAAATTCCCGTTCGGCTGCTCGGGTGTTGTAAACCTGTTCCTCCGGGTGAAGTGAGGTTGTTGTTAGTGATAATCCAGATAGAAGTCTGGGACTGGACATATGACGGTGCTCTGAACCAGTATAATAATCTCTGGTGTGATTTTTCCTTTTACTGCATTTACTTATCTATTATATTGTTCTGTGATTAGCTATTACTTTATACTTGAATATTGTTTGTCATATTACACGATCCTTGTGAGTGTATTATACTTGGCACATACACGCACACATTTTTCAGCCACTAATAACGACTCCGAATATGAAGCCCAGATTATGGGCTGAAGCTTGCAAAGGAGTTGGGAATAACAAGGTTGGATATTTTCTGCGACTCCAAGATAGTGCTAAACCAAGTTCTGGAGGAATTTCAAGCTAAGGGCCCAAGACTTGTATCATAGTTAAGAGAAGTAAGAAAACAACTAGGTAATTTTGAACATTACAGCATTTCTCATATTCCTCGGATAGAGAACCATAAAGCAAATAAATTTTCCAAGATGGCTAGCTCTGACAATCCTGAGAATACGGAAATGGTCCCGATTGAAATCATGGAGATTCCGAGTGTTGATCAGGTGGAAATTGATCTAATAATTGAAACTAAACCCGAAAGGGAGTCATGGTTGACCCCCTTAAATAACTTCTTCACAAACGGGACACTCCCTACAAAGAAGAGTGAAAGGAACACCGTTATCCGTAAGGCTTCTAGATATGTTGTGCAAGGCGAAGTTCTTTATCGTCAAGGACTCCTGATGACCCTCCTCTGGTGTATAGCTCATGACGACATAAGACGAGTACTGAAGGAAGTACACGAAGGCGAATGTGGTGACAACACCGGAGGCCAAACGTTGGCTAAGAAGATATTGCGATATGGATACTTCTGGCCTACTGTGAACAAAGATTCATCTAAATATGCATGGCGTCGTGACAGGTGCCAGAATTTCGCTAAAATCCCCAGGGCACCTCCCAGTCGATTGAAAACACTAATGAACCTATGGGCATTCGCTGTCTAGGGGATTGACATTATAGGAAGCTTACCAATCGCAAAAGGTGGGGCAAAAATTGTGATTGTGGCCGTGGATTACTTTACAAAATGGGTCGAAGCAGAACTGTTGACTAAGATCACAACCAAGCGAGTGATAAAATTCATTGTCAGAAATGTCATATGCCGGTTTGGGATCTCGAAAATCATCATAACGGACAACGGGACCCAGTTTGACAGCATCGAGTTTCGAGAATTCTGTCAGAAATACCATATCGAAAAATGGTACACTGTTGTAGCGCATCAGAAGTTGCATGGGCAAGTAGAAGTGGCAAACAAAGTAATTAAGTCCATTCTAAAGAAGCGTTTGAAGCGGGCCAGAGTCATGTGGGTCGATGAATTGCCCTTGGCATTATGGGCATATGGAATAACTTACATATCAGCGATGGGTCACACTCCCTCTCATTTGGATCGGAAGCGGTCATCCTGGTGGAATTGGAAGTGCCGTCCACATGACTACTTATTACTACCGAATGACCAACAATGAACTGCTCCTCAAGCCTCTGGACATGGTTGAGGAAAAAAGGGATGAAGCGGGTCTGCGTGCCTTGAGATGTAAACAACAGGTTGCCCGATATTACGACAAGATAGTTTGGGCTTGAAATTTTGAACCTGGTGACCTAGTATTGAAACATGTCTTCCCAGACCTCGTCTTCTTGGGTCCGAAATGGGAAGGACCATACACCATCCTACGGAGGCTTGATAATGAATCCTTCAAGCTAGCGACCGTGGACGGGAATGAAATTCCCGGAGTGTGGAACGCCTAGCACTTGTGGCTTTACTTGACATGAAATTGTCATTTTTATTCTTTTGTTTTTAGGACCATGTAAAAAGGCATGACTTGCCTAGAACAGTCTGGTTGCATAAGCAAAAGACTATAAAGTGGACGTATGTCATGATTCAACCGAACCACTATAAAATATTGTGTGTCATTTACCTTTATCACATCGTTTTTTGATTACTATTTCATTTTTATTCATATGAGCTATTATGATTCTTATATTCATAATGAGCCCCACGATGATCCCAAAACACATAATTCAAAGAATCTTCTATCAAATCAGAAGGCCAATAGCATACAGAGCATCGAGGGTGCAACGAAGTAAACGGCACAGTCCCAACCACTCTAATTCTCATGACATGAGAAAGAGTATAAAGGAAAAGGAAATGAATTGTCCATGAGGTGTGGAGGTGCACCTTGAATAAAAGACTACCTCGACTCCACTCTACCCTTGGCATCCAATGGGAGAGTATAAAGGCGCCAGGGACTGAGCGCCACAAATGAACTCCTACCCCACTAAAGGATTAGGAGGAAGACTGAAAGCTGATTTCGGACTCTATCCTGGGCATACGACAAGAGAGTATAAAGGCATGTTGATTAAGTGTCGTAAAAGGGCTCCTACCCCGTTGCAGCATCGAGGGAAAGAGTGAAAGCTGAGCCTGAACCCTTTGTTTTCGGACATGAAGGGCAATACATAATTGATCCTAATCAATCCTCAACCACCCCTAGCCAGGCATCATGTTAATGATTGATTGGGGGGGGGGGCATATACACATCATAATGAAAACAACACGATATGCTAAAAGATTTTATGACTCCACATCACCCTGTTTTGGTTGCCATCATAACTTATGATGATGTTTCGTTTATGACTTAGTTATGATTTGAATATTTATGTGCACGACTAAATATGAGAAATTTGCAGGTACACAACAATGCAAAGGGAATGGAATTTCATTTACTAAATGCAGGTTTACAAAATGAGGCTGGACAAAATGCAACAACTATAAAGGGCCAATGGAAGATCTAAACACAAAACATAAAAAATGAGCACTATTTGGGCTTCGGGGATGATTCGGCTTCTTCTCCTTCTTCTGTTTTTACGGAATCTCCTTGCTTGCGTCAGGGGAATCATGCTTCTTCCTTTACTTCTTCCCTCAAGGAGGGTCCTGCAGAGTGCCAGAAGACTAGGATGCAAGCTGTGTTGTAATGGACCTAGACAGTTTTATGATCAGTCCAAAACTAGGAGCAGCTGCAGCAAGTGGCGGTACATTTAAAGGCTCTTCCTCGGCATTAACTTTAAAAAGCTCATCATTCTTAGCGTTGATTTCGACTACGGTCATACTGTCACCCCCATTTGTCTCTCCTATGATGGGACATCCTCCTCTTCATCCCCGTTGTCACCATCAGTGTCCTTCAGATCTCCAATTATCTCAGCATATTTAGGGACATCTGTGCTTGGTGGTATAATAGCCTTCTCAATCACCTTAGTCTCTTTTTGCTCTGTTTCAACCCCTTCAGCTGGCTTGGCACCTACATCATGAGAAGCGGCTGTTATTAATTCAGTAAAAAATGCGGTCCTCTCCACGGTTTGCTCCGCAATAAGATGACAAGTTATAACAGCTCTGACAAACTGTGGAGAGAATATGAAGATACCTTTCGCCGATTTCTCACCTCGAGCTATAATAGAAACCCCAACAGGTTGAGGAACAAGAATCCCCGTGATTAATGGATCATCAGGATTATACTCTTAGACCCCAGAAGTCTTGAGCTCCAGGGCCGAGCTTGAACATTCGTCAACCTTGTTCTTGCCCTTGAGCTAAAACCTCTCTTCCTCCATATATTCTTTAATTGGACATCTACCCTTTACTAATACCTCAGGTTCTTCACCTCTAAGGAAATTCCGCATAAGTTGATCTTCGTCGACAGCCTCGACCATTAAACGTTGCTTCTCACTTTCGATAATCTAGTACCATACATCAACTAAGGTGGTGGGATAATTCTTAATCCAGGAGATGTCTCGAGTTCGAAAAACTTGACCAAAGAAGTCCATTAGAGATTAATCAAACCCTTCTATCTCCTGTTCAGCCACGGCAAGTTTAGCGGTAGCATTCGAGGCGGACTCGAGGGCTTCATTAGTGTGTCCTTCAGTGAGAGCTACTCTCTCCTCAGTGTGAGCCAGCTTGTCTTTCAAAACTTGCCATTTCCTTCTCCCAAGAAGCTCTTTATTTGGCAAAGTGAGCATGCGACAGTTTCAACTCAGTGTTAGCAGAACTGAGATCTTCTTTCTCTTTCCTCATAGCCGTACGCTCCTTGCTATTAGAGTCAAGCTCGGTGCGAAAACGTCTTTACGCTTCCTCGAACTGCTTCTTGTAATTTTCAGCATCCCTCTGGGCCAAGGCAAGGTGAGCCTAGGTATCCTCTAGTTTTTTCTCAGCCTCAACCCTAGATTTGACGTCGTAATCTGCCTTTTCTCGTGCATCCTTTACGTCTATTTCAAGAAGACGGATAACCTCGGAGAGCTTCTTGGCATGTTTCTTCATCGCCTTATATTGTATGGCCACGTAGCTTACCCGCTCCATGACTTTCGTGTCCAAATCATCGGGAATCGGTTCAAGATCTGGAACATAGTGCATCTTTTCAAAGAAGATTTTGGAGAGCTACTCCCGCAAACGCTTCAGTTTTGCTTGATTTTCAGAAGTAATGACCACCGACTGTGTATTAGTGATACCAATGTTGCATTGATTGGAAGGGACAAGAGCTTTCTTCCCCTTTTCCAAATCTTTGCTTGGATCTTTATGCTTGTCCTTGGACTCATAATGCTTCTTGGAGGACTTATCCTGAGGAGGGATACCCTTTGGTGAAATTGGAGCTTTGGGAAGTTGTTTACCTCCCGCATGTGGCACTTGACGACTATAGTGCTTCTCCGGATCTTGTCTTGAAGGAGAACGAGAGCGCGCGGAATGAGGTTGGAGAGAATCATAGTGTTTCCTTCTATATCTACCACGACTGTCACCACAGTCATGCTCGGTAACGAGGTTGAATCCGGGCGTGTACTAACGAAGATCACGATCAGAGTAGTGGCGAGGAGTCATTTTTCCTGCAAAAGCAACGAACAAGTATAAGAGCCTATAAGACAATACGGTGTATATATGTCATGACATGCAGTGCATGTGATGTGTGTGTCTTGTGTGATCCCCCCTAATAGACCAGGGCCCGGAGCCAAGCTTGTCTGTACAATATCTCTCTCTTTAACAGGAGTAGGCTCCTCCTCAGAAGTAGGAAAAAAATTGGCCCTATTCCAATATCCTCAAAAGCGTAGATGTCATCTGGCAATTGAAGTTTGGGTAAATCTCCATATATTTGTTCTTCTAAGAATCAAGAGTCGAGAGTTTGGTCGATGGTGGTGTCTTTAGAGAGGATTCCCTTTAGGAATGGAAACACCCTTTAGTTCATTAGCTCGAGCTTCGCCTCCAGTATATATGTTCATCTCTTCGTCATCTTGAATAGCTGTCGGCGAAGGACTTTTAGGAAGCTCAATAGTTGTTGTAATTTCTATAGTCACCCGCCCCTCGACTGGGGGCATGCTCCTAGATTCCTCAATAACTTGAGTAGGGGGCACATATTTGTAAGGCCTACCACCCTGACCAAGCCAAAGTCTTATATCGAGAAGATGATGTTTACGAAGGCTCTCATTGGTTATACATTTCTTGATCTTGCAAAACCAGAGTTTCTTTTTATAAGGCGGGACAAGCGATCTTCATACATGTCGCCCTTTTGCTTCTTGCGATCAGGAACTATAAAGAAAAACGAGATATTAGTGTGTTGGTCCATGCAGTTGAGTCAAATACTGAAAGATTTAAAAACCTACTTTACTTCAACCACCTCCTAGCACACCTAGCCTAATGCTTTATATAAAACCACCTCAGATTTGGCATCATCTAAGTTGTTGTGTCCAGAAGTCAGGACTCTCTTGGCAGGGATAGACTCGAAGAAAACAAAATTCGAAGTCCTTGTAGAATTGTGTTTGAAGTGGAAGTAGAAGTTTGGATATGTATAGAAAAGCTCAGTGCCCAGAACTTATGCGAATGCGATATACAATGTATATAGAGTAGCATAGGCATTAGGATGGAGTTGCATGGTGGCAATGTGTAGTCGTCTGAGGAGATCGACGGCGATCGGAGGAAAAGGAGGAATAGCGCCTATTGAGTACATGACCTTGCTAATAGCCATGTACCCTTACAGAGGAGAATGGGGCCTGTCCTTTTTCACCTGAGTCTTAACATCATCCCACGGATCCCATGCTTTAAACATATTTTCTTCATCTTTATATCATCAAGTGTGGAAGTTATGGAGTCACTTGGATCAGTTAATGCCACGACCCTCGAGTCCTTCGGGAGCCCGACAATCTTCCTCTTATTCAAGTGACATACTTTCAGAAGATGTTGATTTCACGTCAATGTCCATCTCATAATCAGATCCAAAATTATTCCAATCTAGGTCCGACGGAAGTACGTCAGGATTGTAAGAGATCGACGGTTCTGGTGCTATACTTTTCTCTGATAATCTTGTTGAACGTCTATCAGACATCTCTGTTATGTTGATAAACAATTATAGGAAAGAACTAGAGCATAAATACCCGTGAATCCCGTGTGTGCAAGTGTTAAGTGTGCCAGTGTGTGTATTACTGAAAAGGAAAACACGAAGTAAAGCAAACAAGCATGGAATTGATTGCTATATGTCGTTAAGTTACAAAGTAGTCTTGTTTGAAAGGTCTACCTGAAGGCTCTAACCTAACTATTCATTAAATTACTCAAGTTCTAGCGGACACATAACTGAGATATGTGATGATATATTTAATTGATTGGTATTGTTTGGTTGAAAAAAGTTAAAAGGTCACCTCGAAAGCAAGTTAGTTTGTGCAGTCATGAAATTTGGCTCACAAAGGGAGTGTCCGGTTCGTGATTTAAGACTGGTTCATGGATAAGCCTAGTTCATGTTTCATATCAACTCACCCTTTCCAGACCTAAGTCGGCTCACAATGAAAGCCTAACTCATGGTGTAGTTTCAATTTATTTTAAAACATCAAAGGCCCGACCCGCTCGTGGCATTGAGACACGACCCGCTCGTGACCCTTGGTGGGATAACCCCGCTCGTGACCCTTGGTAGGATCACCCCACTCGTGACCCTTAGTGGGATCACCCCGCTCGTGAAGACAACTAGAAAGAACAGAATCGACTTGTTCACACTGCACACCCTTTCCACGGGCTGGCCAATTCCTCTACTACGCGAACCAGGTCAACATTACCTTTCACGATCCGATTAGATCCCTTGTATCATGACTCAGAGCTTGCCAACTCTCCACAAACCCGATTTCCAAAACACGTCTCTCCCCTTACTCTCCTGCTTCCTTCTTCATGAGCTGGCATGTGACAAAGAGGCTGTCCTTAATGAGTCTCCTCAAGCTGAAATCGTCCAAACACCGTACTTTCTCGAGCCTTGCCCCCACAACTAAAACTCAAAATAGTCTTCTCCAAGGCTTAATCATTCATCGAAGAAAGAACACCCCATTGGCTACCTCCTAGGCATGACTGAAGGAACAACGTCGGTTCCCACGCCAGAAGCAAAGATGTTATAGATATCGAGAGGAAGCGATGTGAACCGATACAAAGATTCGATCCTGCTCCACATGCTATATAAGTTGAAAACATAAATTAAAATAAGGATCTCATAATACCTTTTTATTTAATGGGAAAACAGGCGATCTGATCAAGGTTGGAAACTAGGGTTTAGATAGGGTATAAAAGAAGTTATGACGATGGAGAAATGAATGAGGAAATGAGTTGAAGTTCTTTTATATATGAGAAGTGGTACTCATTATCTTCCCAGCCCGGTCTATCACTGTGCAAGCAATTCAACGGACCACTGAACTTGGCCGAACATTGCTAAGGCGATTCAAAGGGTATGGGGCATTAAGCCCAAGCGTGCCTTCTCACAAAGGATCACGGTCCTAGCAGGATGTTCACATAGGAAACAAAGGTGAAATACTTTAAGGGAAAATTATGTAAAATACAACCACACCCACAAACAAAGATCAATGAATTAAACCCCAATTTAAGGCAAAGCAAGATCCAGCGATTTACCTATGAAGTTGCTCGCTGGTTGTTCCGAAGATTCAAAGTTAAAGGACAACAAATATGGAGAAATAATTGGAAACTCAACCTACAATTTATACCCATATCAAGATATCAAAAAATATGGTTTCATGAGGGAACATGATTTCACAAAGCAATGTGGCCATGCAGACAGATGTGGCTGCTGATACTCGCTGCTTGAGGAATAGATGGAATGACGATTTCGAAGCACGTTTCATCTCCGATAAAACATGCTTCGAGGGGGAAAATGATTGCTAGCTTATTGACCAAGCCACCAAAGGATCATACACACACGAGTTCAAGATGGACATGCTATTCCACCAGCACAGCTCACGTTTCGTGATCTTGGTTCCAGAACCGGTTTGTGATTACCCCTTCGCCACAGGCTCGCCTCCCCCTCATCTCCCCCCCCCCCCCACGGGGTCACAAGCCGACCTCACCTTCAGGAAAAAAGAGACAAGGCTCTACGAACCAAGTTTGAAGGATCTGGTGGCACGTGTCTGTAATGGCTCCTATGACCAATTCTCCATCAATCCATGAACCGCTCCGAGATTCTCGCGATTGACGCTACGTGTACTCACGATCGCCTGTAGGAATTGCCTATAAATAGCACAATGCTTGGCATTTTTGAGGATCTTTTGGCAATTTAGAGTTTTGATTCCACCATTATCAAACTTCTATCTTTCTTAATCAGAATTATCTCGAATTTATTGAGTAAATCATTATTGTAAAAGTGAGATTGGAGACAAGTGTGATTGTACTTGCATTCAAACGTATAATCTGAATCATATATATAGTGGATGTAGGCTCTTTAACGCCGAACCACTATAAATTTGGTGTGTTTGCTACATTTTCTTTCATTCCTAGTTTTAATTCTCTACGAATCAAGATAATTTGGGTGCTAGAACTACTTTCTGGGCTAACATTTATTTTCACAAAAACCATTTTCGAACTTTTCTTCCTGAATGGAATTACTGTGCAACTTGAGCCTATAATTGAAATGTAAAATTTCTTTTTTTTCAAAATAATATAATAGTGTGTCAAAAATTACGTTATAGTTTTCTTAACACGTTTGATCATTTCGTCTAATTCTTTGACTCAAAACTCTGTGAAAGTCTATTTCTTTTATCGAATCCTTTCTTACGTGTTCCGATATTTTCACTTCTTGACATTCCAAATTGTTGTCATTACAAATGTCCTTTATGCCTTTTAATCGGCTCATTCTAATGGACATTTAATTCAAAATCGAATATTCATACTTTTGCATAAATGGCCTTAATTACATCCTTCATATTTTTC
The DNA here is from genome assembly GCA_030737875.1 of Allium sativum. NCBI lineage: Eukaryota > Viridiplantae > Streptophyta > Magnoliopsida > Asparagales > Amaryllidaceae > Allium > Allium sativum. Next base: position 301,005,484 of record CM060918.1, on the reverse strand, counting down.
TTATTTCGATATGTTTTTTCTTGTTGACCATTTACCTCTCTTTTGAATTTCAACATTTTATTAATTACTCATGTGGAAGTTTTATCCCATATAATAAAAGGTATTCTTCTGCTTTTTCATGAATCCTTTACATCTTCAGGTTATGGACGTTAATCTGTCCTATTCGAAATCCTTACTACTTATTTCTCCTTTATCCTTTTGATGATTGATAATTTCACTAATTTATTCCCATTAATTGCCCATTAAATTAGGGAGTTTATTTCCAACTTCTTGGCTCTTACGTCCCTTAGGTTCTTATAGGCTTCCAATTTGATAAGGGAAATACTGAATCACTACCTGGGTTCTAGGGATTTTCTAGAAATAAAGGTTAATCCTTTCCTAGAAGGACCTACAAGTAATATTTTCTAAAGATATGCGCATTTTATATACACACACTTATATATAGTAAAACCTTTGGAAATACTTTTAAAAAAAACAAGTACGCCTCTTATATGTATATATTTCCCTGTAATCGGGTAACCTATGCTATGATATCAACTACAACAACCCGCCCGTCATGAGCCTAAATTTCGATCCAAAAAGGCCAACCGAAACTTTAAGCCATTCTAAATGGATCAATGGTTCCTATAAGGAAATGGTATAACAGATATAACAGAGCATACTAAAGCGAAATCAGAATATCACACGGTGGAAGGGATAAAATATAATAACTTAAAAAGGATGTACCTTTAATTAAAACCATCATAAATGTTGGATAAAACAAGTCTCAAGAAATAATAGGTATATCAACATTAATTATCCCAATATAATAGTAATTCCATAAATAATGCCTAATAGTTATGGATCATCCATCGTTGGGCTCCATCTCCAAGGTATCACTGGTCTAAGCGTTTCAACCTACTTCCCTGTTTATATGTTAAGAGGAGGGAGGTCAAAGCGTAAAGTTCTACTGAATAAAATCACATAATTTTTGACGGATAACCATTTCTAATATTTGGCAATATAAATTCTTCAAGATATGTCTACGTGACAAACACACAAGGCAATCATATAGGATGGATGTCCTAAAAGTTACTTAATACCCAAAGATAAATTAAGGACGGACACCTCATATGGTCAGTTAATACCATATTTATGTAGGACAAACATCCCTCTAGTCACTTAAAACCCAATGGAGGACCTCAAGCCATTTAATACCGGTTTAACATTAATATGTTACAAATGATAACTCTCTTATAGGGAGAGAAATAGTAACGACTACTTAATACCAGGCGGTGGGTTAGGAGTACGACTTCTTATAGGGAGAAACCCCCCTGGTGAACCCTTTTGTTACTATTTAGTTGTCCCTACGGGCGAAATCCTAGCCACTTACTACTTCCCTTAGGCGGTGGTTCCTTAGGCCATGTATATGTTATCTATCCCTAGGTCAGCCCTCACTAGCCTCCTAGATAAGAAGCGGACATTACTTGGAGAACTACCCCACACACATTATCGTCTATTAGAACAATTTAATAGCTGATAGGCGAAAGGCGGACCCAACAACCATTTACTTCTCAAAGCGCAGGCCCAATGACTTAAGTCTTGAACCAAGGAGTGGAACTTAGGAACGGACTCAGTCCTGATCACTTAATACCCAATAAGAGATAGGTTGTCCTAATACCTTTTACTAAGACATGCCTACTTCGCACACAATATATATATATATATACATATACATATAAATATACATATATGTATACATGTATATATATATATATATATATATATATATATATATGCACATAAGATATCTCACATTAGGCCTACCGCTTGTAGATGTTGGATTTTTTGGCTGGTTCAAGGCAGGCCTCTACTACAAGTTGGGCCAAACCTTGCATCATAGCATACTGATTATAAAGGCCCATGACACCTAGACCTATCACATTAACCAGATATACTTGTAGATGCTGGATATGTCGGTCGGTTCCGAGCAATCTTCTACAACAAGTAACGGTTATCCTCATCTCTTTATTTTATTAATATTAATATAGTCATTAACTCACACACATACAAGCACTCAAATCATATAAGAACAATTAAATTCTATGCCTAATTTAATTGTATTTAGGACACACCAACTACACATTTATATGCATTGATTATGTTATAGGTATATATAAATATAAATGTTAGTTTAGCGAACGAGATTAACAACCTTACCACGTATGAAATTTCAACCCTACTAAATTCTTAAGATATACAAGCCAAATTTCCTATATTTTCTTCAATCCATACATAAGTGTGCATATGACAATAAAATTGAAAAAACAATCACAATAGCATTTAAACTTGCAACCCAGGTTTTAACTTGGTTATTGCAATAATATTATTATTAAGTATATACGTTTATGACTTTTATTTTGACTAGATTCCTTTTATTATGTTTTTTTATATGCAAAACATTAATATTTAGAAATAAAGTAAATAATACGTTCGAATTCTCTATTTTGAGAAACAAAGATTCAAAGTTATTGAATTTACAACTATCCAAATCTTAATCTTTTACCAAAAACCAAACATATCGATTTACATGAATAAAAAGGAATAGATTCAATATAGAAAATCCAAACGATATAGAAAATCATACAAAAGAATTATTTCCTTCTATTATTATTACAACAACCCAAAACCAAAATATAACTTGATTGAACATTTCAACGAACAATTAAAATATAGGGAATATGGAGGATGTTTAATACCATATTTTCATTTAGATCCAAATTATCTTAGGCATATAGATTTGAATCTACACTATATAATAGAGGAAAGAGAAAATTGATGTTATTTCCATTCATACTGCTAAGAAGGATAAAATAGTAGAAATATGAATAATGTTTGCTTCTCGATCCAATCCTTCGTTCAAAACATTCTCCAATTCTTTTAAGTATATATATATATATATATAAAAGAATCAAGAGATTAGAATCTTACATATGAATATTTGAATTCCAAAATATAATTCTAAATCTAAACCTAAAGTAGAATGGAGATGAAAAGAAATATAGATTATGGATTTTAAAAAAAAAATCTAAACTTTTCTTTGTAATTCCAATGGTAGAATGGAGGCGTAAGAAGAAAATAAATTAGGGTTCGAATAGGCTAGGTAGGTGGTATACATAGTTGCAAGTGTAGATCAATTAGATTTAATAAGATTAGTTATTTGCAATTTATATATAAGATCCTATAAAAACAAGGATTCACTGCCCATTTCTCGTAAAGGCAGTCGACCCATCCATAGAAGGGTGGTCGACCACCAGGTCCGCACCCCTTCTGTGGGGGCAGTTGGCCTCCTTTAGGGATCAGATTAGACAATTTATTTCTCTGAACGTTTCTTTTATATAAATTATAACATTAATTTGATTAATGACCTTCCTTATATAATTATTCTTGTCCCTTCCTACATGTTTTTGTGTGTGTATATATATATAGTTCAAATTATCACGGAATTTTCTTTGCATGCCAATTAATCTATAACATATATTTATTTGTACAATTCGAATTTCAAATATTGTGTGTAAACATTCACGCATGAATTGTTTTAATCAGAACTTTTTCATACGGACTCTATTTTCAGCAAAAGGGTCATAATCTTGCCATGAACACCATAGTAATACTTTCATGGCCCAATTCTCAATTTTAGGGAACTATTATTTTCATCCCTTTAATATATCACTAATTTATTATTGTTTATAGTTAGTTTAATTACCTATGCCTATTTTGGGAATATATTCCTATGGGGTGTTACACTAACATCAAATTATATACTTCATTCAAAGACAAAGCATATGTACAATTGATCAAAGAGAAAGTGATTAAAGAGAAACTAAAAGTTAAATGCATACCATCCATGAATCAAAAGTCTGACATACTTACAAAACCACTTTCAAAGCTAAGCTTTGTCATATTAAAAGAAGAACTGATCTTCGATGATGTAGATCCAAGCCTTAGATCATAAAAGAGAATCTAAATTCCATATTAAGAGAAGAACAAGATCTGCTTTTTTTTAATCTCATAGTCTTGCAGAAAACCTGTTGATTCTATCACCAGATTTATGATTCATCTCTGAATCTCCGCAATTGACAGCCATTATTTTGTTTTCCCACTGCAAACCCTAAATAAGGGTTTAAAGGAGTGAAGAATATCGGTTGTATGGGTATTGTATTTCTTATTGCATAAATGAGCTGGGCCCAATACGCTACTGTATATTATAAATACCCATGTAATCTGTCGTGTACATTACAATTATGTTTTAATAAGATACAAAATTCCTTTCATTTCCATAATTTTTCTCCTACATTCATCAATCTCTTTTGTTCACTCAAGCACCATTTTATCAGATTCTCGACTTTATTGTGTTAGGGAATGCGGAAGGCGGATCTTAAGGTAAAACAAATACTAGAGGGGGTGAATAGTGTTTTTGAAGAATTTATGAAAAATCTTAAACTTATATGATCTACTATATGAATCACACATAACAGAGATGATCGTAGACACATAATCAAATACAAACATAGAAATAGATAAATATAAAATGCAGAAAAAGGAAAGAACACACAGGATATTAATAGTTCAGATTACTCCTACATCCAATCCCAAGCAACGCTGGATTGCTCAGTTTTATTATTATCAATATCCAAGTACAATCCCCTTGATTTCACAGCTACAAGGTTAACACCGCTCCAAACACCCTTGATTTCATGGCCACAAGGTTACCACCGCTCTCTTCCCTTGATTTCAAGGCTACAAGGAACACAACTTTTTCCAAACACTTCCCAAATGATTACAACAACCCTATAACTCTTCAATAGCACTTCAATTCAGAGAGTAATGGAGAGGGAGTGAGAAAAGAAGAAATTTTATATAACTAAAGTAGAAATCGACAAAGTAGAAGTGTAAAAATCAATAAAACAGAAGAAGAAAAATGGTGGGATGAAGAGGGGTTAAGGTAGAGAAGAAGACTGATGAAAAAATACGAAATCAACCCCTATTTATAAGATTTGAAAGTTTACAATGCTTATGGAATGTTACAAATAGTGAAAAGACACTTTCATTGAAAATTGAATTTCAGACAATTGTATGTCGACATAGCCTTATATGTATGTCAACATAAGCAAGTTAAAAATTTGAAATTTGAATTTTTTTTCAAGTGCTTAAACAAATATATTATTCTGTAAATTCTTGAATTAAAACATAGTGTTGTAAATGAATATTCTGAAGTGTAAAATCATATGAAAACATAATTACATATTACATAAACATATTTATAAAATTATAAGGTTTAAATGTAAAATCATAAGAATATAAAATTATATATACACATATACATATATATAGTTATATATATTTAAAACTTTAAACTTTTACGAAATCATAAGTAAGATAGAAAAAATTGAAAATAATTTGAATTTGAAAACAGAATTTGGATTTAAAAATTTGAATTTGAAGAACCTGGAGTGCTATTCAGAGTTTACATATAAACTAGACTTTATTACTATATTTTTCTTGAACTCTTGATAACTTGATTACTCATGAGTCCTAATTCTCCTCTGAATTCTGAATCTTTTGAAACTCTAAAACTGTACAGTCTTCTCTTGAACTCTTAATAACTTGATTACTCATAAGTCCTAAATCTCCTCTGAATTCTGAATCTCTTGAAACTCTAAAACTGTACAGTCTTCAGTATTTAAGTCCTATATACAAATCATGCATATATATACATATATATATATATATTCTAGCTAGAGAAGTTTGTATATATTTTATAATCAACGATAATTGAAATAAGGTTGTTGTCATCAAAACTCCTTCTCCAACAATCTCCCCTTTTTACATGATGACAGCCTTAGTTTACAAAATATTCATACCTGTTCATACCTGTAGATTCTGATCTTCTAATACTCCCCCTATCATCATGAATTCTACATACTCTCCCTTTAGCTAAGTCTAACTAATCCTTATTTTATAATTTCACCCTCTTTGTCATCAACAAAAAAGAAATTCTAAATATACTCCCCCTAAATCCTATATCGATATATACATATCCAATGATTATAATATTTGATTATATACTAATGTACTAATATATATAACTCCCCCTAAATTTAAGCCTATATTATATCCATGTTCTATTTATATATATAACTATTCTAATACTAATCCCTAAATCTAAGAGAAATAAATATTGTAAGAAGTAAACAATTTAATCATTGTTTTACAATTCAAACAATATCAACAAACGAAAATTACAATGTTTCACGAAAGCATGAAATACTATGTACGTTTTACATTAAATAAACGAAAAAAAACCAAACATCTAATGATTCTTTGCGGTTGGGGACTTATGAATTGGAAAATTTGGGTAATAGAGACAATGTTAAATTATATTCCCTTCTCGATTGAAGCAAACTTTGCCAACGCATACGAGTTGATCATCCTCCTCCATGCCTTCATTTGTGCCTCTTTTGGTTCCTCCTCCACTATCATCTTTTCCTCTTCCTTGTCTTCCTCTTCCAATGTTGGATTATCATCTTCAATAATAATTGGATTTGCTTGATTATCCATAACAAACTTTTGTAGATTTCTCATTATCTTTCCTTGTTTCATATGCTCTTGATTCATCCCAATTTATAGAACTTGAATTTCAGCGAGCATTTGAAGAACATAATCCATTTTCTCTTCCAATTTCATCACATAAGCATGAGTAGAATGTTGAAATGGACCTTCGGATGGTCCGACGGACAATTTAGGGTTAATTTGGTCATTATAATTAGTGGAGGCCATGGTTTATTTTAGTTTTGAGTTCTTCTAGAAATGAAATGAGAGAATGAAGAAGAAAATTCGAAGTAGAAAGTTTAAAAAGTTATTATAACTAAGTTATGGTGGAAATTAATTTTTGAAATCTGGTAGTTAAATTATGTCGTATATCTATATGTCTAGTTCTTGAGTGATGAGTTGGATTTTTAGATATATTTATAGCGCTTGTATTATCACAGTATATTGGTGACTTATTTATATTTAATCCAAAATGATTTAGAGCTTGTTGCATATATATTACTTGTGAATAAGCCAAAACAACATATATATTCTGCTTTAGTTGTTGACAAAGATATGGTATTTTGCTTTTACCAAACCAAGAAACTAGTGAATGTCCTAAGAAGTGACATGTTCCACTAGTACTTTTACGATCGGATTTACATCCTGCATAATCAGCACCAAATAAGAAATTAAATCAAATGAATCATTCTTAGGATAAAATAATCCAAAATCTAATATATGTTATACATATCTTAGAATACGTTTTATGGCTGATAGATGAGTTTCCTTTGGTTGTGATTGATATCTTGCACAGAGACTTACACTATGCATTATATGTGGTCTACTAGAGGTTATATATAATAATGATTATGTCATACCTCTATATAATTTTTGATCAATGGCTTTTGATGTATCATCTTTACTTAAGGCTATATTCGTTTCCACTGGTGTTGGACTGTAATGACCCGAAAATCCGGTCCAATTTGAGCTGACTAAATAACACAAGTCCGACCCCAAATTGCACTAGAAATTCAAGAAACTAATAGAAAGAAGATAGAGGGTGAGGAAAGATAAGATAGAACTAATAGAATAGAAGAAGAAGAAGAACATCATCATCAGAGTAAACATGAATCTCACAGCGGAACGAATAAAATATAACATACCTTTTGAAATACAAACACTATATGTATACAATAACACTTATCAGAGTACAACACTTACAACAACAGCTGAAATAATAGTAACTATAGAATCCTGAAGCCTCCTGCTCCAAGCTCTCCAAATTTATCTGTAAAATCCCGACTACTTGACTGCCCGTACAAATTTAGGAACCCAAGAGTTTAGGGAAAACAACAAAGTAAACTCCGAGTCAGTCATGGGACTGGTATGAGTAAAACAGTTTAAAACAATTTGAGCAAGTAAACGATATCTCATAAGACCACGCCGTATAACGGAATGGGTTTTTCCCTTCTGAGAAATCCAAAATATCTTTATATCAAAAACCTTTTGATATTATAATAATGTCTATCAATCACAATATAATAATCATCTAGCAGAAACGCTTTCATCTCACGTTCTACATATATAGTATACAATCAAAATCGCAAGCACGTATTGGGTAATGGATTTCCAACTATGACAAGGTATGGAACCACCTTCCGATCAGTGTACTCTAGGAACGATACACTGGGGTTCAACAAGAACATCTTGCAACTCAGCCACACATGACCGACCACTCATTTCGCTTGAGTGTATCGAATGTACATCACCAACGGTTGGGATCAGAAACCGTTCCCGTATATATATATATATATATATATATATATATATATATATATATATATATATATATATATATATATATATATGGGACAACATTGATAGATTAAAGAAGCAAATGAATATTCTCTAGATAGGTGATTATACACCCTACTTCGGTGCGACCGACTTAGCCATGCTGCCTGCCCGATTTTTGTCATTTACCGGATGTGAGGCTAGAGGTTACGACTACTTTCCATTCCTTGATAACACGATCACTTTGAATGCCACATTATCAAATCCGTTAATCATTAATTGGTTTACACAAATATTCTGGATGTTATGCTAAGGGAATAAATCCGTTGCAACCATATATATTTATACAGACCAATCCATTCAATCATTGGAAATACTTTGTCAGACATTCGTCCATTAACGTTCGTTCTGGGATTGAACGAAACCGAAGGCACTATTCAGTACATCCATCTTAGTCCATTGTTATCTAAGATTTATACAACAGCCCTTGCACTTTACTCCATCTTCCATTTTCTTCGGCATATTCGCAACGCTTATGCCAATACAGAGTGGTTCTTTGGATAAGAATCAACCGGTCTCTCCATATTAACAACGTTAAAATGGTCAAAACTTTGATAGTATGTGATTTAACTATCAAATGAAAACATGTCGGTGTGCAAACAACGATCTAAATTCCGAATGGAATTATCGATCCAATCATCCAACATAATATATATATATATATATATATATATATTTCCTTATTTTCTCTAATTAGAAACCATATGTTATTAACACTGGAAAACATTTCCAATCCTTATTCACGTTCCACTAACTTCCACAACTATCAGTCCCTAACTATAAACTAGTAAGAGAACAATTCTCTAAGTATAAACCCCGAAGGCCGAAACCAACATCAGATCCACACCCAGAAAACCATTCGACTTAACTAATCTCTAGTCAGTTTCTCATCTTGTTTTAACTCTATTTGATTAACTATATTTGAAACTCTAGTTCGATTTAACTCTAATCGATTAATTCTAACTGATTAACTCTAACTGATTAACTCTAAATTCGAATAACTTATATTCGATTAACTCTATTTGATAACGTTTATCCATTTATAAAGATTTACTTTTAGTAACGGTTCTTCACTTTACAAATGTCCTTTTTATAACATCCTATTCTATTATAAATAATTTCCTTTTTAATTCTATTTATTTTCTAAATAAATAACCCCTTTTATACTTCTATTTATTTCTTAAATAAATATCCTATTTTAATTTTATTTATTTAACAAATAAATAATTCTCTTATCTTTTCTATTTATTCTATTTGCAAATGGTTTGCAAATATTTTCTTTCTTTAACTCTAAGTATTTCCTATTTATAAATAATCCATTTATAAATAAATTTCTATTTATAAATATTCCATTTATAAATAATTCCTTTTATACTTCTTCTTTGATTTTATAAATAATCTATTTTCAATATTCATTTTGAAAATTTCCTTTTTAACACTCCGGTATTCCTTATGGTATCTAACGTACCATATAACAATGATCAGTATCATTCAAACATATAAAATCATCAACAGATTTCATATCACATCATATAACACAATATATGAAACGAAACAGTATTTATATATTGAGGAACCCAGTTGGGTCCCTCCAACCTGTTCCCCTGCATCACAGATGTTAAACCATATAATTAACATCAACTTCGTTTCAGTATGAATTGTTCTGATAAACAACAGCAATATATATATATATATATATCGGTTTATATATATATATAATTTCAACTAACTGACTAGCAGTTCAATCAACCAAATCAACACACATCAATCAAGAGATAATTATCAGTTCTAAGCATACGTTATAAAAATATAACAGTTCAGAGTTGGTGAGTTTTACTCACATTGTCCGTAATCGTCAAATAGGATATACAGTCGATAGTTCTGATTCGGCAATTTATTTCGATATAAATTGTAATGAGCTCCAATCCATCAAACTAGTTTCATGATGTCGCTCCAGCCCATATGATCTTGTTGGATCATGTTTTGGTACGATTCATCTACATAGGCCCAATCCCATTTCCAAATACTCAAGGCCTGCTATTTCACTTTGTTAACTCACCTCCTCAACCTTATTTGATGGAACCTTCCCTTCTCTTTGCGACCAATCACCGACCATTGTACAACTCCTCACTTTGTATCAACCCTACCGTCAACTCCACTGTCCTCCCAGCCTGCAGCTCCAAGCCGGTTCAGGCTCCATACAAGCCACGCCATTCTTCACACGATATTATATATGTATATTTTTGTTACATTTGGCTTCACGCAAAACTCATGATCCAGTACCCATCAAAAATTCACACCACTTAAACAACTACTCCTTCCCCCTTTACAAACTGCTACCGTGCTTCCATTATTTCAGCAACATCTTCTAACTCCACTGGAAACAACGTAACCAACTCCTCCTTTCACCGTTCATTACTTATGCAAATAAAAACCCACCTCACTTCACATAATTTCTTCCTTGTTCACACTACAGTACCCGGTTAACCCTTCTTCCTTCCTCCCCTTTACAGTTCCAACTCCATTGGCTTCAACAGTCATTACAGCATTTCCGGTCAGCCCTTTCTCCCTTTTGGAAACACTACATGTTCATCACTATTACACAGAACTCGCAAGTGATTTCCGACTTCATCATCAACCATTTTCAGTTCACAAATACGAACTCCCCCTTTTGCAAAATACAGACTTTGATTTCACCACAAATACAAACCATTAGACCACCAACTCCTGTGAGTCCATTACTACTTCAAAAACCGAACTCCCACATCATTCAGTAATATCGCACCTTCCATCTACGTCCCTCTCCCCTACGCCTGCATCCACTACCAACATATCAGATCGAACGCTCCCCTCACCTCCTACTGTCGCACCCCCAGATCGTAGATCTTCCATAAATACATCAAACCCCACCCCAGTTCGACAACGATACATGCGAACTTCAAAAACCTCCTAGATCCAAATTTGAACTCAAAGATTCAAATCACAAACCAACCTATTCCATCGTATTCCCCCTTCGTGGCTCCTCCAAGTCCTCAGTTCGCAACCCTAGCTTCTACTGTAAAAATCCGCTGCACCCAAAACTGAATCGCAAGTCCCAAAACAGGTAGTAGATCGAAGCCCAAGCCTTCACGATCTCAAAGAAATGAACATTGGGATTTATAGATTTTGTTTTGTATTTCTTTTGATTTTATAACTTGCGTTTTTTAAAGAAGGAAAAGAAGAAAAAGACAGCAGAAGTTTTTCTGAGGAAGTAAATTAGGTTTAGAGGTTAGTGGGGGTATTTATAGGCAACGAGGTGGAGATATTTTGTAGATATTTTAGTTTTTATATTCTATTTTTGCTTTCTAAAAATCCCTGTGATCACACACGATACCCAAAAATCACGAAACTGGACATGTAGCTATAGTTCGACATTACGGTCCCAACGAAACTGGTTTCGTCGAATTCCGACTCCGTTTACTCACACAGCGTATTTTTAACCGTTAAAATACTAATTGTTTCTCACTCTAAAAATCCGTACGACCACACAGTGACTCTAAAAATCACGGAAACTGACATCTAGCAAAAATTTAACATTGCGGATCCAACAAAATTAGTTTCGTCGAATTCCGACTTCGTTTCAAAACCGGCTACTTTTAAAGTTCTGGATGACCCATTTAAATATATAAATATATTTAAATATAATTAAATTAAATATTAATAATTTAATATTATCGTATATATTCGCATCAGAATACCATACAGCTCTAGAGTAATTATATATTTGATATTTCAAGTCCTGGTTGAAATCGATATTCAATTATATACTAAAATTCCTTTTATAACGTAATTAAAGCGTTGCAAATTATAAAGGAATTCCACAGCGACTTTTCTGAAATTTGATTTGGACGTAAATCAAAATCTATACGACGAAATCTCGATTTTTCTCTTACCCTAGAAAGATATACTCCACCAGCTCTATACGTTTCTTGTTTCACAGAAATCCGATTTAAAACGAATCCTGTACATTTAGTTGAAGTTCGAATCGCCAAAATACGAACTGCAGCGCCATTTCGAGTTCAGTTTTAATTATAATATAATTATACGTTCAAACTGTCGTTCAATTAATATATTCGTTATTCTAATTCAATTCTAAACTGAATTAAATATCACAGATGATACAGTTCACAACATATCGCCATTTCAGCCAATTCTGATTATTTCAGAATTAAATATATTATTTAATTTATTATTTAAATTAAATATTCACCATTATTTACTTCAACGACCATTATATTCTCTAATTCACTATTTAAATAATTAAATTAATTAATTATTATACCTCGGGAAATGCGGGTCATTACATGGACTCCCATTAGTTGTTGTTAGATTATATTTATTAATTAAATCTCTTGCGTATTTTTCTCGATTAATAAATATTTCATGCTTTAATTGATGAATTTGTAAGCCTAAGAAGAAATTTAATTCTCCCATGTGACTCATCTCACAGTCTTGGGTCATAATATCTGAAAATTCTTTAATCATTTTGTTATTTGTTGATCCGAATATTATATTATCAACATATATTTGTACTAATTGTATGTCGTTATTATTTCTTTTAATAAAAAGTGTACTATATGTTTTACCAATTTTGAAGTTAGATTGTAATAAATACATTCTTAATCGATCATATCAAGCTCTAGGAGCTTGTTTTAATCCATATAATGCCTTCTTTAGTTTATATATGCGATTTGGTAATTTTCCGTCTTTAAAAAGAGGTGGTTTCTCTACATATATGTCTTCTATAACAAATCTGTTTTGAAAATCGCTTTTAACATCCATTTGATATCATTTTAAATTATTATTATTAGCTAATGCTAATAATATCCTAATTGCTTCTAATCTTGCAACGGGGACAATTGTTTCATCATAATATATTCCTTCTTCTTAAGTATAACCTTGTGCTACTAATCGTGTCTTATTTCTTACAATCTCACTGTGTTCATTCGTTTTATTTTTATATATTCCAATTAATGTTCTATCCTCTAGTCTAAGAACAAGTTCCCATACATCATTCCTCATGAATTGATTCAATTCTTCTTGCATAGCAAGAATCCATGAATCATCAGATGATGCTTCCTTTGGATTCTTAGGTTCGATAGTAGAAATAAATGATGAATTACTCATATTATTTAATTATTTTCGAGTCCTCACAACGGATTCAATATCTCCTAAAATATTTTCTACAAGGTGGTCTCTTAGTAATCTAATTTTTTATTTGGTTGACTATCTTCATTATTTGTTTCATTAATCTCATTTTCACATTCATCCTCATTGTGTTTTTTATATTTTTATAGTTACCATCAAAGGATACATTTAATGTTTCTTCTTTAGTATTGGTTCTTGAATTGAAAACTTTATAGGCTTTACTTTTCTTTGAATATCCAATAAATATCCCTTTATCAGATTTTGAGTCAAATATATCTAAATTTTCTTATTGTTAAGAATAAACATTTACTTCCAAATATTTTAAAATATGATACTTTTGGTTTCTTATTACACAAAAGTACATATGGTGTTTTATGAGTTAAAGGTCGTATAGAAATTCTATTTAAAATATAATAAGTTGTTGTAACTGCCTCAAACCAAAAATTCCTAGGTGAGTTACTGTCAGATAATATAGTTTCCGCACACTCTTGAATTGATTTATTTTTACATTCAACTACTCCGTTTTGTTGAGGGGGTCTCAGGAAAGAAAAATTATTTTTAAAAAAAATTTCAAATTTTTTTTTTTGAATTCTCCACCATGGTCACTATGTATTGTTTTGATTTTTAAGGATAACAAATTTTGAATTCTTTTGGCAAAGGTTTTTAATTGATCAAAAGCATCACTTTTATTTTTAAGAAACAAAGTCCAAGTAAATCTACAAAAATCATCGACTGTTACATAAGTATATTTATTATGATCCAATGATTGAGTTAGGAATGGATCGAATAAATCCATGTGGATTAACTCTAATGGTTTCGAGGTTGTAATTTCCTCACTTGATTTAAATGAACTCCTTTTTAATTTTCCAAACTGACAAGCATCGCATAAATTATTTACTTTAAATTTCATTTTGGGAAGTCCTCAATTGAATCTAACTTTGAAATATTAGAGATGTGTTTGAAATTTATATAACCGAATCTCTTATGCCAGATCTAAGAGTCACTTGTATTAGCCATAAGACATAGATTATCATTGGAGATTTTCATACTCAATATATAGATATTTTTTTTTCTGTCTCCTTCGAATATTACTTTTGTATTCCTATCTTCTATAAAGCATTATCTTTTTCAATGTTTATTTTGTAGCCTTTACCGCAAAGTTGACTTATACTTAGTAGGTTATGTTTTAGATTCTATAATAAAACATCAGAATTAGTAGGAGATTCAGAATTTCCAACATAGCCGATGCCAACAATATACCCTTTAGAGTTATCTCTGAAGTTGACCATTCCACCATATTCATACACTAGATTATTTAGTAATTCTGGATTTTCTGTCATTTGTGTTGAACAGCCACTATCCAATATCTATTTGTCCTTTTTGATTTCCACCATTTGTTCATCAGAATTTGAACTCTCAACAGCCACATAACATGCAGTTTCAGAATTTGAATTTTCAACAGCCACGTCACCCATCTTTTCAAATTTTGAATTACCGATAGCCATATAACACATCTTTTCTTGTTTTGGACAACACTTCAGTAGATCACTTGACTTTTCAACATAATTGAATGAAGATTCTTTCAACATTGATGCAATGCATGAATTGACACTAGTATTAACTATAATTACGAAATTTGCCATTTGATCTTTCCAAAAATCGGATTATGAACTTTTTGAAAACCTACGCTCTAATACCAATTGTTAAGGAATGTGGAAGGCAGATCTTAAGGCAAAACAAACAATAGAGAGGGGTGAATAGTGTTTTCGAAGAATTTATGAAAATTTTAGACTATATAATATATTATATGGATCACACACAACAGAGATGATTACAGACATAGAATCAAACACAAACACAGAAACAGATAAATATAAAATGTAGAAAAAGGAAAGAACACACCGAATTTTTTACTGGTTTGGATTACTTCTACGTCTAGTCCCGTGCAATAATGGATTGTGCACAGTTTTATTATTATCAATATCCAAGTACAATCCCCTTGATTTCACGGCTACAAGGTTAACACTGCTCCAAACACCCTTGATTTCATGGCTATAAGGTTACCACTGCTCCCTTTCCTTGATTTCAGGGCCACAAGAAACACATCCTTTCCCAAACACTTCCCAAATGATTACAACAACCCTATAATTCTTCAGTAACACTTCAATTCAGAGAGTAATGGATAGAGAGTGATATAAGAAGAATTTTTATTTAATTAGAGTAGAAATCGACAAAGTAAAAGTGTAGAAATCAATAAAATTATAAAGAATAATAGTGAGATGAAGAGGGGTGAAGATGGAGAAGAAGATTGATGAAAAAAATTCGAAATCACCATATTGATAAGATTTGAAAGGTTGCAATGCTTCTGGAACATTACAAATAGTGAAAAGACACTTCCTTTGAAAATTGAATTTCTAACGGTTGTATGTCGACATAGCCTTATATGTATGTCGACATAGGCATGTTAGAATTTTGAATTTTTTCAAGTGTTAAACATATATATTATTTTGGAAATTCTTGATTTAAAACTTAGTGATGTAAATGAGTATTCTAAAGTGTAAAATCATATGAAAACATAATTATATATTTTATGAGCATATTTACAAAATTATAAGGTTTAGAACTTTAAAATCATAAGATTATAAAACTATATATATATATATATATATAAACTTTTATATATTTAAAACTTTAAACTTATTTGAAATCATAAGTAAGATAGAATAATTTGAAAAATATAATTTGAATTTTGAAAATAGAATTTGAGTTTAAAAATCAGAATTTGAAAAACAGAGTTTGAATTTGAACCTGAGTGCTAATCAAAGTCTTACATATAAACTAGACTTTATTACTATATTTTTCTTGAACTCTTGATAACTTGATTACTCATGAGTCTTGGATCTCCTCTTAATTCTGAATCTCTTGAAACTTTATAATTGTACGGTCTTCGGTATTTAAGTCATATATACAAATCCTACGTATATTTATACATATATATGTATATTATAGATAGAGATATTAGTATATATTTTAAAATCAATGATAATTGAAATAAGGTTGTTGTCAGCAAAACTCCATTCTCCAACATATTGTTACTATATGAAAACTAAATATCTTCCATCTGATATTCATGTTGTTGCCACTTAAGACGGGTACAAAACATAGTTATAAGGCTGATTCTTGTTTGTTTGAACCTTTATTTTAATTTCAAGGAATTTTAGTGTGACACCCCCACGTTCTTTATTGTCACTTATAAGAGAATTCATTAAGTTTCAAGAAGCACAATAGGTAAATAATAAATAAAATTCACAATACAAATATAAATAGGCAGCGGAAAATTAACTTTTATTATTAAAAGTAACATTATTCCAAACAGGATACATCATCAAATACAAAATACTT